>CAWVRF010001084.1:0-1200000 GCA_963932465.1 Maratus speciosus
TAAAAAGTTGAACTCTGATTTTCTAGTCAGAATAGGAAAAAAATGGCCATAAATTAAAAAAAAAAAAAATTATGGCCATTTTTTCTCTCATTCTGACCAAGAAAATCAGAGTTCGAACTTTTTACGGCTGCTCTTTCATCTTCATCTAACACTTCATTTATAATGGCTGTTTCATAACGATGAAAGCCATCAGTCCATAAGAAAATGATCGATTCCAAAGGTATAATCTTTCACTTGGCACCCCTTGGCTCTGGCGCCGGGGCACATGCCCCCTCTGTCCCCCCTTAGTTTCGGCCCTGCTAAGGCTGCATCTACAGCACAAGATGGAATAGTCTTCATGAGCACACAATCCTGCTGAGAAACATGAGACACAAAACAAATCCAGCATCGGTGAACAAACATATAATAATTTTTAATTAATTTTCACCAGTGAAGTTACACGATGCTGGGTTTGTTTGTGTCTCATGTTTCGCCGCAGGATTGTGTGCTCATGAAGACTACTAATTCCATCTTGTGCTGCAGTTGCAGCCTTTATCAAGGCATCGTCCTCATAGCTCAAATTTTTGACTTATTCTATTAAGATTTAAGTAAAAGTATATAAACTATACTTTTTCTGGAATTCTTTGAACCAATAAACTCAAATATGGAGCCAAAAGTAAGTCATCATTTAAAAAATCAAAGTTGTGGTAATTTTAAATATGTAGATGACCTTTTGTGACAAAATACAATTTATTATAAAGAACTTACATCCATTTTTTTTAATTAATTACAACTGTTGTTATAGTAGTCATTTAGATATTTTTAAGGCATAGAGACAACAGTTTGTACGTTTATTAAATGGAAAAGGTTGTACAAAACTTTCGAAGCAATTATTTTTGTAGTGTTCATCATAGTTTTTTTTTACTGCCAACTTCCAAAACCCAAAAGAATAATTATGAAATCCAATGAATTGAAATTCTGAAATTCATAATTTATTTACTTTTGGTTGATAATTTATTTCTTTGACAAAATAAAGGATGGTTCTATTAATTTTGACTTCTTAAATCTAGTTCAAACTATTTGCAAACAAGACATTTATCAATATTAACTTTTTTAAGCTCATCTGCTTAAGAAATAGGAAATTTGACATACACATATTCCATAAAAACAACATATTACAATAACTTATATAAACTGCTTATTACAATAGCCCTGCATGTTTCACAACTGGTTTCGAAGGACTTTGTCTATCTTTGTTTATCACAAATATTTATAAAACACAAAAAGAAAAATATTATTTTTTGTTCGTATTTTTTTAGCATTGGCTCATGTATCCCGCTCATGAGGATAGTTAAGCCACAATGTAAAACAAAAAGTAAAATTTTATTAAAGAAAGAAAAATTGTTGAAAATTTATTGAAAATGATTTTCAATTGAAGAAAAAATATCAAATTTTCAAGTACAATATTTTATTTTGTTCTAAGAAAATATATATAAAAAAAATAAATTAAAAAGTGGCTCAACTATCCCTATCTTCCCCTAAATCAAATACTACATTGAGTTGCAATGTGGCTAATCAGTATGCATAAGTTAATAAGAGATGTGAACTTTGAAAGTCAAGATACATAGCAACAAATTGAGGCTTGTAAATGAAGTGTTGGATATGCAATCCAAATCTGAAATGATGCTACCCAATCTATTAAATATTCCTTACTACATTTAATCAAATGTTCATGAGATAAAATAGTATGAAGCTTAACGATCTTAACTTTCTGCAGGTAAAATCAAGTTCAATTTAAAAAAATGTCTTTAGAAAAAATCAAAAAGGCCTAAATACACCGACGAGCCCTTTCGTGATATTTTAAATCTTTATAATAAATTAGACACAGAAGTATTTAAACACAATACCTTTCGAGACAAGTGCAGTGTAAATATCAAGTAAAAGCTTATCTTTCTAGAATGCAAAACACTCTGTACTTTAGATACTACGAAAAGGAAATGACAAAGGACAGAATCGATTTATTTGAGCTTCAGTGTATCGATTATGTGCTGTTTTTAAACTTTGTTTTGTCGCCCTCTATCCGCAGGTAGTATAAACAAAAAATAAGCTTTCTGTTGAAATTGTATCAACTACTTTGAAAGATTAATTTTGAAATTTCTGCTTGCATTGTAAATAAAATGAATACTTTTTATCATGTAATTAGAATATAAGGAATATATAATACCATGTACTACATACATTAAACCTTTCAATGTAGATAAAATCTTGAATTTTAACATGCGATTATGAAAATTAAAATTTAATAATAGAATGTGAAGAATTAGTTTTCAATCATACTAATGCAATTAAGAATTGCAATTTACTTATAAAAAAAAGGGAGAAGGGATTTTTAATTATAAATGTTTATTACAGTTTTCTTTAAAAGTATATTTTTAAAATCAGAAAAATTTCAAGATAAAATTTGTGATAAAGATTAAGTAATTATATAAAATTAAATTAAATAAAAAATAGTATTACCATTATTTTTGTAACTATATTTATCAACTATGAAAAATTCAAATTGTACTAATTTAGTTTTACCAATTTTTAGGGCTGATTTTTTATCAATTTATTATTTTCTTTTTTGTTTGCATTAAAAATGATTATTTTTTAATATAATTAAAATATAAGGAATGTATAATATAATTTTTTTTATGCCGATAAAATTTTGATTCTTAATATAATATATTAATTTAAACTTGTGGTGAAAGAATTTTAACTTAATAGTAGCATATGTAACATGCTAAAAATGATAAAAGTACATTTTAAAAAGCATATAAATAGCTTTATTCTGATCAACATATGTCATAGCACAAATGACGCCCTTATCGAGACCTATACTGATAAAATTGTTCCCACGTTTCATTTTTTTTTAATTACTGAAATTGATAAGCAAAAATCTCAAAATCACATGTATAATGAATGCATGTATACTTGATATGTGTATAATGAAACATGTATAATGTGTATGATGTATATTGTGTATGTACACACAATATGCATCTTACTATAATGTATAATGGAAAGCAAGTGCTCTAATGAAAATGGACATCTATTAACGTGAATTATTTTATCCTATTGTTTCTCTGAAAATCATCGTACGTGGCTCGAGGGGCCCCGGCCGAACTTTACATAATACTTGAAAAAATTAATGACATAAAATATAAGAATACCATAGAATATAAAGAAAAGCTGAAAAAACAAATTACAATAATAATATAAGAAATATATGGGAAAACACAAAATAAAATAATATAGTTTAAGTATTGACCATAATTTTCTTTTTTCGAAGTCCTTTGGTCAAGAAGTTTATGCTCTTTTTTGTTAAAGTCTTGAGCATATATTTCACATTTTTATATAAAATTCAACTATGTAAAATAACTTTAGGTACAACTGTAATATTTGAAATTGAAAATAAACATAGGAAAACTTAAAACAAAATTCTTTTCCATAATTATAAAGAAAACACAATATAAGATTACTTTTCATGTATTGTAAGAGATTCTCCAGTCATGAATTATGTTTTCCACAATAATTAAAATTATTTTAATAAAAATATAAAAGTACACCTGATTACTGTGGAAAATATGTTTTATGTAACAAATATTCATATAGTATTCAAAAGAAAAAATAATGTACAGAAAAATATAAAAATATTCAACTTAGGGAAATACTTAAAAATGTGAACTTATAAAAAGTTGAAATTTTCTTCACCTTTTATTTCAAAATGTGGAAATATTAAAAATATGTTGATACATTAAAATTAGCAAAATTAAAAATAATATATTATTATAGCAAATATTAAATAATGTTGAAATAAGTACGTTAAAATATGTAGTGATAATAAAGAAAAATAATATCTTGAAGTCTTATTTACATGGAAGACTACTTGCAAGGTAAGTAGTATTTATCCTAAACCTCAGGGAGGTTTTAGCACATCCTAAACCATTTACGGTTTTCGCATATCCTAAATCTCAATGGAGATTTTAGCAAAAATTAAAAAAAATAGAAAAATGAGCTTTATGTTTATTTTTTGTGTGAAGATGCAGATGCAGTTTACCTGTAAGCCAATGGTGTTTATTATTTTGCAGACTGAGGTATTATTCATTTTCCTCAGTGGCATTAATAAACTAAAGTCATAAATTTAATAAACCACATCTACATCTCACTCAGCTCTTGGCAAATAGCAAAAATCTCTAATTTTTAAGAATTCAAGAATTTTACTACTGCAAAAAGAAAAAAAATCAATAAATAAAACAGGAAAATTAAATAAATAAAACAAACAAAAAAATTAATAGAATAATAGACCCTTGTTCAAACAAGCAGGATTATGACCAAGACTTCTAAGTGCATGGCAACCCGTTGACAAATTTTTGTTAGCTAGCTTTTATTGTCCGGACATTTATTTTATCAACAGTTGCCACATTTGTTCAGATTATACAGGTCACTGAATCCGGTTTGTCTGTAGAGGGGTATTTTCGGTTTTAAGTTACTTAAAAAAAAATATTTTGTTTAAAGACTTAATGGGGTGGAACCATGGTCATCTTTAAAATTGAATGTGTGGAATTAGACACTAGTGGATTTACCATGGTTAAAATGGGGTTACCACGGTCATGTCTAAACCAATGACTGAATTATTGAAACTATTTTTAACATGATGGGGGCGGGACCTTCACCTGTTTTCTAAAAGTGACAGGGGTTAAATACCTGCTTAAATTTTATTTTTATGAAATGGTAAGGACGGGACCTTTTCCATTTTGTCTCTTCAATATGGTTGGGGTAACCAACTCACTCTTTAATATGAAATGGAGTTTATCAAAAAAAAAATAATGGATAAAAATACTAAAAATTAAAACTCAAATAATAAAATGTAACATAATATAAAATATAATAATTATCTATGCACAAAAATATAAAATGAATAATGATGTGCATAAATTTGATATATAAAAAGAAATACTTGAAAGATTAACTGAGCTTTTCTCATTATGAACAAAATAAAAACTCTTATCTACACAAAAATGATTCAAATATGGATTAATATAACACACAACCTGGCATAAATAACTATTTACAAACATTTAGAAATTTCAGTGTGCTCATCTGTATTTTTAAAAAAATTAATGGAATAGGTTACTAAACTTACGCAAATACTCATTTGCACAGGATTATTTGATAATTTTTTGTTTAAAAATATGTAACTAAGTCAACTAACTTATTCACAGTATGCAAAAACATTAAAATCAAATCAATTTACTTTTTGGTGATCGCACGTATGCGTCACCGGATGAATAAGAAAACAAAATTACTGTTATTTTCGTTTGCTACGAATTTAACGCGCATGCAGAATGTCAATCCCAAATTTTCTATAATTTTAATAATAAACCTTAAATCCCGCAAGAAATAAAAAATAAAGCTAATAAAAATTTTAAAATAATAAATTTGAATTTGTTTAAGATCTTTAAAATCCCTTTAATACAGTACCCATATTTTAAATAAACTACTTTGACTTCATGAACGCTGTCGAAATTTTAAAATTTACACATTGATAACAGTAGTTTTTTGTTTTCTTTTTCATTCTAAAATAATTCCCATTCGCAGTGAGAACTTTCCCATTTTTTCTCTAGTATTTTCGGAAATAACAAAGTCGTAGTCAATATTTAAAGTTAAAAATAAAAATTAGTAAGAACATTGTTTAATACAACAAAACTGATTTCTTGTAACTAAAATATTACATAAAATAAATAATGAACATGAGAAATCTGCAGTGTTAAGTTATTTCACAAAAAAAAATTAAAAGGAATATACTTAGCCTTCCCAATAAAGTCCGCGTATTTTTTTTTTTCCAATTATAGTTACTTTTAAACTGAAAAACATCAAACTGAAATAAACATAAATAAAACGGAACATACCTGTGAATTAGATTATCCAAAGAAATTTACAAAAGAAAGAAAAACTACTTGTAACGCTACCTAATTATTATCACTATTTTTTTTTTTTTTTTTTTTTTTTGTCTAATAAATTCTGATAAAGAACAAAATAAAACTGTTCTAGTCCTCGCTTCTCAATTATTCCTCTGCTGGAAATAAAAATAAATCAGTTTCTACCGATGAGTGACTCATTTGCTTTGATACAGGAGAAAAAGAGTTACTCGCGATTGCGACCTTTAACCTTGAAAAGTCTGACCCACTTTTTCACTCGGTTGATTAGCGAAAATCCAAATGAAGAACTCTGTGTTTGAATCATCTTTAGGAAACGCGAAATCACAGCTGTAATTAAATAGAAGTTTTACCGGAGAGTGGATAGAGAAGTTAAATAGATGTTTAAAATTGCAGTCTGAAATTATATCTTCCTTTATCAGGCATCATTGAAGATGAAATAAATTTCGGAGTGAATAAATGCTCTTTTTCTTTCTTTTCACGATCGTTCGATGATTCGGTTGAAATTTAGGGTGCATAGTCTTTCTCGGCACTGAGGTTATTACTTTTTCTATTCTTTCTAATATTTCAGAATGCAGGCAAGCTAAAGTCATTTTCTTTTTCTTTTCTCACCGTAGTAACATACTTTTCGCGCCGAGCAGAGGGATCTTCGTAGGGAATTGTCCGAATCGCATAAGTCCAAATATTTTTTTTTTTCTTTTTTTTCTTTTATCACTGTAGTCATATTTCTCGTGGCAGAGCAGAGGGATCTTCACGGCAGGAAACTATCCTGTCGACTTTAAAATGTAACGAATTCGTCGCTACTCCAGTTATGGATCTTCTGTCGTGTCGTCGGCCAAGGCCCGACCGCTAGGGGCAGGGGCGCGAACCGCGGACGCGTGCGTGCCGATTTCTGAGTGAATCCTCGGAACTTCTATCATCTTTAGGTAGTCGCAGGCCGCGAGTGGTATCCGGGAAATTAAAGTCAGATTCAGACAGTAGTTATTCCAATAAAGACACAGTTTTTCCGGGGACCTGATTTATTGTTCCTTTGTTACATCCTTTTGAGAAATCAGGCCCCTTTTGGCTTGAGAGCTGCTAATTTACTTTATGGACATCGGGCTTGGGAATTATGTGTACCGCTAAGCGATACTTAGAGAGCCGAGTGTCGTGGAGTTAGGGCATTCTTTTGATGGTCAAAAGCCCCGTCCGGGGACCTGTGCATCGGTATAAATATGCTGTATTTCGCATTATTCCAGCTAGGGGCCGTTGAAGTCAAAGGAGGCGTCTTTAAACTATAATTGGTCGTTAGCTGAATGATTGACTGCCCGGGATACAGGCTGTGGTTTGAGTTGGCCGATCGAATGCAGCAAGACTTATAAATTGCACTTATTCAGCAAAAGTATTCTTATGAGATGTGCCAAAACGATCTCTAAAAGTTATAAAATGCGATGCGGGAAAACTGACTTAACAGGGGCAACCTCATTCAATCAACTGAGACACAATTACAAAAGCATTTTAAAAGTTTTAATTTTAATTTTCTAAATTTAAATTTTAAAAAGGGACAAAAAAAGGGGATTTTAAAAAGGGGCTTTTTTATCATTTCATATATATATTTTTTTTTTATTTTTTTTTTGCATAAATAATTTTTATTACTATAGGTCTTGATAAAGTTGCCATTTATGTAATGAAACATGTATATCTGAACAAAGGTATTTACATATACGCCTTTTTTAGTATGCTTTTATCCTTTTTAGAATTTATTAGCTTAGTTTAATGTTAGCAAATTTGAAAAACTAATTTTCAGTGACACTAATGCAATTAAAAGATGAAGTTTGTTTATGGTAGAAAGGGAAATGTGATTTATAATGAACAAAGTGAGTATTATCTAAAATTTGATTTTGTTACACGGCAAGAATAATTAGAGAGATAAGAGGAAATTTTAAAACAGCTTTATTAAATAAAAATGCACTTGGATTTTATTTACTTTTAAAAAGTAATATAATTTTAATTTTAATAAAAAATTTACCAATATGAATGGTCAAATTCTGTGCTGCTAAAAATCATTTTAGTGTTTCATAGTAATGTGATTCCATAATAATTATGGAATCACATTACTATGAAACACTAAAATGATTTTTAGCAGCACAGAATTTGACCATTCATATTGGTAAATTTTTTATTAAAATTAAAATTATATTACTTTTTAAAAGTAAATAAAATCCAAGTGCATTTTTATTTAATAAAGCTGTTTTAAAATTTCCTCTTATCTCTCTAATTATTCTTGCCGTGTAACAAAATCAAATTTTAGATAATACTCACTTTGTTCATTATAAATCACATTTCCCTTTCTACCATAAACAAACTTCATCTTTTAATTGCATTAGTGTCACTGAAAATTAGTTTTTCAAATTTGCTAACATTAAACTAAGCTAATAAATTCTAAAAAGGATAAAAGCATACTAAAAAAGGCGTATATGTAAATACCTTTGTTCAGATATACATGTTTCATTACATAAATGGCAACTTTATCAAGACCTATAGTAATAAAAATTATCTATGCAAAAAAAAAAAAAAAAAAAAAAGAAAAAAAAAAAAAAAGAAAAAAGAAAAAAATATATAAACTAAAAAAAAAACTTAAATAAGAAACAATAGGATAAAATAATTCACGTTAATAGATGTCCATTTTCATTAGAGCACTTGCTTTCATTATACATTATAGTAAGATGCATATTGTGTGTACATACACAATATACATCATACACATTATACATGTTTCATTATACACATATCAAGTATAAATGCATTCATTATACATGTGATTTTGAGATTTTTGCTTATCAATTTCAGTAATTAAAAAAAATGAAACGTGGGAATAATTTTTATCAGTAAAGGTCTCGATAAGGGCGTCATTTGTGCTATGACATATGTTGATCAGAATAAAGCTATTTATATGCTTTTTAAAATGTACTTTTATCATTTTTAGCATGTTACATATGCTACTATTAAGTTAAAATTCTTTCACCACAAGTTTAAATTAATATATTATATTAAGAATCAAAATTTTATCGGCATAAAAAAAAATTATATTATGCATTCCTTATATTTTAATTATATTAAAAAATAATCATTTAGAATTTTCTGGATTTCGGGTCCTCCCAAATTCCGTCAAAAAAAAATCGCGGGAAAAACGCAAATTTCGTCAAAGAATCACAAAAAAAAACACTAATTTCTTCAAAGGATCGAAAAAGCCCCCCGTAATTTTGTTAAAAGATCGCAAAAAATCCGCAAATTTCGTCATAAGGTCGCGAAAAAAACTGCAAATTTGTCAAAAGATCGCGAATAAAACCGGAAATTTCGTCAAAAGGCAGCGAAAAAAAATTTCTTCAAAAAATCGCGAAATACACGCAAATTTAGTTAATGGATCACGGGAAAAAAACGCAAATTTCGTCAAAATCTCGGTAAAAAAACCCGCAAATTTCATCAAAAGATAGAAAAAGATATTTGTTCAAAGGATCACAAAAAAACCCTTAATTTCGTCAAAAGATCGTGTACAAACAAGAATTTCGTTAAAAGATCACGGAAAAAACTCATAATTAGTGCAGAGGAGCCCTCCCCCCCCCCCCCCCCCATCTTCGGTAAACTTAAAAAAAAATTTGCTGTGAATTTCAGAATTTTTTTTTTTTTACTGAGAATCACCCCTGATTCAAGTAACACAATTGTGTAGCCATAATATTTTGTCAAAGTGAGAGAGAGAGGATGTCAAATATCTGATGATTTTTTAAAAAACGAATCGTAATATAAATTTTAAACTAAAATTTGACAAAAAAAAAAGATTTTTTTCTAATTTCGGGGGGGGGGGGGGGGGCAACCGTGTTCCCCCATCACTGATGTAGCATATTTTAGTGGTTACACATTGCAACACAATAGACCCAAAAAAATTACAAATCTGTAAAATTTTCGAAAAATTTCAAAAATTGCAAAATTTTAGTAAAAATTTACAAATTTAGGAAATTTTCAAAAAAAAATTTTCCGGATTTCAGGTCTTTCCGGATTTTGGAATTCCGGATAATGGGTCCTATACTGTATACTGCTTTTTAAAATTAGTTCATTAACTGAGTTGAAATATTAATGCAATTCATGATATATGATTCCTATACTATTAGTATTTTTTTCAGTTTCAATTCCTTTATATTGAACTCAAATGCTTATAATATCTCACATACAATTTTTCGACACAAGAAAATGTAAAAAAAATACTTATAAACAGGGATTTGATTATATTAAGAAATTACTTAATAAAGAACAGAGTCTAATCTGGATGAACAATAAAAGGATACATTTACTTTCAAGAGAACAAAACATGATATTTACACAGTTACTCTTTATAATAATCAACACTTTTTTTTTTATAAATACCATTTTCTATAACATTATCCTACAGATTTAATTGCATACCTATTCATTAAAAAATATATGTGGTTTCATGACCAAGGAAGTCTGAATAAGATGTAAAGTCAATCTTTGAAGTTGTCACCCCCCCCCCCCCCCTCTGAAAACACTGTTTAATATTTTGAAAGACATTTCCCCACTCCAAATCGATTATGCAGATTGATAATGCAGACTTTATTTTTCTACAAAAATATTACAAAAAGTTCCTGCATTTTGAGATTGATTGATGAAATTCTCAATTCTTATAATTTTTACAATTTTTTTGACTAGAATTTTTTTTTTTTTTTTTTTTTTTTTTTTGTACACTTATAAATTTCAAAATAATGATTTTTTTTAGAATTCTGTAAAAAATAAAGATTTCTGAATGTTTGAGAAAAATAAAAAATACAATAATCCCAGAATTCAACGAATTTGCAGAAAAATGACATGCTTGGAAATAAAAGTTATATGTGTAATGACTTATTGATGTATGCATGAAATCATTCAATATCATGCACATTACTTATTTGATGTTATTTACAATAGCAACAATACAAGTTATAAAATATATAATGTGATTAAAATTTTCCAATAGTTAAAAATGTTAAACATGAAAAAATAAGGAAGTAATGAAAATATGGACAAAATAAATTAAATATAAAACCAACTAAAGCAATTTTTTTAAAATACTAGCACAAAAAATGATGACTATCTCTTATAATAAAACAAAAGGTTGCTAATCAACCAGGGTTGGCTTTTTTCTGCCCAAAACTTGTTTTTCCCATCTGACTTGGAAAAAATGGTAAATACTAGGATAAATTTCCAAATGAAAATATGTAAGAAATATTCTGGCTTTCTGAACCTCATGTGTAAAATTAAAGTTAGAAATACATATTACAAATTTCCCCTAGATTTAAAATTATTCTATAGGAAAGGAATATAAAAAAATAAGAATTATTGCATGAAACATCGTCAGGGATGTCCAGCATCATCAGCATCTCTGGCGGATATTTTTTCTACTTTTGCTTTCATCCAAAACAAGATTATAAATAGACTGGGTATACAAAAAGCCTCTAAATTAGTATATTTTGTTATATGATGCTAAAATCCAATGTGGAAGTGGAAGACAAAGAATATGAATACGATTGGTAAATGTTTAAGAATTTGTGTGATGTGTAAATATTTAAATAAATGCACTCCATTGTCCATTTGTGTAGATCTTCCTTTTCTTTTTTTTTTTTTTTTTTTTTTTTACCTTTCAAGCTATTTATTTAGGACCCATTTTTGACATTTTTAAAGGTTGTTTTGAATTTATATATGTATTTAATAATCAGTTTTCCAATGTGGGAAAAACATAGTATTTACCAGGACAGTAAATACCGGATTTTACCATGGTATTTACCGGAGATGGGAAAAACCTTGCCAACCCTGTAATCAACATATATTTTATTCCGAGATTTTAAACACAGATGTAAAAATTAAAATTACAAAAATTAAAATTATACTCAACATTTCGGTTCCTTTTTAACTCTTTCCAACAAAGTTGAAAAGTGTTTATGACTTCGGTTTGTCTGCCCGTCGGTCCACGCTCTAACTCTCATGAATATACTCAGATCGTTCTGAAATTTTTGGATGTTAGTTACCTCTATCATAGCACGTTTCCTATTCCAAATGAAGTTTGTAGCATGTTTAGTTCATTTACAGGGACAGTCAAAAGTTTTCCGTTACATTACGGCCAATGGGAAAAAATCGTTTCGAATGATTTTTAATGGTGTTACACTCTTTCAAACATAGTAAAATTGATATTCATTTACGAAGTCCACTAAAATATGCATTCTGTTGAATATGCGGTGCAAAGAATAGTTATTATTCATTTACAGGGCCACACAAAAGAATTCCGTTCATAATGGTATAGGGGGAATTGTTTGCGGTGTATTTGAAAAGATTTCAGATACTATATTGTATCTGAATTACTGTATATTAGTAATGATTGCTCGAAATGCATTTTTAATTATGGTATGCACTTTTTTCACTATATTTATGCATACTATAAAGTGCGTATAAACGCTGTAGTTCATATACAGGGCTACAGAAATGAGTTCGTAAAGGTTACTGAGTATGAGCATAAATTGGTTAAAGGTGGGTTTTAGAGGAGTTATTCATTTTTACGCTGAACTAAATTTAGTTTACTAAGAAATATTTGTAGAATATAGATAAAATAATATACAGGGCCACGCAAAAAGTTGGATACATGGCCGTCTATGGGTGATAATTTCTGGAAATGCAATTTCAGTAGTTTTAAGAGTGTTTTAGTTTGAATTAAATTTTAGCTGAATAGTGGCATTTAATAAAGGTACTAGGTAAACTACAGGGCTGTACAAAAGTATTCAAGTATGTTTCCATCAATTAGTATAAATTGCTGAAAAAAGAATTTCAACCGGTTATACATTTTCTTGATAAACTAAATTTTCCCATTATATAGTATATATATCAACCTACAGATCAAATACAGGGCTTTTCAAAAGAATTAGAATACATATTTGGCTATGGACGGTAACTACTGAAATCAGTTTTTCAAATGTTTTATGCGTTTTACAAAATGTTTACTTAGTTATCTTATTTATCTTATATCCCTAAATAACGAAGTTTTGTTAAAGTATTCAGGAAGTGTTTCATAATCTATGCTTAATGCATGATTTTTCTTACTTGTTAGAATCATCACCAGGAGTAAATTTTTGTTATATAAAACGGCAGAAATTATTTGCAAAGTTACACTATCAAAGAAAAATTCAAACTGGAATAAGTAAAAGACAGTTCAAATAACATTTAAAATACCTCAGTGGTGCAATCTCTTAACCAAAAATAACTTAAAAGACATGGTATGACATACACAACTTAAAAATTACATAAAAAATTAGGCAAAAAAAAAATCGAAGTCCTTGCAAAATTTGAATCCAAACTTCTGGAACAGAAAATGAAACATTATCATTTACACATTTTTGAGTTCATAAACAAATGTTTAAGATTTACAAATGATTGCTTTAAATGGATCATCTTCTTTGGAAATGATCTTGGGATTTTTAAGGTCAATAGACAAAATATTTCCTTTAAGGAAAGTGATAATGCAGTAGAGAGTTTATTATATTTTAAATCATTTCTCTGTTCTTTCAACCTTCCAAAGAAGATAAGTTTTTTCATGCCAATATATGAAGAATCTGTCAGTAAGTTTAAAGTGTATTTCATAGACTCGAGAGAAAAATGTAGGTGGAGCAGGATCAATCTTTCTTCTCATAATAAACAAAATCCTTGAATTGGTTGAATATTATATTGCTTAAGATTCCTTTTTAACCTTTCATAGAGGAATCGGACATATGGAATTGTACTGTAAACTTGACACATTTTAGGGGAATAATTAACGTTAACTTTGCATTTTTTGATTAATTTATGAATAATTTCTGGTTTATAACCATGTCTCATACTGATAAGTATATAATATGTAAATTATCACAAACGTAGAACCAATATTATGAAAAATGTCCAAGCTGGGGATTGAACCTGGAACCCTTGGAATAGCGCTCCAGGTGCTCTACCATTTAAGGGGGCTGGTCACTCAGCTTCCGATTTTCTCTCACTAATGTAAAATCAATGGGCATTTGATGCATTCATATATTTAAAATATCACCTTGTGAAATTAATATATTTAACTTCTATGTTTTGCATACTCTTCCTAAAAGATGTCTCTTTTCTTCTTAGTTCTTAAAATATCTCTAAAGTATAGACTTCATTTTATAGGTAGTGTTAAAATTTTACTCACAGTTCACCCGCTTTTAACACATAAAATATTAAATTCAGCATAGATGTTAGAAATATTTTGAAAACTAAGATAAAAAGAGATATATATCCTTCAAGAAGAGTACACAGAAAAAAGATGTTAAAAATATGAATTTCCCGAGGAGATATTTTAAATATATGAATGCATCGAAAGTCCATAGACTTAGCATTATGGAGGAGAATTCCAAAGCTGAGTGACCATCCCCCTTAAGCTATGAAGATGATGCCCAGATTAGCATTTCCCACATATGTTGCTAAGGCTCAGGGCCGAAACTAGCCTTTTTTGCGCCCGGGGCAAACGTGAATTTTGCCCCCCCCCCCCCCTTCTTCCTCAAAGTACATTTACAAAGAGAATTTTACTAATTTTCTAATGCCGAATTATTTTAAAATTTAAAATATGTAATCATAAAATATGTAGTACTGAACTACATAAATTGAATGTGACGTTTGTTGCAATTATAGTTCGTTCACATAAAAGAATTTGCATGTATTACCGGCTATTTACAGTGTTTACTTATACAGTTGAGTTCCGATTATCTGAGTCCCGCTTAACCGAGTTTCCGCTTTAACCGAGTTATTTTCTTCTTATGGACTGATGGCTTTCATTATTATGAAACAGCCATTATAAATGAAGTGTTAGGTGAAGATGAAAGAGCAGTCTTAAAAAGTTTGAACTCTGATTTTCTAGTCAGAATAGGAAAAAAATGGCCATAATTAAAAAAAAAAAAAATTATGGCCATTTTTTCTCTCATTCTGACCAGAAAATCAGAGTTCGAACTTTTTACGGCTGCTCTTTCATCTTCATCTAACACTTCATTTATAATGGCTGTTTCATAACGATGAAAGCCATCAGTCCATAAGAAAATGATCGATTCCAAAGGTATAATCTTTCACTTGGCACCCCTTGGCTCTGGCGCCGGGGCACATGCCCCCTCTGTCCCCCCTTAGTTTCGGCCCTGCTAAGGCTGCATCTACAGCACAAGATGGAATAGTCTTCATGAGCACACAATCCTGCTGAGAAACATGAGACACAAACAAATCCAGCATCGGTGAACATATATTTAATTTTTAATTAATTTTCACCAGTGAAGTTACACGATGCTGGGTTTGTTTGTGTCTCATGTTTCGCCGCAGGATTGTGTGCTCATGAAGACTACTAATTCCATCTTGTGCTGCAGTTGCAGCCTTTATCAAGGCATCGTCCTCATAGCTCAAATTTTGACTTATTCTATTAAGATTTAAGTAAAAGTATATAAACTATACTTTTTCTGGAATTCTTTGAACCAATAAACTCAAATATGGAGCCAAAAGTAAGTCATCATTTAAAAAATCAAAGTTGTGGTAATTTTAAATATGTAGATGACCTTTTGTGACAAAATACAATTTATTATAAAGAACTTACATCCATTTTTTTTAATTAATTACAACTGTTGTTATAGTAGTCATTTAGATATTTTTAAGGCATAGAGACAACAGTTTTGTACGTTTATTAAATGGAAAAGGTTGTACAAAACTTTCGAAGCAATTATTTTTGTAGTGTTCATCATAGTTTTTTTTTACTGCCAACTTCCAAAACCCAAAAGAATAATTATGAAATCCAATGAATTGAAATTCTGAAATTCATAATTTATTTACTTTTGGTTGATAATTTATTTCTTTGACAAAATAAAGGATGGTTCTATTAATTTTGACTTCTTAAATCTAGTTCAAACTATTTGCAAACAAGACATTTATCAATATTAACTTTTTTAAGCTCATCTGCTTAAGGAAATAGGAAATTTGGACATACACATATTCCATAAAAACAACATATTACAATAACTTATATAAACTGCTTATTACAATAGCCCTGCATGTTTCACAACTGGTTTCGAAGGACTTTGTCTATCTTTGTTTATCACAAATATTTATAAAACAACAAAAAGAAAAATATTATTTTTGTTCGTATTTTTTTAGCATTGGCTCATGTATCCCGCTCATGAGGATAGTTAAGCCACAATGTAAAACAAAAAGTAAAATTTTATTAAAGAAAGAAAAATTGTTGAAAATTTATTGAAAATGATTTTCAATTGAAGAAAAAATATCAAATTTTCAAGTACAATATTTTATTTTGTTCTAAGAAAATATATATAAAAAAAATAAATTTAAAAAGTGGCTCAACTATCCCTATCTTCCCCTAAATCAAATACTACATTGAGTTGCAATGTGGCTAATCAGTATGCATAAGTTAATAAGAGATGTGAACTTTGAAAGTCAAGATACATAGCAACAAATTGAGGCTTTGTAAATGAAGTGTTGGATATGCAATCCAAATCTGAAATGATGCTACCCAATCTATTAAATATTCCTTACTACATTTAATCAAATGTTCATGAGATAAAATAGTATGAAGCTTAACGATCTTAACTTTCTGCAGGTAAAATCAAGTTCAATTTAAAAAAATGTCTTTAGAAAAAATCAAAAAGGCCTAAATACACCGACGAGCCTTTCGTGATATTTTAAATCTTTATAATAAATTAGACACAGAAGTATTTAAACACAATACCTTTCGAGACAAGTGCAGTGTAAATATCAAGTAAAAGCTTATCTTTCTAGAATGCAAAACACTCTGTACTTTAGATACTACGAAAAGGAAATGACAAAGGACAGAATCGATTTATTGAGCTTCAGTGTATCGATTATGTGCTGTTTTTAAACTTTGTTTTGTCGCCCTCTATCCGCAGGTAGTATAAACAAAAAATAAGCTTTCTGTTGAAATTGTATCAACTACTTTGAAAGATTAATTTTGAAATTCTGCTTGCATTGTAAATAAAATGAATACTTTTTATCATGTAATTAGAATATAAGGAATATATAATACCATGTACTACATACATTAAACCTTTCAATGTAGATAAAATCTTGAATTTTAACATGCGATTATGAAAATTAAAATTTAATAATAGAATGTGAAGAATTAGTTTTCAATCATACTAATGCAATTAAGAATTGCAATTTACTTATAAAAAAAAGGGAGAAGGGATTTTTAATTATAAATGTTTATTACAGTTTTCTTTAAAAGTATATTTTTAAAATCAGAAAATTTCAAGATAAAATTTGTGATAAAGATTAAGTAATTATATAAAATTAAATTAAATAAAAAATAGTATTACCATTATTTTTGTAACTATATTTATCAACTATGAAAAATTCAAATTGTACTAATTTAGTTTTACCAATTTTTAGGGCTGATTTTTTATCAATTTATTATTTTCTTTTTTGTTTGCATTAAAAATGATTATTTTTTAATATAATTAAAATATAAGGAATGTATAATATAATTTTTTTTATGCCGATAAAATTTTGATTCTTAATATAATATATTAATTTAAACTTGTGGTGAAAGAATTTTAACTTAATAGTAGCATATGTAACATGCTAAAAATGATAAAAGTACATTTTAAAAAGCATATAAATAGCTTTATTCTGATCAACATATGTCATAGCACAAATGACGCCCTTATCGAGACCTATACTGATAAAAATTGTTCCCACGTTTCATTTTTTTTTAATTACTGAAATTGATAAGCAAAAATCTCAAAATCACATGTATAATGAATGCATGTATACTTGATATGTGTATAATGAAACATGTATAATGTGTATGATGTATATTGTGTATGTACACACAATATGCATCTTACTATAATGTATAATGAAAGCAAGTGCTCTAATGAAAATGGACATCTATTAACGTGAATTATTTTATCCTATTGTTTCTCTGAAAATCATCGTACGTGGCTCGAGGGGCCCCCGGCCGAACTTTACATAATACTTGAAAAAATTAATGACATAAAATATAAGAATACCATAGAATATAAAGAAAAGCTGAAAAAACAAATTACAATAATAATATAAGAAATATATGGGAAAACACAAAATAAAATAATATAGTTTAAGTATTGACCATAATTTTCTTTTTTCGAAGTCCTTTGGTCAAGAAGTTTATGCTCTTTTTGTTAAAGTCTTTGAGCATATATTTCACATTTTTATATAAAATTCAACTATGTAAAATAACTTTAGGTACAACTGTAATATTTGAAATTGAAAATAAACATAGGAAAACTTAAAACAAAATTCTTTTCCATAATTATAAAGAAAACACAATATAAGATTACTTTTCATGTATTGTAAGAGATTCCTCCAGTCATGAATTATGTTTTCCACAATAATTAAAATTATTTTAATAAAAATATAAAAGTACACCTGATTACTGTGGAAAATATGTTTTATGTAACAAAATATTCATATAGTATTCAAAAGAAAAAATAATGTACAGAAAAATATAAAAATATTCAACTTAGGGAAATACTTAAAAATGTGAACTTATAAAAAGTTGAAATTTTCTTCACCTTTTATTTCAAAATGTGGAAATATTAAAAATATGTTGATACATAAAATTAGCAAAATTAAAAATAATATATTATTATAGCAAATATTAAATAATGTTGAAATAAGTACGTTAAAATATGTATGATAATAAAGAAAAATAATATCTTGAAGTCTTATTTACATGGAAGACTACTTGCAAGGTAAGTAGTATTTATCCTAAACCTCAGGGAGGTTTTAGCACATCCTAAACCATTTACGGTTTTCGCATATCCTAAATCTCAATGGAGATTTTAGCAAAAATTAAAAAAAATAGAAAAATGAGCTTTATGTTTATTTTTTGTGTGAAGATGCAGATGCAGTTTACCTGTAAGCAATGGTGTTTATTATTTTGCAGACTGAGGTATTATTCATTTTCCTCAGTGGCATTAATAAACTAAAGTCATAATTTAATAAACCACATCTACATCTCACTCAGCTCTTGGCAAATAGCAAAAATCTCTAAATTTTTAAGAATTCAAGAATTTTACTACTGGCAAAAAGAAAAAAAATCAATAAATAAAACAGGAAAATTAAATAAATAAAACAAACAAAAAAATTAATAGAATAATAGACCCTTGTTCAAACAAGCAGGATTATGACCAAGACTTCTAAGTGCATGGCAACCCGTTGACAAATTTTTGTTAGCTAGCTTTTATTGTCCGGACATTTATTTTATCAACAGTTGCCACATTTGTTCAGATTATACAGGTCACTGAATCCGGTTTGTCTGTAGAGGGGTATTTTCGGTTTTAAGTTACTTAAAAAAAAATATTTTGTTTAAAGACTTAATGGGGTGGAACCATGGTCATCTTTAAAAATTGAATGTGTGGAATTAGACACTAGTGGATTTACCATGGTTAAAATGGGGTTACCACGGTCATGTCTAAACCAATGACTGAATTATTGAAACTATTTTTAACATGATGGGGGCGGGACCTTCACCTGTTTTCTAAAAGTGACAGGGGTTAAATACCTGCTTAAATTTTATTTTTATGAAATGGTAAGGACGGGACCTTTTCCATTTTGTCTCTTCAATATGGTTGGGGTAACCAACTCACTCTTTAATATGAAATGGAGTTTATCAAAAAAAAAATAATGGATAAAAATACTAAAAATTAAAACTCAAATAATAAAATGTAACATAATATAAAATATAATAATTATCTATGCACAAAAATATAAAATGAATAATGATGTGCATAAATTTGATATATAAAAAGAAATACTTGAAAGATTAACTGAGCTTTTCTCATTATGAACAAATAAAAACTCTTATCTACACAAAAATGATTCAAATATGGATTAATATAACACACAACCTGGCATAAATAACTATTTACAAACATTTAGAAATTTCAGTGTGCTCATCTGTATTTTTAAAAAAATTAATGGAATAGGTTACTAAACTTACGCAAATACTCATTTGCACAGGATTATTTGATAATTTTTTGTTTAAAAATATGTAACTAAGTCAACTAACTTATTCACAGTATGCAAAAACATTAAAATCAAATCAATTTACTTTTTGGTGATCGCACGTATGCGTCACCGGATGAATAAGAAAACAAAATTACTGTTATTTTCGTTTGCTACGAATTTAACGCGCATGCAGAATGTCAATCCCAAATTTTCTATAATTTTAATAATAAACCTTAAATCCCGCAAGAAATAAAAAATAAAGCTAATAAAAATTTTAAAATAATAAATTTGAATTTGTTTAAGATCTTTAAAATCCCTTTAATACAGTACCCATATTTTAAATAAACTACTTTGACTTCATGAACGCTGTCGAAATTTTAAAATTTACACATTGATAACAGTAGTTTTTTGTTTTCTTTTTCATTCTAAAATAATTCCCATTCGCAGTGAGAACTTTCCCATTTTTTCTCTAGTATTTTCGGAAATAACAAAGTCGTAGTCAATATTTAAAGTTAAAAATAAAAATTAGTAAGAACATTGTTTAATACAACAAAACTGATTTCTTGTAACTAAAATATTACATAAAATAAATAATGAACATGAGAAATCTGCAGTGTTAAGTTATTTCACAAAAAAAAATTAAAAGGAATATACTTAGCCTTCCCAATAAAGTCCGCGTATTTTTTTTTTTCCAATTATAGTTACTTTTAAACTGAAAAACATCAAACTGAAATAAACATAAATAAAACGGAACATACCTGTGAATTAGATTATCCAAAGAAATTTACAAAAGAAAGAAAAACTACTTGTAACGCTACCTAATTATTATCACTATTTTTTTTTTTTTTTTTTTTTTTTTGTCTAATAAATTCTGATAAAGAACAAAATAAAACTGTTCTAGTCCTCGCTTCTCAATTATTCCTCTGCTGGAAATAAAAATAAATCAGTTTCTACCGATGAGTGACTCATTTGCTTTGATACAGGAGAAAAAGAGTTACTCGCGATTGCGACCTTTAACCTTGAAAAGTCTGACCCACTTTTTCACTCGGTTGATTAGCGAAAATCCAAATGAAGAACTCTGTGTTTGAATCATCTTTAGGAAACGCGAAATCACAGCTGTAATTAAATAGAAGTTTTACCGGAGAGTGGATAGAGAAGTTAAATAGATGTTTAAAATTGCAGTCTGAAATTATATCTTCCTTTATCAGGCATCATTGAAGATGAAATAAATTTCGGAGTGAATAAATGCTCTTTTTCGTTCTTTTCACGATCGTTCGATGATTCGGTTGAAATTTAGGGTGCATAGTCTTTCTCGGCACTGAGGTTATTACTTTTTCTATTCTTTCTAATATTTCAGAATGCAGGCAAGCTAAAGTCATTTTCTTTTTCTTTTCTCACCGTAGTAACATACTTTTCGCGCCGAGCAGAGGGATCTTCGTAGGGAATTGTCCGAATCGCATAAGTCCAAATATTTTTTTTTTCTTTTTTTTCTTTTATCACTGTAGTCATATTTCTCGTGGCAGAGCAGAGGGATCTTCACGGCAGGAAACTATCCTGTCGACTTTAAAATGTAACGAATTCGTCGCTACTCCAGTTATGGATCTTCTGTCGTGTCGTCGGCCAAGGCCCGACCGCTAGGGGCAGGGGCGCGAACCGCGGACGCGTGCGTGCCGATTTCTGAGTGAATCCTCGGAACTTCTATCATCTTTAGGTAGTCGCAGGCCGCGAGTGGTATCCGGGAAATTAAAGTCAGATTCAGACAGTAGTTATTCCAATAAAGACACAGTTTTTCCGGGGACCTGATTTATTGTTCCTTTGTTACATCCTTTTGAGAAATCAGGCCCCTTTTGGCTTGAGAGCTGCTAATTTACTTTATGGACATCGGGCTTGGGAATTATGTGTACCGCTAAGCGATACTTAGAGAGCCGAGTGTCGTGGAGTTAGGGCATTCTTTTGATGGTCAAAAGCCCCGTCCGGGGACCTGTGCATCGGTATAAATATGCTGTATTTCGCATTATTCCAGCTAGGGGCCGTTGAAGTCAAAGGAGGCGTCTTTAAACTATAATTGGTCGTTAGCTGAATGATTGACTGCCCGGGATACAGGCTGTGGTTTGAGTTGGCCGATCGAATGCAGCAAGACTTATAAATTGCACTTATTCAGCAAAAGTATTCTTATGAGATGTGCCAAAACGATCTCTAAAAGTTATAAAATGCGATGCGGGAAAACTGACTTAACAGGGGCAACCTCATTCAATCAACTGAGACACAATTACAAAAGCATTTTAAAAGTTTTAATTTTAATTTTCTAAATTTAAATTTTAAAAAGGGACAAAAAAAAGGGGATTTTAAAAAGGGGCTTTTTTATCATTTCATATATATATTTTTTTTTTATTTTTTTTTTGCATAAATAATTTTTATTACTATAGGTCTTGATAAAGTTGCCATTTATGTAATGAAACATGTATATCTGAACAAAGGTATTTACATATACGCCTTTTTTAGTATGCTTTTATCCTTTTTAGAATTTATTAGCTTAGTTTAATGTTAGCAAATTTGAAAAACTAATTTTCAGTGACACTAATGCAATTAAAAGATGAAGTTTGTTTATGGTAGAAAGGGAAATGTGATTTATAATGAACAAAGTGAGTATTATCTAAAATTTGATTTTGTTACACGGCAAGAATAATTAGAGAGATAAGAGGAAATTTTAAAACAGCTTTATTAAATAAAAATGCACTTGGATTTTATTTACTTTTAAAAAGTAATATAATTTTAATTTTAATAAAAAATTTACCAATATGAATGGTCAAATTCTGTGCTGCTAAAAATCATTTTAGTGTTTCATAGTAATGTGATTCCATAATACAGTATAGGACCCATTATCCGGAATTCCAAAATCCGGAAAGACCTGAAATCCGGAAAAAATTTTTTTGAAAATTTCCTAAATTTGTAAATTTTTACTAAAATTTTGCAATTTTTGAAATTTTTCGAAAATTTTACAGATTTGTAATTTTTTTGGGTCTATTGTGTTGCAATGTGTAACCACTAAAATATGCTACATCAGTGATGGGGGAACACGGTTGCCCCCCCCCCCCGAAATTAGAAAAAAATCTTTTTTTTTTGTCAAATTTTAGTTTAAAATTTATATTACGATTCGTTTTTTAAAAAATCATCAGATATTTGACATCCTCTCTCTCTCACTTTGACAAAATATTATGGCTACACAATTGTGTTACTTGAATCAGGATTGATTCTCAGTAAAAAAAAAAAAATTCTGAAATTCACAGCAAATTTTTTTTTAAGTTTACCGAAGATGGGGGGGGGGGGGGGAGGGCTCCTCTGCACTAATTATGAGTTTTTTCCGTGATCTTTTAACGAAATTCTTGTTTGTACACGATCTTTTGACGAAATTAAGGGTTTTTTTGTGATCCTTTGAACAAATATCTTTTTCTATCTTTTGATGAAATTTGCGGGTTTTTTTACCGAGATTTTGACGAAATTTGCGTTTTTTTCCCGTGATCCATTAACTAAATTTGCGTGTATTTCGCGATTTTTTGAAGAAATTTTTTTTCGCTGCCTTTTGACGAAATTTCCGGTTTTATTCGCGATCTTTTGACAAATTTGCAGTTTTTTTCGCGACCTTATGACGAAATTTGCGGATTTTTTGCGATCTTTTAACAAAATTACGGGGGGCTTTTTCGATCCTTTGAAGAAATTAGTGTTTTTTTTTGTGATTCTTTGACGAAATTTGCGTTTTTCCCGCGATTTTTTTTTGACGGAATTTGGGAGGACCCGAAATCCAGAAAATTCTAAATGATTATTTTTTAATATAATTAAAATATAAGGAATGCATAATATAATTTTTTTTTATGCCGATAAAATTTTGATTCTTAATATAATATATTAATTTAAACTTGTGGTGAAAGAATTTTAACTTAATAGTAGCATATGTAACATGCTAAAAATGATAAAAGTACATTTTAAAAAGCATATAAATAGCTTTATTCTGATCAACATATGTCATAGCACAAATGACGCCCTTATCGAGACCTTTACTGATAAAAATTATTCCCACGTTTCATTTTTTTTAATTACTGAAATTGATAAGCAAAAATCTCAAAATCACATGTATAATGAATGCATTTATACTTGATATGTGTATAATGAAACATGTATAATGTGTATGATGTATATTGTGTATGTACACACAATATGCATCTTACTATAATGTATAATGAAAGCAAGTGCTCTAATGAAAATGGACATCTATTAACGTGAATTATTTTATCCTATTGTTTCTTATTTAAGTTTTTTTTTTAGTTTATATATTTTTTTCTTTTTTCTTTTTCTTTTTTTTTTTCTTTTTTTTTTTTTTTTTTTGCATAGATAATTTTTATTACTATAGGTCTTGATAAAGTTGCCATTTATGTAATGAAACATGTATATCTGAACAAAGGTATTTACATATACGCCTTTTTTAGTATGCTTTTATCCTTTTTAGAATTTATTAGCTTAGTTTAATGTTAGCAAATTTGAAAAACTAATTTTCAGTGACACTAATGCAATTAAAAGATGAAGTTTGTTTATGGTAGAAAGGGAAATGTGATTTATAATGAACAAAGTGAGTATTATCTAAAATTTGATTTTGTTACACGGCAAGAATAATTAGAGAGATAAGAGGAAATTTTAAAACAGCTTTATTAAATAAAAATGCACTTGGATTTTATTTACTTTTAAAAAGTAATATAATTTTAATTTTAATAAAAAATTTACCAATATGAATGGTCAAATTCTGTGCTGCTAAAAATCATTTTAGTGTTTCATAGTAATGTGATTCCATAATACAGTATAGGACCAATTATCCGGAATTCCAAAATCCGGAAAGACCTGAAATCCGGAAAAATTTTTTTTGAAAATTTCCTAAATTTGTAAATTTTTACTAAAATTTTGCAATTTTTGAAATTAGCGTGACCAGAAATTTTGGGGGGGGGGGGCACCAAGGCCGCGAAACTGCGCCCCGAGCGAATTTTCAATTTTGCGCCCCCCCCCCCCCAAAAAAAAACAACTTTGTGATGGGTGTTATAAAATTGATAAAGTGCAGAAACATAAATAAATTCTATTGAATAAATATTTCGCGTTTATTTTGAAACTTTAAGAGGTTTAATTTTAATTTAGAAATTCAGAACAACGAAATAATATAAGGGAAAATTGCACTTATTTGTTGGAGAGTTCATGATGTTTTGCGACAAGGAAAAAAAAAATGATCAAGAGAGAAAAAGAAATTCCCCGGAAAATAATCGGCGGCCAAAAAATGAATAAAACCGTGGTTCGCAGCATAAATTTTGCGCCCGGGGCGACCGACCGCTCCTTTAACATTCTCTTTGCAAGGCTCTGGGGAGGCACACTAGAGGTCTGCACGGACCGCAATTTCAAGGCTCGGACCTAGCTCGGCGTAAAAATTAAAACTTCCACCCGAGCCCGGCATGTTTATATTTTCACAGTTTATGGCCAGGCCCGGCTCGTACAAAAATCAGTAATAACATACACGGCCCGTGGAAAAATCAATTAAATCAGGCCCGGTCCGGTCCGACTCAATTTCTCATAAAATTCCGATTTTTCTTAACATACAATTGCAGGGCTGCACTTGCTACTAAAATGCTACTGAAAGCGACTATTTTAAGCATCCGGCGGCTATGCCGACTATTTTAAGCCAATAAGCGACTATTTCAAGAAAGCAGGCGACTTTTTTCGGATTTAAGCGACTATTTTTACTGAAAATATTCCATCATTTTCTTCAAAGCGCTTGTAAAGTCATCTTCCCAGACGCACTTTTTCAACGGTTGTTTAAGGAGATTCGCGATTTTTTCCGCGACGAATTCTAAAATTCGCGATTTTTCCACTAATCGATTGACGAAAATACCTCTTTCTATCTGAGATCTTTATATACTATCGTTGAAGGAGATTTTGCGGTTTTTTCCGCGATCCTTTGCCAAAATTCGCAAATTTTTCTACGACAGATTGACGAAATTTATTTTTTTTTTTTCGCCACCTCTTGTCCAAATTTGCGATATATATTTTCCGCGACCGATTGATGGTAGTTACTATTTGTTTCAGAGATCTTTCGACGAAATTCCCGATTATTTTCCAGATCGTTTGTCATGATTCCCGATTTCTTTTCACGACCGATTTACGAAATTCGTGATTTTTTGCGCGATGATTTGGTTAAATTCTCATTTTTTTTTTTTAACCAAATTTGCGTTTTATTGTCCGCGACCATTTGATAAAATGTGCGATTTTTTTTCTTGTGATCGTTAGACGAAATTAGTAACTTTTTGTCCATTTTTTTGATGAAATTTGCGATGATTTTTCCGCGACCGACTGATGATAATCGCCATTTGTTTCCGCGACCTTTGTGAAATTTCAAGATATTTTTTACTGTTATTTGAGGAGATTTGCAATTCTATCCGTGAAGAATTGCAAAATTCGCGATTTTTTCCCCAATTAGAGGGGGGGGGGGGGAGCGATTTTCCCCGCGCTTGACGAAAATAGTTATTTCTTTTCGCCATCTTTTGCTACGATCGTTGAAGGAGAATTCGCAATTCGTTTTTTCTTTTGACGACCGACTGAGGAAGTTCTTGATTTTTTGCTCAATTTTTGATTAAATTCGCGGGTATTTTTTTTTTTCTGTCCACGACAGTTTGACAATTTTCGATTTTTTTCCATAACCCGAAGGCGAAATTTACAAGTTTTTTTTGTGACCGATGGAAAACATTTTTTCCTACGACCAATTGTTGATATCTGCGATGTTTTTCGCTACCGATTGGCAAAATTCGCGATTGTTTGATGAATTGATTTTTCGGAATTCCCGAAGAAAAAATATCGTGGCTTTCACGGCAAAAAAAAATCGCTTACGAATTATATGTTTGTGAAAGAAGTAAATTTGGAAAATTCCATCCAAACGAATTTTTTATTATGCGGGATTTTCCTTTTTTGTGTGAGTTTTGCGATATCCCACACGTTATTTCTAACCCTGCCCCTCAAATAAAACTTTTCTTCCTTATCTCCAAGAAACTCTTGAATTTGAAAGGCCTGGTGGAAAATAGTATCGGGGGGTAATCTGCAAGAAGTTTTTACTGCTATGTTTCCTGGTGCTGTACATAATTTTTATTGTTGAAGAACCAAGCTAGCTTACTTCATAACTGAAACATTAGGGCCTTATTTTCTGGATAACTTGCTTTCTCATTTGAAAAAATCACTCTATTCTTTTTTCAGTGATTTGAGTGATTTCAGTGGTTGATTGATAAACTGTGAAATAAGATCTGAACATTCACAAAGTCCTTTCAGTTATTATGGCTACATTTTTTCTTCCCTTTTTTTAAATTGATGGGTATACGACTATTTTGGCAACTATTTTTGAACAAATGCTACTATTTTTTTCGTTGGAGGCTACTAAAGCTACTATTTTCAGTGTCATTTGGCAGTGGCAGCCCTGCAATTGAGATGCTTTTATGAAATAGAATAAAGGTTTTTTTTTTTTAAAAAACCTCCGATTTTTTTATAAAATAACATCAAAGTTGGACTTTTGATTTCCCAATTCGAAGACTGACAATTACAAGACGGATCCATTTAGTAATCCGCTTTAAACCAAGCTGCTTCGAATTAGGAAAAATGTTAGGAAAAGAAAGGACGCTACTCGATTCTTAAGCACCTGTCACTTAAACATCTGTAATTTTCAGGCAAATAGGAATAGAAACGAGTTTATGAATGTGTCAACATTCAATAATCACATTTTTGAGTGGGGATTTCTGTTTTTTTTTTTTTTTTCAAACGTATTAATTTACTAAAACAAACAATTCTGTATATTCTTACCTTCTGTTCCATTTTCGTCCTTCTGAAGCCAGACTTGCATGAATTTAAAACCAGCATGTCGTGCTCCGTGACATCTCTTTTTATTGAGTTTTCTAAAGAAATTCCTACTTTTTTTGTCGCGCTTGTTTTTGCGTGAGTCATTCATTCCTGATCAGTTTAAAAAATAACAACATTTAACTACAAGCACATTCCTACAAATGACCAGATTAGACCAAACCAAGTGTGTATAGGAGTGGGGGAGGGGCAGTTAGGTAGAGACGCTCCTACTATCTCACTTTGCACAAGAGGGAAACACGAGTTCAGAGGTCAAAGAAGTTCTTTGCGTGACCATGTTACTGACTGCAATTAAACTACGTGGGTGACTGGACACTATAAAAAATAGTATATAGCTTTGCAGTTAGGAAAATTTTTTCTTCTACCAATCAACTTACAACTACTGACCAAATATCAATAATTGGCCAGCACCATATTGATGGTTGAGAACTAAAGCGTTTTTGTTTTGGGGGAAGAGAGAGTGGGTGAAATGCTACATACTAAAGAGGTTTAAATTTGATTGCATTTTAATTGAAAATCACTGCCATTTATCGTTTTTATAAAAGTCTCAATAAGTCACAATCCTAAAATATGTGAATATAAATTTCAAATTAATTTATCTGAAAATCCCATGTATTACTACTATCTACTACCCACTATCACATATTCTTTTAAAACAGTAATTGATGAATGTTTTTAATAATTTGCACAATAAAGTACAACCAGGGCCCTCGCAAAGGGGGGGGGGGGAGCCCTCCCTCCAAACGTTTGCGAATGCTGTTACACTTGGCAAATTTACAAACTTAGTTGGCAAATTTGTTTAAATATTTAATAAAAAAAACTATAAAACACTTTCTATTTCTGATAGATTTGACAAAAGTTACAAATATAATTGGGAATATTATTAAGCTTTTTACAAATAAGAACTATATTACATTTTCTAATTGCAGTAACTTGGTAACATAAAACTGGTTGGCAAATGTCGAGAACTATTTATTTTTTATTCTCAGTGAGTTGGCAAATACTGAAATTTGACTTGACAATTTAAGGTCCTCTCGCCCACCAACAAAACGTCTAAAGTGATGGCCATGAGTACATCTTATGTCAATCGTACGTTCAGGGCCGAAACTAGCCTTTTTTGCGCCAGGGGAAAACATGGATTTTGGCGCCCCGCCCCCCCCCCCCACCCCCGTCTTCTCACGCACAATAAAAGTTATCGCCCTCAGGTACCCTATGCAAATAAATAAATAAATAAATAAATAACAATCATAAAAAATAAAAATCGTTTAATAATTAAAATTAGTGCAGAAAATATGTGAACAACGCTCCCATGGGATTAACATTAGCCTGAGCGTTAAGAGCCTACACTGGTTACGCAAAGAAACTGGATCGCTAAAGCTAAACGTATGGGAGCGTTCTTTTTAAACTGTCTCGCTTGCATATTAATAGTTTTAATTTTTTTTTTTTCTTAGAAAATCTGAGGCTGAATTCTAACCGGGTTAGAGTTTACTTTTTCGATTTTGATTGCAGATTATTTTTATAAAGTTACTTTCACTTTCAGTACCGGTTTCGAAACCTAAAAGTATAGCAATACTAAAGATCAATCTAAACTATCCTAAGAAGGAAAAAAAAAATAATAATAATAATTATATGTATTAAAATGCAAGC
This sequence comes from Maratus speciosus, assembly GCA_963932465.1. Taxonomy (NCBI): domain Eukaryota; kingdom Metazoa; phylum Arthropoda; class Arachnida; order Araneae; family Salticidae; genus Maratus; species Maratus speciosus. The sequence continues at coordinate 29,598 of CAWVRF010001084.1, forward strand.
GAAATATTAAACTTAGAATTAAGCAAGCTTAAAATATTAAAATGCAAGTGAGAAATTTAAAAAGAACACTCCTAACATTAGCTTGCGAGTTTCTTTGTATTTCATATATATTTATACATTTTTGTATGACACGACGACCAAAATCTTCATTTGGCGCCCCTTCGCCTTTGTTCTGACACCTGGGGCACATGCCCTTTCTGCACCCCCTAGTTTCGGCCCGGGCTATAGTCTTTAAAAATTTTTTTAAAGGTAGTTACTATTCTATCTTGCATCTATTTCAACCCTTAGTCTTTAGCCGTTGACAGTTGCCCGACCTCGCGCCCTTTGAGGCCGGATCTGGATGTAAAAAAAGTAATTTTAGTAAAAGGCATGGGCGACATTTTTCAGTTGTCACCTACCTAGAAATGGCATAAGGACGAGAAATGTAATTTGGTAAGTTAAAAGCAGGGGCGGCTGCGGCTTTACTATTCATGGCATCCTGGGTGCCAATGTTGCGCAAAATTTTGTTGATGCAAAAAATAAGTGCACCAAAAGGGACAGAGCGGCATTTTTCAATTTCGCCTAGGGTAGCAAAACGCCTAGAAATGGAAAAAAGAAGAGAAAAAATCATTTTGAGGGATAAAGGCAGGGACGACTTTATTAGCCATGGCGCTCTGTGCGAGATTTTTTACTGTACCACTGCAAATGCTATACTCTTTTTTTTTCTTTTTAAATGGTTTTACTAAAGCATTTAACTTTTTGCACTCCTTCCAGGGCCGAAACTAGCTATATTTTCATACGGGGCAAACATGGATTTTGGCGCCCCCCTCCCTCTTCCTCCGCAAAGTAAATTTACAAAGAGAAATTTACGAAAGTTTCTATTAGCGGACTTATTTTTAAATTTTAAATGCGTAACAGTGAAATACGTAACAATAAAATACGTAATATTGAAATATATAACCAGCTTTGTCAAATATTTATTCACTAAAACCTGGGGAAAAATCGAAAGGAATCGGAAATAATTACGCTTTATACAGGTTTCCGTCTTAGCAGGTATAACTGTTAGTATTCTTTCTGTTGGGAACTGTGTAGTTTTTTTTTCATTTAAGACAAGATTCCAATGTATACACATTTTATTTTTCCTGATTTTACTTGTTGTAGCATTACAAATTATTACAATTGAGGCACTTTAATGTCATAGTGATATGAATCACATCGTTTTAGGAACTAAAAAACCACGATTTACTATAGGCATAAAAATGAATTCCAGTATTGTGAAATATCTTCCTTACTATCTACACCAGTTTTGTGTAATTATCACTTATACCACTCATCTTATTTATAGATTGATATGTTTAGATACTTTTCTGAATCTAATGCTAATTTCCAAATTTGTGTGTGACTCAAAACAACAACAACAAAATTATTAAGTTTTTACTTTTTATTTTGTGAATTTTCGACCGCTTGGTTTTTATTGTCCCAGCCAGTCACCTGACCTCACCATCTCTAAGTTCAGATATGGTGATATGCCTGTAAAAAAGTAATTATAAAAAAAGGAATGGGGTTATTCATTTGCTGCCTTGTATACTGCAGGCGAATCTTTTTAAATATTTGACAATTTTAATGCAGATTACTCAGTTTTTCTTCTTGATTTTTCGGCTAGATAATATTTTTTACACAAATTTCACACGCACATACATATATTGCATAAAACGGCAAAACAAATTTTCATCTGGCGCCCCCTTTGCGTGGCGCCCAGGGCACATGCCCCCTCTCCCCCCTTAGATTCGGCCCTGACTCCTTCTCTCGTTTGTTTTTATTGTTCCGGACAGTCGCTCGACCTCGCCCATAGCAAGGCGGTAAAAAAGAAAGTTCAATGCTGCTCGGGGACAGAGATTAAAAAAAAAATAAAAAAAACAGCCTTCATGGAATCTTTTTATCAGAAAAGTCAGAGTCAAACAAAATCTTCATTTGGCGCCCCCTTCGCCTTTCGTTCTGGCGTCCGGGGCATATGGCCCCTCTGCACTCCCCCTCCCAGGGAAATCGGTTGGCATTTGGCAATTATCGGTGAGGGTCAGTTTCATACAGAAGATAGGGGTGGAGACTGACCTTGGAAAATGTTAGTGATTCTCCTGACACAGGAAGGGATTTAAATGATAGAAGGCGTAAACATGGTACATTTGGAATTGTAGAACAGCTCTTTTTTCTAATTCATTTGCAGTCTTCTGTTATAGATGAATCTTTTTATGTATTTGTAAATTTTAATACCTTTGGTTCAGTTTTCCTTTTGGATTTTCCGGCTGTGAGACATTTTTATGCGAATTCGATACATATACATTATACTTTTTTTCATGTAAAGACAAAAAAAAAAAAAGCTTCATTTTGCGCCCCCTAAGCTCTTTGTTCTGGCGCCCGGGGTACAGAAGGTTGGGGGGGCACGTGCCCCCCCCGTGCCCCCCCGACGCTACGCCTATGATGAAACATGTATAATGTGTATGATGTATATTGTGTATGTACACACAATATGCATCTTACTATATTGTATAATGAAAGCAAGTGCTCTATTGAAAATGGACATCTATTAACGTGAATTATTTTATCCTATTGTTTCTTATTTAAGTTTTTTTTTTAGTTTATATATATATATATATATATTTTTTTTTTTTTTTTTTTTTGCATAGATAATTTTTATTACTATAGGTCTTGATAAAGTTGCCATTTATGTAATGAAACATGTATATCTGAACAAAGGTATTTACATATACGCCTTTTTTAGTATGCTTTTATCCTTTTTAGAATTTATTAGCTTAGTTTAATGTTAGCAAATTTGAAAAACTAATTTTCAGTGACACTAATGCAATTAAAAGATGAAGTTTGTTTATGGTAGAAAGGGAAATGTGATTTATAATGAACAAAGTGAGTATTATCTAAAATTTGATTTTGTTACACGGCAAGAATAATTAGAGAGATAAGAGGAAATTTTAAAACAGCTTTATTAAATAAAAATGCACTTGGATTTTATTTACTTTTAAAAAGTAATATAATTTTAATTTTAATAAAAAATTTACCAATATGAATGGTCAAATTCTGTGCTGCCAAAAATCATTTTAGTGTTTCATAGTAATGTGATTCCATAATAGTAATAGGATTGAGAAATCTAGTATTACAGAAAAAAAAAAAGAATGATTTGGGACAAGAAATTTAACAATGTGTGAAATGTCCTACAGTATGCAAAAATTTATAATCTGCACAACTCCTGGTCCCAAGGAACAGAACATAAAGATACTCTGTTATATTTTGGTATTTTTCATGCATATTTGTCTATGATAACGAGGTAAGTTTAATGATATGTAAAGTGTGAAAGTTTCTCGCTAGTGGTGTGCTCTTATGTGTATTATATTTACCAAGTAAATATTCATTTGTAAACATTCACTATTTATTACAAAATTACAGGAACAAACACTAACATAAAACATAATACAACATATTCAATATTTCTTATCGCAGTTCTGTTATTTTAACCATTGCCAATATCTGCAAGTAAAAGTTGTTATTCACGCGTTGCCATAAAAGTGCATAATGTTAATTTTGAATACACGACAGTTTCCTCCCCTTTCAATTAACAGCACAATCTTTTTGGTGGTTTACGGATCCTTTTAGATCTTCTTAGCTGCATTGGATTGTGAACAACTTGGGGTGTGGCAACTGTAGGAGATACGATTGGAGGCAACTCTTTGGTGGTATTCCCGGAGGTCCTAGGTGGCTCAGTCGCTGCGTCTCTCTCAATTGATGTTATTGTTGTATCAGATGGTTCATTCATATTTACTATTCTTGGTCTGTATTCAACATCATTGTGTACTTCTTCGCCTGCTGATCGAATTTGATCGACATGTCGCCTAACCAAATTACCTTGCACATTTATGGTGTAGTATAATTCACCATCTCGGCTGATGATACGACCAAATTTCCATTTTGCATTAGCTGCAGTATAATCTCGAATGGCTACTTTATCACCCACTTCAAAATACCGATCATTAAAATATATATCCTTCCTAATCTTGTTTTGAATTCTTTCTTTAGGGTTAGGAATTAAGAGGTCAATTCTCGTACGAATTTCTCTTTTTAAGAACATACTTGCTGGAGACTGCATTGTAGTCATATTGGGTGATTTCCTATATTGTAACAAGAAACAGTTAATCTTTTGATTGATACTACCAGGGTATTTTTGCATTGCTCGAAGAGATTGCTTCAAAGTATGTACATATCTTTCTGCTTGACCATTGCTGGAGGGCTTGAAAGGTGCACACGTTTTATGTATAACTCCATTATTTTGCATAAATTTCTGGAACTCGTATGATGAAAACTGTGGTCCATTGTCACTGACTAACATGACTGGCAATCCAAAACGAGCAAAACAATCTCTTAGACATTCTGCTGTTTTCAAGGCAGTTGTCGATTTCATAGGGTAGATTTCGAGCCATTTTGAATATGCATCTACAATTAATAAAAACATATGCTCAAAGATTGGCCCGGCAAAATCAATATGAATCCTTTCCTATGGAGAGCTTGGATACTCCCAATGGTGTGTTTTTGACCTTGGAGGATCATCCTTAATCCTTGAACAATCAGTACAGTTTTTAACAACATCTTCGATGTCTTTATCTATGTTCTTTCAAGTGACATAGGATCTAGCTATTGCCTTCATTTTTACGACTCCCAAATGTCCCTGATGAAGTTCTTCCAAAACCTTGTCATGATATTTTTTAGGTACACAAACTCTTTGGCCATACATAATGCAACCATCCTGGAGAGTATATTCGACTTCCTTCCCTTTTAAAGAAGTCCCCTTTTTTAAAGCATTTAGCAAAGGCGCCAAATCTTTGTCATTTGCAGTTGCTTTAGCTAAATCTCTTGCTGTTATTGGAAGTGTTTCGATTTGGGAAAGTTGAAAAACTGAAACTTCATCTTTTAATTCTAAGTCTTCAGATCTTAAGGGTGATACTATGTTCACACTACGATACTTAAGATATCTTAGGCCGCCGAACTCTCTTAATTTTGAGGTGGTACCCTCCCGGAATTGGAAACCTGTTCACATGGAAAAACTCACTTAAGATAACTCAGTGAACGTCACTGTGTTGTTTGCGCATGCGCTTAAGATAAAACCGCCCGCAACACCCAATCAGTTAATGCGAAGCTTTACAGCCAGCGAGAGTGAATGGTCGTGACTGTCTCTAGCCCGAAGAAAGTTGAAACTCTCTCATACCCTGTTCACACTGCGTTATCGGAACTCTCTTAAACCTCCGAACTCTCTGAGGGAGTTCCACAAACTCTCTGAGAGAGTTTCAACTTTCTTCGGGCTAGAGACAGTCACAACCATTCACTCTCGCTGGCTGTAAAGCTTCGCATTAACTGATTGGGTGTTGCGGGCGGTTTTATCTTAAGCGCATGCGCAAACAACACAGTGACGTTCACTGAGTTATCTTAAGTGAGTTTTTCCATGTGAACAGGTTCCAATTCCGGGAGGGTACCACCTCAAAATTAAGAGAGTTCGGCGGCCTAAGATATCTTAAGTATCGGTAGTGTGAACATAGTATCAGAGAGTTTGTGGAGCTCACGAGTGGATAAATCGCATCCGTCCGCTTTTCCAGAAGTTCAGTTTTCTCAAATGGAGCTTTCTGCGCATGCGTGCCAAGCGCTCCTCCTTTTTTAAACTGCATCCCAGTTTAAAAAATTTGGTGGCGCCATCTAGCACACATAACATGAAATATTTCATGAATTATCATTTTTTACTTGGAGGGGTGAAGGGAAAAAAAAAAAAAAAAAAAAAAAAAAAAAAGACATACTTTATATGCAGAGATTGATGCAATTTTTTTTTTCATACTTTATATGCAGTAATTGATATAATTTTTTTTTTATTTTGTAAAAGATAAAATGATACAATGAAACTTATGAATTTATTAATATTAGCTTTTTTTATAAGCCCATTCCTAACATTTTTTTTCTTTCTTTGAACAAATTATCGTTTATAAAAATGCATATCAAATTTTATTTTTTGCAGGGATCGACTCAGAATTTGTAATCTGTTAATCATTATAGATAATTAAATGTGCTTACTTGCTTTTCTTGGTAATAGCTCTAATTATTAATAAAATATTTATAATGAGATTTTTTTTAAACTAAAATCTGGTTAATTTGCAGTAATGTAGATTTTATATTTAATTAATATCACTTTTAAGACTATTTTTCTTTTCTTTTTTTACAAAAATACATATAGATTTTATTATTGTTGTGTAAATACTACTCTTGTCTTAAAATTAAGAAACAGATATTTTAATTTTAGAATGGTATAGTTTCTTAAAAGCACAGAAAAAAACCCATCACTCAGACAATGGACTGAAAGCTATTTCAAGACTTCATATAAGAGATTCCTTCTTTTAGAACAAAATAAAAAGTGTTATCAAATTACAATGTGCTGTTGCTATTTCTGATTCTTTTTCTCTCTTTCTCTTTATATTGCTCTTTTTCATGAAGCCTTGAAGCAATTTAATGTTATTTTTTTTGCTATGTTTTCTTTTAGTTATTTTTTACACATGATTTATTTATCATAATTTAAGCGTTCTTGTTCTTACTTTATATGTTTTCAATTGATCTGGAAGGAGTGTTTAAATACCTAAATCTCGTTCTTTGCTGTGGCATCTCAATTTTCGATTGCAATTTTTTTATTATTATTATTATTATTATTACTGTTGATCAACAAAAAGTCCTTTAGCTTTCTTCTTATTAATAAGTCAATGCAATAAGTAAATAAATATCCTTATTTGTAAATAAAAGTACAACATTTTTTTAAAAATCATCTGTAATAAGCATCCAATGTTCCTCTTGAAACTATCCCTTAGTTTTTTTAGTGTGATTCATGTTTTCCCCTACGAATTCCCAATAATGATACATTATTTTGGTGTGGACAATGAACTTGATTAGAAACATTTCATTGTTTTTGGTACACTTGATAGAAAGTGTAAGCAAGCAAATTTTATTAAAAAATACATAGTTTTTGCTCTTTTTTTTTTTAAGAAAGTAAACATGAAAGTAAAAGTAAAGCATTATTAATGGTATCTTCTTAGGATTTTTAAATTATTTCTCAATATAGAATTGTAAATTAATTAATATTTAATTATTATTTGATAAAAGTGTTTTTTTTTTTTTTTTTTTTTTTTTTTTTTTTTGTTACACTCTTCATTTTTTATTTATAATTTATTTTCTATTTAAAATGTTTCATTGTTGCAGTTTAAAAGCGCTTTGGCATATTTTGGCGAATTTATTGGCATATTATTAAATCCGTTCTTTTCTCAATTCTCCATGTAGTATTCCCAAAAATCAATAAATTAAGAATTAAGTTGTAAAAATATAAAAATGTGGTATTGTCATTGTAAATGCATCTTTGTACATAATTTTTATAATTATAACTTATCAGGAGGTGGGTTAAAAATCAATTACAAAATACTATATTCTAGGGTTCGGTGATATATATCATTATATATATCCTATATTTATTTTAAAAATATTATTTAATACTTTCATTTAAAACAAGTGTAAAGGAATTTTTTAACTGTTATTGATTTTGTCATTCTGTAGATAAAAACTTTTGCTTTGACAGACCCTTTTGGCTCCCCCCCCCCCCAAAAAAAAAAAAATAAATAAATAAAAAAAAATCCTGCTTTACATTTGAAGCTGGATTTTAAAATGCAGAACCAATAATTATGTGGTACTTAAAACAGCTATTGAAAGATAAACTGTCTAATTTCGAGAAGTTATTTACTGCTTCATAGAATCTTTTTTGGTTTTGGTTTCCTTTAGTTTAAACTACACAACAGGTTAGAGAATAAAAAAGGACACAAGCCTACATTTATATTCAAAATTTTCAATAAAAATCAAGTATATAATTTTGTTGTATAAAACACAAAATTTTCCGGAAACTTGATAATTAATCTCTGTTTTTTGTGAATGTAAAAATCAAATTGTATCTGTTTTCAGTTAGTTGATCTTCAATTTTGCTACATAAGTGAAAAAAAATATAATTAGAATCAGGGGTCGAAATGGAAAAATCTACGAACCGGAACGCTATTTCAAAATTATTGGCGACTATTTTTCTTTTCTTTTTTAAGTACAGTAAAGTCCAGGTTATCCGAGTCCCGCTTAATCGAGTTTCCGCTTTAACAGAGTTATTTTCTTCTGATGGACTGATGGCTTCCATTATTATGAAACAGCCATTATAAATGAAGTGTTAGGTAAAGATGAAAGAGCAGTCGTAAAAAGTTAGAACTCTGATTTTCTCGTGAGAATGAGAAAAAAAAAGGGCAGTAGTTTTTTTTTTAATAATGGAAGCCATCGGTCCATCAGAAGAAAATGATCCATTCCAAAGGTATAAGTTCGATTGAAAAAAAAAACAATTTCATTCCCCGTTTTTCTTAAAAGTAACGGAAATGTACATCAAAGAAATGTTACTAGTACAATAAACGCAAATGTGAAAAAAATTCTTTTTGCTTCTGTCATCTTCGCAATGTTTTTTATGTGCAAAGAAACTTGCCTTGCTAAAAAAGGGCTTTCTGCAAATACATTTTTTAAAAACATCCTTGTGTATGTTTTTCACACACAACCTACGATGTCTATAAAAAGTAGCCCGAGAAGTGAAATTTATGTTACAATTTTCACACGTCCACGACATATCAGACATAGCAATATAAGCACGACATGAACATAAGCACGATCAGAACGTAAACAAACAAACACAATAAAATAAATCACGATTTCGAACGCATGCGCAAAACGCACTGCTTGAGAAAACTGAACTTCTGGAAAAGCGGACGGATGCGATTTATCCACTCGTGTGGAACTCCCTCAGAGAGTTCGGAGGTTTAAGAGAGTTCCGATAACGCAGTGTGAACAGGGTAAGACAATCGTGAAAGACAATCTGCATTACCATGGTCCTTAGTATTCCGATAAATTATGTCGAACTGGTAAGCCTGCAATACTAGAGCATAATGCAAAAGTCTTGTAGCAGATAAAACTGGAAGACCCTTTTTGCAAGCAAAAATTGCTACGAGGGTTTGTGATCCGTAATGAGCGTAAATCTATTTCCTTTAAGGTAAAGATAAAACTTTTTTACAGCCCAAACTAGAGCTAAAGCTTCTTTATCAATTTGTGAGTAGCGCTGTTCGGTTGACGAAAGTGTTCTTGAAGCAAATGCAATAGGCCTCTCAGAACCATCTGGAAATCGGTGGGAGAGCACTGCACCCAAACCGACTGGAGATACATCAGCTGCAAGAAAAATAGGAAGTTTGGGGTCGTAGTGTGCTAATACTCTATCAGAACAGATTTCATCTTTTATATTTTGGACTGCTTGTTGACACTTTTTATCCCATTTCCAAGGAACACCTTTTTTAGTCAAGTTATGCAATGGATATGCTAAAGTAGAAATTTTGTTTGAGAATCTAGAGTAAAAGTTAACTAATCCCATAAAAGATTGAATTTCCTGAACATTCTTAGGAATTTTAGCATTCTTAATTGCAGCAATCTTTTCATCTGTTTTACATAATCCTCGGGCATTTATCTTAAATCCCAAAAATTCAATTTCATTTTGGAAAAATTTGCTTTTAGCTTTATTTATTCTCAATCCATGTTGACGACATCTGTCGAAAAATTTCCGTAATCTTGACAAATGTGTCTGGAAATCTGGTGCTGCTATCCGCGCATCATCATAAAATACTTCTACTCCTTCTAAATCATGAAATACACTTTCAATATATTTCTGCCAGATAGCAGGTGCTGAATTAACTCCATACATTAATCTTGTGCATTCGTAAAGCCCCTTATGGGTATTAATCGTTAATAACTTTTGACTGTCAGGGTGAACCTTCATTTGTAAATAAGCTTGACTAAAGTCAATCTTTGAAAATATCTTACCATCACTGAGCGAAGCAAAAATTTCTTCTGTTTTTGGAAGAGGATGTCTTTGAATTCTTAGATTTTTATTAAGAGTGACGGAATAATCAGCACATAATCGAATTTTCCCATTTGCTTTAACTACTGGTACTATTGGAGTCGCCCAATCTGAAATATTACATTTTTTAATAACTCCGTCTTCCTCAAGTCTTTCCAATTCGTCTTCAACACGCTTTTACATTGCAAAAGGTAATGGTCTCGGTCTGCAAAAAACTGGAAAGGCATCCGGTTTCAACTCAAGACTACATTCATAATTTTTTATTTCGCCCAATTTTTCATCAAATAACTCTATGTATTCTTCTAATAGTTTTGTGAGATTTCCCTGTTCTATAACTGTAAGAGCTTTTATTCTCGCCCGATCTAAATTGATTTTATACAGCCATTCTCGACCCAAGATGGTGTCTAAGTTTTCTTGAACTATATACAAATTTAAATACTCTATTTGATTCTTATATTTTACTCTAACCGTTGAGTAACCTAGGGGTTTAAGGATTTCCCCGTTGTAGGTCTTAAATGTCAAGTCCGTAGGACAGATTTTCTTTCTCGAAATCTCTTTAAATTTCTTCAAACTCATTACCGATACCGTACCGCCCGTATCAACTTCCATTTCAACAGATTTACCTTCAATTTCCACAATTACTATTATGGGGGGTCTCTTAGGAAATTCTTCTTTGATAGAAATGTTCTCAACTTCTAAACTATGAAGTGGAACTAAATTTTGAACTTCTGTTTCGCTTACATGAAACTGTTTTTGTTTCACAAATCTAGTTGGTTTAGCCTGTTTAGCGAAGTAACAAGCTCGTTCAATGTGGCCAATGCATTGGCACGCTCTGCATTTACTAGTTTTAAACTTACAGTTATATTTATTATGATTTGATCCGTTACATCTAGAACAATATACTACGTTACTTTTCTTTTGTGTGTTCCTAGGTTGTGTTGTTTTATTTTTCCCATTATATACGCCAACAGCTTTAATTTCTTGAGGCTTACTCATTATATCATTAACGCCTTTAGTGGCTCGTTCCATTGCTAAAGCGATCTGAACGGTTTTATCGAGATCGATATCGTCTTCTTCAAACAGCCTATCTAAGATTGACCTATCTCGCAACCCACTAACGAAGACATCTCTCAATATAGTATTCAACATAATTTGATTGTACTTGCAAGGAATTACTAAAGAGCGAAGTTCAGCAAGATAAGAACTAATGATTTCCCCTTCATTTTGTTTCCTGTTCAAAAACGTATGTCTGCTGGATATTACTAATGGTTTAGGGTTCAAATGCTCTTGTAAAATATTTTTAAGCACTTCATATTCCTGATCACTGGGATTCTTTGGAGCAAGAAGATTTTTGAGCAAGTTATACAACTTAGTGGATAAACTTGATATTAGAGTTTTTGCGCGTTTTTCCTTTGGCACATTTTGTATGTCTAAGAATGCTTCAAACCTATCCATGAGTATCGAAACTTTCTAATGATTCATCATATTTCTCAAATTGCAAACCAGAAACCTTATTATTCTTTTGGGTACTTTCCCCTTTTAGCGCATCCATTAACGCTTTATTTTGTTTAATTAATTCTTCAACTAACTTTTCCATTTTTACAGAATAATAAGAAATTTCTTACCTTGGCAATCTTGCGAAATTGTAGAAGTATTCTAACGTATCAATTTTATAAACTTGATGAATCAATCCCATCCTCGTCGCCAGTGTGAAAGTTTCTCATTAGTGGTATACGCTTATGTGTATTATATTTACCAAGTAAATATTCATTTGTAAACACTCACTATTTATTACAAAATTACAGGAACAAACACTAACATAATACAACATATTCAATATTTCTTATCGCCGTTCCGTTCTTTTAACCATTGCCAATATCTGTAAGTAAAAGTGGTTATTTACGTGTTGCCATTAAAGTACATAATGTTAATTTTGAATACATGACATAAACTATACATCTATGTATTATTTTATTCTATGTGTGTGTGTGCTAAGTTCTTTTATTTCAAGAAAAAATCTTCATGTTAGGGAAAACCTTGCATTTGCAATATCCTAGAATTATAAACTTTAATTACGTGGGTATGAGAATAATTCATAATTTAATTCGTGATATTAATTAGTTTTTAATATTGTAAATATTAAACTATTCAAAAACTTGTTTAACAGGAAATAAAAGAAATTATCTAGAAGATGAAGCATAGACATTTCATGTTTTTTGTTGCATTTTCAAACATCAACAGCGTATTTCTTTCAATTTTCAATTCTTCTAATTTATCCTATAAGTTTTGATAATTAATTGAAGTTAATATTTTTAATTTGGTATATTTTCATATGTAAATTAGGCTGTAATTTTGCTTTGGCTTTTCTATAGTATTATGATATTTAGCTATTGTAAAAATTGATGATATTACAGAAATTATAATTTTCCTAATCCCGGGATTGAATCTAAGCAATCCCGAAATCCCGGGATTGGAAATTAGTCTCGGGATTGTAATCCCTATGCTTATCATACAAGCTGACACGAACCGAATGTTTAGCTTTTATTCCGGGTCGAATCCCGACCAGGAAATTTTGGCCAGTGTAGACCTCTAGGAAAAATGAAGTCTAGGCCAGGCTCGACCTGGAAGAAAATGAAGTCTGGGCCAGCCCGAATCTGTAGAAAATTTTAAGATCAGGGCACGGCATGGCTCTAAACGACAGAAAACCTGACCCAGCCTGAGTCTCGTAGATTTTAACTGGCAGAGCTCGAATTTCGCATCAAGTAATTTTTCGTGAGGATGCATAATGTCGTTTTACAAACCCTTTATTAGCCAAAGGTGGTGCGATCACCCCTTTACCTCCCCCCTTTAGATCCACCATTGCATACAAGAATATCAACCGGTGTTTCTGTTTTTTATTCCTGCAGAATGTTTTTTATCAAATGAAAATTTGTTGCAGAACATTGCAAAATATTCTGCTTTTGAGCTTAGTGTCAAAAGACAAAAAAATGAATAAATAAATAAACAAATCCAGTTTAAAACGCAAACAAAACTATTTTTGAATGGAAAAACACATAATAAAGGTTTTTTAAGCAAATATACACTTAGTACATTTAAATTACGATGACTGAAAGCCAAATCTGAATTAGAGCAATTTTGACCTACAAAATAATATGATAGTTTACCAGTCTAATTAAAAAATATTATATATTTCTTTACTGATATTTTTTCTTTCTATTATAACCAATCAAAAAAGCAAACACAAAGAAAGGAATAGCGCAATCATTGCAAAAGTCAAAATTGCTTTCACTGCAAAATAATAACCTTAACAGTATTCACTCACAGCTGGAGGTTATTAGCTGTGGCGCATTGTAAACATGAAAGCTTAATACTAAACTAAGAAATCTGTAAAAATTACAATTAGTAGCGCTATAATAAGGATTAATATATTTATAAGAAACTTAGAGATTTATTGATTTGAAATATTAAGTGCTATTTAATATAATTTTAGGACACAGAAAAGGAAACCAGCTCTTTCATTTTTGGATTCAGGCGAAATAACTAGTCTTCAAAAAAATAAAAAGTAATAAATAATCAAAATTGTCAATGTACCAAAAAAATACTAAAGCCCTGAAGCAATATTCACTTAGATTCACATTATAGAAAAACTTACCACGCCCAACACAAAATAAAATGGCGAACAAACACTAAATGTTTCGATTAAAACATAATTCTCGATTAATCGTTATTCCAAAGTTAGAATCCTGATAAAAAATCGAAATTTTCATTTCATCATATCGGACTGTACAGTGTTAGTAAAATTGAGTAGTATACAGTACTTCAGGGGCGGACTGGCTTAGTTTGGCCCACCCCGCTAGACTTATGCATTGGCCCACCAATCGGCAACCCCATTGTTAAAATGTTTGAATACTGACTATCAATACGATCCCTTGCTCTAATTCTATGAAGACGACATAACTCCAATTCGAGACATATTAGCATCTTTGTAATCGTTTATTTTCAATTGGTAGTAATTTCATCGTGAAAAAAAAATCTTGTGTGTGGGGGGTGGTATACCCCCCCCCCCCCCCCCCCCGTGTCACTCCAATCTGCATATTTATATTTTGTACATTATTTGCAAAATTTAATGCATTTTTTTTTCTGTAACAAAATAAAGATTATAAATATCTATCAGCACATACTTAGCTGTCACCTATTCCACTTTTTAGTTATCACTCCTTCTGAATAGTAATCTTTTCCTAATTATAATGTTAATTGGGATTATTTTGTTAATTCTACGATTAAATAAGGTAAGGATTATGATTCGGAAATAGTGTTAACACTAAAAAAGGGATAGTTCTCAGCTATGCATTTTTATGAAAAAGTGTATGAAATTTACAGAAATTAATATCTGTATGCTGAAGAATGGAACAATGTTTTTTAGTTTCCTATAAAAGGTGGATATCTTAAACTATAATCGATTCCTTCCGCGTAACAATCTTTTGTGGTGAATCCCTGAAAATCAGATTAAAGTAAAAATTTGGCACCATTATCGGAAAGATTCGATGCTTTTATAGAAAAAGGGGAAACACTGCTCGATTGCTTTCTATCACAATAACAATAAGCGGGAACCTACTTACAAATGAAAGTGACTTCGTAAATGTGCAAAGCAGAGCCTTAGCATGGCCAGTGTTCATAATACAAAATAAATAGAAAAATCACTAACGTGATTTTTATACTAGTACGCAATAGAAGACAAAAAACCTCAAACAAACAAAACCTCAAGCTGATGCTCGTTGGCAAAAAACAGTAAATATTCTTTTCAGGTTAGATATCTAAAAAAAAACAATTAAAAATTACCCTACTGTCACAAAAAAAATCGAACTGAAAGCAAATACGTTGACGACATAAATTAGCAAATATCTCTAAAACAGAAAAACACGATTTCTGTTTTCCCTTCATTCTGATCAAAATAGCGTTTAAAGGATTTGAAATAGAATATAATACATAATTTTGAAGGAGGATGTTTTTTTCTATACATGAATAAATAAAATTTTGAATATAAGAGAGATTGAGTTTGAGTCAGTCCAAGCCCAAAAAACAATATAAAAATTGAGTCCGTTTTATCTCCATGTCCCATGTGTGCGACACATTACGTCACACATAAGTGTTTTGATAAAAAATAATGAAAAACTTGGAGATGGTAAGGAAAGGAAAGGGTAATTTAGGCTTCGGTTTTTCGGAAACGCTATTGCACAGGGTTCCGGTGAATTCCAACCAATACGTAAATATTTGCTAAAAACAGAGAAGTACCAGAGCTGGGCTCTGGTGGGCTCCGGCGCAAATTAATCCCTGGACTCCGCTGACCCTAACCTATGCACATTGACAACACCTAAGTACATCCATCCCTTACCCGGAATTTGTACCCAGGCGCCTTTGTGTGAAAGGCTAACATGCTAATCATTATGCCGTCAAAAAAACCCCTTAGACTTGTTTGTGCACTGTAAATTTTATACCGGAAAGCTTTAGTATTGACCGGAAAGAGTTAGTACTATTAAAATTGACACCCATACATTGATTGATTTGTTAATTGAAATATCATTATATTCATTTGTACATTTTATTTTGTTATTTGAAATTATCATCATAACACTTTGTAAAGTCGTGGGAAAAAAAAGTAAGCACCCCCTACTAATTCCTCAACAAATTAACTTAGAAGAAAGTTACTGGTACCGAACGATTGGAAATAAAGTCTACTTTTAAATGATGCATGTAAATTTTGCTTAGGGGGCACTCTACATATTAAAATGAACCATAACTTTGTTTTTTTTCAATAGCAGTACACAATTCTGACAGCATAAATAAACTCTACACCCTTCAATTAGCCTAAAAATAAATTTTTATGAATCCTTACGATAAGTTTCCGAGAAATTAATTATTTTAAAACGAGTGTATTTTAGGAGCTGTATCCAAATTGAAGTTCGGTACTCGATTGTTGACCGAGAGAGCCTCCTTCTTGATGAAGGCATCTAAAGCGCTACTCAGGCAGCCATTGTAGACAGCTAGATTACAGGATAGCAGAAGAAATTTCAAAATATCTAGTCACTTGTATCATAGTTGGCCCCTTAAACCATCATTTTGCCGTTTTTTTAAGCATAATTTGAAAACTACTTGGAAGAAAAATCTGAAATTTTGGATTTTCATAAAGTAGGACTTAATGAATCTAAATTCATCAAAAAAATTGTAGGTTGCAATTCATAATTTTTTCGAATATTAATTTCATAAATCATATCATAAAATTATAAATATTGCAAATTCAACGTATTTATGTTTGGGTATATTAGTATTATTGCTACACAAAAAATTAGCACATTAGGAGTATAATTTCAGGAGAAATAAATAAAAATATGAAAATGTAATTTAACATTAGACGCATTAAATTTTGAATGTTTATAATTCAAAAACTTATCATTCAAATGACTTGAAATTTGGTGTGTAGGCATAGTTTGAACCGAAGATTTGAAATATCTTGTTAAAACTGGGTATTGCCATTGGAAAAAAAATGAAGTTTGGGTTCGTTTTAATATGTAGATGGCCCCCTAAACAAAAATTTTACATACTTCTTAAAACACCATCAAAAATTATTAGTGGTGTTAAATTGGTGTTTTAAGAAGTTTTTTGTTCTTATTCATTCACACCAGTTTTAACTTATTTTCTTTAAATTTTACATACATCATTTAAAAGTAGAATTTATTTCCAATCGTTCGGTACCAGTAACTTTCTTTTATGATAATTTGTTGAGGAGTTAGTAGGGGGTGTTTACTTTTTTTCCCACGACTGTACATTGACTAATTTTGAACTTAAAGCAACTCCATCTATTATCTTTTGGAGAGAGTGGCGCCGCAGGGATACGAACCAAGGGTCTCATGATCAGGAGGCGAGAACGTTAGCGTCGAGCAAAAGGCCAAGCCAGTTACTCTAAGCTAGTAACTCGCTTTATACTGATCATGTGAGATGAGATTTCTACACACTCCATCACCAGTGAGAAGGACGTATTGCTGACGTTTGACGAGCGATATGCACTTAGTGCTGTCATCTGTTGGTTATGAGAGGAGGTGATTGTTGATAAAGGTTGTTGTTGCGTGTTTGGCCGACACCGGGTCATCACTTTGGAAAGAGTGGCGCCGCCGGGATACGAACCAGGGATCTCATGATCAGGAGGCAAGAACGTTAGCGTCGAGCAAAAAGCCAAGCCAGTTACTCTAAGCTAGTAACTCGCTTTATACTGATCATGTGAGATGAGATCGCTACAATCTTATCATAATCAATCAAAAGACCATTCAACGCTGAATAGAATAAAATCATCTAACAGTTCTTGTCCTAGAGATGAACGTAAGCAGTTCTTTATAATTTTAAGTGTTAAAAACACTCGTTCACAAGACACTTGAGTGCATTGTAAAGTGAATATGTACTTATAAGCTATGAACAATGTTGGATAAATATGACCATAGGCATTCAATTCGCACAATAATTCTAATGCACAAGCTAGGCATTTTTTGCACTTCTTACTAACTTTACAGCGATTATCATCATCTTTAATGAGTTCTTCCTAATCGCTCGTTTCTTTGCTGTAAGCAGCTGAGAGCTCGCTACGTCGAGATTGTTGCTGCAATAGCGACTGATTATAATCAGCATAGTGCCGGAAAATTGCAGGAACTCTTTTCTGACATAGTCTTTCTTGACTTTCGCCAAGCCAGGCAAAGTACTAAGAGCTTCTTCAGCAAGTTCATTTAACAATGGAGGATATTCCAAATATGGGTTCGAGGCTGAAAAAAAGTCACGTGGTACCGGTAATTTACCCAAAGAACTTCTAACGGATAAGAAAGGAAACGGAAACTACTACTGCTTTCCCCCATGAACTATTTCATTGGCTAGCGGGGATTTACATTACGTCTACGGAGCCTTCCTTTCTTTACGCTAGACGTTTCTGCTTCGACCATGTGATCCTGACGTAGATGGAATATCGTCCATTTAACCTCACTGAAGCGGCGAGTATCGAACCAGGTAATGTCTTTCATGAGCAAGTCATTTCGAGTAAATCGTGTATTCAAGAGCTGAATATCTGTGTCTAAGATGACATTATAAACGTTTCCCTTAAATACTTTTGATGGTGATCCGATAATACTTCTCGCCTCATCGTGAGAATATTCACCACATCGACGTTTCACTACAGATATTATCGTTTCCGGTAGAAAATTCTCAATTTCAATGTTTCACTCCTTTCCTATTAGTTGTATCTGAAGATGTTCGGCAAATTCAGAAGCACTTTTCAGGTCCATGTTAAAATTATTTCTTTTGTATAGCAGATTGGATTTCAAAGTTCGGATTTTGTTAACAGCAGTTAAGTAGTCCAGGCCGCTCATCTGCAGATATTTCGATGCGGCCGTAGATATATTGAATAGGTCACTGAAAATGGTTGCTATTAATATATGAAATTTGCACCAATTACCAATCAGTGATCGTGCTGAAAAAGATTCATATGACGGGAAATCATTCATTTCGGTGATACCTTGTAGGCACTTAAGCAATATTAAAAACTTATGTCGACCTTTAAAAAGTTTGAAGACTCCTCAAAGATATTATTATTTGTTCGGTCCTTACTCCACCACATAATAGCATTTACTTTTTGTAATCGGCGAAGAAATTTAAGTTTTTTTCCCTACAAACTCCTTATTCACTGAAGTCCATACTTTCATTCGCCTATATGAATCTGAGATAAACACGGTTGTAGCTTGCATTTAGTCCAAGAAGTCCGTTGTTGATTTGCAACATTCTGCTGCATCTGTCAGAACCAAATTTAGCACATGCGCATATCAATGCATATGCTATATATTTCGATTGTCTTTTCTCAGTTGTGCCAGCAGTCTTTTATATCTCCTATTTGCTGCACCATCAAAAGAAATGCCAACTATGCTCATGTTCAAAATTAACAGAATTTTCAGATTTGGTCGATTATCTCCAGAAGTACTGGGCATATTTTAATGAAATTAGGTATGCACATGGGTTTGATATAATGCAACAAAATAAACATTCAACAGTTATAAGGCTCACGCGCGATCGTGCATAAAGAATCATCAGCTTCAAAGGTATAAAACAGAGTTTACAATATTGAACAAAACAATGGGTTAGTAGGGGTTATGGTCCCCTCTTACAGATATACAACTCTCATACTGGAAATCAGGCAGTTTATACATTCCCTGTGACAGTTAGTCTCACTTCTCCACAACGCTGTTTTGGGGCTCTTGGTGTTTCTGGGAGGTAGAAAGCGAGTTCCTATTTTCCTCCCCAGAGCGTTTCAGACATGCTCTATAGGATTTAGGCCTGGAGATCTGACTAGACAATTCATCAAGCGAATATCCTCGCTTTTTAGAAATTCGTCGACCAGATGAGCTCTATCCGGACGCGCGTTGTAGTTCATTAAAATGAAATCAGGTACAACTGCATACCTAAAAAGGCGAATATATTGTACCAAAATATCATCCGTATCCCTCAAACCAGTCATAGAGCCTTTGCCAAACACAGGAAGGGGTGTGCGTCCATCCAATATGATGCCTGCACAGACCATCAAACCTCCTCTGCCATAGTGGACTTTTTCTCGGAAGTTGGAAGGCAGGCAGCAGATCCCTGGTTTTCTCTAGATGAAAATAGGTCGAGAATTTCTATTTAGGCTAATCAGAGACTCATCAGTGAATAGAACTGTCCCCTATCAATCCCTGGTCCAAAGTCAATTATATCTGCCCTTGCTAAACGGATTCTCCTGTGTGCAGAAGTGAGCGGGATGCAAGCAGCAGTCTTATTGCAAACAACCCTCTGTCATGTAGCCTCCTGCAAACAGTAACTCTTGAAACTCTGTTTTCCGAGGCCGCAAAAAGGTCACGAGAGAGCTGAGAAGCTGTTGCACTCCTGTTACACCTCGCTGTAATGGACAAATAGCCAGGGCCGAAACTAGGGGGGGGGGCAGAGGGGGCACGTGCCCTGGGCGCCGGTTTAACAGAAGGTGAAGGGGCGCCAAAATGAAGATTTTGCTTTACGTTTGATACAAGAATGTATATATACACACGAAATTTGTATAAAAATGTCTCGCAGCCGAAAAATTTAAAGGAAAATTGAACCAAATGGATTAAACTTTACAAATAGATACAAAATTGCAAATGAATAAGAAATAAGGCTTTTTTTATCCTCCCATTCCAAAAGTATCATGTCTGTACCTTTGCCTTCTAATCTTTTAAATCACTTCCTGTGAGGGAGAATCCCTACCATTTTTCAAGGTCAATCTCTATTGTGGGACACTGACCACAACGGATAACTACAAAGTGCGAAGCGACCCCAGTCTGACTTTTCTATTAGTTAAAATAATTCCATGAAAGTTGTTTGTTTATTTTCCACTGAAAAGCGTTGAGCTTTCTTTCTTTTTTTTTCATCTTGCCATGGGCGATGACCGCCCGGGACAATAAAATCAAACGAGAGAGGGAATGAACAAAGTAAAATTCTTAGTAAAACCTTTTATTTTTTATTGTAGCATTTGTAGTGGTACAGTAAAATTTTGGACGGGGAGTCATGGCTAGTAAAGCAAAGCCGCCCCCGTCTTTAGTGCCCAAAAAGGTTTTTTTTCTCGTCTTTCTGCCATTTCTAGGCCTTTTTCCACCCTGCAGTGGCGTATCTAGACTCATCATTTCGGAGAGGGCTAAGTTATAGTAAAAGTTTCTAAGAGGGAGTCACAAGAATCGGGAAAAATTCCGCTTTAAACATTTTTTATCATAGCAGGTAACGCACCTATTACACAATAAACCTGCTAAGATGAAAAAATACAAATGCACAGCAATAGATATCGACCTCATTTAGCCAACACACACACACAAAAAAAAGATTAAAATGCAATTCGGTTCTTTTTTATTCCGGTTTCAAGATTTTAATGAACCAATATTTGACAAAGCTGATTACGTAGTTCGGTTTTATATATTTTAAATTTAAAATAAGTTGTCTATTAGATACTTAGCAAAATTCTTTTTGTAAATTTACTTTGTAGTGGAGAGGGAGGGGGGGGCGCCAAAATCCATGCTTGCCCCGGGCGCCAAAAAGAGTAGTTTCGGCCCTGCAAATAGCCATCTTTTTTGGCCGTCGTAGCTCTTGGACGACCTTGCACAGGCTTTTTCTCTATGGATCCACAGTCCTTAAACTGTTTCCATAAGTTGGTGGTGTTACATCGAAGTCTCTAAGAAGCTGCATTTGAGACAGCCCTGTTTTCAGTCTACCTGTAGTTTGCCACTTCATTATGTAAGTGGTTACTCATTTTTACTGTTTTCTTTTGAATTTCATCGAATATTGCAATAAAACATAAAGATATTTGGCGAGGTGTGCGAACGAACAAAACTGTTTACTTTATCCCCTAACTCTCGGCTTCTATACAAAATGAGTAATTTGTACAGATCTTCCAAAGATTGCTGATGGGCGAGGGCAAGGAGAAATTGGGACTCACCCGATCAAAAGCAAGAAAAAAACGCTTCAAGGGGGAAGAAAATTTAGTTTCATAATTATTATTTTTTAGTTTTATTGAAAAGTAAAATAACTCAAAAAATTCATTATTTTTTTTGGCCCACTACACCCGTTTGGCCCACCCCGCGATCGCGGGTTAGCGGGGTGGGCCAGTCCGCCCCTGCAGTACTTTAGTTTTTCTGTTCAAATGGGACTTTAGAAAGCTAAACTTTTAAGTGGAATTTTCGCTATTTTCCCCACCAAAAGTGTTTATTCTATGCAAATATTTTTGTGACAAATTTATTCGGCACAGATGTCATATTCGCCCCATATTGGTGCGATTTTTTTCTGTCGCCAATGTCATATACGCAACGGGAACTTAACTGGCGCCAAAGTGTCGTTATTTGTTTGATGTGGTAACCCGAATTATGTTGTTTATGCTGTTGATGTTTTCGCCAAATTGGCAACCGAAAAAAATCGCGCCAATATGGGGCGAATATGATATCTGTGCCATTTATTCTAGCGATCTAAAATAATTAAGTAGTAGTCTTCTGTGTATATTTAGGCCTAACTTTTTAAATGGTGTTTCTGCTCAAATTACAGTAGAATTCCATTAAATTATTTGTAAAAAATATGTTTTATCAAACCTGATTTTATTAGGGAGAAATTTCAATAGTAAAACTACGTATATTCTTTTCGACTGGCAAAAAACAGAAGAGTGTAAGTTTCTTTCATGTTCCATAGAAATTTCCAATGGTTTAAATTTATTTTTTAAATAAATAATCCGAAATATATAAAATTCTATGGTCTGACTAAACCTTTGATCCCAAACAGTGCACATTTGATCAAATTCATAGTTTTTTGTTTAAGAAAAGACCTTCTTTTCATTAAACATATATCACTTCTAATTTCATATTAAATTTTGTGTCAGAACTTTTTGTTTGTTTCTACATGGCATCCTCAAAATTGAAAAGTACTATGTATTAAAATCAGTTTTCAGAATTTGAAAGCTATTATCTTTAAACCAAACTCATTCAAGCTGTAAATAAACTGTTTTTAATATTCTATGCAGCTTTATCTGCAAGTAATTAAATCATATTTTGCTGATTTCAAGAAAGAAGGAGAGGTTATCAATTCATCGCATATGTTTTTTTTTTTTTTTTTTTAATGTATATTCACGGATTTACTCTGAAACTATGTGACCGAAAATTGTAATTTTTTTTTTCTCTACTTGAAAAAGGATACTCTCGAATTAGTCCCATTTGAATTTCATCAAAATTGGTTCAGTACTTTTTTAAAACCAATAAAATTGGTATTTTCTCTCATTCTGTTGTATGTTAGCTGTTAGCAAATCACTGGATTTAGCTCGATGCAAAGTACCTACCTGTTGATGCACAAGCAGCCGATATACGCAAAAACAATGAATATTCAGCCTTTTTTAATTCATTTATTATAAAATCATGTAATTAGCATACTGAAGTCAGTTTTTTTTGGTTGGGAAGGGGAGGTTAAAAGTTTATCCATTTTGTAGTCCATAAATTTGTTTAGTTTAAATAAAAATATAGGGTTTTTTTGCATTGATATTTTTTAATATATTTGTATGCAAAATCTAGTTTTTAATAGGTAATTAATAATAAAAAACTATATGGATAAAAAATTTAGTACAGTAGACTCCCTTAAATCCACGACCCTAAAATCCACATATTTTTTCAGATGTAAACAATTAAATTTACAGTTAAGTTGCAGGAACAAAATTCAAGATAGCGCCAAAATCAGCGATTTTCGCAATTTTTTTTACTAAATTTTTTGTTAATCTTTCTCTTTTGGTTATTACAGCTGATTTATTACTAAATAAATTTACATTACTTTTGATATAAATTAGCATATCTATACGATGATGTATCGATCGCTTTTCCACTAGATGACAGCATAGGACTTTTGAAATTGATTTCATTGGTAATAATTTAATATTTTTCTAAATTTTTATTTTACATAGTTATTATAATAATTACTTACATATAAACTAATAAATTATTTTAATATTTTACTTATTTTAATGTTTCACTTTATTGTAAGCATTCATTATAATTTCCATTGCTTAACTACCAATCAAATTAATGTTTCAAAAATGTAAACAAATCAATGACCAGAAATCTGCAAAATTCTAAAATCTGCACAACCTCTGGTTCCAAGCTGTGTGGATTTGAGGGAGTCTACTGTATTCAAATTTTATATAATTATGATTTAACTTTTTTTTATTCATTTTCAGATAAATTTCTTTTTCTAATACTCGAGATTTTTTTTCTTTTCAAGATACTACAGAACTTCAGCTTTGTCACATCTTTTCACAAGCAAAACAAGTTAAAAATAGAAAGTAAGTTTGTAACACTTTTTATTTTACATTACAGTACATAATAATATGCATTAAAAACATATTTGGTATAAAATATAAAAGTTAAATTGAATATTAAGAAAAAGAAGAATTTGATAATCAAAAATATTCAACGAACTGCAATATTCATATCTAATCGTAAGAGCACTAGAATTTTTTTTAACAAAATTATTCTAATTGGTAAATAAATCATATTAGATGTAAATTTCCAACTGGGTGAAAAATGTCCGGACCAGGATTCAAACCAGGGGTCTCCTGCCTGAAGCCGCCACTGCTCTGTCATCTGAGCTATCCCGGATGAATCTGGTGGAACTTTTTCACCCAGCAACCTTGATGATTATAGCATCTGGTCTGAAACCTGGTTTAGCTCAACAGAAAGCTGAGCTTCTTTGGAGCTGGTTGAGCTGAACCAGGTTTCAGACCAGATGCTATAATCATTAAGGTTAGCTGGGTGAAAAAGTTCCACCAGATTCATCCGGGATAGCTCAGATGGCAGAGCACAGGCGGCTTCAGCCTGGAGATCTCTGGTTCAAATCCTGGTCTGGACATTTTTTGACCAGTTAGAAATTTACATCTAATATAATCGTAAGAGTTTTCTTTCCAAAGTGCTAATAGCTGAATTGGCTCATTTGTTTAAGTTATCGAAATGAAGTAGTACTTAATAATGCAATGTTTTTTAGTTAGTTGAAATCATAATTGTGTCTTTTCTTTTGTTGTATTATATTTTTGAATGCACATTTCAAAAGCTCATTTATAAAATCTTAAACAATTTTTTTAAAGATTAAAATTATGAACCATTTCAGTGACAATAAAATTTTTTTTAAAACTGGATGTACTTATTATCTAATTTCAGATTTTAAATTTCATTAATCTGATACAACTTAATTAATAGTGCACATTTTCAAGACTGTATTTGTAATAAACCACCCTCAAATAATAAGTGTACTTTTTAATCCAAACACAAATTATAGTGTGATATGTTTTCATTTGTAAAAATTGTCCCTTCATTTTTAGTAAAATTTTTAGTCAGGATTGTCTTTTTACCTGTAAAATTTTGTTTTTATCAGGATGTGGAAAAATCCTGATTTTTACCAATAAAAATCTGGGAAATTTCTGTTAGCCTCGGTACATATCAATAAATATTAACTTATTATTTATAATTGATATATCTCTCATTTTTATTTTATAATAATTAAAACATAATTTCAGAATGTTAATTTAACAATTGGTAATATGATAATAATTTTCAGGTGCCATTTATTGATACATAATGAAAGTATTACCAATAGCCCAAGAGCAAGTGACTTTCATCAGCTAAAATGTTAGTAGTCCGTAAAAACTGAGTTTTATTTAGTAAAAAGTTCTTTCCCAGAAACGGGGGGGGGGGGGGGGGGGGAGTTAATGATAAATTTTCTGTTAATTTATGGTAAAAGTGTACTTATTACTTTTGATTACTTCTATTTATATTTCATTCATATATAGATATGATAACATTGAAACTATAACTTAATATATTGAGATATCTTTTGAGAAAAAAAGGATTGTTACCTTATTAAAATAAACAGCTATTACTTATGCTAATATAATAATTTCATAAAGTATTGAAAAATGAAAAATCGATAAATACAGTTTTATAGAAACAGTCCTATGAAAATTTTCCTAAAGATCATAAAAACCACAGGAAAAACATGTTTTTTCTGAAAATTATCAAAAATCATTGCAAATATTGCCAAAACCCATCACATGGTAAATGTTCACCAGCCTTTCATTATGTTTATTTCATAACTGTTTGTGTATTTTTGTCTCTGCCAGAATTTGTTTATTTTATGCTTTTTTAAAGCTTTGGTTAAAAAAAAAATAAAGTATTGATATTTAAAAAATGTAATGTCAGTATTCAATATGGAAAAAAATGTATAATCAAGATAACTCTAAGATGAATTTACAATTGCATTAAAATATGGATAGATTTTTTTGCATATGGAATTTTAAGTCAGGTTAAGGTTTAAATGCTTTAGTTTGGGGGTAAATTAGAAATAGCAAAAATAGTCAAAAAAAGAAATTTTTTCAAAATATAATAAAAGCCATGGGAAAGACATGTTTTTCTGAAGATATAAATGGCCATTGTAAATATTAGTAAAAAACATAACATGGTAAATATTTTGTCACAGTGGCGTAGGAACTTTGTACAAATAGGGGGAGCCGGGGCATATTGTAGAAAGCTAGTGGCAGGGATCATTTCATTCTTAATTTCATTCATTTCAGAGGATTCCTGCTTAGTGTTGCACTTTTCACAAACAGGAGTATAAAACAGAAGCATATCAAAAGAGCACCAACTCTTAAATCCAGTTAAAATAATTATTTTTAAATATACTTGATGCATAGACACTTAATTTATGGACGATCCCGAATAGATTTAAGCCATCCCTCACTCCCATTTACCAAACTTTAAAGTTTTTTCTGTTGTTTTGCTTACAAATTCTTTACAATTCTCTTCCAAATCAATTTTAAAGGCCTCCTCTTTATAAATATACAGTAGCATCAAGTGGTTGAGTCTCCGTTGACCCATTGTTGTTAGGAGGTGTGTTTGAAGCTGGCGAATAGCGCTGAAAGATCTCTCATCTGTCGTTACTGATGTCAGAATCGCTAAAATAAATTCTGCCAAAAGGTAAACTTCAGAAAATAACTTATTCACCAATTCCTCCGATGAGATAATTTTAATTGCGACCGACAACACATTTCAGTCCGTTCCGTCCAAGATTAGTGTTGGTAGATGAGTCAACTGAGTAGAAAAATTTACCTACTCAAAATCATCATCATGTATTCCAATCTTTTCTTTCAGATCTTCTGAAGTGGTCGAAGTTGTGTCCGTGAAGATGAATTCGATCTTTATGGGAGAGTCAAAAGTTTTTTGATCAAATCGTTTTTTTTAATTAATTGGTAATAAGGTCAAGTGCTTCTCTGAAATTTACTCGCAATTTTTCTTCTTGTCCAGGTTGTGCTGGAATGGAGGGATGGCTTGTCTGCTCATATCTTATTGGAACTATCTTTTGTCTGGAGACGCTCGTCATTTTCATTTCAAAATTTAATGTGGACATTTTTCTCTCCCATTTCTTGTAGAGAGTTTCAAAATGGCTATCCTCTCACATACGTTGTATGGTTTCTTCTAGCGTTGAAACGGCGTTCTTGACACTTGTGATAGAAAATTTAGTTGTTTGCAGAACTTTCGCCAAGATTTCGCAAAAATCAAAAAGCTCCTTGACCATGTTCATGCCAACAAATGTCTTGAATTTTTTCAATCTTCTTATGAAACCTTTAACTTCAACCTTTTTCTCAAGACGTAGTGCTCTTGGATCTTTCAATAATGTATCAAGGGTCCCTAAAACTCTTGGATAATTTTCCACGAATCTTGATATTGCAGCAAATTGAACTGCCCATCTGGTCGGGCAGAGAAGAAGCAAATGCTTTGGTTTTACTTTTATGTTGCTTTCTTCTTCATTGTTAGTTGGGTAGTTTGTAGACATCTCTCCGTTTGGACGATTCTCTAATCAGATTCGATATCATCTTGATTAAACTTAAGGAAACTGCAATTAATCTATTGGAATGCGCCACCTCTTGCAGTGCAAGGTCCAAGGAATGATTTTCACGATGTACTAAAAAGGACTTCGGTTTCAACTCCTTGAACCTTGTTTGGATGCCTTGCATAATGCCACTCATATTACCGCCTCCGTCAAAACAATGTCCACGAAATTTACTGAGATCGACGTGGCAACGTTGATGTACATCCTTTATAAACTTTAGTTAGTGTTTCCCCAGTAGTATATCAGGTGCATTGAATAGTTCTAAAATCGTCCTCCATTTTCGAAAAAGTGTGAAAGCACAAACATGTGTGCTCATCACTCCCTCTCTCCCCTTTAATTGTTGTTTATTGTGTGAATTTCCTAAAAAAAGTAGACGTTATTTTTTAATTCAACAATGTATCGTAAATAGATGTGGTGCGAGAATTTCTCCCAGGGGAGCTGAGCCCGTCTGAAATATTTCAGGGGGAGCCACAGCTCCCCCGGTTTCTACGCCTTTGTTTTGTCAACCCTAGTTATGTTTATTTCACAACTGTTTGAGAAATTTTTCTCTGGCATAGTTTGTAGATTAGAAATAGTTGCTAGATTTTAATAAATATAATAAATTTATTTAAACAGTTCTTTTTTTTTTTTTTTTTTTTTTTTTTTTTATTTTGATTAAATTTTTTTTAAAGTATTGATGTTTTTAAAATGTAATGTTGTTAGTATCCATTAGGAAAATAGTTTTGTATAGTCAAGGTAACCAACATGAATTTATAACAGCATTAGAACATGGATCAATTTTATTATGAAGATGTTGAAGAAGAAAGGGAATTTGTAGGTAAATGAAGTTAAAATAAATGTACTCGTATTATTCCCATATATAATCCGTTGCTTGTTTTATTGTCTTTTTTTTTTTTTCTTTTTTTTAAATCTATATTCTTTTTGAGTGATAAAGTGAGTGAGCAAGTGAGTAAGTTTCTTTCATGTTCCATAGAAATCATTTTCAATGGTTTAAATTTTTTTTAAATAAATAATTTAAATTATTTAAAATTCTCTTATCTGACTAAACCTTTGTCCTAAACTGTGCACATTTGATAAAGTTCATTGTCTTTTTGTTAAAGAAAAGTCCTTATTCTCATTAAATATATATCGCTTAAAATTTCTAATTTCATATTAAAATTTTTGTCAGCATTTTTTGTTTGTTTCTATATGGCATCCTCAAAATTGAAAAGTACTAAGTATTAAAATCAGTTTTTAGAATTGCAAAACTATTATCTTTAAACTAGTGATGGGCGATAACGAGATGTTTTTCTCGATTTTCTCGATTGTATGGACATCTCGATATTTTTCGATTGTATAAATTTTTTCTCGATGACTACAGTTTGCAAATTTCTTTTATAAATCATATATTATGTATTATATACGTCATACATTTATCAAGAATCGTCTGCGGGTGAACTGGAATGAGTCGATGTTAATAAAGACTAGGTGACTTCGACCGCTAGCGGGCCCCTCCTTTAATTGGGGCCCTTAATTTATACGTAATCTTGTAATATGAAATCACGAACAGGTTACCCGCTATATACGGCACTGATATATGATAGCAGGCGGGTGTGGTGTGCACGCACTACAAAATCTTGTAAAAAATATAATATCGAAACGAATGAACATCGGACCAGATCTCTTGGGGGAGGGGTCAAAGCGAGCGGAGGGGCACAGCAGCTGCATAATATGATTAAATCGTCAAAGGTCTTTAGGCCTTTCCAACCATCACATGAGAACCATCACATGTCACATGAGAAGTCTGGATCTGAATTTATAAAAATGCCCTCCCCGTGGGGGAAAGGGGGGAGGGGTGCGGGAGGTGGATAACATGAGTAAGTGGTCATAAGCCTTTCCAACAATATGTCACATGAGGGGTCTCGGCTAAATTTAGAAAAACACCCCCGTGGGGGATAAGTGGGGGGGGGGCGGTTACCGGAGGTGCATTACATCAATAAGTAGTCACAGACCTTTCCAACGATATCTCACATGTGGGGTCTTGGCTAAATTTGGAAATGTGTCCCCCGGGGTGGGGTTTCAAAATGGGGGAGGATGGACACCGGAGGAGCATAACATCCATAAGTAGTCACAGACCTTTCCAACGATATCTCACATGAGGGGTCTTAGCTAAATTTGAAAAAGTGTCCCCCGGGAGGGGCAAATTGGGGGAGACTGTCACCGGAGGTGCATAACATCAATAAATAGTCACAGACCTTTCCAACGATATCTCACATGAGGGGTGTTGGCTAAATTTGGAAAAGTGCCCCCCGGGGGGGGGGGGGCAAAGTGGTGGTGGGGACACCGTAGGTACATAACATCAATAAGTAGTCACAGACCTTTCCAACGATATCTCACACGAGGCGTCTTGACTAAATTTGAAAAAGTGTCCCCCAGGGGGGGCAAAGAGTGGGGGGACTGTCACCGGAAGTGCATAACATCAATAAGTAGTCACAGACCTTTTCAACGATATCTCATAAGAGGGATACTAACTAAATTTGGAAAAGTGTCCTCCGGGGGAGGGCAAAGTGGAGGGGGGCGGCCACCGGAAGTGCATAGCACTAATAAGTAGTCACAAACCTTTCTAACGATATGTCACATGAGGGGTCTTAGCTAAATTTGGAAAAGTGTCCTGAAATTTCATATATTATAAATAATATTTAGCAGAGGGCTCCATAAAAAAATCCGATCTAAAATGATAAAAGCGGAAAAAACTACCCTCGCAGTGGGGCCAAATTGGGGAGGGGAGGAAGAAAGTCTCATAATATGAAAGAGTCATCCGAGAGCTTACCGATGACATATCACATGATTGGTCCAAAAAAAGTTTGAAAATTGCTCCCCCTCTCTCCCCCCGTGGGCCCACTCTTTCACCTCAGAATTCACACAGCCGCCACTTTAAAATTTTTATGTTCAATAAATAATATTTACCGGACGACTGCATAAAAAACCCATATTTAAAGTGATATTTAAATTTATTATAGAAATCGGCTACGGTTTTAAAAATTTGTTCGCCCCTTCCCCACCCCCCCTTTGAGCGAAGAAAGGTTCATAGTATAAAGAAGTGGTCAAAGGGCTTTTCGATTATATGCCACAGGAAGGGTTCGGTAAAATTTTTAAAATTGCACCCCATGAGTCCACTCTCACGTCCTCCTCCCTCGAAATCACCCGACCCACCTTCCTCTTTGAAAATTTTATATTTAATAAATAATTTTTATCGGAGGGTTCCAGGTATGTGACATCTTGGTAGAGCTAAAATAAGAGAAACTTTGAAAATTAAAGCTTCATTTCACAGCTCATTGTCATGTCTTTTTCTCTATCTCATCCCTTGGTACTCTCGATAAATTTTCTTACTTTTCTTCTCTGCCGAGGACGAGAGAAATCCTCGAAAAGCTTCTCATAGCGAAATGTTGAAAAGTGCGAGAGAAATCCTCGAAAGGCTTTTCATTGGGAGATTTCGAAAAGGACGAGAGTAACAAACGAGAGGCTTCCCATCGCGAAAGGTTGAAAAGGGCGAGAGGAAAATCTCGAGAGACTTCCCATCCCGAAAGGTTTAAAACCGCGAGAGCACCAACCATCGAGCAGCTTGCCATCTGGAAGCGTCGAAATGCTGGAAAAATCATCGAGATGAGATTTGCCGAAATGCGAGATGGAAATGAAGCTTTCAGAGTCAAACTTACCGCATTTCTGGTTTAAGTCATATTTTCTCAAAGGAGTCCATCTGCTTATCCAATCTCTTTTTAGCTCACAGGCTATCTAAGCCTGAGAGCTAATGTACCCGTCGGTTCTGTGTGTATGCATGTACTGTACGTACGTACGTACGTATGTATGTACGTAACGCGATAACTCTTGATTAAAATGTACGATTTGCTTCAATTTTTTTTATGTTCATTCTGATAAGGCGTTCCGCTGTTTAGTTTTGACGGTTCATTGGTTAAGAATAAAGGGAGAGAAGGGGGCTGGTAAGCACCCCCTCCTTAAATTAGATAAATAGGTTTTTCATGCAGAATTCTTCGATTTGCTCCAAATTTCGTATACCGGTTTATTATGTTAAGGAGCTTCCCTGATTAAACTTGGAGGTTCATTAGTTAAGTATGAAGGGGGGAAAGGGGGATAGACCCCTCCTTAATTTAGATAAATGGGTTTTTCATGCAGAATTATTCGATTTGCTCCAAATTTGGTATACCGGTTCATTATGTTAAGAAGTTGCCTTGATTAGATTTGGAGGTTTACGGGTTAAGTATAAAGGGGGAGAAGGGGGCTAGACCCCACCCCCCTTAATTTAAATAAATGGGCTTTTCATGCAGAATTATTTGATTTGCTCATAATTTGGTATACCGGTTTATTATGTAAAGGAGCTTCCCTGATTAAATTTGGAAGTTCATTGGTTAAGGATAAAGGGGGAGAAGGGGGGCTGGTCCACCCCCCCCCCTTAATTTAGATAAATGGGTTTTTCATGCAGAATTATTCGATTTGTTCCAAATTTGGTATACCGGTTTATTACGTTAAGAAGTTGCCTTGATTAGATTTGGAGGTTTACGGGTTAAGTATAAAGGGGGAGAAGGGGGGCTGGTCCCCCCTTAATTTAGATAAATGGGCTTTTCATGCAGAATTATTTGATTTGCTCCAAATTTGGTATACCGGTTTATTATGTTAAGGAGCTTCCCTGATTGAACTTGGAAGTTCATTGGTTAAGGATAAAGGGGGAGAAGGGGGGCTGGTCCCCCACTTAATTTAGATAAATGGGTTTTTCATGCAGAATTACTCGATTTGTTCCAAATTTGGTATACCGGTTTATTATGTTAAGGAGCTTCCCTGATTAAACTTGGAAGTTCATTAGTTAAGTATAAAGGGGGGAAAGGGGGGTAGACTCCCTCCTTAATTTAGATAAATGGGTTTTTCATGCAGAATTATTTGATTTGCTCCAAATTTGGGATACCGGTTTATTATGTTAAGAAGCTGCCTTGATTAGATTTGGAGGTTTATGGGTTAAGTATAAAGGGGAGGGGCTAGTCTCCCCTTAATTTAGATAAAAGGGTTTTTCATGCAGAATTATTGGATTTGCTTCAAATTTAATATACAGATTTATTCCGATATGGCGCTTCCTTCATTAGATTTGGAGGTTCATTGGTTAAGCATACAAGGGCGAAAAGGGGGCAAGTCCCCTTAATTTAGATAAATGGATTTCCATGGAGAATTATTCAATTTACTTGAATTTTTTTTTCTATGTTTGTTCTGATAAGGAGCTTTCCTGATTAGATTTGGAGGTTCATTAGTTAAGTATAAAAGGGTTAAAGGGGTTAGACCACCCTTAATTTAGCGATATGTTCCTTTTTTTCATGCAGAATTATCTGATTTGCTTCAAATTTGATATACTGATTTATTATAGTTAAGGAGTTTCCCTGATTAGATTTGGAGGTTCATTGGTTAAGTATAAAAGGGGCAAACGGGGGATATTTCCCTTCATTTATTATTTGAGGGACATTATTCTTTGAAATAAGAGTATAATATACAGTTAGTGTTAATAACCTGTGAGCTCAATGCCATCAGTTTAACTGGCACTTATCATTTTATTGCTATTAACCGATGTGGGTTATGAAGCATAGTGGTTTATGTATTCAGTTCTGTATAGTCCTAGTTTCAAACTTTACTGTTAAATTTAGTGTCATTTTGCCACGAATTTTCAATGTTTCTCTTATTTTAGCTCTGCCAAGCTGCCCCATACCTGGAGACTCAGATAAATACTATTTATTAAATATAAAAAGTTCAAAGAGGAAGGTGAGTGAATTCTGGGGTGTGCGAGAGTGCACAAACGGAGGGGGGGCGGGTAATTTTCAAACTTTTACCAAACCTCTCCTTGACATATCATCGGAAAGTCCTTTCACCACTCTTTCATATTATGAATCTTTCTCCTCCCAGAGTTGAATTCCGGAAGGGGTTCGGGGGGGGGAGCGGTGCGGTGTTACTTTTTTTTAATTGTAGAGATTTCTACAATAAATATCATTAAATGAGGTTTTTTAATGGAGCTCTCCGATAAATATTATTTATTAAATATAAAATTTTAAAAGTGGGGCTGCGTGATTTCCGGGTATATTCTAGGATAAAAGAGGGAACCCACGTGGGAGGGGTAGATTTCAAACTTTTTTTGGACCAGTCATTTGATCTATCATCGGAAAGTTTTCGGTTATCATAGCAAAGTTACTCTTTCATATTATGAACCTTTCTTCTTCCTTCCTTAGTTTGGCGCCCCGAGAGAGGCACTTTTCGAACTTTTTTGAAATCGTAGCGTTTTTAAACATTTTAGATCAGATTTTTTTACGGAGCCCTCCGATAAATAATTTTTAATATATGAAAATTTCAAAGAGAAGGATGGTCAGGGTATATTTCGGGGGGGGGGGGCGGGGCACGATAATTGGAATCCTGGGAGTTGGGACTCTTTTCTATCTTTTGCTGACACCCCTCATGTGATATATCATTGGAAAGCTCTGTGACTACTATTTCATTTTATATATCGCCCGCGCCCCTCCCCTTACTTTGCCCCCGAGCGGGGGCACTTTACTAAATTTAGCCGACACCCCTCATGTGCCATATCGTTGGAAAGTCCTGTGACCACTTATTCATATTATGCACTTTCCTTGCCCCTCCCTCCTACTTTGCTCCCCGCGGGAGTGCGTTTAATGTATTCCAGTCGAAGAATTTATAAAAATGGGGAAATTAAAGATCCAATCTCAAATGACGTAGAAAAATCAATAAAAAATTTTGATCCCTTTTATCATCCTTTAGTTCATATTTTTGCCACTAGGGGGTGCTTTTGATTCTTATTTCTTTGGCCATTTTGGTACTAATTGCCGAAAAATTCTAATTTTTGATACTTAAACTCCCCTTACCGCTTCATAGCTACTCGCGTTTTTTCAGCTTTTTTCAACCAGGGGCACCCTTACAAGACTTTTCCAGTCTTATGGCTCCTTTATAGTTTCCCTTTGGTTTGTTGTTTTTTTTATTCCATCTGTTTTCAGTTACCCTATATTTAATAAAATCTGCCTTATATATATGTAAAAACAATGATTTCAATAATCGATTCTAGAACATCTCCTTTGTAGATTCTTGAAAGTAATCGATGACTGTATCGATTGTGTATTTTACGATAACGATTTTTTTCGATTGGTAAATTTTCGAGAATCGCCCATCACTATGCCCTATCACTACTATGAAATTGTCGGCCAGAATAATAGCTAAGTTTTCCAATAACTGTTTTTAGCTTTTCTCGTTATAATCGATTGTAAAACATCTCGATTGTAGATTCTATGAATTAATCGATGGCTGTATCGATTGTGATTTTTTACGATGACGATTTTTCTCGATTGTCGAATTCTCGAGAATCGCCCATCACTACTTTAAACCAAACTCATTCAAGCTATAGGTAAATTGTTTTTAATATTATGTGCAGCTTTATTTGCAAATAGTTAAATCATTTTTTGCTGTTGATTAAAAATTTTTTTTAAGTATTGATGTTTTTAAAATGCAATGTTGTTAGTATCCATTAGGAAAATAGTTTTATATAGTCAAGGTAACCAACATGAATTTATAATAGCATTAAAATATGGATCAATTTTATTGCGAAGATGTTCAAGAAGAAAGGGAATTTATAGGTAGATGAAGTTAAAATAAATGTACTCATATTATTCCCATATATAATCCATTGCTTGTTTTATTCTGTTTTTTTTTTCTATATTCTTTTCGAGTGATAAAAATAAGAAGTGAGTAAGTTTCTTTCATGTTCCATAGAAATCATTTTCAATGGTTTAAATTTTTTTTTTAATAAATAATTTAAATTATTTAAAATTCTCTTATCTGACTAAACCTTTTGTCCTAAATTGTGCACATTTGATAAAGTTCATTGCTTTTTGTTAACGAAAAGTCCTTCTTTTGATTAAATATATATCGCTTAAAATTTCTAATTTCATATTAAAATTTGTGTCAGCATTTTTTGTTTGTTTCTACATGGCATCATCAAAATTGAAAAGTACTAAGTATTAAAATCAGTTTTTAGAATTGCAAAACTATTATCTTTAAACCAAACTCATTCAAGCTATAGGTAAATTGTTTTTAATATTATGTGCAGCTTTACCTGCAAATAGTTAAATCATTTTTTGCTGTTGATTAAATTTTTTTTTTAAGTATTGATGTTTTTAAAATGCAATGTTGTTAGTATCCATTAGGAAAATAGTTTTGTATAGTCAAGGTAACCAACATGAATTTATAATAGCATTAAAATATGGATCAATTTTATTGTGAAGATGTTGAAGAAGAAAGGGAATTTGTAGGTAAATGAAGTTAAAATAAATGTATTCATATTATTCCCATATATAATCCATTGCTTGTTTTATTCTGTTTTTTTTTTTTTTTTTTTTTTTTTTTTTTTTTTTTTTTTTTTAATCTATATTCTTTTGTAGTGATAAAAATAAGAAGTGAGTAAGTTTCTTTCATGTTCTATAGAAATCATTTTCAATGGTTTAATTTTTTTTTTAAATGAATAGTTTAAATTATTTAAAATTCTCTTATCTGACTAAACCTTTTGTCCTAAACTGTGCACATTTGATAAAGTTCATTGTCTTTTTGTTAAAGAAAAGTCCTTCTTTTCATTAAATATATATCGCTTAAAATTTCTAATTTCATATTAAAATTTTTGTCAGCATTTTTTGTTTGTTTCTATATGGCATCCTCAAAATTGAAAAGTACTAAGTATTAAAATCAGTTTTTAGAATTGCAAAACTATTATCTTTAAACCAAACTCATTCAAGCTATAGGTAAATTGTTTTTAATATTATGTGCAGCTTTACCTGCAAATAGTTAAATCATTTTTTGCTGTTGATTAAAAAATTTTTTTTAAGTATTGATGTTTTTAAAATGCAATGTTGTTAGTATCCATTAGGAAAATAGTTTTCTATAGTCAAGGTAACCAACATGAATTTATAATAGCATTAAAATATGGATCAATTTTATTGTGAAGGTGTTGAAGAAGAAAGGGAATTTGTAGGTAGATGAATTTAAAATAAATGTACTCATATTATTCCCATATATAATCCGTTGCTTGTTTTATTCTGTTTTTTTTTTAAATGTATATTCTTTTTGAGGGATAAAAATAAGAAGTGAATAAGTTTCTTTCATGTTTCATAGAAATCATTTTCAATGGTTTAAATTTTTTTTTAAATAAATAATTTAAATTATTCAAAATTCTCTTATCTGACTAAACCTTTTGTCCTAAACTGTGCACATTTGATAAAGTTCATTGTCTTTTTGTTAAACAAAAGTCCTTCTTTTCATTAAATATATATCGCTTAAAATTTCTAATTTCATATTAAAATTTTTGTCAGTATTTTTTGTTTGTTTCTACATGGGTTCCTCAAAATTGAAAAGTACTAAGTATTAAAATCAGTTTTTAGAATTGCAAAACTATTATCTTTAAACTAGTGATGGGCGATAACGAGATGTTTTTCTCGATTTTCTCGATTGTCTTAACATGACAATCGATAAAGTCTTAACATGATGTTGTGGTGCAAGGAAAACAATATTAATGAAAATATACTTTTTATTCCATCTCTAATATGTAATTTCATGTAATTCATAGCTTGCCTATCGGTTACATAAAATTTTTTTTTTCTTTTCTAAGAAAGGGAATGAAAAAACAGTGCTAAAAATCATCTAGACAAAAATAGAAACTATAGCATCTATTTAAAAACATCATTCTGAGAGGCCAGCAAAACCATAACTTTTGTTGAGTCAAATTGAGAGCAGTGCCGTAATTCCCGGTATATGAGCCCGTCGCTCAAAAAAATGTATTTCTGAAAAAAAAAAATTAAACAATTAAAAGTAACTTATATTTGCTTTGTACTTATTTGGCTTCATTTATTAAATAAAATTTCTGGTTTGAAAAATATTTATTTTAGCATTGCTTTTACACCAGAAATTACGATACTCTTAACCATATTTTTGGTAAATAAAAAGACCTGCTTGTTCTTGTAGAATTTCACATTATACAGTCGTGGCCATAAGTTTAGGACCACCACTGAAAATTATGATCCAGACAATAAATTGAATACTCACTCGTTAGTAAAATTATAAACTCCGTTTATTACATGAATATTACATTTCTACACATATAAATTAGATTCATTAAACACAAATTTTACAGAAAAATCAATATTTTGTTGGTCTGCCGTTAGCTTTTATTACATCCTGCAAACGTTTTGGAATGCTCTCTACCAGACTTCGGCAGTATGCAGTTGGTAATTCTTTCACCCAAACTTCCTTAATTGCTTTTTCCAGTTCATTAAGACTTGTTGGAAGTTTCTCAGAGACCCTGTGCTTTAAGAGAGTCTATAAGTTTTCAATTTGATTCAAATCGGGACTGTTTCCAGGTCTGTCAAGGATTTGAATTTTCTTTGTCTTCAAGAACTGAGTAACAATTTTAGAGCGATGACATGGTGCAACATCATGCATAAAAATTGTGCATTTATGAACGGTCATGTGTAATTCTAACTTTTCCTTCAACAAATCCACGTATTTTTTTTTCCATTCATAGTGATTCCTGGTGGTATGAAGAACAATGACGGCGTTCCATTTACTGACATTCCAACCCAAATCATGACACTTGGGGAGAGTTTAACAGTCTGTAAAGTGTAAGGTTCATCGAATCGCTTTCCAGGAGGTCTACGGACATAGTACTTGCGTGTAGAGAATTGCTGTATGGTAGATTCGTCCGAAAAAATACCAGGTGCCACTGACGAATTGTCCATTTGGCATGTTTCTTGGCAAAGTCCAAGCGCTTAGCTCTCATGGCCGCTGTTAACCTGGGTTTTCTCGCAGATTTATGGGATTTTAAATGAAAGTCGTCGAACAAACGTTGACTTATTGTTCTACGATTGACATCCGCACCTTTTGCAAGCAGTACTGACCGTATCTTGCTTGCGGAACTCATTGGAGGACGAACTGCTATTCTCCTAATGACATGGTGTGGTTTTACGAGGTCGACCACACCTTTTGGCCTCAACATAAGTCGCTGTTTCTTTAATTTTCTTGATCGCATTGTGAACTGCATTCTTACTACGTCTTACTAGTTCACTAATTAGTTGTTCAGAATATCCTTCATTATGAAGAATAACAATTTGTGCAAGCTGGGCTTCAGAAACTGATGATTTTCGACCTATTTTCATAGGTTTTCAAAACTTGTAAAACAAGCAACAATTTCGTCTGCGACGCTTATTACTCAAAGATCAAACGAAAAGAGAATACAGTACTCCACTGTCAAACGGAAATGACGTCATCTGACGCAATCGATTTGATTTATGACGTTAGCAGTGGTTTCAATTGTCAAAACACTAGTTTCTGAACGTTGGTCCTAAACTTTTGGCCACGACTGTATATGTTATAGAATATCAGAATATATATGTATTTAACAATCCCAATTGATTTATGAGTTCCTCATGTATAGACATAGATATATATTTGTATATACTATATATATATATATATATTGGTTACAATAAAAAGGTATAGCCAGTTTTTAAATTTTATACTTTATTAAAAAATTAAATAAATAAAAATATAGGTGAAAAGTAATTGAATGTATATTTCAGAGAGTTAAAATTATTAATCTTATTTTTTGTAATTATCTTAGTTATTATTGATTAGTAAAAATTTATGATTTCAGCTGTACTTCTGAAATATCAACAATTTTCGCTTCTTCTGAGAAAAAGTGCCATGATATTAAATTCGACTTTGCCATAGAAATTGCTTCTAAAATTGGTGAAAAAATTAATGGCATTACAAACGAAATAAAAAACCTTACCTCTGACACCTGCATCTTTAACATTCATTGACATCCATATCTCTTGAACAGTTAGTCATATGGACCTGGGATTTGCGACATTCAAATCCGCATTCAAAAATACATAATTTTCATATCCCTTACTTTTGACATTTTTCATTTTTTTTTTTTTTTTTTTTAGAATTCTCTGTTTTTGATTTTGGATCTCTATTAGTGAGGTGTAATGAAGCTGATAAAACAGTTTGTATTTCTGATCCAAATTTGAAATATCTATTTCCCCCCCATTTAAATGTTTCAAATTTTTAATATATTTTTGCAATTTCACCTCGCTGTGCACTAGTAAGATTCCTGCAGTGATTGCTAAGGTAAAAATGTATTAGGTAGATTGGTTGATACAAAAACTTGTTTGTAAATATGCCTTTTCTTTATATAGTTACATTAGAAATGTAGTTGAACTATGAATTATTTTTCAGAAGGCTAAAAAAATGGTGTTGTTTATATAAAGCAGCAGTATAATGAAGCGTTGTTAAAAAATATATATTTGTAGGATTTATTCTGAAAATTATTTAAAGATTCACTTGGCTTATAACTTTAAATAAATGCATCCAGGGCATAAAATAACATATAAAGTAGGCGACACTAGTGTCGCCCAGTACCAAGTTATTGTCGCCCAGTCACAGGAGATGTGCCGGCTAGTTTTAAATAAAAAACGAGCAAATAACATATGTTAACTCTGTGACTCAGGACTCAGGAGATAATACGAATGACAATGGTCGTCATAACAGTAAACACAAAAAATAGAGATCGACCGAAAATTCGGTTTCGTTTTTGGCTCAAAATCTTAGTTCGGTGAAAATGCTGTCGAAAATTCGGCCGGGCCGAAACTATCTGTATTCCAAAAATCGCGTTTCTTCTTTTGTAAATTTTCAACATTACTCATTGATTTGAGCTGTATGAGCTCAAATGAGACACTCTTTATTTATTGTTATGTACTTCACTATTTATAATTATCAGTCATGACTGACTCAAGAAATGAGTACAAATTATAAAGCAAGCAATGCCTATAGGACTAAACTTTGAAGACTCTTTTTATGTGCTCCTTAAAAGCTACAGACTACTAATAGAAAAAATTAGTTTAAAACTGCAAAAGTGTTTCGAATACTCTTTGAGAAAGTTCTACCAGTATAACAGATGATAATTTGCAAAAATCATCGTAAAAGAAAAATCGAGGTATATATACCTAAAACATTTCTTAATCACAAGAAATTCGTATAGTTAGAAAATCATTTTGAGTCGCACATAATAAATTAAATTTTAATTTATAGGAGAATAAAAAGTTTTGGTCAGAGGCGCAAAGAGCAAACTTGAGCCACGTGATAATTACACATATAATTAATTAATAATTCTGTATATTTATGTAATGTATTAATTAAGCAAAAACATTTTTTGGACATTTTCATTTTCAGCCGAAAATAGGAAGATTACCGAAATCCGGCTCCTATCTTAAAAATCTGTTTCGGTTGATCATTCACATAAAGTAAAAGAAAAACAGTAGCACAATTACAATATGCTGATTGTTTTTCTATCCAAGCAGATGGTTCTATTGAGAAATGTGGAGTTGATAACAAGTTTGTTACAGTACGATTTATTACAGCAGAACAAGAAATGAAATCAGTTTTTCTAGGAGAATGTGAATAAAGTAAGCGAGGTGCCGAAGGCCTCGTCAATACTGTCAGGATTGTGTTTGATAACTTGGCATTTTGAATCTCGCAAAAAATAAGTTGACAGGCATAACTCCAAATGGGAAAAATGTAAATACTACAGGCAAAGAAAATCGACCTTTTTGTTCGTATGATACAGTATTTTAAAAGAGATTTGCTTTGCATTTCGTTCGTTGCTCACAAGTCCGAGTTAGCTATGTCTAATTTTGAATCCTTAGTTATCAAAGTACAGCCCCGGAAATCAAATATAAAAGCAGTAAGGTCATTTTATCGAGTTTCTGCTCTATGCTTTGAAGAACTTGAAAGAATAGCTGGAACAGAAAGTCAAAGTGCCTTTCGTTTTACTGCATATTTTGAAGTACAGTTCGTGAAACACTTAAAAAACTTAACAAAAGCAGTATGGCAAAATCATCCTTTCATGCAAAAACAGTCAGAAAACATTGTGAATCATCAACTTGGTTCATCAAAAACTGAACAAGCTTCTGTTCGCGGGTTCCTCCGATTGTAGATGAAAGATAGTGAACAACAATGCCTGACTTGCCTAGTTCTAGATCTTCTTAAACACTTTGAAAAAGTTCAAAAAGACAGTCAAAGATCTTTCATTACACTGCCTGATATAAAATTGTTAAAAAATAAAAAAATACGAATTCTTTAACTCATGTCGAAGATATAGGCGTTATTCTGGTGGATACGATGAACAGCTGATAAAAATAAATTAAGGCACTAAGGAATCTGAAAATGATTCGGATATTGAAGAAAATCCTCGTAGATGTAAAGTTAACAACACATCAGTTTCTATCAAGAGATGCTGGTGTGCAGTGAGAAAATAAACTTTATTGTGTTGTAAAGAATTTGTTTCCAAAGATTGGAAAAAGATCTGCATCTCCAACAGGATAGATGCTTTCGTAAAGGCAAGAAGACCAACAAAGGTTGTTAGTACAGCTCGCCAAGATGTTTAGAACCTTCTTCATAAAGAAAAAGTTGCCGATTTTACTGAGGATGCAATGGCTTTGTATGCAGCTGAAAACTGAATCTTTCTTCAGACATGACCTCATCGAAAGCAAGATTATATTACTAATTTAGGGCGTCTCAACCTAACTCTACAAATTGATACAGCCATATGTTTATATGACACCTCACAGTGCTGACCCAGAAACAGCTGTGTCCATACATATAACGTTTAAATCCAACAAACAGTCGGGACTGTCAAAAGAAATCTTAAACTCAAAGATGTTAATTAAAATTCATAAGATACAAATAAATGTAAAAACATTGCTTACAGGTGCGTCAAATACAATAAAATCCTTTAAAAAC
The DNA here is from genome assembly GCA_963932465.1 of Maratus speciosus. Classification (NCBI taxonomy): domain Eukaryota; kingdom Metazoa; phylum Arthropoda; class Arachnida; order Araneae; family Salticidae; genus Maratus; species Maratus speciosus. The sequence continues at coordinate 71,932 of CAWVRF010001084.1, forward strand.
CCATTAAAGTCATTTTAAAAACCAAAACGTTTTCAACCAAAACTTACTCGGCATTCATCAGTGAGAAACTACTAGCTGTTGTCTCTCTCCGTAGAGAGTATGATCGATTCCGATCCTACTTTCACAGAAAATATTAAAATTACAGTTAAATCGGGTTTGAATTTAATTATCAACAACAACGTTTTTATTTTCCACAATGAAGTTTACAAACAAGTTAATGGGGCCCGAATGGGTTCCCCCATTTCATGTTTGCTTACAGAGTTTAAACTACGTCCTCTTGGAAATATAATCCTGCAAACCATAAGATCGGGTCCGGATTGCTGGTTCAGATACGTTGATGATATACACTTGTTATCAAAAATTAAGGAAAAGTCACAAAATGCTAATTTTCAAATACGCGAACACTCAAAAGGAAATAATATAATTCGGTTAATTACTATCTCTACAACTTAGCTAGCCCATATAACATCTCATTCATGTCACACATGGTCACAAGTGTCACAGTCACTACGGTGAAGCAAAAGAATAGGAAATTCCATACATCTCAGTATGAGTCTCAAATGATCACTATATGTGACTCCACTGAGAAGTCAATGTGACTGTGATGAGTCACCAGGTGACTTTACAATGTAGTTAAATTGTGACTCTCATGTGACTGTCATTTTTAGACTCAATTTCACAGTCATCATGAACGTTGCATTATGATAAGTCACCAAATAATATCATATTATAGTCACATGGAGACTTTTCCCAAAAGAGCACAATGGTGACTTCACAGTAGTCTCTCTGTCACCTGAAAGTCATCATGTGACTTTAATGTGACATTATTTGGTAACTTATCACAATGCTGCATTCACGATGACTTTGAAATTGAGTCTACAAATGACAGTCACATGAGAGTCACAATGTAACTACATTGTAAAGTCACATGGTGACTTGTCACAAAGCAGCAGTCACAGTGACGTCTCAGTGGAGTCACATATAGTGATCATTTGAGACTCATAATGAGATGTATGGAATTTCCTATTTTTTTGCTTCACCGTAGTGACTGTGACACTTGTGACCATGTGTGACAGGAATGAGATGTTATATGGACTAGCTGTGTTGTAGAGATAGTAATTACTCGAATTATATTATTTCCTTTTGAGTGTTCGCGTATTTGAAAATTAGCATTTTGTGACTTTTCCTTAATTTTTGCACACCAGTGTATTTACATTATATGGAATCACGGAAAAGATGAATTATACTCCTTTCTAGATAAAATCCATAGCTTAGACAACAAAATAAAATTCACACTAGAAGTAGAGCAAACTCAAAAGATGGCGATTTTGGATGTCTAATTAATCAGAAATATGGCTAAACAGAATCTTGATCGAACAGTTTTTAGAAAAGTTAACAGATCTAATTCCACTATCCCATTTAGTACCAGTTCACCTATAAGTTACAAGTTAGCACCTTTCAATTTTTAAGTAAAAAGAAGTTTGTTCAAGCCATTTCCTTAATGAGGAAATAGATGTAATTAGAAAAATAGCTGCCGAGAATTCAGTTCCACCCGTTTCATTGAAAAAAATCATAAACAGATTTAAAGTGAAAGATGAAGAAAAACGAAGTACAGCTCCAGACAAAAGTTTGAAATTTTGTAAAGTTAACTACATCCGAAGGTTTTTTGAGTGTATATGAGGCATTCCCTCTTTAAGTTTGGTGTTACATTAATCGCAGTTCCTACCCCAAAGTTAAAAATTTTGTTAATTACGAAAATTGACCCAATTCAAACCATCAATATATCAGGGATATTATACCCTTCAATAAAGAGAATAAAGACTTTATGTACATAGGTATGACACTGAGGAAATTTCGAGACAGAATAAAAGAACATGAAGCAGATCTGACAAGGAGAGGGCCAACCTTGTTAATCACAGATTTTGATTATTTTAATATATGTTGTAGGGTAGAGACCCCTTAGTCTCAGGTTCATCGGATTTTATACAACGCTCGTTAGTTCTTGAGAAACCAGGGGGTCTAATATTAGTATACAACTTAAAAACTTATTTTGTAACAAAGAGGATAGGTTGGGCGTAGCTCAGTTGGTATGGCATTTGCTGGCTGATCCGTGGGCTCGGGTTCGATGCCCGAAAGCGCTAAATTTATTCTTCTTATATTTTGTTTTATAAATATGCTTGTAATTATAACTTAATAATCTCATTGTCAATTAAAATTTATAATATTGTATATCAATTATAATTTTAGCCTATTTAATATTTTTAACTAAATAGTTGCATAAAACTTAAAAAAACTGTTAATTTTATAAAAATCACTTTTAAAATGTATTTCATATATTCTTTATCGATGCAGTGATATTGAACAATTGTGTCAATTCGTGATTTTAAAGAAAAATCATTTGTGCATTGTTTTAACAAGTGGAAGTCAATACGATGATACTATTACTCTGTTTTTAAAGTAACAAGCATAATTATATTTAAAATTAGCATCAGAATTAAAAATACAACGGATTTTTTGCATATTAAAGATTTTTAAATTTGTAATATGTACGCTTGCGCTTTCAAATATTTTGTTTTCCCCTTTATCTCCTTTCTGCTTTTATTTTTATTTTATTTGAATATGTTTATTTTATCATAAATAGATGGCGCTACAACAAATTTGTAACGATTTTGGAATTTTTATTATTCAATAATAGATCCAATTTCTTTTTAAATCTCTTTAAAGGATGAGAAATAATAGTTAATTAAAAAATGATAAAATAAAATAAAAATTTGCCAACATTATAATTAATGTCCGATATTAAAATTTTTAATTGAGATCATTAAATTATAATTACAAGTATATTTATAAAAACAAAAAGTAAGAAAGACAAATGTAGCGAGTTCGGGTATCGAACCCGGGCCCGCTGATCAGCCTGCAAACGCCGTATCAACTGAGCTACGCCCAACCTGTCCCTTTCTTTACAAAGTAAGTATTTAAGTTGCGTACTAATGTTAGACCCCCTGGTTTCTCAAGAACTAAGAAGCGTTGTATAAAATCCGTTGAACCTGAGACTAAGGGGTCTCTACCCTACAACATATATTAAAATAATCAAAATCTGTGATTAACAAGGTTGGCCCTCTCCTTGTGAGATTAAATAGGCCCTGCATTGCGCTAGCAAGATTAGCACAAACTCAGTCTATAAAAGTAGATTTCAATAGATCCAAAATTATCTTCCGTACAAATAATCACCAAGAAGGTATCATAAGAGAATCTCTAGAAATAATCGCTAATAAAGAAATAGTCTGCAACGATATGTTATCATATGATATCCACGCAGTCTGGAAAGAATTAATACATAATTAATAAACCTGTACTTTTTTGAGAAAAAAAAAATTCCATTCCACCTTATATTTCATACCACCCTTGAAGTAAAATGGTCTGTTCCGGGCAAAGCTAGAGGACGCAGAGGGACAACAGCTATTAGATTTTCACTGATGAAGGTCGAGTAAGTTTCGGTTGAAAACGTTTTGTTTTTTAAAATGGCCTTAATGTGTTTTTAAAGGATTTTATTGTATTTGACGCACTTGTAAGCAATGTATTTACATTTATTTGTATCTTATGAATTTTAATTACTAATCAAGGTGAATTTTGCACGGAGAAATGTTAACTTTTTTTTTTAATTTAAAGATGTTTATTGCTCTTAAAGGAATTGGAACAGCTTTTTATAATCCAAAATCTGTTGTTGCACGATTCCTAGAGAGAAAAGAAAGAAGGAGAAAGTTTGCAGACAAAGAAACCTATCAAAATCATGAATTTGTCAAGAAATTCTTTTCTAATGACAGTAACCTTTTAAAAAAAAAAAAAACTTAATGATTGTAATTATTATTGTAGCATTTTGGAAACATTATAAAAATTTAATAAAGTTAAAAATTTTAAAACATAAAGAACTAAATCGTTTTCCTTGCCAGCTTAATTTTCCTGTTTGCATACAAAAGTCCTTTGTATAAAAAATTGAGACAATAATAATAAATGTTGTAGCATTTTGGAACTATTTTATAGATAGAAGAATTTTTATTTTTTAGCATAAAGAAGAAAATCTGTGTCCTTGTTTAATTCCACTCTTTGCAAAATGCAGTAACTTGTAAGAGACAAAATAAATTTAACCAATATAATTATTATTGATTTGACATTTTGAAAACATGTTTTAAAATTTAACGTGCTATTTTTTTTAATTTTAATTATATTTTTAATTTTTCATGTTTTTAAAACAAGCATCAAGAGAAAAATTATTTTCATGATGGGTTTCACTTTTGGGTCTAAAACTATAGTTCGGTACCATTTCACTAAAGAAAATATTTAATGATTCAGGTCATATTTACTTTTCAATTTTAAAATGTATTCCAGGCTTCAATTATCTAATTTGTCTGACGTATTATGGTTATGAACAAAAGCCTAATGTACAAACTAATAAAAATGTAAGCAACATTTTAGCATGAATTTAGATGATAATTTTCTGACATAAAGTTTTAAATAGGCATACAAATTTGGTAGGTTGGGTATCATGTTTGATCCATTACTAACATAACGATTAACAATTTGTCTGAACTGAGAATGTAGCCTTTTGTTTAATATTACCTAGCTATAAATGAGGTGATTTACATGATTTATTGAAGATTTTGCAGTTTACTAACCTGCAACAGAAGAAGTACAGTAGCCATAACTAATAATGTATAGAAATTTGTCAGACAATGGATATTCTTATTATTTGTTTTGCAGTTATTGAGGAACGGGGGGGGGGGGGGGTGATTTATAAACATTTGCTTTAGACAACAGACCAAACCTATTGTCGCCCAGTGAAAATTCCTTAAAATATGCTCTGAATGCATCTATTAGTTCATCAATTTTATACGACATTTATTATTCACTCGAACAAATATTATGCTTGGAAGATCACATCATCCACATCAATAATATAATACATTTGTAAACATAAATACTGGAATTCACCTAGAATTCTTACTCAAATCTTTTATTTTTTATTAAACGAATCCTCAACTTTCTTGTTGAGATAAAAGATATAGAGCTTCTAAAAACATAAAAATCTCTTGAATTTACTTATTTTCAATCAAACCGTTGCCACACTTTTTTAGCTTTTTTCCACGTTCTTCGTGTTGTCCTTTTTATTTCATATAAGATTGAGTATCGATTCAATAAACCCTTGAGTTATTCGAGTTGCATTGTTGAGAATATTTACAATACCACATATATACAAAATCATACACTGTTTAAATTTTATTTACTATTCTTACAAAATTACCATTGTATTTGCCAATACATTTGTTTCTGTTATTCTTCCAAACGCTCTTAATATTTGAATTACATTTAATTATATATCTTATTGCATAATCTAGATAATTAAATAACTATAAATAAACCTGTAAAGAGAGTAATTTTAAATTAAGATACAAGATTTTAAAGCGTAAAGAACTAGTGACGAGAAAGTAGACAAGTGTTGCCATCAATAAAATGGATTTCTTTGGTGTGTCAATAATTAGTTTTACTAACAACTCTCAATGGGAAAATTTGATTTCATACAATGTGGTTCTAAACACTGTAACTGAGATTTGCAAATATTGGTTCAGTATACATTTGGCGCAAAAGAAGTAAGTTAATATCACATGATTAGTAGAATATTATTTATCTCTTTAAATACCATTAAAAGTTGGATCATTGCTCACTACAAACTACTGACTTTTTGTATTGTACCACTCAATACATTCAGGCATGAAAGAGTTCCCCCTAAAGGAGAATTCCACCTTTTTAAAAACAAATTTGGACATTCTCCAGATTGATGTAAAAATGCAAAAAAAATATTAGAAGCATAGGGGGTGGGGGGTCTAGAAAACTTAATATTTAGACATTTTGCCTACTCAAATCCTTGGAATTTGTTTGTGAATTGCTGTACTATCAAATCAAAGGCAAACTTTTATTATAAGCATATGAAAGTCATGTAAATTCAGTTCTTTAACTAGGAAAAGGAAGTTTCCATAAAGTAAAGTCTTAAACAGTCAAATCATTCAAATTAATACATTTATTTTGAAAAATTACTACAAATATTTTGAAAAATTAATCTGTACTTCAGATAAGAAGAACATAAGTTCTTCAGATACATTCAGATGGATTTATACTTTTAGCGAACTGTTTCCAATTTTCTTTTTTGCTTTAATGCATTTATACTTTTATTGATATTTGTTTATTTTTTTAATACTTTCTAAGTTACAAAAAGAAAATAACAATCATATGTATAGTTATAATTCATTTTATTGTATGAATAACTGTTAAAATGTGTCTAAATTATATGAGGTTGGCCTTATTGTATAGATTGAAAAAAAATTTCCACCTTTTTTCCAATTTCCCACTTTCGTGTCTGTACATTACATTGTTTAAAATGTACTGAAATATTTCACAAAATACTTGTAAAATTAGCGATTTCTGATTGCGGAAAGTGTAATAATTGAGTAACTCTTTTGTGGTAAAAGAATAGAATATTTTACAGCAAACAAATTTTTTTATTTAATTATGATAAAAAATTTTTAAATGTAAGTTACTAGGAAATTTTATATTTTAATGCATGTACAACACTTTGAAAAAACAATTCCCTATTTCATCTGAATCGCTTGATTCTAATCGTATGCATTTGTATTAAAATTGTTTCAAATGTGCTACTACAACATAGTTTTTGCTGTAGTAATAGTTTGGAGTGTGTACTTTGTACAGTTTTTAAAATATTATTTCATTTTTAATTATATGTAAGCTCTTTGTTAATGAAATAGAATTTTTTTTTTTTCAGATGTTAAAGGCAAAAGGGAGTTGCAATCTTTTTTGGGAAGAATGCAGTGGAATTCCTCTAAAGAAAAGTATACAACTATTGTATTATATACTCGTCCATAAAAAATCTACCTCAGAGTAAACTATATTTGGTGAGCTTAATTGTTGTCGACTTATCTTTATACTGTTACAAACAAAGACACTTTTTCTTTTCGAGCTGCTTTAGAGACTTTCAAACTAAAAATTGAACTGAGAAAAACAAAAGCAAAACTAATATTTGAACTAAAATATTAAGAAATTTATTTAGAAAATCCACTTTTTGTAAAGCATGTCAGCAAAGAATTTTACTCCAGAGTATTCCTCAAAAGAGCAACTCTCCATTCATAAACAAGAAATGGCTTTAGTTAGGGATAATTCACATGATCTGCCAAATGATTCAGATAGAAAGGCATTCATTTGTGATGTATGTTCCGAAAGATTTTCTCGCAAAGATCATCTAAAGCAACATTTTAGCACTCATACTCAAGAAAAGCAATTTAGATGTTATGTATGTTCTAAAAAATTTCTTCAAAAGGATCTTCTGAATAACCATCTCCTCACTCATACAAATACATTCATTTGTGAAGTATGTTGTAAAGGATTTTCTAGTAGTAGTCATTTAAAGAGACATGCTAACATACATTCAGGAAAAAAGCCATTTATCTGTGAAGTTTGTTCTAGAAGGTTTTCTGATAAGAGAGCACTCATGGTACATCTCGGTACCCATATGGGAGAAAAGCCATTTATCTGTGAAGTGTGTTCTAGAAGATTTAGTCGAAAAACAGATCTTAAGCAACATCTAGTCACCCATACTGGTGAAAAGCCATTTATTTGTGAAACATGTTCTAGAGGATTTTCTCAAAGAGGAAGTCTAAATGAACATTATCGGTCTCATACTGGAGAAAAGCCATATGTTTGTGAAGTGTGTTCTAAAAGATTTTTAAGGAAATGCCTTCTAAGTGTACATTTTCGCATCCACATAGAGGAAAAACATTACAAATGTGAGGTAAGCTCCAAAATATTTTCTCATAAAAACAGTCTAAATAGACATTGTCGTATACATACAGGTGAAAGACCATTCATTTGTGATGTATGCTCAAAAGGATTTGTTGATAGTAACAATCTCAATAGACATTTGAAAACTCATGAAAAATAAAGGAATTTATTTGTCAAATATAGAAATTTCTTAGTATATTTTATAAACATTGCTGTACTTTTTTGCGATAGTAGAAATGATTTTAGCGATACATGCTTTTTAACATATCCTTTACAAGATTATTTAGCAAATCATAAGGAGAGAAACACATTTATTTGTGAAGTAGTCTTCAAAGAGTTTTCTAATTTGTGTAATTTGAAGATACATCTTAGAATTCATACCGGAAAAAAACTTATCTGGCTTGTTCTGAAGTTATGTGAAACTTTCAGTTTGGTAATAAAAAAATGAAAATTCAAATTGTTGTGTTTTAATTCTATTTCCAACATGTTTTAAACAAAAAAATCATGATTTGACCTCAAGGTTAATATTTTTTTAAACTTAGAATTATATTTTATTTTTCATATAAACAGGTAGGTGATACGTTATATAATTATTAATATAAAATCATACTAAAATAGAATAGCAGCTTCTATAATTAATAAAAAATACTTTAAACACACTTAATATATAGTTTGCATTAGCAAATTGGATCAATGTCATCTAAAGAGACATGTTAGAATTTATACAGGGGAAGAGCAATTTATCCGTGAAGTTTTTTCTAGAAGGTTTCTGGTAAGAGAGCACTCATGGTACACCTGCTACAATGGTATGGAGGTGACAGATCAGAAATCGGGCTTAATATTTACTAAATTATACACAACATTCACATATGCTGCTTGGGTGTAAAATTAAATAGAGCAATTGAAATATAAGTATCGCCAGAGTTCTATTTTTAAAACTGACATGGAGTTGACATGCTATAAAATTACACTACAATTATTAAAAGTTTTGAGTTAAAAGCCATATGAAATAACAACTTGTCATGTTTCAGAAATGTTTCATTCAACAAGCAGACTCTTGTATTAAATTTGTACTCCAACTTCTATATTATGCTGCGATATAGTAGATTTTTATAGCTACACTGCTCAAAACAATTAAAGGATATTGAGGTTGTGGATGGATCTTGCAGCTGGGAAATTGTTTACATGATCAACAGACGTGGTAAGCTATAAAATACAAGATAACTATTTCACAAGTTTGGCAGAAAAAAATGCATTGTATTGAGCATTTGGCTACAAATGGAAAAAACAATTTGTGTGTATGAGAAAAAACTAATAATAAAAAAGAAAAGTGCCCAGCTAAACTGATGGCATTTAGCTCCCAGGCTATTCACACTAATTGCATATCATACTCTTATTTTAAAGAATAATGCCCGTCAAAAAAAAGTGAAGGGGAATTAGCCCCCGTTTCCCCCTTTATACTTAACCAGTGATCCTCCAAATCTAATCAGGGAAGCTCCTTATCATAATAAACCGGTATACCAAATTTGGAGCAAATCGAATAAACCTGCATGAAAAGCCGTTTATATAAATTAAGGGGGGTAGACTAGCCCCCTTCCCCCTTTATCCTTAAACAATGAACCCCAAAACTAATCAGGGAAGTTCCTTAACATAATAAACCGATATACCAACTTCAGAGCAAATCGAATCATTCTGCATGAAAAACCCATTTATCTAATTTAAGAGGGGCGGGCTAACCTCCCATTTCCCCCTTTATCCTTAACCAATGAACCCCCAAAACTAATCAGGGAAGTTCCTTAACATAATAAACCGGTATACCAAATTCGGAGCAAATCGAATCATTCTGCATGAAAAACCCATTTATCTGAATTAAGGGGGTGGACTAGCCGCCTTTTCCCCCTTTATTCTTAACTAATGAACCCCAAAACTAATCAGGGAAGTTCCTTAACATAATAAGCCGGTATACCTAATTCGGAGCAAATCGAATCATTCTGCATGAAAAACCCATTTATCTGAATTAAAAGGGGTGGACTAACCCCCCTTTTTCCCCTTTATCCTTAACCAATGAACCCTCAAAACTAATCAGGGAAGTTCCTTAACATAATAAACCGGTATACCAAATTCGGAGCAAATCGAATGATTCTGCATGAAAAACCCATTTATCTGAATTAAGGAGGTGGACTAACCCCCCTTTTCCCCTTTATCTTTAACCAATGAACCCTCAAAACTAATCAGGGAAGTTCCTTAACATAATAAACCGGTATACCAAATTCGGAGCAAATCGAATGATTCTGCATGAAAAACCCCTTTATCTGAATTAAGGGGGTTGGACTAACCCCGTTTTTCCCCTTTATCCTTAACCAATGAACTCCCAAAACTAATCAGGGAAGTTCCTTAACATAATAAACCGGTATACGAAATTCGGGGCAAATCGAATGATCCTGCATGAAAAACCCATTTATCTGAATTAAGGAGGTGGACTAACCCACCTTTTCTCCCTTTATCCTTAACCAATGAACCTCCAAAACTAATCAGGGAAGTTCCTTAACATAATAAACCGGCATATCAAATTCGGAGCAAAGCGAATGATTCTGCATGAAAAACCCATTTATCTGAATTAAGGGGGTGGACTAACCCCCTTTTCCCCCTTTATCCTTAACCAATGAACCCCCAAAACTAATCAGGGAAGTTCCTTAACATAATAAACCGGTATATCAAATTCGGAGCAAATCGAATCATTCTGCATGAAAAACAAATTTATCTGAATTAAGGGGTTGGACTAACCCCGTTTTCCCCCCTTTATCCTTAACCAACGAACTCCCAAAACTAATCAGGGAAGCGCCTTATCACAATGAACCTAGAAAAAATTTTTGAAGCAAATCGGATGTTTCTATCAAGAGTTATCGCGTTACGTACATACATACATACATACAGAACAGGCGGGCACATTAGCTCTCAGGCTTTGATAGCCTGTGAGCTAAAAAAGGTATTTCCTTCAAAATATTGCTTTTAGTAGGAAATATGGTTTTCCCGGACGTCCAGCAACATTGAACAACTTTGAGGAATGGAGACAATGATGCTATTAATGAGGAGATGGGATAGCCTGTTCTACTCTTCCAGAAGTGCTCTTTCCAGTTCTTTTAGACTTTGCGGTTTGCGGGGGTGATAGGCTGCCAGCAAATAGTCTGCCTAAAATGTCCCAAACATGCCGTTGGGTTCATGTCCGGAGAACATGCTGAGTATTTCATTCATATGATTCCTTCCTCGAAAAGGACTGAGGATCTCATCCTTATATCGCTGACCAATTAGAACTCCATTTCGAATGGCGAGGTCGGTGCGGCCATCAATAGAGATGCCAGTATAGACCATGACCCCCACTGTGAAATCTGACACTTACTTGAACAAATGCAGAATTGTTTCTAGTGCCAAGTTCTTTAACCCTCTGAGCGGTTTGGACATATTTTTCCATTTCTTAAAAACAACTTTAATCTGTTATTAGACAAAAATATTTTAAACAGAATTGTATTTCAAGATGTATATCAAATAAAGCAGCATGAAGTGTATTTTAGAAACAAACAGGGAAAGAAAATTTTAATTAAGATTATTTTTATAAGCATTTTTATGAAAATGCAGGAAGACCTCAAGACGCTCGGAGGGTTAAAGAAGAAAATACGCCTATTACCAAGATGGACAGAAAAACGGAGCTCGTCAGAGAAAAGAACATTGCATTTCTTTACTCCTCCCGTTCACATGCTCTGTTGCCCACTCCCTCTGGCACCACGGTGCCTTGCTGTCAAAGTAACACATACCATTGGACTGCGAGCATACAGATCTACAGCATGGAACCAGTTTCGTATAGTTTGAGTCGAAAGTGTGGTTCCAGTAGCCGAGTGGAGGTGTTATTGAAGAAGAATGGCATTTATATTTCGGTGTCTCCGAGTCGTTAGCGTTAAATATCGATCTTAATTTAGCGTTGTTGCATGTCTAAGACCTTGCCCTGGTCTTCGGCCTGCATTTCCAGTCTCCAAAAAACGATTCCATATCCTGGCAATCACACTTTGTGAAACTCCAGTGACTTCTGCTACTTCGGCTTTTTTGGCCCCTTTCTAACCAACCAACAACTCTCCAAGCTTGTGATTCGGTTAAATGACTTTGTTGAGGCTCGCATTCATCGAAAAATGCACTTACTGCATGTCGATCATTGTTTCCCGCATTGTTTTGCCTTTCAGTAAGTTGAAAACCAAATTTCATTCGCTATCGCTAAAGCGACGTTTTTGACGTCAAACTCAAAATTTGCATACTCCAAAGTTTGAAAATGAGAAAAATTTGCATTTGTGACTGACTTTCATTTTCTACAAAAACATTTTGCTTATACCCTTATTTTATATAAGACTTACAATATCCTTTAATTGTTTTGAGCAGTGTATATTCGGATAATAGTTTGAAACCGAATTCTTTCTTCCAATGTCAAAATATTGCTGCAAATTTTGAAAAAAGAACGCTAAAATCGCATAAAAAATTTCGTGAAAAACTAAACGAACTTCAAGTAAACCTTATTGAAAAGAGGCCAAACATTATTATATTGGTCTAAAAGATTGAAACCATATTCATTTGACTAATGTGGAAAAATCCTCTCAAAATATGAAAAAGTGCTAAAAATTGCATAAAAAGTTAAATTTTAAAAAATCCAAAATCGGGGTTAAAGGTGCAAGACATCATTTATAGTGGTACCTTCTCCCCAAATTTTGTAGCTCTACGTGCTGCCGTCCCTTCGGAACGCCCTCCACACACACTCTCACATGCAAACTGCTTTCTTTATTATCATAGATGATTATAAATGTTTGAGAGATTTAATGCTGTCTGTGTTTTACATTAACGTTTTATTTATCTATATTAACGATATGGGAACGTCCACTGTTACTCTTGTGACCATCAGAGCAAATTTCCCTATATATTTCCAATTCTTTCGTTACAAAATATATTTAGGATAAATTTGATGCAACTACTTACAAATACACGTACTCTACTTTCATAAACCATATACAGTTTGTAACAAAAACATTTTACTTGCCTTCATAATAAATGAAAATTTTGTTACTCTTGTGACCACAAAAAAATGCAATTTTTAAAAACTGCGTTTGACGCAGAAATTCTGTGAATTATATGAGACTATAGAAATAAAATTTACAGAATGTAGCAGAGTAATTATATCTTCTTAAAAAGCATTAATCATTGAACTCATCTGGTAATGCATAAATTAGTTACATTTGATTTTGCAAAATGCTAAGTGTTTACTCTTGTGACATTTTGACCATAATGTAATTTTAGCAAAAATTCAGTTTAAATACTAAATAAAATAATTAAAATAAGTTAAAAAAAATTTTTTCCATAGAGAACAACTGTTAAGGATGGTTTAATTTTAAAATAATGTAAAAAGTTCTAAAATTAACAAACACTATAACCACATAGCAACCTCTCAGTTCAGTTTCTGCTATTTAACAGAATAAGTCATTGTCTTCATTATCAATAATATCATTTGCAACTTCTCCTGTATCATGATTTACTTAATGAAACACAAATTCTGTGTACGAATCATGTTAGTGTAAGGTTTGTAGTAGATAGTGTTATTTTTCATGGTTTTAACAAATTGTATTTGTTGAATGCCCTTCGCTGTTGGTATTTTCTCGCAAATTAATAATGAAACTTTATTGTTTTATTTCTTTTGACAAAATAAGCAATGTATCTCAGAATTGCTTTTTTAGCACACACTTCATTCCATATATATCATTATACAACAACACAAAATAAATCTACAGCATCTATACCAGGAGCATTTAAAAAAAAATATGCCCAATTAAAATAATTGAGAAAGGAGTCTGATTCATTGCAGGCATGTTTGCATAGTTATATTTTTCTTTAAATTGGAAAGCACAACCATCATATAAAAATGTAAAACAGGTACATTTTAGGAAAATACAAATTCCCTTAAAGATGAAATGTTAAAATTTTACATACGAAAGCATTTACAAAAAATTGGTTATGAGTTACATTGTCTAAAATAATAGCATAAGATTTTACTTTATTGGGATCATACTAAATAAAATGCTGCAAATACAGTCGCTTGTGGATTTGACTAGTAATGTAGTATTTCATACCAAAATTTCGTCCTGGCATGAAAATAAAACAGTTTCCAGAAAATCCACTGGCATAACTATTCTTTGAGAAATGTTTTTTTTTTGGCATTACGAAAATAATCCCTTGCACAAGTTTCAATGAATGTGTGTCACAGAAATGAATTTAGTTGCTTTCGAAAATTTTTAAACAATCAGAAATGGTTTCTTTAACTGTTACTTTTTCAAAACATTTATCAACGTTTTGAAAAAATGACAGTATTGATGAAGATGTTGATAAAAGTTTTGTCAATAGCAAAACGTCTATCAATGTTTTGCTATTTACAATAACTTATAAGAAGTTCTGTATTATGGACTTCCGTTTCAAATAATTCTTTGCTGTTATCTCTGCAAATTAGACATTCTGAATTCCTAAATTCTAATTATCATGTATCTCGGCAGACAAAGTTATTAAATCCATCACAGGAATGTTTAATGCAGGAAATACACCAGTTACTACATTATGAATTGCTTGAATGTTTTCGTGACAACAACAAATGGAGATATTCTGATGAGTCATTTTCTATTGTTTTATGAAACTAGGCTTTAAAGCTGCAAAGTAATCTCCAATTTTTCAATTTAGGAAAGCTTTTTTAAACAAAAAACGTATTATCTTATTAAATGTCCCCTAGAATTGATGAAATTATGTGACCTTTTCCACGCTTAACTAACGTAGATTTAGATGAAGAATGACCTCTTCTTAAATCTTCATCGACAAAAAATTCTCCAAAGCTGCGGAGTTAGATTTTTTTCCGTTACAGTATCTGAGGTTAGCTGTGTTCTCTACTTTTTCCTTTTCTTAATATTTCCATTTCCTTGCTGAAGCTTTTGCTGGTTCTAAGACTTTTCTTCACCTTACGTGATATATTTTGTTTTCTTTCTTTCTCACAACAACATATTCAATTTCTTTCTTATTTTTTCTCTACAATTTTTGGCGCTTAGCAGAATTTTTCCTGCTCTTTAAAACAATGTCGTGTATAAGAAGCAATATTAAAATCTTTCCTTTAAAATATACTATCAGAATCCTTTTCATGAGAGTTACTATAAGAACCTTTGTAGGTTATACAGCAGAATTTAGTAAACGAAGCTTTATAAAGCCTATAAAATATCTAATCAAAGACCATGTGCTTCAAACCAATAGAAAGCACACAAAAATGACACGAGTTGAGTTGTTTTATTATATCTTTAATTACTTGTCATGATTATTTTATAATCTTAAGTAATACCATAAATGAATAAAAATAAATCCACCCATTAAAAAAACACTAATAAAGATA
This sequence comes from Maratus speciosus, assembly GCA_963932465.1. NCBI lineage: Eukaryota > Metazoa > Arthropoda > Arachnida > Araneae > Salticidae > Maratus > Maratus speciosus. The sequence goes on from CAWVRF010001084.1 coordinate 87,224, forward strand.
ATTTATCTTCCTTAAAATTTACAAAATAACCTTAGTTGTAGCTAAAACTAATTCAAGAACTGCTCTAATAACAGAGAAAAAACAACAAAACTTTAAGCATTCTGTTTGTTTTGGTTGCAGTGCAGTGTTATATCAAACTATCGACAAAAGTATTATGTGTTACTCTTGTGACAACTCTCCAGAGCCTATTCCATGCATAGCATAAACAAAATACTTAATGTAAAATATGTCTTGTACCTCGAAATCAGAGAATTAGAAGTTTTGGGTAAAATTTTTAAGTAGTTTTTTTTATTAAAACTTTTGTATGATTTCCGTTACTCTTGTGACATTTCAGTATTAACATTTAAATACAGCCAAAAATATATTAAAGACATTATCTAAAAGATTTTATCTATGTAGATCTTAAAGATATGATAATTGTTTGTTGATTTGAATGCATAGTAATTTTATTGAATTCTAAAAAGTAAAAAAATCTTACATTTCAATAAGTTTTATTTTAAGCTCAAATGTAAATGTAGTTTTATACTGTTAGTATCAAGCTCATTTTCAATAAACACTTGCTCTTATGAAATTAAAACTTACAAATTCATATACTTCAATTCTTTAGCTTTAAATTGATGTATCACACTTATATTTCCGTTAAAAAAAAATTTCAGCAAAAATTTTTTTCTGCCGTGGACGTTCCCATATCTTGTAAGAATAAATGCAAAATGTGTAATTCTTAAAGATTAGCTTTATTAAGAAAATTATAGTATGCATATAAACTAAGCTTTTGGTGACAAACAAAAAGCATATCCATATAAGATATCTTTTAAACACTTTCCAACAAAGTTGAAAAGTGTTTATGTATTCGATTTGTCTGGCCGTCTTTCCACGCTTTAACTCCTTTAAATATATTTGAATTTTCCTGCAATTGATAAACTTTATTTAGGGTCACCACTCACCAAGCCATGTTTGGTATTGTATATGAAGTATGTGGGATTAATAGTTCATTTACAAGGGTACCCAAAATAATTCCATTACATTATAGTCAATAGGTAAAAATCATTGACAGTATATTTTAATGACATTACGCTATTTCAAATGCATTGAAATTGATATAAACCACTGAATTTCACTACAAGATGATTACTATAAAATAGTACAATACAATATATACACGGCTGATCAAAGAATTCGGATAATTTCCCGATTGTAGACAGGGACAGCTGAAGTTGGGTTTTCAAATAGGTTATGCGTTTCCATATGGTTGAATTAGACATAATATTTTAACTTATTAAACGGTGCAGATTTGTATCATGATTCTGAATGTGTTGGAAAGTGTTTCATAATCTATGCTTGATGCATGATTTTTTCTTTCTTGTTTAATTTTATGTACATTATTATATTGTTCCTTATTCTTGCCTGCCTAAAACTGTGCCTTATTCTTGTCTTAGCCTAAAGCATTCATTACCTAATTTAATTTATAATTAATTCCCTTTCTCTAATAAACCAGAGTTTTACATTGTATTAGTGTTTTTTGCTGCAATTTAATTTTAACTTCTGTATGTTCCCTTTGTATCACCGTGTTGCATATCTGAAACATAACCAAATGTTGATGTTACTTTATACACTGGGTTTTTAAATACTAATTTTTATTGCTGCTATCTCCCAAAACAGCTGTTAATATAAATTGATCATAGAATTATCAACAGATGGCGATACTGAGTTAATTTTTCATGCCAAAGTTTTATTTATTATTTGAGCAATTTCGCATCATTATTGCTAAAATGATCTTCGGAAATTTTGTAAAATTAAAAAGGCTGAAGACGTCAAAAAATAGATTTTTTTAAGGTAAGTTCGTATACTTTACAATTTTATATAACTGACAATATTTATGAGAAGTATATAATTCTCTTTTTATTGCAGATGTGAAAAAAGTATATTTTAGTAAATATTTTTTTAATGTTCTGAATTATTTTTTAAATGTTTCAAATGATGTATTCTAACATCCGAGTAAATATTTTTCAAATCAGAGTTGTTGCATCGCAAAATGCTAATAATTTACTTAATTTATTTTAAAATTAATTAAAGTTGGCTGACTGATGGCACTATAGTGGATTTTTGCACATGGTGGCCAAACAGACGAGAGCTCCATTTAAACCAGAATCCGACCCACTAAAAAATCCATGTCTGAGTCTAAAAGCGTACCTGGTGTCTAGTGCCGCACGACAAGCTTAAGAAAATATAATAAGTAATACTTGAAAAGATTGAATTACAGGGAATCTGGTTATTCGGGACAATTTCTAGCCATTTAATTGGGACAGGCATAAACTATATTGAATATCCAACAGTTTTTGAATGTTCAGCTGCAGGTTCGGACTGGGCCAGGGAAAAGGGCGCAGACCTTGGAATTTCAGAGGGCGCAAAAATTTTAACGAACTCACGTCAATTTTATTTGTACTGTTATAAATTTGCAGGAAACTGCAAAGTCATTCGACCGTTTTAATAGAAAACAGTTACATAACCATAATTTAAAGCTATTCTGATTATATTATTGCCATTATTATGGTCAAAATAGAGTTAAATTACTGTCTTTTAACCGTTTTCTGTAAAAACAGTTGAATGACTGCACAGTTTGTGGCAAATTTTTAACAGTGCGATTGTTTTTATCTGGCTTGACAAGGTTTCACTGATTTGACACTTTCACATAGTACCAAGTATGAAAGTCGCTTAATATTATATGTCTTAGTCTAGATAGAAGACTTCGCTATATTCCCCATGCAGGTTTAACGTTCCATAAAATCTACACATTGTTACGCAGTATTTTAAAATGTCAAGTAATATCTAAAAGTTTCAGCGAGTTGAACAGAGATTTGCTTGTAGTAGACGACTGATATCAAGGCTAGGGGGTTCTTATTTTATTCTATTAATAGATACCTTATAAGAATCATGTAAAATAAAGTGATCACCCCCTATCAATTATCTTCCAAATGACTAGATAAAAAAGACGTAGATACCAATTGATTGGGAATAATATCTACTGTTTAATGCTATTCATAAATTTTGCTTTGGGGATTTTCTACATATAAAAAAGGCACAAACGTCTATTTTTCAAATGGTAACTTCAACTTTTCACACCCTATTTGAACCGCTTGTCAGCCAGGAAAGAGATATAATTTATATAATTTTCTTAACTTTTAATACAGTTATAAAATAAACTGTGTTAGGAGTTTATCCATATATTTTGAAAATAAAATGAAGTTCTTACAAGATTAAAGTACCAAAACTCTCTATTAGTCACCAAATTAAACAATTTTTTAAATTTTAAATAAACTTTCTTTACGTTATAGCAAATCCAACAAAGTGTTTCTGGTACATTGCTCCAATATTTAAAATTTTTTCTGTGACTCCTTTGACAAAAAAAGAGGATTCCCTCAAATTATGGAAAGGAAAAAATTCTTTTTATCTCGAAAACTAATTATTCAAATGAGCTGTAAACTTACACATCGTAGTTTTTAAGAATTATGGTTTGTTGCATGCAAAAATTAATGTATATCACATAATTCATAATTATTAAATGAATTTATTAATAATTTTCATAATTAAAAAATAGTTTTGAATAGAAAAAAAGCCTGTAATATGTTTCGGTCTATTCAGTGTATCTCTTTAATAAACTAAAAAAAATCAATCACATGACTTTTATGAAAGAATGTAATCTAATTTTTATCAAATGTCTCAAACTTTAACATCCTCAAATTTGAACTCTTCTAACGCTATCAATATTTAAGATGTGTATAAAGAATGCCTTCTGTCCCGATACAAGAAACTCAAATACGGTTCAAAAATGGATGTTATTGTTTGAAATTTCAAAGTTGGTACATTTTTTAAATGTATAGACAACTTCGGAAACATTATTTATACATAACAATACTTAGTACACATTATTTCCTGTCGATTGGTTCCTACAGATTTTTTTATGATTATTTTTAGTGGAATTAGTAAGGAGTAACCACTTTTATCCCACTTATCACCATTGTTGCAATGCACAGAAAATTGGTAGAAAAAGTATCAAGTTTTTTGCAATCGGCATCAAATAGAGTTGCTGCGGTGCTACTAAGGGTTTCAACTTTTTTTAAGTATATTTCTTTAACGTAATATGAATTAGTTATCAGTCAGTTAAAAGTGAGATAAATTCAATTTCTGTTACAATATTAAAGTAATTACTTTTGCGAGTCATCTATTATGTAGGAATGGGTATTTTGCCTCCTGAAAAAAGGACTTTATGTATGATGAAATGCGAAATCGATATTTCAGTATTAAAAGGTTTCAACAAGAAATAGTACTCGAAAAAAGTCGCTTTATTAATCTCAAATCACTAAAATAATTCAGTAAATTTACTCTTCTCAGCACACTCTTCCCATAATTTGCAAAATTCTTATCATAACTAGACATCACTGGAAATAGAAATATTTAAGTTTCTATAAGAAATTGTCCCAGGGATTGTATTCATCCAAGTCGCAGGACCTCGTGGCAAGCGTGTTTTTATTCAAAATGCCTATAATAGATTTTTTTCGTGATTAAATTAAACAATTTTTTTATTCAAAATACATACTAGAATTTTCTAATAGTTATATAGCCATGAAAAATCTGTCATTAAATAAAACGAAGATTACTAACCGAAAATTACGGTGTCGATTTTGAAATTAAAAAAACGCTAGCTGAGCGATTCCACAGCTTGTAGGATTGTAATTCAGAGGTGTTATCAAATTTGTATTCCTCGAAAAGAAAGATAATATTTTAATATCAACAGAAAAATCCTCACGAAAAGTTTTTTGCTTTCTGATATTTATCACTTTCTTTTCTCAAGTTGTTTTCAAAAACGACGGTTTCAGTTATAGATGCATTCAGGGTAGGTTTTAAAGAGGGCGCGAGGGGCAAGTTACTAAAACCTAAAGGACTGAAAGTATGTGAAATTAGTTAAAATCTAAAAGATATCATTCAAAGAACCGATGAAAATAATTTTGCCGTGGCTACTTTTCTCTCTGAATCGCATGCAAAGATGCCTACTTTCGATTCAGATCCTGAAATTGTTTCGATGTATCTTTAATTTCTTTGTTATAAAAAATACCTCTCTTGTGATGTCTGCCTAGGGATTGATGATTACTCCCTAAATGAAATCTCGAAATTTAGTACACTAGTCAGAATGCATGTGTACAATGAAGGGAAAAAATACGGGAGCAGCTTAGGGGTACGAAGATTTCCCTGGATGAGCACGCACCGGTCCTCGGACCAATGGGCCAGTCCGAGCCTGTTCACCTGTTGGAAGAGTTACCTTAAGACTGACTTTTTCAAGCAACCCAAACTGTCGGTCTTGTAGAAAGAAACTCTGGAAACCTTATACAGCCATGTGTTTCGATTACGTTAGTATTAATAAAGCTGTGAATGTTGGTTTCCATCTCCTAATTGCTATGTCATGCCAGGTGCTGGTTTATAGAAGTAAGCACAAACAGGCATGCAGATTATTTTAATTATCTTTTCCCTTCGTCCTATAAACATACTTGTGTATGCTATTTACTTCCAGAGGCGTGGCTCTTTCCATTGGTTGATAAAGTCCATTGTGCTAGTGTATCTTTTGGTCACTATACATGGTCTGTTCATTAAGTAATGAGTCTGAATTTTTGGCGTCAAGCAGAAGGCCAAATGAGGAGTTTGCGAGCGATACGTGTGTTGGGGACTATCAGCTACAGGTTCTAGTAGAAGTCATTGGCCTTGAGACTTTGCAGCGTACAGATCGCTCGTAAAGCAGACACGGGTTTGAATGAGGCGTTAGGTTTTCAGAATGACGTGGACTGTCGAGCAGAGATGTGCCGTAATGTTTTGTGTAAAACTAAATAAGTCGGTCACTGAGATGCTTCCCATGTTACAAGAAGCCTAAGGGAAGAATTTTTTGTCCAAAGCTCAAGTGTTTAGGTGGCACAAAGCCTTCAAAGACAGAAGAGGACATCGATGACGAACAACGCGCTGTGCGTCCATCAAGTTCTCGAACTTCAGACAATGTGGCTAAAATGTAAATGCTTTTGGTCTCCGATAGTCTGATGAGTGTCCGAATAATTGCAGAGACATTGGGACTTGCGAAATCGATTGTGCATCAAATTGTCACGGAAGAACTTCAAATGCGGAAAGTTTGTGACAAGCTGGTTCCAGCACATCCTTCAAAGTGATCCTGTTCCTGGAAAAATACAGTATGACAACACTGCCCCAACCACCGTACAGCCACAATCTGTCACTTCCGGGCCTTTTTCTATTCCCTCGGTTAAAATTCAGCTTAGCAGGACATCGTTTTGACAATCTGGAGAACTTGCAGAAAAACGTAACGCGCGTTCTGAACATCATTCCAGTTGATGTCTTCCAGGCGGGCATAAATGGGTGGCGAAGTTGTTGGCGACGCTGTATTAGTGTAGGAGGAGGCTATATTGAAGAATATTTAAGTGTCTGAAAAATTATCTTCAAATAAACAAATTTTATGGAATCAGTCTCATTAGTTACTGGACAGACCCTGTATGCATGAAATATTGCCCTTACATTAAGAGTACTTACATTTTTGCCAATATTACCACAACATGAGTAAAAAGTTTATCACTCTTTCATTGCTGATATTTTCAATCCATAGGGTTATATTTTAGCCAGGGTCATATTTAGGGATATGCAGCTACACAGAGTTGCAGAATATAGTTAGATGAAAATAATATAATTTTAAAAGAATTACTATTATGAAACACCAATTAAATCAAAGCTTTTTCATCGAAACCATTTGAGGAATTTCATATTTTTACGCGACCGATTTTCAAAATTTGCGATTTTTTTCCCAAGTCCCACCGGATTATTTGACAAATTTCGCTATTTTTCCCCGAAATCATTTTATGAATTTCATAAAATTTTTACGGGACCGACTGTCAAAATTCATTACTTATTTCCCGCGATCATTTGACAAAATTAGCGATTTTTTTTCTGTGATTGCTCTTTGAATTTCGTGATTTTTTGCGATCATTCGATGAATTTCGTGACGCACAGAGATCCATTTAGCAAATTTTCCCGAGACCATTTGATGAATTTCGCTATTTTTAACAGAGATAATTCGATGAATTTTACGATGTTTTTAACCGAGACCTCTTGACGAATTTTGCTGAGGTTTTCAAAATTCATTTGACGAATTTCATGATAAATCTATTGACAAAATTAGCAGTTTTTTTCTGCGATCACTCTTCAAATTTCGCGATTGTTCAACAAATTTTGCTATTTTTCCCACAGGACCATTTGACAATATTTCCGTTTTTTCCGAGACCATTTGACGAATTTAGTGATATTTTTACCACGATAAATTGCCGAAATTACCGATATTTCTTCTCAATCAATAGATGAAATTCACTATTTTTATTTTTGACAAAATTAGCATTTTTTGCAATAGTTTGATGAATTTTGCGATCCACCCCTTCTTCGAGACCCATTTCACAAATTTCGCTATTTTTTTCTAGAAAGCATTTGATGAATTTCGAGATTTTTTTTCCTGAAATCATCTCACACATTTCGCAATTTTTGACCGATTTTATTTGACAAATTTCGTGATTTTCTCCCGAAACCATTTGTCGAATTTTGCAATTTTTTCCAGAGATCGTTTGACGAATTTATTATTTTCAACAGATAATCGATATTTTTTGGCAATAGACTGAGGAAAAAGGCGATTTTTTCAGTAAACGATTGACAAGCTTTGAAAATGTATTCTGCTGATGGCATTAAATCTATAGTGTTTGATTAATCAAAATACTTATGCTGAAGGTGAAAATTGGCTCTTATTATCATAAAATAAAGGAATAAATAGATTCGGCATTTCAGCACCAGAGCATGACCTCCTGAAATTCTTTAGCATGTAAGGTTAGTGAGAATGAAGAAAAAAGGAAAGATCCATAAATTAAAAAAAAGATATTTTCAGAAGTTAAAGTTGTTAAGCAATAAAGTTTACATATTGTATACATATGCCTGATATGTCCTTCTTAGATTAGAAAAATTTGTTCAGCTCATTTTTTGAATAATGCCATATTCTTAGATTAGGATAATGAAAATTAGAGCAAAAATGCTTTCACTTAAAATTGTTATGCAGAAAGATTCTACTCAGTTGAGCAAATGACAAATATAAATTTTCTATTGTTTCATGCATTTGTAAAGACATCTGTATTCAACTACGCATTAAATTTGAAGATATCTTTATTGAAAATGCCAAAAGTCAGTTCTAATCTGTTTATGGTTCAAAAGATGACAATAGTGTCTCAAACTCACCAGCCTAATTTGTACTTATTACAAAACCAATATTTCAATATTCCAACAATCTCTTTAACACAACATATTTCTGAACATGTTCTTAAGTTTGTATTTTAAAGATATTAACTCATGTTACTCACAAAAAGGGTCGTAAACAATTTAAAAAACAAAATGTAAAATTATTTATGAAATGTAAATGTTCCCCAATTCTTCGGCACATGGAATATGAATACCTAAAAAGTTGGCATTCAGAGATGAAAATCATTTTTTATTTCAATTGAATTCCAATTGTAGAGTTGGCTAAGGGGTTAAAACAATTTCAAAATATATATTGTAACTCATAACAAAATAAAACATGACTGTACATTAATTATTAAAACAAATTTATTTAAATTACAATTATCTAGATGACAATTAAAATAATTGCTTTTTATTAACACCATTAATCTACATTATGGCACTGATAGCAGGTTTCATCAGATTTTACAATTCCTGACTTACATTTATTGACAATGACGAATGAATGTTTTGCGTATGACTCAGCGACATCTTCATCAACATAAACGTTCTCCAATGACTGGCATGACTGTATGAGGGAGACAACACCCTTGCAAGTCACTCCGCTGCAACGTTTAAGACAGATCGTCTTCAGATGAGGAAACACAGAATTATTAAAATCTTTGTCATTTACAAATGTTTCACACAAATGTAATTCTTCCAAATTAAGTGCATGGTTCCGAATTTTTTTAAATACATTGGAACCAATCCATGAGAAGCCCAGATCTAACATATGCAACTTAGTCAAAAAAGAAGTGTCACCTTCAAACCAGCCATCATCTATAGACGTATCAAATAAAACTAACTTTTTCAAGTTGAGCATTTTGGAGATAGGGCACTTATTAATACGCCCAAAACGACAATAACTGATATCTAAAACTTTGATTTTAGAAGTACTACCGCATTCATCTCTTGCAGGACAGTCAGAAAATTTAGTCTCGAAAAATTCCAATACTTGCAGATTTGGCAAAAATCGAGTACATAAATAAATAATTGATGCGAGACAATCTGATAATAAAGCATTCTGCAACATTAACTTTTTGAGATGAGGGCATCTTTCTTGCAGCGTCACAGATAGCTCTTCAAAATTCAATTGTCCAGTTTGATTATTATAGTCAAAAAAATTTATTCCTAAAGAAGTGACACAAGGTGGTAAAAGATTTACAAAGGCTTTAGCTAGTATAGTTTGGCACTCATGATGCTTGTAAAACCCAACATCTACCTCTTCCCACAAAACTGCACTCTTTGTCAACATGTTCCACCTTTTGCACACTCTGTAATAAAGGAAAATGTCAGAATGAAATACTGATTTCATATGTACATGATATGCAACAGCTCACAAGAAAGGTCTCTATAAGAACATACACAAAATCATTTAGTGATTTTATATGTACAAGATATGCAACAGCTCACAAGAAAGATCTCTATGAGCACATACACAAAATCATTTTAAGAAAATTAGGAATATTCTTCACATGTGGGTATACCTATTTATGAAAACAAGTTCTGTGGAACTTCTGTTATATAGCCACATAAATCATTGACATTTTGTTGTACCAATAGTGTCATAAATGTTTATATTTTTGTAACATGGCACCAATAAAGATCTCAAAGAAAAAAAAAAACAAAGTACAAAACATAATCTTCAAATCATTATTTACTGTAATCACAGATTAATGAATCAAACATAAATTTAAAAAAGTTGAATTTCAGGAATTTTAAACCATGTGTGTTGGGCTTTTGGAGAGGAGCAAAGAAGGGATGCAGAAATTTGGGTTAGGCAATTTAGATTATTTATTATTTATACATTGTAGATAAAAGTAACTAATGTGGCAGAAAATTAAACAGAAACAAAGTTTTAAATATTTCAATTATTAAACTTTGTGTGCTGAGCTGCGAGGATTAAGGAAGGTGAGATGCAGTTGATTATTTATATAATGTTACAATAAAGCAGTAAAAATATAAAATAAAAAGAAGTTAAAAATTTTACTTTGTGTAATTTTTAAATTTGTTTATTAATCTTTAATAATGTTACACTATTTACACGTATAATTAGACATCTTATACAGATATTAATGTAGGACTAAGATGAATAACAGATGCTGCTCTTACTATGTGCTGATTTAGTAAATTTCAACATGGGAAATAACAAAACTAATAAAGTTGACAAAGCAACTAGTGATCCTGTTAGACGTTTTTTGAAAGCTCCTTTTAAAAGTGAACAATGCACTCTGCCTTTTTCGTAAAACATCAATTTTGTGCCCAGTAATTTTTCTTTTTAATGTTGCCCTTTTTCCCCTCCTTTCAATAAAAAGCACGTGGACGATTGTAAAATTAAGATCTGTATGATTCACTTGGGTTGCCTCAATTATACCCGCCCCACACAGGCCAAGATTAGATGCAGCAAACCCACCGTAATAAAGATTCCTTTCTGCACAGATAAGAATATTATCAGATGCAAGCTGGTAAAATCTGATTTCTCCGATCGTGATAAAGAAGAAACTACACTGTTGTCTGGATTTTTTTTTTCTTGGAGTAGTTGAGTATGTGGGCTTTTTTGGGGAGGGGTTCTAATTTTCTGAAAATTTGTATTTTAACAGAAATTTGTTAAGAAGCTTTTTTATTATTATTTGTATTTACTGATAATTTGAACGCAGTTGGATAATTAGCAAGAGATAGCAATTATTTTCTTAATAATAAGTAAGGAAAAGAAAAGAGCATTGTTTCGTTCTTTTTTTATTTATAATAATATTATTATTGCTGTTTAAGTTGCTGAAAAATATTTTTCCCCGCTAATTCAACAATGCGAAACTTTGATAAAATCTCAGTCATCGGCAGCCAGCTAGGCAAAAAAAGGTTTAAACTGGTAAAAATCCAAAAATAAAACAAAAGAATGAAACTTCCCCTGGAGTCTTTTCAATTTACCGTTAAGTGTAGATGATCCAAACACATTCTCTTATAAAATATTCTTGTGTAAATATAATTTTTAAAATATAATATTCTATAAAGATCTTTGTTAAATATTTCTTTTAAAAGGATGATTTTTTATTCTTGAGTAAGTATAACAATAAAAAAAAAAAATGTTTTAGGATAAATAATATCTCAGCAAAATTTGTCAACTGTTTATGGGAAGAGTAAAATAACAGAGCTCTCCATATTTTTCCTGTTAGTTCAGCTTTCTGGTTACTTGAATGCTGGATAATGGAGCTTTTAACTGTATAAGTTATTTGTTGCATTAATGAAAGGATTAAATTATTATGTTAGATCTTATTATAGTATATGCCACTTAAATGAATTAAACATCCAATTCACAGTTCTATTAACTTAGTAGGTTATTCCAACATAAATCAAAATTGCAGTTTGACTTTTGTTTATAGATTAACTACTTTTTCGTGTAAACAACCTATGATACAGTATTTTTTGTGTAAGCGTTTGGCATGAGTACAAAAGGTTTGCCATCTTTGGTGTAACAAGTAAAGGTACCAGATTCCTTCGAGGCGAATTTAGATTTCTGTAGCTCATTCAATTCAACTTAATGAGTTTAGTAATTTGATACCTCGTATATCTGCTGTTGAGTTTTAATAATGAGGGGAGAAGAGGGGGGACAGGTCAAAGTTCAAAATTTCGTTCATTGAAAAACAGTTGCTGTCAAAGAAATGAGCATGATTTAAGTTTACTTATGGTTCTTACATTGATTATATGAATGTATTATTACAGTTATTATAAAAAAACAATGTGTCAAACATTGATTATCATCAATATATGTCAGTGTAAGAACAATAAGGAAACATAAATCACTTTCATTTATTTGATGGCAGCTGTGTTTGAATAAACTAAATTTTAAAATTTGATCAGGCTCACTGTCATTATCAAAACTCAAAAGCACATATACGAGGTATCAAATTACTAAACTCACTGAGAAGAATCAAATGAGGTATAAATGTAAATTCGCCGCCAACAACTCTGTTAGCTTTACTTGTAAAGGGACTTTTCCGTTATTGTTGCCAACCATAGAAAAGATAATCTTTAAAGAGTAACTGGAATTCTTTTCAGAAAATCGCCTTTCATATTAAAGAGATTTCATAGTCAAATTTCTGTTTTTTTAGAAACTATTCGAATATTATTGATACTTTTCCTTCTAAGAACTTATTTTATTTTATTTATAAACTCATTGCACATTTTCTTTTATAACTCTGTGAAGATTTAAGAAAACAATTACAAACTTCCTTTTATGGGATACTTTAATCTGAGAAGCTCAAATGTAATGCCAAAATGGATATTACAATTTTAGAAAATCAAATTTAGTACAAGTTTTAATGTATAGATGGATACCAAGCTAATTTGATTATACTGTTTAATAGTAGATGCTATTAGTAATCAGCTGTTACAAGAGTAGCATTTTCATAGGATAATTTGCTACTGAATTAGTGTGTGGGTATCCTTTTCCCCCCATACTTGTATTACTGGAGGCTTTATCTTAATTTTGAAAATATGGTACCTTATGAATGTTCTGGACAAGAAATAACATAAGAACTATAAGTTATAAATAACCTTCACATACCGTGCAATTTGTCCCAGTTCATTCTGTGTTAAATGATGAAAGATTTTCAACATAATTTTGTCGGGAAATGAATTAATATGCAAAGCATCATTATTAGATTCATCATCCTATAAATAAAAGTATAAATTCACGAGGGAAACAGACATAAGGATTACATTATCTGTAATTGGAAGACGAAAATTAAAGATTTTAAAACAGATACCGAAATACACTTTTGAAAATGTTGACATTAGAAAAGCAACACAAAATTAAACACATCATATAAAAGGTCTTTAAAAAATTCCTGTCAAAGAAATGAAGGAAGTTATCCACAATCCATGATAGAAATGTTTTTCCTTCTTTGACATTATTTTAGAAGTCAATTTTAAATACAATTCTACAGAAGAAAATTTAAAACACTCTCTACTAATTTCACAACAAAAGAAAAGTAGAAAAATGAAGCTAATACCAATTGATTGGGAGTAACATTTACTTCCATTTGATACTTTAAAATTTTTTTTTTTTTTAATCGGCTATCTTGTTATTAAACTAAAGAGGAACTTTGACAATATAATAATTATCAAAATTGAGACACAGACACACAAAAAAGTACATTTCTTGATTAGTTCAAGTACAAATTTCAATAATTTCCTACAATTAATTTTTAAATTATTAACTAATTAATAAAAAGATAATTTTATAGATTACCTTCAAAGTGGTGCATAAACTTAGTATTAATAAAAATAAAAATTTGAATATTATGATAAATTACATTTATTGAAATTGCAATAAATTATTAGTGCAAAGTTTTTGACACTGGGACAAGAGAAAACTGCTAGTTATATACAGAAATGAATTACAGTTAAATTAAATCCAATAATTTTGCACCTTCTACATTATTCCCTGAATATGTATGATGCTTTTTAATTTTTAAAAAGCAACACAGGGAGAAAATGTACAATTTTCTCTAGTTAACTTGGTAGCATTTATAAATCAAATGTAATAAAATGCTTCATAACTTTTCAAATTTTATTTCATAAAATTTTGAGAATTACACTAGAATATTTGTGTTTAGATTTTTAAATACTGTGTTCATATATAAAAAATTAGCATAAGGTTATAATTTAGAGAAACATATATGAAAACATATAAAAGTAATTTAACATTAGAAGTAAGAACTTTGAATACTATTATTTTTTTTATCCGTATTTTTTGAAAATTGTTATAAATTTAAACATAGAATGAAAATATTTAGTTTAAAAATTTGCCTTGCCAATTTCCAAAATTGAAAATGGCTCATTCAGTTGTGATCATAATCATGTGATATAGTGTAAACTTCCTAAATAACGTAGCAAAAGTATGTATTAAATGAAAATAGCTGTTAAGTAAAAATTAATTTACTTAAAGTATCTAAGTATATTTCAGTAGGTTTTTGATACATTTCATGTTTAATGAATTCTTTTAAAAATTGAAAATTAGAAAACTTAATTTCGATATAAAAATATTAATTAATGTTACTTTTGATTGGCTCTTTAAGAGCCATAATATGTAAAGTGCTGAGAGTATCAGAACTGGCGTAATTTTAATACTTAAACTATAAATGTCCTTTGAAAGAACTCATTTATCTTATTTAGGCATTGTCAATACCTAAAATCATTTTTTATAGTGTAATTTTTATATATTTAAAGGCATTTTTTTCTTATATTGTTAATATAATATTAACAATATAAGAATTTGTGCATGTGAAATACAGTAGACTCCCTCAAATCTGCACAGCTTTGGACCAGAGGTTGTGCAGATTTTAGAAATTTGTGGATTTCTGGTCATTGCTTTGTTTACATTTTTTAAACAGTAATTTGATGCAATAATGCAGTCAAAATTACAATAAATGCTTGCAATATAGTAAAATATTAAAATAATTAAGTAAAGTAATAAACTAAAATGGTAAAAATTCAGATAATTTTTAAAAATGATTAAATTATTAAAAGTAAAGATCAAGTAAATAATAATTTATAATTAAATATGCAAAATAAAGATAAGATACATTTTCCTGGAATTATTCAATTAAACTTTCCTCATAAAGGTGCACTATTAATTGCCATCAAAATCATAAAGTAAGGAAGTTTTATTTCAAATTTATCCAGTCTTAATAACAAAAGTGATTACCAGTGATATCAGTATATCTTGATTTTTTTTTCCACAAATAATTGTATACTTACTTCATGAAAAAGCACGAGTTCAGTCATATTATCGAGAATTACATATTAAAATATATATGGAATGATGTAAAACTAAATAATCCTGTAATTTTGCCTCTTTATGAACTGAAAGTTTCATTGTTTACATCTGAGATGACGTGCGGATTTTAGGCATTTGTAGATTTTATGTTTGCTGATTTGAGGGAGTCTACTGTTTTACGTATGTTAGTATCATGCTGAATTACATTTAATATCTCATCGAAATTTTGTGTTTCCTGCTTATAAGTAAGTTATCCACACCAAAAGTTATTCATGACACAAGTTTTCATACCTTTATAAGGTAAGTACAAAATTATATTTTTTAATTCAAATTACAGGAATAATTTAACCTTTTTTGAAAAACTGCTTATTTTATTCACTGGGTTGTTGCTCCACTTAAAAACTTCTAGTTTAGAAAAATAATTTTTCAGAGTTAACTTAAAAAACTTAAATTCTAGACTATACTATCCTACAACACCCTCTAAAACAGGACTGTTTAACCTGTTGCCTGGAACAATCTAATTTTTGCAAAAAATTCTTGATATTGTAATGTAATCTCTAAATTCGAATGTTTCATAATTTGTTTATTAAAAAATGCTTCAAAAAGATTCTAATACAAATTTATTGTTGGAAGAATGGGTTCAGTGTATTTATTGTATTATACTAATCAGTCACCATCTCTTCTGTGCGTTTAAATGTGCATTGTTTATGCCTGCCATAAATATAATTGTAAATGATAAATTATGAAAAAGATATTTAAAAAAGGCTGCCGATTTAAAGCTATTATTATTGTGGAGCAAGTGTATGTTGATTAGTTTTAACACGTTGGCGGCTAAGCCGTATGAGGTGAAATCATTCCTCGTGGCTGAAAGTTTTTTTTGTTGAAATTTAATTTTGATGCAATGCTATAAATGTTCCATAACAAATTTTGCCGATTTTTATATTTTTGCCTGGAAAAAATCCGGTGGCGGGTAGCACAGGTATCAAGCTAAACTCTTTAAGAAGGCAAGGGGAAAATAGTATCAAACACCCTTCGACAACCACCGCCAACGTGTTAAAGTATTCAATAAAGACTAGTTAGTAGCAGTTTGAATAATGAGAATGAATATATTCACAGCTTTTGAGTTGAAATTCAAACTATCACCTAGTAAAGTGCTGAAATTGAATGACTTATGATTGAAAATTTGGTAAAATCCGCCTTGACCTCTAAAAAATGCTAGTCGAATTCTACTATCACAGAATTCACGGAGAATGGCATTTCCCAGCGTCCCTACCTCCTCCCATAAGCCGAGACTCTAGCGGAAGCAAGGAAGAAAAGAAAAAGTTTTTTAATCTTTAAATATTCCAATGGAATAATTGTCAACATAAATCTTTAAAAAAAAGAGAGAATCTGGTATTACTCATAATATAAATGTCATGCCTATTTAATGTGGTTGCATTAATTTAGAGAATTAATTTTTCTTTTATTAAGGTGTAGATAATTAATTATGTTTCTAAATCAGCAATGTTAAACGCTAACAAAACTAGCAAAAATAAAATTCAGATTTTATTACCATTATTAATATATAATGTATGTTTATTTCTTAAATAAGATTTGTTGCAAAACCCCTAAAATATTAATTTGATGAAAATGGAGATGTATTATAATGAAATATTAAGCTCCATAATAGTAACCTATCAAAGAAAATCTCGCATTTTTTAAAACCTTTTAATATATTTGCATCTTTTATCCCACAGAAATCTTTACGTAATTTTAAATACAAGTACCGCAGTTCTCAACAGAAAAAAATAATATACGGAATCCCATGTAAATAGTGTGACACAATTATTGGAGAGAATAGCTGTACCTAAAAGAACACAAGAATGCCTTTAATTCAAGAAATTTAAACTCTAAAATTGTAGTCCACACCATAGAAACAGATGACTTTCCAGATTTTGAGATGGCCAAGGTCATAAAATCAAATTACAATGGATTTCCCTGGAGGCATTGTTTACTAGAATGGCCAAATACCTACTCAATAAAGCTAGTTCCCTCCCACCAGAATATACCATCTTAATTTGACTCAATTACCATCTCCATGTTTAATTGTTTCTGGCACATGCTCTTAAATCCAAGTTGAATTATGTTATCTCTCGTGATTTTGTGTTTATTTATGTTACTGAAGAGGAGCTTTGAATAAGTTCAAAACATTTAATGTTTTGTTTTTTAACTATTTAATTAAATTGTCTGTGTATTTTTGTAATTGTTTGTATTAAAAAACTTATCACATAGAGAAATCCACAAGATGAAAAATTGAATGCATAGATAAATTCACTGTAAAAGTTCTCAAAATGGGCTTATTTATGTTTTCAATAAGCTAAACCAACTGAGGAGATTCTTAATTGTAAAAGTGCTAAACATTTTAAAACCAAATAGATTAAATTTTTTAAAAAAAGCAAATATTTCACATATTTTTTACAACATATCTGAAGCAATCTCAGTCGAAAACTTTCCAAATACATACCATATCATCGTCGGAACTTGATACGTCAGAAATTGACACATCAGAACAAAGAGATGATCCATCAGAATTCAGAAGTTGTGTCATCTGTAGAATAAAGAAGAAGAAATATTATACAAGAGGTGAAAGGTAAATAAAATTTGAAAACAGAGGACATTACTTATTTTAATTTAATATTTTGCATAAACTGTCTCAACACACCTGACATAATAGTTATGGCACACTTCTGTTTCATAACCAATGTTGTTTAAACTCACAAAAAAGAACTAATTCTAACTCGAATTCACCTGCTGAATTATGAGAAAAGTTCATATTCAACTTCAAAATTTCTACAACAAAACTACTAAATTCAAAATTATTAAAAAAACATCAACAACAATAAAAACACAGCAAAACTGACAGTGTTCTTTTGGAAAATTAACAGAAAAAGAAAATCATGAGAGAAAAAAAGGGGGAAAACATTTTGCTTAATTTTATTTACCATAGTGATGTCAAAATTTGTAATTATTTTAGTTTTGAAATAAGGTTAATTATACCTGTGTAGTTGAAAAATTGTAATTAATGTAAGTAATTTCTGTCAATCTTAAATTCAGGCTCACTATCATTCTGTAAAAAGAGATTGAAAGAGAAGTTAGTATTTATGGAATATTTATATGAGGCACATATCTATATTAATAATATAAATGTTTGTTCATGTGTGTGTTTGCCGGCAGTGGCTAGGGAAATCTATCACACATAGAAGACCACAAATTTGTCCAAAATATTCCTGAAACTCTGATTTTTCATTTTTATTAATAAATAACTTAAAATCCTTTTCAAACTTTAACGAATGTGCTTCAGCTTTAGCAGTTCAGCAGTATTATAAGGGGCCGACAAGCAAGTTTCTATGCCCAGGGCACTTTCAATTTTTCGTGTCCCCTTAGATTGGTTGATTTACTGATACTAGTTTGTTTTTTTTACATATTACACACTTATTCGAAAATTGTCAACTCAAAAAATTAAGTTTTCCGGAAAACTGAAAAACAGTTCCAGGTATAAAAATAAAGTGTTTTTTTCTATTATTTATTGAAATGTGCTTTTAACCACACATTGAGATATATTTTTGTCATTTCATCTTATCAATATCTCAACTATCACATTTTTTCACACTTATGACTTTTTCAATGGAAACAGATGTAATTATGAAAACTTTTGTGCCTCTCAGAAATTTCGTGCCCAGGGCACAGGCCTCAGGTGCCCGTGCGACAGTCAGGGCCTGATGCCAATTTATAAGACCAAAAAAAGTAGATGCTTTTTAAAAATACTTTTTTTTTTTAGAATGAAGGATCAATAATGAAAATAATAATAATAATAATAATATATTTTGGTCTATTTTGAAAATCTTTTCATAAAAAATATATAGAAACTTTTGCTACTATCTTTATTTTAAAATGCATGTGTACAGCATGTATGACTTTGTGTAGCATAGGATTGTGCCTCACAGATAATCCAAAACACAAAAATGATATAAAAACCGACTAAATTTCAAGTGTCATGAACCTATTATTACTGAAATCATATTCAAGAAAACAAAATTGTAATTATTTCAATATTGTCCTACAAATTTCACATTTTTTTCAACTTTAAAAATCATAGAAACATATTTAACAGCTAATTATTAATCATTAAATAAGCTCTTGACTCCTGAAGAACAATTATATTATAATTATGACTCCTTTTTTGATAATCAGTAGATCAGTTTGAATGCTATGCTGCACCACATGTTAAAAAACACGGTTTTGAGAAAAATGAAAAAGTACTCCCAAACTACCTGCTTTTCCATTCAAAGTTACATAACTTTATGAAACATTTAAATAATTCAAAATCATTTCAGGCACAGATTCTACACACTTCAGAGATGCAAAAAATATAAAATAAAAAAATTAATTTTTCGGACTTAGCAAAGTGTAATTTCCCATTAATTTGGCAATTGCTACATTTTTATGTTAATTATATTAGTATAATTTATATTAGATTATATATAAAAAATGTACACATTTTGATTATACTAGAAATGACTTATTTAAGAATAAACTTTAAAAGTTACTTTTACACTTTTTCTTTAATAAAGAATACATTTTTCAGTTACGTGATATTTGATTTGGATTTCATGTTATATTATTTTTCATTTCCAGACTAACTTAGCACGTTATTTGTCAAAATAAATGGATTCCCTGCATTAATTGAGAGAGCATCGTAAAACACTATATGACATCAACTGTATATCACATTAACTAAAACTGCATAAATTGGGGGAAAACCTCACTTTTGTATAAGTTTAAAATTATGTATAAAGCATTAAATATTTATATATTTCTACCAAATTCAACTTTCATATTATATGAAACAAATAATTGAGTAAATCCCCAAAATATACAAAATTGATTTCTCTTAAATAAAGGAAAAATCTTTTAAACTAAAAGAAATATTCTCAATGTATGTGAATTTAAAACTTACTTTATCTGCAACTTTATTGTATATATATTATAGTTTATATGTTTCACATATTGTTTAAAACTCAGAACAATAAATAATAGAAAGAGAATTTTAAAAGGTAGAAAGAGTCAAATATTCCAATTTATCTCAAGGGATGTCTTATCTCTTTCAATCTAGGGGACATATTTTTGTTAGAAATCTTAACTCAAAAAACTGTTACTTCTTGGTTACTGAACAAATAAATTTATAATTTCAAATTTAAATAATTTTCTTTAAAACTGTGACATTTACAAAATTTTCAGAATTAGGAAAAATTTCTCTTTATGGACTGAGATACTACCTGCTTGGCAATCAATCAGTTTCTCATAGATAAGGTGAAAATGTTTTTTATACTTCATCAATCTTTTTGATTGATAATCATTTTTTTTGTTATCTCAAACTTGCCCCGAGGTGCTATGCAACATGTGCCCCGGCTAGGTGGTTGACCCAACGCGAGACCCTCAGTGTTTAGTTCCCAAGCAAGCTTGGTACTCATTTTATCGACCCCAAAGGGATGAAAGCTTGAGTTAACCTCGCCTAGCCGGGAGCAGAACTCACGACCTGTAGTGTGGCAGACAGGCATACTGACTGACCACTATGCTACTGGGCGGAAGTTTTTATATAGAAGGACAAAAAATCGTCCATTGTATCCAACGAAAAATTTTGAGTTAAGAGGCTACTTTAGTCAAACGAGAAAACCTGCTCACTAATGCTAATCCTATATAAGAAATTTATAAAGATATCTCGCAGGCATTTCAATATTTTTAAATATATATATTTTTTGTATTGGATAGCTGCGATCGATCTGTATAAAGGCTGTTTTTTACTTTTTTGATTTTGTTTACAAATTTTAATAATGAGGACATTTTCATTTTCAGAACCGTTTTCGAAAGCGAAAGCATCTTCATAAAAAAAAATCTGCAATCAAAATCGAAAAAATAAGAAACGGCCTTTGTACAGCTAGACCTCAGCTATCCAATGCAAAAAAAAAAAAATCATTTAAAATATTAAAATGCAAATGAGATATCTTTATAAATTTCTTCCCTAGGATTATCATTAGCGAGTGGGTCTTTTTGCGCGACTGAAGTAGCCCCTGAAGGGGCTTCACTCACTTGAAACTATCCCTTCAGTAATGTTAAACCTATGAGCAGGTTGTTTTCGAATTTCTCGTTTAAATTTGAATTTATATTTTTTTTTTTGCGTAAGATAGCTGGGCTTGATCTCTAATATGGCTATTTCTTACTTTTTGATTTCGGTTGCAGATTTTTTTTAAATAAAGGTACTTTCACTTTTGGAACTGGTTTCGAAAGTGAAAGTACCTTTATTTAAAAAAAAACTCTGCAACCAAAATCAAAAAAGTGCAAAATGGCCCTATTGAGCTGAGCTCAGCTATTAAAATCATTTAAAAATATTTAAATTTAAACGAGAAATTCGAAAGATCTGGGATCTTCTTTCTACAGAACATGAAGCGATAAATTATTTTCAAAGGTATGGGATTCAAATGATTACATAGATTTTACAGATATATCCAACTACATTTTTGACGAAATAAAGAACATAATCTTAAAACTAACTGCTTGTTCATAGTTCAATTTAATAATTCTACATTTAAATACATAAACTATTCTTTTGCCCAAAATCATCTGCATAAATTAAATTTTATATTTGGTATCTCGCTATGTTGTAAGTGAACGTCATCATTAAAGTAACTCTATTCTTCCACTGCAACATTTAACCATATATATAATTTGGTGAAAATAAGTGGACAAGATAATCAAGTAGTACCCAAATTTTAAACCACCTGGTTCTTAATATCTCGCATGAGAGATTGTTATTTTTAATATATTTCATGAATTATTTGTTAAGGTATTTTATAGAAAAAGCTTTATCTCATGGTCAGTTACATAATAAAAAAATTGTAGGAAAAAATTTGAGGAACAATTCAATTTGATTTTTATACATGCATATGTGTACACAAATACAAATGGTATTAAATTTCATTAAAATATATAAAAACATGTGTAGGTTGTCACTATATACATTAATGACATGCTGACAGTAACTTAAAATTTGAATTTAATTAGTACTACAAATAAAATGCACAAATTTTTTATTTAAGACAATGATTTTATTCAAAAAACCGTTTGATTTTAATTCCAGTTTAATTGAAGCTGATTAAAATAACTGAAAACTATTAATAACTTATTAATAATTAGTAACAGTCTATAAAGTCCAGCAAAAAAATATTAACGAATGCAACAAACACAAATAAACATTTAATATAGAACTAATTAGCTCTGAAAAAAACCTTGCATCTATTCTTAAAAAGAATTTTTTTTAAGTGAATAAAAAAAATTTCAGTTGCCCTGGCTGAAATGCAACAGACAGAAAAAAATATTATGCAGCATTTAAAAAAATAAACTGACTAACGGAATACAACCTAACCACAAAATAATAATAAAAAAAACATAAAAAATTAAAATCTAAAAAAATTAATGATAATACTTCAACTATAAAAAAGAAAATTTCTGAATAAAATCATACCAGTTTTAGTTTGGCTTCTTTTTTCACAAGCTCTTGTTTCAATGTTGTTACTTGTTTGAACAAGTCCTCTTTTTCTGTGTAATTCTAGAAAGACATAAAAATCTCTATGTAAAATATATTTAAATCTTTTAAAAACAAAGATAAACATAAAAATAATTGTTTAAACAAAACTCTTTTATCAGAGTGCTTAAAAGAAAAAATATACTAAATTTTAAATTTAATTGTTTTTTTATAAATAAAAAATCACATTCTTTCTATGACATTATCTCACCATATAAAAAAACATATATAGCTTTAAAATTAATCAATTGTTATTAAACATTTTTCATTTTTGCTCAGTTTTGTTAAGGTATGTTAACAAGAAAAAGAAAACATTTTTATGTTTTGGCAACAAAGAAATATTTGCTACAGAGTCGCATGATAAAAGATTTTTAAAAACATACATAACCTGAAAATAACCATAAAATTTCAAAAACAAGTCCCTCTTTGACAAAAGTAAATATTGGCAATAGTGGGGAGGGAGGCATATCAGCGGGATTTTCTTCAAAATTTCCTCAACACTAACTCTTAACATCAATGTCTATTAACAGAAGTTAACTGTACACGACGAAGCTTATTCCATAAATATTTAAAATAAAATATTCTAAAAAAATAATTTATTTTAAATAAACAAAAGTAATTAAATAATCGCCTAAATAATAATATTTCCTCTTTAGAGAGGGAGAAAATATTCTCTCTTTTTTTTTTTAAATAAAAAAGACTGAATGTGTGAGCAAGTTCAAGTTGTTTGTGTGTAGGCAAAAAAGATAATTTAGCAGCAAGCAAGCAGAAAATATAATTAAAAGAAAATGATCCAAAAGTAAAACCTTTTCCCCCCTTACTATTAAAAAAATTATATGTCTGTTGTTTATTGACTGATTTAGATTAAATTTTCACCAAGTTGCAATAACAGTAAATTAGGATGTGTAACATATTTTCATTAAAATCTAATATTAGAAAAATCGAACACCCCACAAAAAAGTGCGCTATAGGGCAACTGCAAAGAAAAAGGAGAGGACTATCATCAGTCTGTTTCATTTATTCAACTCTGTGAAGTCAGAAGTCGAACATTATCAGAATCAAATCATCAGCTTTGGATGGGTAATATGTTTTGTTATGCAGAAAGAAACATGCATACATTTTAATTAAAGAAAATGGCATGTGTTTATAAAAAAAAAGAAAAAAAAAAAAGTCCAAATAACTTGAAAAAAAAAATAGAGGATGCAGAAGAAACATGGAAAAATACAGGGTGCATTTTCTACATCTAAGAAAGGCCAGGCACCTTGGGCAGTTTTAACATAAAAAGCACAGTGTGCGATGCCCTTTGAAAAATGTCAAAGAGGAAAAGTAGGGGTCATGAAAACAAAAAAACACACTTATTAACACTGAAAAAATGTTGTTGTCAAGGGGTGGATGGAAACATACTTCAACCAAATATTTTTGGTAGGGAGGCTTATAAACAGAATTTTTTTTAAACAATGAAATTTGTTGGAAATTGGAGAAGAGGCTTACATTTGGGTGGGGGGTTTATTTTTAGAATTTTATAGTATTTAAACAAGCTGGGAGTTCTACATTGTTTTCTCAACATATAATCAAAATTTAACTAAAATTAATCTATTAAATGTTAATTAAGTTCTAAAATATAAAAATGTTTATTGTCAGTAGGAATACGCAAAACTATCTAATTCTTATTCTAGCACAGCAACAAATGGCTGAGAATTTGATTACAACATTCCATCTTACATGAATTAAGTTAAATAAAAGCTTGTAATCGAACATAGTTAGAAGGCTAAGAAAAAAGTACATCTCTGTTGTTGATAATATTTTATTAAGATGATAATGTACGAGGGTGGTTCAATAATTATTGTCCTGCGTGTGTATAAAATATTTGTACTGCGATGGTTGATGTGGAATATTGAAGACTAATAGATGCCTATATGCTCAATTTCAGAACCATAGCTGCTATATTACCATATTTTTTTTTTTCATTTTTGATGTGAGAGGTGAAAGGGGGTGCTGGGAGAAGGCTGTTTTGGAGGTTATGGGGCCAGACCTGAAGCAGTTCTGTGATAGATTTGTGACAGCGTCTCATCCATTGTCATATGGCCCCATAAGCTCCAAACCATCCTCCCCCCCCCCCTTCACGCTAGGTGTGACCTCTCACATTTAAAAAAAAAATAAAAAAAAATGGTAATATAGCAGCCACGTTTCTGAAATAGAGCATACAGGCATCTAAGAGATTAGGTATCAATATCCCACATCAAACATCGCAGCACAAATATTTTATATGCACTCGTGACAATAATTATTGAACCACCCTTGTAAATACTTGACAGTGAAATTTGACTCTATTAATCACTAAAACCATCAAAGATAGTTTTAGTTTTCTATTTTGTTAAATTGTAAAATACAGATAAATCGAGGTATGTATACCTATAACATTATTTAATTAGATGAAACAGGTATAATTAGAAAATCATTTTTAAAAATTGGACATTTTCGTTTTTGGCCGAAAATAGATTAACGAAAAAAATTTTCAACCTTAAAAAACTGTTTCGGTCGATCTTTAGTTTTAATTATCCTCTAAAGAGACCCCTGACTGTGGAATGAAAAGGATTTTATAAGCTATTTTAAAATGCATTTTACCAATTTTTTTTTTTTTTTTTTTTTTTTTTTTTTAAGCATGGTGCATTTTGTCAATTTGAAAAAGTACAGAGCATTGCCCACTTTAAGACCAATTGGAAACACCAAAATTAAAAATAAATTAATAAATTGATCTATACTGAATGTACACAACTTAACATGGAATAAAATACAACATATGAAAAGAAGAGTTAACGAAAAAAGCTAATATTTGAATTATAAAATAAGAAAATTTGTGAAAAAACATACAAGATTTAATTGGGCTTCATTCTTTGCAAGATCTTGTTCTAATGAAGTTACTCGTTGAAGTAGGCCATCTTTTTCTGCCTTACTCTACAAATAAACCATACTTTTAAAGTGCATTAGAGACAAGTATAAATTAATAACTAACTGAAAAACATCAAACAAAACAGTAAGATATCAATTTCTCTTTTTTTTTTTTCAGAATAAAAGAGAGGGCTTTTTGTTTAAGTAAAAAGCACAACATTAGCAATTTTTTTAAAGCTGAAAATTTAAGTTTTAAACATTAAACAAATAATTAGATGAAAAAAAAATACATCTCACAATGAAACCTATGAAAATCATCCACAAAATTTTACTCATATTTGAAGTACAAAAAATCATACCATCTTTAGCTCAGCTTCCATGTGCGCAAGTTTTTGCTTCAATGCTGCTATTTCTGATTCTTGACCATCACTCTAAAAAAATCAGTTCTTTAAATATTTTGTAATGAGATAAAAGCAAAATATAACTCAATAATTGCCTTAAGACCTTAGATATGCGACAGCTGAACAAAGTAAATGAAACACATTTAGCATGTTTCCTTCATGCAGTTTATAAATAGTTATACATAACACATGTTGCTTTTTTCTTTCTTGTATAAAATAGATAACACAAAAGTACTTTACATGTCAAATTTCATATACTGTAAGTGTTTATCTCTATTCATATGCTTATATTACATTCGTATAGTATCCGAATTTTAAAAGGATTATAATAACTGATTTTTTTTAAAGCTATATAACTTTAAAAAATATAAAATATTGAACTTTTTTTTTGTCCATGAACTCATCATTTTCTTGAAATGTAATACAATGCAGTAACTGTCTGAACTACAATTTCAACACTTTAATTATAGGCCAATCAGGTATCTCCAATACTTTTATGAAAATGTATTGGAGATAACTTTTTCAAATCTGACATGGATGTTAAAAAGATAACATTTCATGAACGCTAATAAGCATTTTTTATTTACTTTTTTCTGCTCTGTTTATTTCTCTGTAATGATAATAAACAAACATAACTAATCACTTATACATTCCTCCAAAATATCTGCTTCTTCATTTCCTTTTCCCAAACTTCATAAAAAATTTTTTTTAAAAAATTACTTTTAAAAAATTATGTGCTCAATTTCTTTACTTTGTTGTAACAGTAAATCATCTAAATTCCAATCTTCAACCATCATATTCTGGATTCTCGCAAGTCAAAATAATTAAAATTCTTCTTTTATTTTATTTTTTCCAGCACTATTCATTAAATTGTAAGCAACAATAAATTGGCGATTCAAACACTCAAATATGCCATCTGGTGGAGAAAAGGTGTAATTTCTCACTTCAGGAAAATGCCGTATTTTTAATCTGTTCAGAATTATTATTTTGTTGCACAGTTTTAGAATTCATGTGACATTTTTGTTCTGCATTATATGACAAAGGAAAAATTATCTGAATTTGAATATCTAAAATTTTTAAAGGCATTTATAATAAAAAGTTATTTCAATGGCACTTTAGCATTCGTTAAAAGAACAATTTTCCTGTACCGACAGTTGAGATCAGTGACTCCATAGGCTGTAGTCCTAATAATCGTGTACATCTGATGACATTCTACATGTTTATTCTTTATTTAACAGTAAAGAAGGTTAACACCTTACAGTCTCCCAAAAAATGATGAAAATAAATGACAATGGCATTATTAAAAAATAAAACAATCTCATCTATAAAACCATATTTCACAGGTAAAATAGGGTTTTTCAGAGACAACTGAAGGCCATTCACCAAAATTTGGAAAGAAGTTAGATTCAATGAGTGCCCAAAAAATAAAGTTGTTTTAAATGTTTTTTTCTTTTCTTTTTTTTCTTTTTTTTTTTTTTTTTTAGGGGGGAAGGATGGCAAAAGGGTAGATTTTTACTTTGGAGAAGGGGTAAAACTCAACTTTTTTTAAATATGTCAAATGAGGTATTATTTCTTATGTATTTTTAAATTCTGAATCCAATGACACAAACTGTAAGACAATACAAGCATTCGCTAGAAAGTTATGGCAGATTTTATAAATACAAAATCAAAATTAACACTTTATTATTCAGCGTAGCTTTGTTACATTTATTTTGCATTCAAAACATGTTCGTTATATTACATAATAATTTCAAATTTATTAAATATCATTAAAACAGCAATTAAGGAAAATAAGGATCATCAAAATCCATGTAGTATTTATAAAACCAGCTGTAACTTTGTAATGAAAAGTCGTATCGACTTAGAGATAATTCGATTCAGAATTAGAAAATACATAATAAACAATGCTTCACTTGATCTATTTAAAACAATTTGAGTTCTTACCCTACCTCCCAAGTTAAAATGACCACTTTTGTTCTGCTAAAGAATGGTAAAACAACTTTATTTTTTGGTTGCTGATTGGATATTTATTTCAAGACTCTAAACAAATTTTTGTGAATGGCTATCAGTTGTTGCTGTAAAAACCTATTTTACCTGCACATAAGTATAAATTTTCGACTTTGTATTCATAAAATCTGTCCTAATTTTGTTACAAATGATCAAGATTTGTAGATGGTGTCTTTCGTTCCAGAATTTAAAAAACAAAAAAATGTATTATAAATGATACCCTAATTTAGCTACTTAAAAAACTAGAATTCCCCCCCCCCCTTCCTGAGTTAAATTGCCCCTCCAAAATAACTTTATTTTTTGAGACTCATCGAATCCTCATTTCAAATACCAAAACAAATTTCTTCCCAAATTTTCTTGAATGACCATCAGTTGTTTTATTTTAGTAAATTTTTAGTCTATTTTACCTGTACTAAAGCTTTATGCCTGTTCAGACACTTAAATTCCATGAATTTTATTGAGCCTTTCTAAATAAGATTTGAGTTTATGTAAGATTTAAAAATAAATTAGTCATTCATTACATACTCTCTAATTCGATATTTAATTAGTTTCTGAATGTAATTTTTCTAATATTTGCATTTTTCGTCTCAGTTAACTATGTCACCAACATGTATTATTAGCATGGTGTTTTGTTTAATGAAAAAGTTAATAGTAAATTTTTTTTTTTGAATTTGAAGGAACGCTTAAAGCCGTTAATTTGCATTCTGAAACTACATCCATATTACAGATTGCAAGTAAGACCAACTCATAATATAACAATGAACTCATATACAACATTTAAACAGGAAACAGCTACTCACCGTTCCTATAGATAATTTACGCCTTTTCTTATCCATAACGTTAAAAGTTAGAACAAATTACCGAAATCCCAAAATTATGCAAAAAATGAAAAAAAAAAATGTTCATTACAAAACAAAATGCCAACTAAAATAGCAACAACTACACAGTTTTGCGAAAGAGAGGGCAGAAATTGACGTATGCTCGATTAAAATTGTAAAACAAACTTTCGATATAGAAATCGATTATTGATTCAATGAGTACCATGGAGCTGAAGCATATGTGGATTTGCCATACTAGATTACCTCTATAAGAGAGTGGCAACATATGTACAGTTCATGAACACCTTCCATTGCAAAGCGTAGACGGAAAGCGTTTCATCTGTATGCAGGCCTAGTTATTAAAACATACCAATCAGTTCGGAATCATTCGTAATTGAATATTTTTACAGAATTCATTATTCAAATAAAATCGAACTTTTCTATTCATCGTCATCGCTATTTGCGTAAATATCGGGCGTCTCCTTTCGTAGTATATTAATTTTGCATTTTTCTAATCTATGAATATTGGACATAAAGTTTTACAACAGAATCACACACCTTTCATCTTTATAGGTATGGAATGTAAATTTTCTGTGTCTGACTCGCTATAAACGCATAATTTTTTTTTCCAAGGGAGTTCGTCGATCAGAACTGTAGCTCATAACCTCATTGGTTCTTGCCTTTGGCAGTGTCATAGTCTATATTGGCGATAATAACATTTGGCGAAGAGTACTTCTGGGGATTTTGTATGAATTCTATTTTAAGCTGACTCGGTTTGAATGCATACTAGCATTGAGGTATGACGTTTGTCTGTAAATCTGAGTACTTGAGTTCGAATCCAAGCATGCGGGAAGTTGTAATAATATAATAATAATATAAAAGCAGAAACAAATATTCTGTGCAATTAGTTATAAATAATCTGCATTTACAAATATAATATCAAATTCGTATAATATACATTTGTATTAGAAGAAAATATTTAATAAATAATAACAAAATTTAAGTATACTTAGTTACAAAATATATAACGTTTAAGAAAATTAATAATAATAATAATAATAAACTGAAGGCAAATATTACTAAATTTGTATTTATAAATATACAAAATACATTAAATAGCATCCTTCTAAAATCAAATTAACCCAATATTGCCTAAGTAAGTACATTCATTAAAAAGAAATTAAGAAAATAATTTTATTACAAAGAGCGAAATTTTTTTTTTTTTTTTTAAGAAAAAGAAAAAAGAAATCTTTCATTCGTCTTTATTTAATAAACAAAAATTAATATTAAGTATATACTTGGATATAAAATATAGCGTTCAAAAAATTAATTAAAAATGTATTGAAGAGACATATTTCTAAATCATTATTTATAATTATACAAAATGCATTGAATAACATTCAACAGATTACCATTATGTTATAAAAAATGCATTTTTGCTTTATTTTGTTTGTAATGTAGTTTCTCAAAACAAGTGCAAAGTCGCCAAAACTGGTTGGACACTGGGCAACCAACAACCAATAAGATTGCGAGCCGAAGCTCGGAACGACGAACTCCCTTGGAAAAAAAAATTATGCCATAGGGCATGGAACAATCCCAATAGGTAGTATTTCATACGAAATCTACCTAACTGAGGAAAAAAAAAACATTAATAAATGATGGTTTTAATGTCATTTAGTTATGTTTTAATGATTTTTTTTTTTTTTTTTTAGTTATTACTCTGTTTATAACTGTCCCCCCCCCGCCTTCAGTTATAGAAAATTATTTCTGCCCCGATTATTCAAATGTCTCCCACGGATATTTAATTGTGTATGGCTACTTCTATCTATTGCTAACAGCAAATTATGTGTTTCAGGACCAAAACTAGCCATTTTGCCCCCGTGGCAAACATGTATTTTGGCGCCCTCCCTCCACCCCTTTAAAAAATTTACCTCGAGAATTTTAATAAATGTCTTATAGCCGTATTTTGAAAATTTTAAGTGTGTAATTATTAAATACGTAATGCTGAACTACGTGATCAGCTTTGTCAAATATTGATTCATTAAAATCTTGAAGACCTAACCGAAAGGAACAGAAATATATTCCACTTTAAACAGGTTTCCATATTAGCAGGTATAATTGTTCATATTCTTTTTCTTGAAAATATATAATTTTCTCTCTAAAGACCGGATTCCGTGTATACAGATTTCATTTATTAAGATTTTACGGTAGTTGTAGTATTGAGGCGTTTAAAGTCATAGTTATATGAATTATGAGACTACATTAGTCATACGAAGACATTCGAAAGGTAATATTAAACCAATGCGAGCGTTCTTGACAAATATCTCGCTTGCATTTTATTACACTTAAATATATTTTTTTTTCGTGGGATACCTGAGATCAATATCTAATGTTTTACTTTTGTACTTTTTCGGGTTTGGTTGCTTTTATTTATTTATTATTATTATTATTTTTTTTTTGGACACTTTCATGTTTGGAACCCGTTCTGAAATTTAAAGCATCCTCATTAAAAAAAAAAATGCAACCAATTTCAAAATATTAAAAACGCACAATGTTAGAGATCGATCTCGGGTATCATCTGAAAAAAAAAATAAATATTAAAATTCAAGCAAGAATTCTGAAAAGAATGCTCCCATATGATTAACATTTCCGCGTGAGACTACGTTAGTCACATGAAGAAACTGGAACGCTAATGTTAAACCTATAGAAGCGTTCATTTTACAATTTCTCGCTAGCAATTTAATAATTTAAAATGTTTTTTTTGTTTGTTTGTTTAGAATTGCTGACGTTGAATTCTAACCGGATTAGTGTTTACTTTTTCTATTTTGGTTTTCTATTTTGGTTACAGTTTTTTATTTATTTATGTTAGTTTAACTTTTTGTTAGTTTTCCAGCTGCGAGAAATTTTTATCCATATATCATATATATATATATATATATTAATCAATAAATAAAATATTCATTTGGTGCCCCCTTCGCTTTTCGTTCTGGTGCTCGGAGCACATGCCCCCCCCCCCCATAGTTTCGGCCCTTTGTGTTATTTGAACACTCTCTTCTTCAAGTGATCAATACGGAAACAAAAATGCATATATGGTCTACAATCGTAAATAAATTGGTATTTCATTTGATAAATGGTATCACTGAGATCATTAAACCGATATGGTTTCAAAAGAGTACATATTACCGAAGATTAGAATATCCCACAAAGTATATTTTTCAACAACCAAAGTAAGTTTTTCTGTTTGAACTTTAAAGCAATTAATTAATAGGTAATATCAAGGTTTTACATATTTTTGCTTGCTAAAATGATATAATCTCTTGTAATATTTATTGATATAAGTGGGGGGAAAAAATGACAATATATTTTTTAACTAATCCTTTAAATTTTTATATGAAACTAGTGATCTCAAATATTTTGTTGACTGACTTCTTAAATTTTACAAGAGATAAATGCATAACATTAGTTAGTGAAACAATCTGCTGTCATTTTTATTGTAGCTATTTTATAAGGTAAAAGTTTTTCTTACATGAAAAATATTTATTTTTTGAGTCACCCCATTTATATAGATCTACAATCCATTGTTTGCTATCTTTGAACCAGTAAGACTTTAAAATATATGTTATCAATAATTGGTAAATAAAATATACCATTTTAGTGTGGAATAAAATGTGCGCAAATTTTCATACCTATCCCATTGATTCCTGGAAAAAATATGTATGCGTTACAAAAATTATAAAATTATTAAAATGAAAAAAAAATTCTTTCTTAATTGAAACTATCCTGCCAATAAGTTACTAAATATTGGAAGTATTCTTTTAAACAACGCTTTAAAGCTAACATTGTATATACTTAAAGTTATAGTCTAAATATGAAAATTGTCTCATTCATGTACACTCTGCCCTACTTTTAAAATTATTAAAATTGGTTGAATATAAAATGTCTGTTGATATGAAAATAAAGACGTGAGTGTGCAAATAATAGATAATTTACTGCTACCTATTTTGAGAAGTGGACATACGCAATTAAATAAACAGGGAACATTTGAATAATCGGGGCAAAACTTCGTTTTTTACTGTTTATAAGAAAATTGAAAAGTTGTTTTACTTTTGAAATGGCGTACTCAGCTTGCTACTGAGTGTATAAAAAAGTTGTAGGTATGAAAGTTGTAGAGCATTTTGGCCTCTTTAATATTGTTATTGACAAATAATATGCTACGGCAACAGGTCTCGAGATATTTTAAAAAATATATAAAAAAGTCTCAAACTTTTGTTGTTTTTTGGACACAGAAAATTTAGCCTTAAGAAATTTTGTTAGAAAACTTAGTTTTCCCATGTTGGCATCATTATAAATAAGTCAGAAAAAAAAATCTACCTGACCTTTTTCAAGGTAAAATTTACATTTCCCCTGGACTAATTAGAGATTTATTTATTTTAGTCTGTTTTATTTTTGCATATCATAGTATAAAATTTATATACTAAATGATGCAAATGCAATTTCCTTGTATAAAAATTATTTGCTTATATGTATGAAATTAAAATTTATCTTTTACACATGCTAGAAAACATGGAAAACTTATAAATTATAAATGAATGTAAATTCGATCTTTCTATGTTTTACCTTCGTCTGGCTCTCCTACGTGTATTATCTCAATCTTCCTCTGTCTTAAATTAATTCTTTTAAATTTGTGTTTTGACATCCATGTTCATTATTACCATTATGTTTTTACAGTTACTTTTAAAAAATCAGCATCCCTGAATTCCACAGTTTTTTTAATGCACATGTCCTAAATATCATTTTTTAAAACATAAGATTTACATAACAAAAGATTTAATTTATAAGTTTTCTTTTTAATTTAAGTATGCTGTATAAATCGAATAAGCTTGAATACGAGGAATTTTAATGACTTTGTGTGATTAAAAATACTCGAAATAAAAATGCTTTTCTGTTTATTACCTTCGCATTTCATACGTTGTTATATATTGTCAGTTAAACAATTCTGCTTTAACCCTTTTGTGCCGAGTTCTGGGAAAGAATTGCTTCCTGAGGCCCTGCTACTTGGAGCATCAAAGCTCAAGTAATTCTTAAAAGTATGCTTAATATGCTTTAAAAAATCACAAAAATACATTTTTTTATTCAAATGAAATCAATTTTACTTAATATGTTAGAAGTATTAATCCTCTCTATTGTACTTGCAGATTTACTGTAAATATCATTATTAAATTTCAATAAACATACAATTTAAGAAGGTTTTTTAAATATAAAAAATACAAAAGTACATTACTATGTAAATAAATATAGAAAAACTATATATTCAAAGAACGACAGATTCACCTTAATAATATAAATGAAAAATATGAATATCAAATTCGCAATATATCTTTACTTAATAGGTGCTAAAAATACAAATGTTAAAAACATTTTAAAAACAATGCAGATGTTGAGAACATTGAGTCACATGATGTTTAAAATCTGAGTGCTTTCGACTGAACCATCAGTCGTCATCAGGGAAAAGAGCACTGCCGAATGAAAGACAAACAGCTGGTTAAATATCAAAGGGCGAAACCAAACGAACCACAAAATAGGAGGGTGGGAAGGATGGGAAAACAGAGAGAGGAGCAGCCAATCAGAAAAAGAGAGGGGGGGAGGAGGGGTGGGACAGGGAGGAGGGAAAATGGTTAATCAAAACCAAATTCCCCTGTAACCCCTAGAATTTTAAACCAGATTCTTGGTATGTTATAGGATAGAACATCATTACAGGTACTCTTGCCTTTTGCTAAAATTTCCAACGACTCTCTCATTATACAAATATTATAAAATGAAGCGTGTGCGATGGTTTTAACTTCTTTGAATAAGATATCAATGTCTTTAACTTGACTTAGCCGGGATAGAGCTGTGGATGGTCTACCCTTTTTTTAAATCTGTCATATGCTCCTTAATCCGTTCCAATAATTTCCGAGTGGTCATTCCTATATAAGTATACTTTTTTGGTTTCGCCCTTGGATATTTAACAAGCTGTTTGTCTTTCATTCGGCAGTGCTCTTTTTCCTGATGACGACTGATGGTTCGGTCGAAAGTGCTCGGATTTTAAACATCATGTGACTCAATGTTCTCAACATCTGCATTGTTTTTAAAATGTTTTTAACATTTGTATTTTTAGCACCTATTAAGTAAAGATATATTGTGAATTTGACGTACATTACTATATTGTAAAAAAAGTAATTAGAAATATGATATAATGACAACCATTAAAATATATGGAATAAAAAAATGTTATTTATATTCCAAAACATTATGAATAAATTCAAAACATGAATCAATATTAAATGTAACATAGCATTCAAGTACGCAACCATTACTACTTTATGAACTATTTCTGAAGCATCAGAAAATTTGGTCATGATTTGAATTTGCCTGTATTTCCAGTTGTCTGCTATTCAAAGATGTAAAATTATGCAGATAATATTATTGTTAGGGATTTAAAAGAGTTCTCCTTGTTCGTGAGGAATTATCTACAATTTGGACTTTTTATGTATCAATTTCTTTCTGACAAATGAGTAGTTTGAGAACTATTATACCTGACATTTGCAAGAACATTTTAAAATTTATAGTTTTGCCATTAGACAATTCAAAAATATTTCTTATACTAATTGAACAGTCGGTTCATAATGATTTAAGACTTTTATTAGACTCCAGTACATTAGTTTCTTTTCAGCCGTAATCCCTATTCTATAGTTTGGAGAGTTAAAAATCTGAAAAATGTTTTCAAGTAAAATCTTATAAGAGAGAATAGCATTGGATAGAAGAAAAATTCTGTACCCGTACAGTGGCCGGCCTTGAATTTTGGGCCAGTTCCAGGCCTAAGCAGGCCTCCCTTTACCACCATTCCTCTGATTTTTCCTTTTTTATCTGTAAATAATTCTGATATATGGCTTTGATCTCAATCTCAAGTAATGTCTCACTTCTGACCAATAAGATAGAACCTGTGTAAAAGTTAGATGTTGAAGCTCTTTTGTCTGTCAATATGTAGTTTGTCAGATTTGTATTTTTAAGGACTATTTTTATTCACCATCATTCCCCTAGCATAGACTATATTAAAGAAACAATGTACATGGAAAGCGTGTGAGAATTTCCACTGTTATTATTTGTGAAAAATAGACATGTAAAATTATGCTTAAAAAAAAAAGTTATATTTTTCGTATTGCATAAAATTGTAGTACAATTAACTAATGAAATATCACATTTTTTCAAAGAATAGGTTTGTACTTCTTTTCTTCTAGAAATTAATCTTTACATTAACAAATGCACACATATATTCTAACCGATGTATAATATCATAATTCCTAAAAATAATATATATAAAATTTTATGACAATAAAAGTGAGGGGAAATATAAAATAATCAAAATTAAAAAATTAGTATTAAAATATATTTTTTTAAATTTCAGATATAAGAACGAAGCAGACTCCTTCCTGTACCGGCGAAGTAAACAACGGATTTTTACTGAAAGAAAGCTCCAAAATACTTCATTGTACATACATGTCCATGAAAAATGTTTCTCTGAAAAAAATCTTTTCTGCTGAGTTTAATTTTGCTGACACATTTTCTCGTTGTTGCAAGCAACGAAATTTTATTCATTTTAAAGCAGTACAGAAATTTTCTCGAACGAAAGACACAAATGGGGAAAAACTTAATAACCAATATCTTATCCTAATTAAAAAAAACACCCTTGAAAAACCTCTTTTCAATCATAGTAAATAAATGTCTTCACATATAGAAAGAAATAATTTTAAATGTGAGGTATGCTCTAAAGAGTTTTCTAAAAAAAGCATACTAATACAGCACCTTAAATCTCATAAAAAGGAAAAACAATTTGTCTGTGGAATATGTTCTAAAACATTTTCTCAAAAAGGTAAGCTAAATAATCACTTTCTTAGTCATACTAGGGAAAAGCCATTTAATTGTGATACATGCTCTAAAGGATTTATCCAGAATTGGGAGCTAAAACAACACCTTCGCATTCATTCAGGTGAAAAGCCATTCATTTGCAGAGTATGTACTAAAAGATTTTCCAGAAAGAGTTACCTAAGAGAACATCTTAGAATTCACCAAGAGGAAAAACCTTTTATTTGTGAAGTGTGCTCTAAAGGATTTTGTACTAAGGGAAAACTAAATGAACACAAACGAATTCATACAAGAGAAAAACCTTTCGTTTGTGAAGTATGTTCTAAAGAATTTGCTCGAAGGGCGGAACTGACCATACATATACGCACCCACACAGGAGAAAAGCCATTCAGTTGTAATATATGCTGCAAAGAATTTTGTAAAAGCTCACATCTAAGGCGACATCTTTTGATACATACTGGAGCAAAACCATTTATTTGTGAAGTATGTTCAAAATGTTTTTCTTGAAAGGATAATCTTACAGTCCATCTCCGCGTACATATTGAGAAATAGCTATTTATTTGTTAAATGTGTCTAAAGTAGACATTACTCGTGTCTCAATATAAGTCTCTGCACTCATATAAATGGATAAATATTCATCTATAATGCGCGCTTTTAACATTTTTCTGATAGTGGTAAGCTAGAGAAATTTTAAAAATTCATGAAAACCACAAAAGAAATTCTATGTAATTGTTAAATATAGAACTTTGTAAAATTTTTGTTTTCTTATCCATATAAATCAGTTCTTCCCGAAATGTTTGTGTCATTACCTTTGTAAGCGGTATAGTCCCTTTCTATCAACTATTGCAATTTATTTCTGCAACTAAAAAGAAGTACTGACAGACACATTTGTGTTTTTCTAAACTGTAGGCTCTCTGAGAAAGCAAAACTACATTATTTAGCCAACAATAAGACAAGATTTATATTTAATTACTAGTCTCATTAGAATTTATGGCCAGGATCCA
This sequence comes from Maratus speciosus, assembly GCA_963932465.1. Lineage (NCBI taxonomy): Eukaryota > Metazoa > Arthropoda > Arachnida > Araneae > Salticidae > Maratus > Maratus speciosus. The sequence goes on from CAWVRF010001084.1 coordinate 124,993, forward strand.
GATAGATTTTGCGCTGTTAGCAAAACCAGTTTGACCAATCAGAAGCCTGAGTTTTTGCGAACATGTCACTGGTTTAAGTAAGCAAATTTTCTGATTGGTTTAATCTCATTTCGCTTGCAGTACAAAATCTATCGGGATTCAGCTTATGTCACAACAGTTATCAATATACAAATAAACAGTCAAGTGAGAATATTACTCACGCTCTGAGGGTTCCTTACAATAAATATGTAAATTAATAGCTGTATTATTAATAAAAGTCGTTGCTAAAAGAATAATAAGACTTTGTAAAAATTATACGACGCAGGGTTGTGTATAGCTGTATATACTAGAAAAGTATGAATGGGTATACCATAAAAGTTCAAAAAGATATAAAGCCTAAATAATATCAAATATTGCTATTTTGTATAACTCTTTTTTAATCTTATCCTAATCTTATTATGATGAATTTAATTCGATAATAACAATAAAATTAGTGCATATTTTAACTTCATTTGGCATTTCATAAAACTAAATTCAGCGTAGTAATAATCTTTTCTTTTTACAGTGTAGCTGAAACAAAACCCTTGTTCAAAGTTTAAACTTGGCATTGGGCTAAGCGCGCTTCGAAAGGAGGTCGCAAAGTTGCAACGCCACTTTGGTTCGAGCCGCGTTTTTCCATATAGGTTTTTAATTAACTGTTAAGGAGATGGGAGGCATATAGAGATATCCACCCAATTCAAATTAGTTGCGAATCCCATACTATTCATGTGATTAATTCTAATTTAACTAGTCTGTTTTTAACAATTTCACGTTTATTGCTTTTATACAGCTACTGGGCATTGCATAACAAAAATCTATCATTAAAAGTTGTTATCTACGCTTTAAATGCTGATGGTACATAGAGTATGCCGCTCCTGTCATTATGCACGTCGAAACCGTCTGTGTATTTGACTGTTAATATCTCGGCTAATTACTGACGATTTTATTCGAAAATCATTATCAATAATGCTTTTATACTTGTGCTACGAAAGATAATATCAGCGCTTCACAACACCTTGTTGAATCCCCTCAAATCGAGATTTGTGTGCAGCAGAAAAATGCGCTTTTCTCAAAAACTATGTGACCTAGGATAATCGCTATAATTTTCCTGCAAGGTTTAAATTAACATCTACTACCTCTAATTTTTTCATAATTTTAATTTGAGTAGATTCGGAAATTGAGATGGGGGGACATATTTTTGCTCTACATTTTCGACGATATCTCTGCAACTTAACACCTAAAATTTAAAGAAATGTATTTTTGAGTTCAGCGTTACGAAAGCTTTTACAGGATACACAAAGTAAAGATTTTTTTTTCAAGTAGCTTGATTAGCTCCTCTACATTTTTTCTAAATATATTTGTGAATGTTTAATAATTTGTAAATATATGGGACAATAATCTTAATTACTGTCCCCAATTTGAACTTTCCACGTTCCATAGTTTACGAGTAAAATGGCTGTGAGAGACATGCATATGAGTGATCTTATAATGATTCCGTTTTTGCTTTTTAATGCCTAAAAATGTACTATTGGTCAAAAATAAATAAATAAAATAACATCCTAAATTATTTTGTCAAACTACTGTTGCATATAGGTGAGAAATACTGTTCGATTAGTAATTAAGTCTGTTTCAAAATATAAATTAATTTTATAAAAATGAGTTGACTAAATATGGAAAATATTAGAGTTATTGCGATCAAATTAGGCCAGAAAAAATATTTTTTATGCATTCTTTCTTTATCCATTTGTATCATTAGCGCGTGTATCTGTTAATTCAGAAATTCCTTTTCAAACCAAAATTCTGTATTATAAATTTTGCAATGACATTTTTTTTTGTAATTGCGTAAAGTAAAAATTTTTCTTTCAGAATTTTTAAACGAAAGATTAAATTTATGAGATGAACGCTAATAACGGAAATAGGTTAGTGTGAGAAGTGAAGAAAATTCGGGAAAGCTAGTGTCAAATCCACATGTGAAACAAATTTTAATTTATATGTTTCCAAAATATAATTTGATTGAAATGATTCAATTTTTTAGAGGTATATTAAATTGGCAAAAAAAGAAATTACGTAAACACTCGCTGAGATATGACCACATGTCATAAAATTTTCAGCCCCTTTATCCCCCTTATGAAAGAGTTTCTAAAATCGCTGAAATATATGATTTTTTTTTACTAGATTTATTTTCTAGAATTTCACGCTCCTACCTAAAAGTGCTGCTGAGATATGACCAGATGTTCTAAAAATTTTGACCCCCCCCCCTTTTAACACGCTTAGGAAGGAATCCTAGTTTAATTATTTTTTAGTAGATCTATTTTCTGGAATTTCACGCTCCTAAAAAAACAGCTGCTATGATATGGCCAAATGTTCTAAAATTTTCTACCCTCTGTTTACCCCACTAGGGGGGATTTCTAAAATAGCTGTAATATGTGTCTAATAATTTTTTAATTTAGTTATTTTCTTTACTTTCACATTCCTACTTAAAACGGCTGCTGAGGTATGGCTAAATGTTCTGAAAGATTCAACCACCTTTAACCCCAGGTCCCCTTACTAAGGTCACAAATAAGTTCATCCGTTAGCTTCACCCATCACGTCGTTTTAAAATGGCGGGCACTTCAAGATATCGCCGAATTTGGCGACCAAATATAAGTCACTTTAAATAAAGCCAGTTTTTATACAGCTGACTAATTTTGCGAAATTCTCATTCACATTCAGTATTGACAAAAATTTGTATTGAATCTTCTATAATCGGGTTCCACTAATTTGAGCTTGTTGTGTTTGAATAGTATAAGCTGGCTCTTTAAAAATAAGGAATATGAAAGCTACCTCTTCCTCCCGGCACTGGCCAGAAGGACTTTTTTGTACCTCATTTAATTTTTTTTTTTTTTTATTTTTAAATGGCCGCCATTTCGAAACAAGATGGCGGATGAAGCTGGCCAACGAACTTGGTCGAGACATTATTGTGTATTATGTGCACACGAAGTTACATCTAAATTGGTTCATAAATGCACCTGTTATCGCATGACTAAAGTCAGATCGTTTCAAAATGTCAATAACACTAGAAATTCAAAGTGCTATAACTCAGCCATTTTTTAAGATATAGACGAAACAAAAAATGTTCTGGAATCTTTGTATCAAGTTCAAACACATAAGAAAAAATCTTTTTCAATTTCTAATTTTTTTTAACCATATTTTAAATTAATTTTTTTTTAATTTTAAACGACTGTCATTTTGAAACAAGATGGCGGATGAAGCTGGCTAACGAGACATCGGTATGTACTATGTACACACCAAGTTACATCCAAATTGATTCATAAATACAAGAATTATAGAGTGTGACAAAGATCAGATATATATATATATATATAACAATTAATTAAACATAACCTACCACCGTCAATTATTATGAATTAAAGCTGTAAGTATTAAAAAAAAAATATATTATAAGAATTATTATGGAAGAAAAAAGAAAAAAGTGGACACCAACAAAAATTGAAAAGCTTATACATTGAATTACGTTATCAAGGGCACAGAATTCAATGATATAAGCAAAATGGTTGTTTTCTGTGGGAAAAATAAGCTAAAGCTAAAAATTATTTTCCCCTGTGCCCGAACAACCACTAAAATCAAGTGAATTGATTAAAAATGAAAGCAGAATAGAAACAAATAATATGAAATGGAAGAATCAATAAAACGTATTTAAATATTTATAGGATATAAAATATAAATAATAAACACTATACCGATTAATATTTCAGTATTTTACAAAAATCCATGCGCACATGTCTACCAGTATATCAAAAAGATTAAGGTGAATAAAACAGTTAAGAAATCACAGTAAATGATACCAAAGGATGCAGTTAATACATTTTGAAATAAAATTTGAAATACCTTGTAAAACACATTTAATCTAATATAAAATAAATAGATATTAATTACATTATTTAAAATGCACTATTAAATTAATTAATAACAGTTTAACAATATCGTCAAAATTTAGCTAAAAATACCCCCTGGTGTATAAATTATAACTGAAATGGAGCTAGAAAAATTAAAAATTAGAGCTATCTTAAAGAGACAAATTTGGTGCTGCCATCTATTATTACTTATATTAAACATCTATCGCAAGATAAATATTTGTAAGCATTTGAATGTAAATAACTGTTTAAACAGCAAAACCAAACATATCCTTATATATAGAGAATTATAAACCTAATATAAACCACACAATGTATTTAAAAACTATTGTTAATAAAATTTAAAAGCATACAATATATTCTATTAGCTAACTAATTTAAACTAAACTAAGAATTTAAATAATTCTAGAACATTGATAATATATAGCATATAGCTATATGCTATAAAACAAAATAAATTCAGTAATAATTAATATAAATAATTATTAAAAATAATATAAAAATTATTTTTTAATGAATTATATATAAGATATTTATAAAATGAACAGGAAATAAAAAACATGTGGAAGTATATAGAAGGTTAAATGATACTTAAATTCCCATTACTTAAAAAGCACAAATATATAATGTGGATTATTTTCAGACATCCATAAAAATCCATAAAGTATGAATGTGGGACATTCAAAAACATTAAACTGATAATAAATATTAAAAAGAATAGAGGAATAATAATAAAAATAATTACCCAATTTTAATGCATACAGTATAACTATATTTATATTAAACATACTTATATGTATATTATTCACTATAAGAATGGCATACTATTAGTAATTTATATGATATTGTCCTTAGTAAATTAAAATTTAATAACAAATAATTGTAAATTAGATTAATCAATAATTAAGCTAATTATAATATTAAGCTAATTATAATATTAATGAAATTCTCCAATTACATATATAAAATATCAAATCAACATCCATATAAAATACGTAACAAAAATATAGTAATAATACAAGAGCCCCCCCCCCCCTTTTTTTTTAAATAATTAACCATTGCGTATTATCCAGACAACACCACCCTCCTCCGTACTCAAACATCTACCCACCCAACCAACCTATAATATTTTTTTTATATTATTTTACAATTTTTAATTTTTTATAGATATTTTTTTATTTTATAATTTTTTTGTAATTTTGTTTACGCATGTGTTAATTTGTTTTTATAGATCATGTAAGAAAAGTACTAATTGTATATTAATGAATATATGAATTTTTTTGGAAAACCATGATTTAATGCATCATAAATTAGTTTAATATTATTGTTAATTAGAGGAGAAGAACATAAACATTTTATTCTATATAAATGATTAAGTATTATATTACGAAATACAGAATGATGTAGACAAGATTTAAAATTTGTAAATGTATTAACTGTGAATTTAAATTCTTTACGTTTGTCATATAAATCTGTGATTGTTTTATTGTCTTTTATTGTAATTTTAAGATCTAAGAAGTTAATTGTATTGTTAGATAAAAGGTTTTCCGTTAATTCCAAATTAGTGGGATAATCAACTGGAAATCGAGTAATTGCAGATTGATCAGTATCAATTAAAATGATGTCATCAATATAACGATATAAATGTAGATTATTATTAGTAAAATTACGTTCATAATGAGATAAGTATAAGTCTGAGAGTAAACTGGAAGTATACCGACATGCTGTAAATATAAAGTATTATCTTGCAATATATAATTATTATAGATAATGAAGTTAGTTAAAGATTTAAAATATGCAATATCTATATTAGATGGTAATTCCAGTTTTTTATAATACTTTTTAAATAATGCATTTATAATTTTATGTAAATCTAATAGGTCTATATTATTAAAAAGATCTTTGAAGTCATATGTCGTTATATTACAAACAGAATGAAGATTTTTTAAAATATTAACAAGTTGATAGCTATTTTTTATACAATGTGTATTATCATTGTTTGTAGTAAGTACATATAATTGATTAAGAATTTTTAAGAGAAGTGTATTGGCTTTATTATTATATGTATTGCAACCAATAGTAACAGTCCTAAATTTAATAGGAGTTTTATGAAATTTGGGAATAAGAACTAAATATGGATAATTAAAATTAGTAGATAAAATATTTAATAGTTTATAATAACTTCGAATTTTACGATTATTTACAATTATATTTTCATTAGTTTTTTGAAATGACTTATTAGAAGAAATAGAATTTGTAAGAAGTTGGTGATAATATGATTTACATATAATAGCATAATTGTTAGGAGATTTGTCTACATATGTAATAACGAAGTTTTTTTGTAATTTAGTAATTTGTTGGAAATAATGCTTTGTATTAATAGAAACCAAATCAGCAATATTATTTTTTAAAGCCATAGTTAATTTTTCAATTACTAATATCTTCCATTGATTAAAATATTCAATAGGCTTATTATAAGAGATAGAAATTTTATAAATAAAAATATCAATATCATATGTAAACTGTTTGATAATAGATTTAACATTAAATTTAGATGGAAGTCTATATTTAGTACCATAACCCATTAGTTGTTTCAATTTAAAATCATGAACAATATCAAGATTTCCAGTGATTATATGTCCATGATCATTGTTTATGTATTTTTTTAGAGTGGGGTCTTTGCAGTTACACGGAAAATTACTTGCAGCAGATGTATTTTTTGAAAATGTATTGTAGTTAAAAATCTTTCTCCCAATTGTATTCGGATATTTAAAGGTTTTTGATATATGAAGATTATTGATAGGAAAAAAACAATTTTTATCATTAATTATAGAATTGACATTAATTTTATTAAATATGTGATTTGAAAAAGTAATTATCATTTGAGTATTCATGTTCTGAATTTTGTGTTTTTTTTAAATTAATATTTAAAAGATTAACCCTACTCATAATAAGGTCAAAGTAAATATCAGAGAAATGTTTAGAGAAAGATTTACTTAGAAAGACATTTAAATGTTGTACAAGCTGTTTCTTTTTAATAGCAAAGATGTTTTTACGAATTAACAACCAGTTATAATTCTCTAAGTAATTTCGTTAAAGATCATTAATTTGTTTTGTGATAGATTTTTTGGAAACTACAACTGATGATGAACCCTTTCCGCGTTTATTACGTGTTGTTTTAGCATTTAAATTATGATTAAGAGTAGGATAAATTGGAGAATAATCAATATTGTTATTTATAGATGTGAAGACTTTGACAGGTCTGTTAAATACTTCACTGTTAAGTCCATAAGGATAAATTGTGTTATAATATTTCATATATGATGATTCCATATAAAGACGTTCTGATTTATTTTTTAGAATTTGAAGATATAATATATATATATCAACATTTGAACGGAGGGTGGTTTCGGGGTCTGGGGGTACGATCGGTGAAAATATACCAAAATTTTTCTAAATCGTTTCCCTCCGAACGACTACCTAAAAGACACATTTGGTAAATGCAATCAAAAACTGACAGATTTTCATTGCAATGATAGATACATTTATTTCATTTTGCTAAACATATCGGTCAAATATGCAATTAGCATTCAAAATCTTCATTAATTAAAAGTTTTGATAGCTTAGAGTTATAGATATTCTTGTATCATCTCCGCAGTTGCAACAATTGTGTAAACACTCTTCCTCGACATGACCATCTTACTTTGGTATGCAATAGGATGCTGGCTTCCAATAATTTGACATATAAGTTTTAAAATTTTGTTTTTAAGAGTTTGTGATTTTATATATTAATTTATTATTTTAATGGCACCATTCAACCATTTCATGAGTTCAGGTTGGTTGTGTTTATGGCGGCCAATTATCAGCATGAGGGATATAGGCCCTAAGGGGAGAGTGCCCTCCGTGGGGCTCTTTATAAGGGAACCTAACCCGTATTTACGGTTGGAAAACCAAGGCTCGAAGAAAACCGCGAAAACTCCGAACGATTAGGCCAACGGGCGCGATTGGGATCGAACCCAGCACCTCCCGTCTACCAGCTTTTCAGAAAGTTCAGAAAACATTTTCTCGGAGATAGCGTATATCTGTAAAGAGCGAAATAAGTGATGAAGCAGAGCTTTCATCTGTTTAATTTTTGCAATGGATCCAGCATTGTGACCCATCATTACTTTCGCATCATCAGCGCTTTCATGTTCATACATGTTTTCCTATGTAATCATATAAAAATATTTCGTCCCTTAGTGTGTTGGTTTGTTGTGATCTACAAACAATAGGATCCTGATAGCTTAGTGAAACCTATTTCAGAATACCGTTAGTAAGGCGATTAATTTTAATAAATCTTAATTTTCTTAAGAGCCATTATTTTGAAAATCAGACAAGTGTGATAGTTGTATTTTTTGTCTTGGTTGATTTTTTTTTTTATGTTGAAGTAGATCACATTTAATGAATAATGTGCAATTTTGAAGCCCTGAAAAAATTTTCCCTTCCCTGTAGAAAATGTCAAAATTCAAGGTTGTGACCGTCATTTTTCATGAAAAGTGAAATGCGAGTATGTTTGCAGTGCTAAAGCTTGGGAAAGCAACGACATCTAAATAATATAAAACTGTACCGGAATATTGCTGCTGTTAGCAGGAATAGTCTGTTAAATATTCAAAAATTTCAAAATAGGCAGCATTTCAATTAGTCTTTTCTCAAAACAGCATCACGGTTCAATAAAACAAAATATATCACGTAGTAGTTGGAAGTATGTACAAACACATGGAAAAGAAAAAAGTGGGACCTCGTCATATATTTAAAAAAAAATAACAAAATTTACAAAAATTCACAGTCAAAATATCCCGTTTAAATTTCCCTTTTTTCCATTTAGAACAAGGAAGGGGAAAGAAAAAGGGATATTCCATTTTCTCATAGGGAAAAAACATAGCTAAAGCTTGGGATAGCAGGAATAGTCTGTTAAATATTCAAAAATTTCAAAATAGGCAGCATTTCAATTAGTCTTTTCTCAAAACAGCATCACGGTTCCATAAAACAAAATATATCACGTAGTAGCTGGAAGTATGTACAAACACATGGTAAAGGAAAAAAAAGTGGTGTCTCGTCATATTTTTATAAAAAAAAATGTCAAAAGTCACAAAAAAGACTCATTTATCATACTTTTTCCCTATCAGAAAACGAAACATCCCGTTTCTCTTTCTGCTAGCTATGTTTTTTCCCTATGAGAAAATGGAATATCCCTTTTTCTTTCCCCTTCCTTGTTCTAAATGGAAAAAAGGGAAATTTAAACGGGATATTTTGACTGTGAATTTTTGTAAATTTTGTTATTTTTTTTTAAATATATGACGAGGCCCCACTTTTTTCTTTTCCATGTGTTTGTACATACTTCCAACTACTACGTGATATATTTTGTTTTATTGAACCGTGATGCTGTTTTGAGAAAAGACTAATTGAAATGCTGCCTATTTTGAAATTTTTGAATATTTAACAGACTATTCCTGCTAACAGCAGCAATATTCCGGTACAGTTTTATATTATTTAGCTTGTCCTAGTAGTACACTTTGATATTCTATAAGAAAAAGTTTGGGGGTACTATTGCTTAAATAAGAAAATACGTGCGGAAAACGGACAAAAACGTCATTTTCATTGCATTTTGAGGCAACATAACAATATAAAATAACAATGACCCATGGAAACGAATACAGTCTACTAAGCAGGTAGTGTTATACTAATATTTCATCACAAAAGAATTTTGGGATGTCGTTGCTTTCCCAAGCTTTAGCACTGCAAACATACTCGCATTTCACTTTTCATGAAAAATGACGGTGACAACCTTGAATTTTGACATTTTCTACAGGGAAGGGAAATTTTTTTCAGGGCTTCAAAATTGCACATTATTCATTAAATGTGATCTACTTCAACAGAAAAAAAAATCAAGCAAGACAAAAAATACAACTATCACACTTGTCTGATTTTCAAAATAATGGCTCTTAAGAAAATTAAGATTTATTAAAATTAATCGCCTTACTAACGGTATTCTGAAATAGGTTTCACTAAGCTATCAGGATTCTATTGTTTGTAGATCACAACAAACCAACACACTAAGGGACGAAATATTTTTATATGATTACATAGGAAAACATGTATGAACATGAAAGTGCTGATGATGCGAAAGTAATGATGGGTCACAATGCTGGATCCATTGCAAAAATTAAAATGATGAAAGCTCTGCTGCATCACTTATTTCACTCTTTACAGATATACGCTATCTCCGAGAAAATGTTTTCTGAACTTATGAAAAGCTGGTAGACGGGAGGTGCTGGGTTCGATCCCAATCGCGCCCATTGGTCTAATCGTTCGGAGTTTTCGCAGTTTTCTTCGAGCCTTGGTTTTCCAACCGTAAATACGGGTTAGGTTCCCTTATAAAGGGCCCCACGGAGGGCACTCTCCCCTTAGGGCCTATATCCCTCATGCTGATAATTGGCCGTCATAAACACAACCAACCTGAACTCATGAAAAGGTTGAATGGTGCCATTAAAATAATAAATTAATATATAAAATCACAAACTCTTAAAAACAAAATTTTAAAACTTATATGTCAAATTATTGGAAGCCAGCATCCTATTGCATACCAAAGTAAGATGGTCATGTCGAGGAAGAGTGTTTACACAATTGTTGCAACTGCGGAGATGATACAAGAATATCTATAACTCTAAGCTATCAAACTTTTAATTAATGAAGATTTTGAATGCTAATTGCATATTTGACCGATATGTTTAGCAAAATGAAATAAATGTATCTATCATTGCAATGAAAATCTGTCAGTTTCCGATTGCATTTACCAAACGTGTCTTTTAGGTAGCCGTTCGGAGGAAAACGATTCAGAAAAATTTTGGTATATTTTCACCGATCGTACCCCCAGACCCCGAAACCACCCTCCGTTCAAATGTTGATATATATATATATGATCTTTGTCACACTATAATTCTTGTATTTATGAATCGATTTGGATGTAACTTGGTGTGTACATAGTACATACCGATGTCTCGTTAGCCAGCTTCATCCACCATCTTGTTTCAAAATGACAGCCGTTTAAAATTTAAAAAAAAATTTAATTTAAAATATGGTTCAAAAAAATTAGAAATTGAAAAAGATTTTTTTCTTATGTGTTTGAACTTGATACAAAGATTCCGGAACATTTTTTGTTTCGTCTATATCTTAAAAAATGGCTGAGTTATAGCACTTTGAATTTCTAGTGTTATTGACATTTTGAAACGATCTGACTTTAGTCACGCGATAACAGGTGCATTTATGAACCAATTTAGATGTAACTTGGTGTGTACATAATACACAATAATGTCTCGACCAAGTTCGTTCGCCAGCTTCATCCGGTATCTTGTTTCAAAATGGCGGCCATTTAAAAATTTAAAAAAAAATTAAATTTTAAATGAGGTACAAAAAAGTCCTTCTGGCCAGTGCCGGGAGGAAGAGGTAGCTTTCATATTCCTTATTTTTAAAGAGCCAGCTTATACTATTCAAACACAACAAGCTCAAATTAGTGGAACCCGATTATAGAAGATTCAATACAAATTTTTGTCAATACTGAATGTTAATGAGAATTTCGCAAAATTAGTCAGCTGTATAAAAACTGGCTTTATTTAAAGTGACTTATATTTGGTCATCAAATTCGGCGATATCTTGAAGTACCCGCCATTTTAAAACGACCTGATGGGTGAAGCTAACGAATGAACTTATTTGTGACCTTAGTAAGGGGACCTGGGGTTAAAGGTGGTTGAATCTTTCAGAACATTTAGCCATACCTCAACAGCCGTTTTAAGTAGGAACGTGAAAGTAAAGAAAATAACTAAATTAAAAAATAATTAGACACGTATTACAGCTATTTTAGAAATCCCCCCTAGTGGGGTAAACAGAGGGTAGAAAATTTTAGAACATTTGGCCATATCACAGCAGCTGTTTTTTTAGGAGCGTGAAATTCCAGAAAATAGATCTACTAAAAAATAATTAAACTAGGATTCCTTCCTAAGTGGACTAAAAGGGGGGGGGGGGTCAAAAATTTTAGAACATCTGGTCATATCGCGGCAGCACTTTTAGGTAGGAGCGTGAAATTCTAGAAAATAAATCTAGTAAAAAAAAAATCATATATTTCAGCGATTTTAGAAACTCTTTCCTAAGGGGGATAAAGGGGCTGAAAATTTTATGACAAGTGGTCATATCTCAGCGAGTGTTTACGTAAATTCTTTTTTTGCCAATTTAATATACCTTTAAAAAATGGAATCATTTCAATCAAATTATTTTTTGGAAACATATAAATTAAAATTTGACATGTGGATTTGACATTAGCTTTCCCAAATTTTCTTCACTTCTCACACTAACCTATTTCCGTTATTAGCGTTCATCTCATAATTTTAATCTTTCGTTTAAAAATTCTGAAGCAAAACAGAAAATTCTGAAAGAAAAATTTTTACTTTACGTAATTACAAAAAAAAAAAATAAAAAATCGTCATTGCAAAATTTTATAATACAGAATTTTGGTTTGAAAAGGAATTTCTGAATTAACGGATACATGCGCTAATGATACAAATGGATAAAGAAAGAATGCATAAAAAATATTTTTTCTGCCCTAATTTGATCGCAATAACTCTAATATTTTCCATATTTAGTCAACTCATTTTTATAAAATTAATTTATATTTTGAAACAGACTTAATTACTAATCGAACAGTATTTCTCACCTATATGCAACAGTAGTTTGACAAAATAATTTAGGATGTTATTTTATTTATTTATTTTTGACCAATAGTACATTTTTAGGCATTAAAAAGCAAAAACGGAATCATTATAAGATCACTCGTATGCATGTCTCTCACAGCCATTTTACTCGTAAACTATGGAACGTGGAAAGTTCAAATTGGGGACAGTAATTAAGATTATTGTCCCATATATTTACAAATTATTAAACATTCACAAATATATTTAGAAAAAATGTAGAGGGGCTAATCAAGCTATCTTTACTTTGTGTATCCTGTAAAAGCTTTTGTAACGCTGAACTCAAAAATACATTTCTTTAAATTTTAGGTATTAAGTTGCAGAGATATCGTCGAAAATGTAGAGCAAAAATATGCCCCTCCATCTCAATTTCCGAATCTACTCAAATTAAAATTATGAAAAAATTAGAGGTAGTAGATGTTAATTTAAACCTTGCAGGAAACTTATAGCGATTATCCTAGGTACATAGTTTTTGAGAAAAGTGCATTTTTCTGTTGCACACAAATTTCGATTTGAGGGGATTCAACAAAGGTGTTGTGAAGCGCTGATATTATCTTTCGTAGCACAAGTATAAAAGCATTATTGATAATGATTTTCGAATAAAATCGTCAGTAATTAGCCGAGATATTAACGGTCAAATACACAGACGGTTTCGACGTGCATAATGACAGGAGCGGCATACTCTATGTACCATCAGCATTTAAAGCGTAGATAACAACTTTTAATGATAGATTTTTGTTATGCAATGCCCAGTAGCTGTATAAAAGCAATAAACGTGAAATTGTTAAAAACAGACTAATTAAATTAGAATTAATCACATGAATAGTATGGGATTCGCAACTAATTTGAATTGGGTGGATATCTCTATACGCCTCCCATCTCTTTAACAGTTAATTAAAAACCTATCTGGAAAATCGCGGCACGAACCAAAGTGGCGTTGCAACTTTGCGACCTCCTTTAGAAGCGCGCTTAGCCCAACGCCAAGTTTAAACTTTGAACAAGGGTTTTGTTTCAGCTACACTGTAAAAAGAAAAGATTATTAGTACGCTGAATTTAGTTTTATGAAATACCAAATGAAGTTAAAATATGCACTAATTTTATTGTTATTATCGAATTAAATTCATCATAATAAGATTAGGATAAGATTAAAAAAGAGTTATACAAAATAGCAATATTTGATATTATTTAGGCTTTATATCTTTTTGAACTTTTATGGTATACCCATTCATACTTTTCTAGTATATACAGCTATACACAACCCTGCGTCGTATAATTTTTACAAAGTCTTATTATTCTTTTAGCAACGACTTTTTTTAATAATACAGCTATTAATTTACATATTTATTGTAAGGAACCCTCAGAGCGTGAGTAATATTCTCACTTGACTGTTTATTTGTATATTGATAACTGTTGTGACATAAGTTGAATCCCGATAGATTTTGTACTGCAAGCGAAATGAGATTAAACCAATCGGAAAATTTGCTTACTTAAACCAGTGACATGTTCGCAAAAACTCAGGCTTCTGATTGGTCAAACTGGTTTTGCTAACAGCGCAAAATCTATCTGGATCCTGGCCATAAATTCTAATGAGACTAGTAATTAAATATAAATCTTGTCTTATTGTTGGCTAAATAATGTAGTTTTGCTTTCTCAGAGAGCCTACAGTTTAGAAAAACACAAATGTGCCTGTCAGTACTTCTTTTTAGTTGCAGAAATAAATTGCAATAGTTGATAGAAAGGGACTATATTGCTTACAAAGGTAATGACACAAACATTTCGGGAAGAACTGATTTATATGGATAGGAAAACAAAAATTTTACAAAGTTCTATATTTAACAATTACATAGAATTTCTTTTGTGGTTTTCATGAATTTTTAAAATTTCTCTAGCTTACCACTATCAGAAAAATGTTAAAAGCGCGCATTATAGATGAATATTTTTCCATTTATATGAGTGCAGAGACTTATATTGAGACATGAGTAATGTCTACTTTAGACACATTTAACAAATAAATAGCTATTTCTCAATATGTACGCGGAGATGGACTGTAAGATTATCCTTTCGAGAAAAACATTTTGAACATACTTCACAAATAAATGGTTTTGCTCCAGTATGTATCAAAAGATGTCGCCCTAGATGTGAGCTTTTACAAAATTCTTTGCAGCATATATTACAACTGAATGGCTTTTCTCCTGTGTGGGTGCGTATATGTATGGTCAGTTCCGCCCTTCGAGCAAATTCTTTAGAACATACTTCACAAACGAAAGGTTTTTCTCCTGTATGAATTCGTTTATGTTCATTTAGTTTTCCCTTAGTACAAAATCCTTTAGAGCACACTTCACAAATAAAAGGTTTTTCCTCTTGGTGAATTCGAAGATGTTCTCTTAGGTAACTCTTTCTGGAAAATCTTTTAGTACATACTCTGCAAATGAATGGCTTTTCACCTGAATGAATGCGAAGGTGTTGTTTTAGCTCCCAATTCTGGATAAATCCTTTAGAGCATGTATCACAATTAAATGGCTTTTCCCTAGTATGACTAAGAAAGTGATTATTTAGCTTACCTTTTTGAAAAAATGTTTTAGAACATATTCCACAGACAAATTGTTTTTCCTTTTTATGAGATTTAAGGTGCTGTATTAGTATGCTTTTTTTAGAAAACTCTTTGGAGCATACCTCACAATTAAAATTATTTCTTTCTATATGTGAAGACATTTATTTACTATGATTGAAAAGAGGTTTTTCAAGGGTGCTTTTTTGAATTAGGATAAAATATTGGTTATTAAGTTTTTCCCCATTTGTGTCTTTCGTTCGAGAAAATTTCTGTACTGCTTTAAAATGAATAAAATTTCGTTGCTTGCAACAACGAGAAAATGTGCCAGCAAAATTAAACTCAGCAGAAAAGATTTTTTTCAGAGAAACATTTTTCATGGACATGTATGTACAATGAAGTATTTTGGAGCTTTCTTTCAGTGAAAATCCATTGTTTACTTTGCCGGTACAGGAAGGAGTCTGCTTCGTTCTTATATCTGAAATTTAAAAAAACATATTTTAATACTAATTTTTTAATTTTGATTATTTTATATTTCCCCTCACTTTTATTGTCATAAAATTTTATATATATTATTTTTAGGAATTATGATATTATACATCGGTTAGAATATATGTGTGCATTTGTTAATGTAAAGATTAATTTCTAGAAGAAAAGAAGTACAAACCTATTCTTTGAAAAAATGTGATATTTCATTAGTTAATTGTACTACAATTTTATGCAATACGAAAAATATAATATTAATTTTAAGCATAATTTTACATGTCTATTTTTCACAGATAATAACAGTGGAAATTCACACACGCTTTCCATGTACATTGTTTCTTTAATATAGTCTATGCTAGGGGAATGATGGTGAATAAAAATAGTCTTTAAAAATACAAATCTGACAAACTACATATTGACAGACAAAAGAGCTTCAACATCTAACTTTTACACAGGTTCTATCTTATTGGTCAGAAGTGAGACATTACTTGAGATTGAGATCAAAGCCATCTATCAGAATTATTTACAGATAAAAAAGGAAAAATCAGAGGAATGGTGGTAAAGGGAGGCCTGCTTAGGCCTGGAACTGGCCCAAAATTCAAGGCCGGCCACTGTACGGGTACAGAATTTTTCTTCTATCCAATGCTATTCTGTCTTATAAGATTTTACTTTAAAACATTTTTCAGATTTTTAATTCTCCAAACTATAGAATAGGGATTACGGCTGAAAAGAAACTAATGTACTGGAGTCTAATAAGTGTCTTAAATCATTATGAACAGACTGTTCAATTAGTATAAGAAATATTTTTGAATTGTCTAATGGCAAAACTATAAATTTTAAAATGTTCTTGCAAATGTCAGGTATAATAGTTCTCAAACTACTCATTTATCAGAAAGAAATTGATACATAAAAAGTCCAAATTGTAGATAATTCCTCACGAACAAGGAGAACTCTTTTAAATCCCTAACAATAATATTATCTGCATAATTTTACATCTTTGAATAGCAGACAACTGGAAATACAGGCAAAGGCAAATTCAAATCATGACCAAATTTTCTGATGCTTCAGAAATAGTTCATAAAGTAGTAATGGTTGCTTACTTGAATGCTATGTTACATTTAATATTGATTCATGTTTTGAATTTATTCATAATGTTTTGGAATATAAATAACATTTTTTTATTCCACTTATTTTAATGGTTGTCATTATATCATATTTCTAATTACTTTTTTTACAATATAGTAATATACTTTTGTATTTTTTATATTTAAAAAACCTTCTTAAATTGTATGTTTATTGAAATTTAATAATGATATTTACAGTAAATCTGCAAGTACAATAGAGAGGATTAATACTTCTAACATATTAAGTAAAATTGATTTCATTTGAATAAAAAAATGTATTTTTGTGATTTTTTAAAGCATATTAAGCATACTTTTAAGAATTACTTGAGCTTTGATGCTCCAAGTAGCAGGGGGCGGGGGTGCATGTGCCCCGGGCGCCAGAACGAAAGGCGAAGGGGGCGCCAAATGAATATTTTATTTATTGATTAATATATATATATATATATGATATATGGATAAATATTTCTCGCAGCTGGAAAACTAACAAAAAGTTAAACTAAGATATATAAATAAAAAACTGTAACCAAAATAGAAAAAGTAAACACTAATCCGGTTAGAATTCAACGTCAGCAATTCTAAACAAAAAAAAAACATTTTAAATTATTAAATTGCTAGCGAGAAATTGTAAAATGAAAGCTTCTATAGGTTTAACATTAGCGTTCCAGTTTCTTCATGTGACTAACGTAGTCTCAGGCGGAAATGTTAATCATATGGGAGCATTCTTTTCAGAATTCTTGCTTGAATTTTAATATTTAATTTTTTTTCAGATGATACCCGAGATCGATCTCTAACATTGTGCGTTTTTAATATTTTGAAATCGGTTGCATTTTTTTTAATGAGGATGCTTTAAATTTCAGAACAGGTTCCAAACATGAAAGTGTCCAAAAAAATAATAATAATAAATAAATAAAAGCAACCAAACCCGAAAAAGTACAAAAGTAAAACATTAGATATTGATCTCAGGTATCCCACGAAAAAAATATATTTAAGTGTAATAAAATGCAAGCGAGATATTTGTCAAGAACGCTCGCATAGGTTTAATATTACCTTTCGAATGTCTTCGTATGACTAATGTAGTCTCATAATTCATATAACTATGACTTTAAACGCCTCAATACTACAACTACCGTAAAATCTTAATAAATGAAATCTGTATATACGGAATCCGGTCTTTAGAGAGAAAATTATATATTTTCAAGAAAAAGAATATGAACAATTATACCTGCTAAGATGGAAACCTGTTTAAAGTGGAATATATTTCTGTTCCTTTCGGTTAGGTCCTCAAGATTTTAATGAATCAATATTTGACAAAGCTGATCACGTAGTTCAGCATTACGTATTTAATAATTACACACTTAAAATTTTCAAAATACGGCTATTAGACATTTATTAAAATTCTCGAGGTAAATTTTTTAAAGGGGTAAAGGGAGGGCGCCAAAATACATGTTTGCCACGGGGGCAAAACGGCTAGTTTTGGTCCTGAAACACATAATTTACTGTTACCAATAGATAGAAGTAGCCATACACAATTAAATATCCGTGAGAGACATTTGGATAATCGGGGCAGAATTACGTTTTTCATGGTTTTCAAGAAAATTGAAAATATTGTCCTATTTTTGAAATGGCGTACTGCGCTTGCTATTGAGTGTATAAAAAAGTTGTAAATATGAAAGATGTAGAGAATTTTATCCCCTTTAATATTGTAACTGACAAATAATATGCTACGGTAACGGGTCTCGATATATTTAAAGAAAATAAAAAAAAAGTCCCTAGAGCTTTAAATTTATATACACTGGGAAGGGGGCAAAAAAGGAAAATGCAAACATCGAGAGGGGATGAAATTTTAATAAAATTTGTATGACTGATTATTTATTGTTATAATATAGTAACAAATACAGCAGAAAACATTTGCAAAAAATTAAAAGAATTTAAAGTTTGATTATTCTGAGGAGCATAAAACAGGAGAAAAAGAATTTTGAAAGACGGAAAATTTAAATAATTTCTTTTAAAGTAACAGAAATTCACCGAAATTGCAAAAGGGTTTCATTCCTGATTAAGAAATATTAGGAGAGAAAATTAAGGAATTTTTGCAGATTTTGCATAAAAATAAGGGCTTTCAAGGACCGTATGGATCTTGTATTATAAGTCTAATTTATGTAAAGATACAACAAATTGTTTGTACATTTAACAAAATGATAGTTATTTCATTAACATTTAAAAATCTAGTGACATATATAAATAATAGTTGCCAAAGAGTAGTTTTGAAAATTTTTATTTTTTCACCCAATTCAACTTTGCATTTTTTTTATTCTGGCAAAGTCTAAAGAAGTAACTAAAAAAATAAAAATGATCCAAATAAAATAAAAAAGAATTTAATTGTACTAAGATTGAAATTTTTATATCAAAATAAATTTTTTGATATAACAAGGTTATAATATACTAGTTTAAATCATCAAAAATTGCTACTATCTTAACTGCTACTGAACTTCATAAGAAAATACAAAAATGTAAAATTATCAATTGTTACATACAACATTTGTTAAATATTTTGCCTATTTAAAAAATCATTTATAAAGAAAAGTACAGTTTTAGAGATTACTAATGCATAAAGAACTGTATGATATAAATGAAACAATATTGGGTATAAAATCTCTAATTTTATATATTATGTTATACAATAGATTTAGATTATAGATATAATAGATTTGCATTATTACAATACATTAGCAGGAAAGTTAATTTGATTATTTAAAAAATACTCTGTTAAGAATTAGTATATTTTATCATCATTGTAAATGATTTCTAATTTAAATTAATATAAAAAATATAAATATGTATATCTAATTACATTCTGAATGGCCAATTTGTTTCACAAAAAATAAATGAAAAATAAAATAAAATGAGCAGTATATTAATTATTTTTTATATAAAGGCAAAGGTTATTTCAGAACATTATGTCAATGTTGGGGTTTTGAACTGAATTTTCACGTTTTAGATATCAAGACCCATCTCCATCAATTGTTATTTAATTAGCAGCTTCGAGCAATGTATGAATGTCACAACAGATTCTAACACAATAAAGTTATTTATCCTATTATGTTGAATTATGCCTATCCCTAGTTGAAGCAAACCTATTTTTAGCAATTCGCAGACATATATTTGCGGCTCACAACAATAAAAAAATGAGTATAGCTGGATTAGATGATTGTCAATAAAAGTTTTTATTCTATATATATGTTTGGGTATTAACTAGAAAACTTTTCTTTTTAGAGTATTCTCTAGGTTTACTAAAATGCTTTGTTCAGGATAGCAAAACATTTGCTCATCATCATCAACTAAAATAATTTTCTAGGGTGACTAAAAAGTTAGGCAAAGTACGCAGGGCTGGCACAACAAGTAGGCAAAAAGGGCAGCTGACCAGGGCCCTGCACCAATTGGGCAGTGTCGAATTCAAGGGGTGGCCTGGGGGGGGGGAGACTGCCCCAGACCAATGAGATATCCCCCCGGAAGGTTTGAGATTTCACGTTTTCAATTGTCAAAAGTGCCCCCCCCCCCTGTCGGAACTCTATAATGTCCCTCCCAGAGCCACAGAAGTCCCTCACAGAGAAAAGCATCTGAATTCAACACTGCAATTGGGGGTCTAGTTATGGGTCCCAAGTCTCTCTTTAGAAATCAAAATAATGGTTCTTTTGTATAAAATACTAATATTTTTGCTCTGGATTTGTTTTAAAATGTTTCTTCATGATATAAAAATAACTACAATAGGCTCCCTCAAATCTACAAATGCGTAACATCCGCACATAATCGCAGATGTAAACAATGAAACTTTTAGTTCCAATGTAGGGCAAATATTGCAGATTTTTTTTATTTTTATATCATAATGTATGCATTTTAATATGTAATTCTTGTTAATATGACTGAACTCATACATTTTCATGAAGGAAGTATAAAATTATTTCTGAATGAATTCAAGATATTGCTAACATCACTGGTGAATGCAATTTTTTACACAAGATATGTATTAATCAAGCTATTTTTTGTTATTAAGTCTGGCTAAATTGGAAACAAATCTTCTTTATTTTATAGTTTTGGTGCGATTTATTAATAGGGTACCTTTAAGAGGAAAGTTTCATTGAATAATTCAAGAAAAATCTATCTCATCTTTATTATGTATATTTAATTATACTTTATTAATTATTTACGTGACCTTTATTTTTAATAATTTAATCCTTTTTAAAATTGTCTTAATTTTTATTATTTTACTTTATTACATTAATATTTTACTATAGTGTATGCATTTATTATAATTTTTATTGCATTATTACATTCAAATTACTGTTTCAAAAATGTAAACAAAGCAATGATCAGAAATAAGCAAAATTCTAAAATCTACACAACCTCCTGTCTCAAGCTGTACGGAATGGACCACAAGCATTACTGACATCATACAACGTCACGATGGATTATAGCCAATCATCTTCTTGATTTTTCCTACAAGCGCTCACGAAAAGCCAATCAAATATCCCAATGCTTGTGGGAAACATTGCAAGCCCCACCCAATGCGAGTGGTCAATTGAGGGACTCTACAGTACAGTAGACTCCCTCAAATCCGCACAGGTTGGGACCAGAGGTAGTGCAGATTTTAGAATTTTGCGGATTTCTGGTCATTGATTTGTTTACATTTTTGAAACATTAATTTGATTGGTAGTTAAGCAAGGGAAATTATAATGTATGCTTATAATAAAGTGAAATATTAAAATAATTTATTAGTTTAAAAGTAAGTAATTATTAAAATAATTTTGTAAAATAAAAATTTAGAAAAATATTAAATTATTACTGATGAAATCGATTCCAAAAGTCCTATGCTGCCATCTAGTGGTAAAGCGATCATAAGATCGATATGTCAAACGTCTACGTGAACCAAAATCAAAAGTAATGTAAATTTATTTAGTAATAATAAATCAGGTATAATAGCCAAAAGAGAATGATTAACAAAAAATTTAGTTAAAAAAAAAACATTGCGGTAGTCACTGATTTCGGTGCCATCTTGAATTTTGTTCCTGCAACTTAACTGTAAATTTCATTGTTTACATCCAAAAAAAAAAAAAAAAATACGCGGATTTCAGGCGTTCGCGGATTTAAGGGAGTCTACTATTAACTTTATTTCTTACAGTTAAAATTGATGCGATTCCCGTCGTATGTTTAGAATAGATGAAAGTAACGGTAAATGCAAAAAAAAAAAAAAAAAAATGTTTAAAATATTGCAAAGGAAAGATTTTGCAAAATTAAAATTAATTATACATATTAAATGTGAAAGTAATGGTATTTTTTACAGATTTCGTTATGTATATTATATATTACTCTATCATATACAAGTAAAAAATATTTTTTATTAGTTCAATATTGCAGCACCTGTTGGGCCCCACTAATTGTTTTGCCAGCGTCCTGTGTGATGCTTTGCCAACTCGGGAATAGTGCAATTTGAAAAAAAAAAAAAAAACACTAGTTTGTGGCTAGAAATGACCTCATTTAACAATGTTCCCAGAAAAAAAAAAAAGTCATTTTATGGGCATAATGTTGTGTTCAACACAATTTGCTTATGTCAGTTTTAAAGTTTAACAAAATATTGCATGATCATCATGTGTCAAAAATATTCTTATTTAATAAATTGTAATTTTGAAAAGGAACATTCGAACAAACATGTTTTTAAATAAACTATTTATTTTTTTTTTTCAAAAACTGAGAAAATAGTAAGTAGGCTGATGATTACACTGTAAATATCATTAAAGACACTTAATTAGCAAAATTTTAGGAATGTTAGCCAAAATTAACATCATTAGCAGATAAAATAATTTTTAACAGTTAAATTATTTCTTTATACCTATGCAACAAACTTAAGAACAAAATAGTACAATATCAGCGTGATAGTCAACACGCAGAAGTAGAGTGGCTTTTGAAATATATTTTCATGCATAAAAAATAAAACATATAAGCATCAATTTTTATTTTTGTTTTGTTTTTTCCCATTCACATTTCACACATTGGTAACTTGGTGCAACTTCTAGGCAGAGTTGCAAAAAAGCCGGCTAAAATTAAAAAAAGCCATGCCGGTGGCTTTTATTGGTTTTAACCGGCTTTTTTTGACCAAAATTGGCATTTTTGGCCATAACTGGCTTTTATACAATGAAGCACTGTAATACACATTTTAAAGTGTTTTTAATTAGTTTTAAAGACATTTAATTGATTTAGAGTTTAATAAGTAACCCAATTTCTCAATAATGAAGACAATGAATACCGAAATAAAACTTAGATGGTTTTGCTAGTGATTTGTAGTCTGAATTGCACAAATGTCAGCTAAATTTTAAAAGGGCCATACTAACTGCTTTATCTGGTTTACACTTACCTTTAACTCCCCCCCCCCCCAATTTTTTTCATTTTTACTGCTTTATAAAATTAAAGAGGACAATGGTTACTTAGTTACATGCTTTATTACTTCATTTTAAGAGCTATTAATATACAAGTCTTTTTTTTTATTTGTAGTAAACATTTAAAACCTTTTCTTATTACTAAAAACATTATGAATAGCATATGCATGAATACACTTAGCAACAAGCTTTTCAAAATATTATTTAGAGATTTTTCATTTTTTTTGTTGTTTAAATGCTCCATTTTTTATACACTTATGTACCAAACTGTCCTCAAATATTATATCCGTTCTTATTTCCCTTTTCGCATTTATAAATTTATCTCTCCATAAGGACACATAAGAATGTTTCCAGAATTTCTATGGTGTGCTACATTTTTTCATTGTTTAGTTAAATATATAATCTTTAAAATGTCTAGTATATGTGGAGCTATGTAATATGTAATTTCAAAACACCAATTTGGAGTTTAACTTATATTCTTTTCAATATTTATAATTTTTTTTTCAGACATAATTGCCTTCACAGTTGCCTTCTAGAAGTTATAAAGACTTATTTATTTGACAAAATTTAATAGAAATTTATAATTTTTTTAGTAGAAAATATTTATAGGTGTATTAAAAATTAATTGATCCAAATTTAAAACGAATTACCTGTAAACCAACTTTTAAAAATAAAAGACAGGTTTTTTTAAGAGGTTAAAACCAAAAAAAGCCGGCCGGCTTTTTTTGGTTTTAACTAACTTTTGGCTAAAAGCTGGCAACCCTGCTTCTAGGTATTAACAAACACACCATAGCATTTATATAAGTTATAGTTGATGGTGGAATTATGTTTTCGTATTTAGAGTCAATGGCGCTAACTTTTGAAAAATATTGGATGGGCTCAAACATGTTTAGAGTAAATGGTTTCGACTGATAAATTTTTAACATTTGTGATTTCATTAGATTACATTTCAATGAGTAAAGTTGAGATTTTTATGGTACCACATTAAATAAGCACTTTCCGGGCACGGATCCACCGGGGGGGGGGGGGGGATAGGAGCGATAGCCCTTCAAGGTACAAATCCAATGCTTTTAACGGGAGTTTTCGCGAAACAGACAGACAAGCAAACGAAACCCAAACACTTTTCGTGCGTCAATGGTTAAACCTCATTGACGTTTCGGCAATTAATGAACAAAGTAGAATAATGTCCTGTCAAAAGGTAATATGGCACCATAATTTTTGACACCATGGGTTGAGGTGGGGACGATGCCACTTTGTGTACTTTTCGTTGGATCGCTACAACAGAAAATTGACACTGTTATGCGGATCCCTTTAAAGTGTGGAAACTTTTTCATTCTTTCAAAGAAGCTGCAATTCTAATTTCTGTATAATGATATTTTTGAGGAGTGCTCTATTGTTTGAGAAAAGAATGGGATTTGTAGAAATTTCCAAAGAAAGAAAGAAACAAGAAAAAGAAAAGTCCTTTGAAAAATTCTAGCATATTAATGTTTTCTGAAGAAAGCCACTAATGTGCAAAAAATGTACTGTTATTGACAGGCGCATTGTTAAATTTCAAAGGGTATTTGATGAATAAACAAAAAAGGATTATATCCTAATCCTAGTCAGTTAAAAGTTAAAATGCATATGTTATGAAGATTTCTTAAAAGCCAACTTGATAAATTTGTTCTTCCCTTATGTATTTACTTAGTGAAAGGCCTTCTAGGTGTTTTGAACTGAAAATATTGCCCTACTGTCCCTCACAGTTCTTTGTTTGGTTTATCATTTTTTGGGTTTCGTTCATCTGACGAAACCCTATTCGTCTCGCTCCTCTGTCTGTCTGTTCGTCACAATGCCCGTTCTCAGAAACTACATATGTTGGAGACTTGAAATTTTGCATACTTATAACTGAACACCTCCCATCAAGCGACAAACTATAAAATTTTAAAATAGTCTTATATATAACCCTCTGGGCTCTAACTGGTGTATTTTAAGCTTTTTTTTCTAACTGAGCCCCTAATTAAGTTGAAGACTTGAAATTTTGCGAAATTATAGCTAAACACTTGTGATCAAACGACAAATCATAAAATTTTGAAATAGTCTTATATTTAACCCTCTGGGCTCTAACTGGTGTATTTTAAGCTTTTTTTCTAACTGAGTCCCTAATTAAGTTGAAGACTTGAAATTTTGAAAAATTATAGCTAAACACTTGCGATCAAACAACAAATCATAAAATTTTGAAATAGTCTTATATTTAAACCTCTGGGCTCATGTATTTTAAGCTTTTTTTTTTCTAACTGAACCCCTAATTAAGATGAAGACTTGAAATTTTGCAAAATTATAGCTAAACAATTTGCGATCAAATGACAAATCATAAAATTTCGAAAAAGTCTTATATTTAACCATCTGGGATCTAACTTGTGTATTTTAAGCTTTTTTACCTAACTCATCCCCTAATTATGTTGAAGACTTGAAATTTTGCATAATTATAGCTAAACACTTGCAATTACATGACAAATCGTAAACATTTCATAAAGTCTTATTTTCACACCTCCGGTCGCTAACTTGTGTATTTTAAGCAATTTTTCTAACTCAGGCCCTAATTAAGTTGGAGACATGAAATTTTGCATTAAAGCAGAACACTTTCCATCACATGAAAAATCATAAAAATTTCAAAAAGTCTTATATTATTTACCACTCCACGCTGTAACTTGTGTATTTTAAGCAATTTTTCTAACTCAGCCCCTAATTAGGTTGGAGATTTGAAATTTTGCATACTTATAGCTGAACACTTGCGATTACATGACAAATCATAAAATTTTCAAAAAGTCTTATATTAAATACATAGAAAACTACATGCAAGAGAACGACAAATTCCCCTTAATACTTTAAATTAAAACATGAATACATTAAATGATTCTCAGTTTTTATTACTAAAATAGGTAATAAAAAACAATTAAAAGGTTTTAAACATTAAAACTAATATTCAGATGTTAAAATTCCCCGAGCACTTTCCACCAAGCCCTGGCCATCATCAATGGGGTGAAAAATGAGAAGCATTTGATCACTTTATTTTGAATGAATTGTATTTGTATTATTTTTTGTCGAGTCAAGAGGAGACAGGGAGGAGGGAGCGGTAAAACTTAGCACATATATTATTACGCAGATAAGTCCACTCTTCAGAAAAAGAAAAGTGTCAATAAGTACTATAGAATATTTTGAACAGCCCACATGTACCCCAAAATAAAAACTACCCATCAAGCAAAAGTTATCGGTCATCTAAGTGCTTTATACAATATATATAGATTATCATTGGCATGTATTCACTATTAAAGTAATAGTATTCAGGAAATTTCACTTTTGAGACAAATTTAATTGCATGTACGCTAAAGAGACTTTTATTGATCGAAGGCATATCACACACTGAACAAACAAGTAACGAAAAAGCGTAAGTCAAGAGACATTTCATCCTGATAACAAAGAAGAAACCGGTTTGAATGCTGCAATTTGTCTCATTCCGCATGGTTTTGTCTGCTTGTCTGTTCAGTGTGTGATCTGCCTTATGTGTCTCTTACTGCTATACTTATTGTTTTTCCATTGAATGTCAACAGAAAGAAATTTTGTTTGAGTAAAAAGAAGAAAATAATAATAAAATAAAATAAAATAAATAATGAAATAATAATAGAAATTAGGTCGGCTGTGAGAGCATATTTTTGGGTGGGCTTGAACCCCGTGGGCCCATATAAGTTGGCACTGTTGCAGCAGTGCCAATTCTAATAGTAACTAATTCTAACAGTGCTATTCTAAACAGCGCGCTGTTTAGAATAGTCTTACAGCAATTATAGATTGCACAGTTAGTAAAACATTATAAAAGTGGAGATTCAAACTTAGGTATGGGAAATAAAAGGCAAATAAATATTCAAGTAAGCAGTGATTGGTACTTATGTATTAACGCCACCACAGCTTATTTATATACATACTTATATACAGGGTTAGCGAAATTAAACTTCCGCTACTCAAAGGGCCCTAGAGGCCGTTCTACTAGTCCGATGAGAAAAATATTTGGACAATAGACACTTCGGTGGATGCGCTCGAGATTTCCGAAATAAAAAAAATTAGTTTAAAAAATCGCCATTAGATGGCGCCACGAGTTAGCGTGTGAAGAGAGGACAAACTGAGATCCCGAAACACTGAAGGACCAGTGGTCTTACACAAAAGGAACACAATAAGGACAATAAGTGGGCACAGAATTTCCATGGCCAGAAATCATCAACCGCCATTCTCGCGAGAAATTTGTAGCGTGAATGTTTTGCGGGTGTCCAGATCTTGTCGTTCCAATTTCTGAACCGCTTGAATGTTATACGGGCAGAAGATCAGAATTCTAAGAATTGTATTACACTGTAGTAGGGTATATCAAGGGTACGTGAAATCGTCGGTACATTGACATTTCCATGAGGCAAATGAGTGCTTGCTTCCACGACCGCTGTAGCAATATCCTCTACGACGGCGGTTGCACACTTTTACTTCCACTTCCCGGCAAATCGCCTAACTGTCATGTTTGCTCGAATTTCATCATCATGTCATTAAGAGCACGCTCCGATATCGGTCCACGTCGTTGTTTTTTGAGACGGCGGAACTCTCTCACAACTGCATCTGCATTCGCACCGTTGCGGTAATAGAGTTTGACTAGCATTGGCAACGTCGGCATTTTGAAATGCTCATATGATTGGGGCACGAATTTCTTCCTTTTATCGTGCGTGGAATTTGCATGTGTTGCTGCAATGTGCTGCCCTGCTGCGCCCTCTGGTGGCGAGTTTTTAAACTATTTTTTTTTATTTCGGAAATCTCGAGCGCATCCTCCGAAGTGTCTGTTGTCAAAATATTTTTCTCTTCGGAGTAGTAGAACGGCCTACAGGGGCCTTTGAATAGCGGAAGTTTAATTTCGCTAACCCTGTATATATATATATATATATGTTACAATATTAGATCTCTCTCCGCGATTTTCGATGTACTATTCTAAATTACTTATCTATATTCATTAAATCCTTATTCTTAAATAATCTCTGTCATTAATTCTGTTAAATTCCCTTTAATTTAATGTCTCACTTGTCTAATTCACTTAATTTTTACGCTTTTGGTATTCTTAAATTAAATGTTCCATTTCTGATCTTTCACATTTTAGAATGTTCTTGGGTAGCCATTTTTATTTTTATTCCAGCCGAGTTTCCTTCCCGTGCTTTATTCTTGGGTTCCTTTTTACTTTATTATCCCTCCACCTGCTCTGTCAGTACTCTTTTCATGGCGTGATTTCTTAGCATCTTAATTGGTTTAGAGTGCGTACTATGTCAAAATTGTATTCCTACACTTGGAGAGTAAAAAGCAGTTGTGCACGATTCTCCAGCAGATTTGCTGAGTTTTTTAAATTGTAAACTGCCCCCTGGCTGTGTGTCTGAGAAAATGAAGTTCGTTCTAAAGATTTTACCCTTTTGATTTTACCTTTTTGATGTAATTAAATGATTACTATAGATACGATCGATGTTTCTACATTGAAAGTTATTAATGGAACTGCATCGTGAGTTGTGAGAACTGCTGCCCAATCTCATAAAATAAAATCCTGTGAACATTATTGCTTCCATTACTTGTCTTCTGGAGAAATCCCAATTTTCATTTCCATTGTCTTTTATCATAAGCCGCTGGACTGCCAATCATCTTTAATGAGGAATGATAATCGTATCTAAAGAGTAAGCTGTTCAATTAAATAGGCGAAGCTGTTGCTCTAGTTTCTTTTACTTCATGTTCGTACATCTATGCGCCAACTCCATGCTACATTTATCTTCTTCACATACTTCGCTATGAGTTTGATGATGTTATTTTCCAGACGACCTCAATTATCGTATTAGATTACATCTATTTTATACATACATACATATATATATATATGTTACCGGCCAAACCTGATTTTAGGCCAAACTAGTTTATCCTAACGCCCATAGGATAAACTAGTTTTTCCTAGGCCAAACTAGTTTATCCTGATGCACGTAGGACAAACTAGTTTTTCCTAGGCCAAACTAGTTTGGCCTAATGCTCATAGGATAAACTAGTTTAGCCTGCTATTCATTGGTCTGAACTAGTTTATCCTAGGCCAATCTAGTTTGTCCTAGGCCAATTCAATTTGGCGAGCTTTTATTGATCCCAAAGACTTCCTCGGCGCCAACCTTCTAGTTTGTCCTAGGCCATTCTAGTTTATTTTAAGCCAATGCAATTTGACGTCTTTTTATTAATCCCAACTACCGCTCCGGCATCAACCTTGTGCAAAGTAGTATTGCTGTCACCGCTGTATAATATATTTTATTCGATGAAGCGTGGAACACAGTTCCCCTACCTTTCCCATTTCACTGCCATCGCTAGTTACAAAATATGTTCCATATGACAAATTATGTGCTGGAGGACCAAGAATGGGGTGCGATGCTATCATAAAATTTAGGAGAGGAATAATTTGGAGAATTGATTAATTATGTGCAGTTATACCTCGAAAATCCGGTATCGTCAGGACCGTGACTTCACCGGATTTTTGAAAATTCCAGATTTCTGAAAGAATATCAAATGTACTTCTGATATCTTAATGGTGCATTTATTCATAATTAATTCAAAACCAAGTGACATTTATGTGGGAAAAATAAATATAAAAAAAACATTGATTTTTTCTATGGTACATAAATTCTAATAAACAGTGAAATCAATTCTTGTGTCGATCGATAAAATTTTATTTGCTATAGTTTCTGCCGTTCTTTAACAAGTTTTTCTTGGATTTTATAAGTGAACAATATCAATTTCGGAAATGTAGTATTGTTCCTCTAAACCATTTAGTGATTTTCCAGTGAAACATATACATTTTTCAAGTGACATCTTTTCTTCTGCAAGTTTTTCGTTCTCCTTCCTATGAGCTGCTAATATAGCGTTATCGGCGGTTCTATTTAGCACAGCTTGAGCGATCTCAGTGTCCGCTAATCCATCTCTTTCGATCTCGAAATTTTTAATTCGTAAACAATTGTTATTTTTCTTTGTCCCATAAGTTGGAAGAAAAAAAAAATTGGGAGAGCTGGCCTTCGTTCCCAGATTTTTGAAGTTGCCTTATTTCTGAATGCAAGATTTTTGAGGTCACAATGTATTAGTATTTAAAAGTAAAAAAAGGATAAAATAAAATCGGCAGAATTAAAAAAAAATGAAACTACAAAATTTTAAAGATTTTTAATTTTATGTGCTGTGAGAGGGAGGGGGGCAGATTTTTATTTAATAAAAATTTTAATGCGCGCTTCAAATCTCACTTAATTTAATCGAAAGTATTTTAACTGTGATTCGTTTAATTGTAGTATACAACCAACTAAAATACATTATTTGCAATTGAGCCTAATTGCAACTGAATTCAATTGAATTTTAATTAGTTGCAGCTTGCTTTTAATCTTTAATCGCTATTAAATCAAATACACATATATTTTTTAAAAACAAATTTAATATTTGAATAAAAAATATAATTGACTGATGTTCATAACTGCACAATTATGCTGCTTATAAAAAAATCTTAAATCATTAGTAGTAGTAATAATAATATTTGTCGAAGCTCATTTGTGTTGTAAATAAAATCACTCAATTAATAGAATAATATTTATTATAAGAAAATTTTTACTTCTTTTTTTTTGTGAGTGTGACTGAGTGTGTGTGTGTTAGAAATAAGTTATCAAATTTCTTCAAACTTTAACAATTAGTAAAATTAAGGATTATTACCAAACTGGAAAAAATTATTCAGCAAATAAAATTATCTTTACAGAATATTACATATACATTTGTACGGATGGGGATACAGTACTCTAAAACCTGTTAGTAGAAACTGCGTATGACGAAATCCTGTTTTAAACGGATTTTTTTTTTTTATCCGTTTGAAAAAAATATAATACATTTGCTAAAGACGACGGGCCTGCTAAAAAAGGAACTTAACAAAATCGAAGTTTTTTCCTCTCCTTTGTGATTCCGGCTCAGATGGTTTTCCTATATAAAATTTTTCAGATTTTCAAATCTCCGTGTAAAAGCATTAATGGTATTAGTAGTAATTCGGATATTTACATACAAATAGAGATTCATTAAAAAATGAATATAATTTACAAAAGAATCATTAATATCGTCAATCTACATTCTATTGCTTGGAGATTTAAAAATTGTTAAAATTCTATACAATAAAATCTTCTAAGACGGAATTGCATAGGAAAGAAGAAAAATCCGTTATAGGCAGATTCCCTCAGTAGCAGGTTCATTGTCTGTTGTAAATGCATTATATTCTTTCCACAAGTACTAGTATCTTCATTTTACATAGATCAACATTTTTTTTTTTTTTTTTGAAACACGGGATTCCGTCATAGGCAGGTTATTATTCTCAGGTTTTAACGTACTTTATTTTATTACCGACTGAAAATTCCTGCTTGATCAGTCCTCAAGAAGAATGCAGTCAACTCCCAAAAGAAGCCAGAAAAAAAAATTGAGTCACGGTCCATCTCGGTCTGAACCTCTTGAAAAAAGTAATTCACAAAACAAGACCGGACTGAGTGTCAGATAGGGAAATTGGGTGGGCCCGTACAGACCCGTACATCGAATAACCAAAAGAGTAGTTCACAAAATTTTGTAAATTAGGACGCTAAAGTTCTGTTATATTTAAAAAAAAAAAAAAACGAGTATGAAGTGAATTTTGCTCACTTCCATAGATGAGTTTGAATTGAGGGGACTCGTCAGAAAAATTTTGAATTTGAGCCTGAACTCGACTCATTTTTGAAAAATTTAATTTGAGTTTGCATTAGTTCATTTTTTTGTGTGTCCATCACTGGTTAGCATCAATAAAAGCACGTCAAATTGAATTGGCCTAGGACAAACTAAAAGGTTGGTGCCGAGGAGGTCTTTGGGATCAATAAAAGCTCGCCAAATTGAATTGGCCTAGGACAAACTAGATCGGCCTAGGATAAACTAGTTCAGACCAATGAATAGCAGGCTAAACTAGTTTATCCTATGAGCATTAGGCCAAACTAGTTTGGCCTAGGAAAAACTAGTTTGTTCTACGTGCGTCAGGATAAAATAGTTTGGCCTAGGAAAAACTAGTTTATCCTATGGGCGTTAGGATAAACTAGTTTGGCCTAGGAAAAACTAGTTTATCCCATTAGCGTTAGGATAAACTAGTTTGGCCTAAAATCGGGTTTGGCCGGTAACATATACATATATAAATATGAAATGATAAAAATAAACATCTTTTTAAAAGATAAACCCTTTTTAAAATTCAAAATTGAAATTAAATTTTTAAATCAGAAAACCCAATTATTTTTCATAGACTCTTAAAGCAAATCAGTAAAAAGATTTTCTTCATCATAAAAATCTGTGACACTAATTGATATTTATGAAACAGGTTTGAAAAGAAATTACCCTTTGTTGACATAAGACAGTCATCATAAAACATATTAAATTATCGTGTAAGCATCATCATAGTGTATAGCATAAACAAACTTATTGTTTCATGCTCAGTTGAATCATAAAGTTTCTCCAGTGTGACACTTATTAATTTCAAAGCAATAAATCAAAGTAAATATGTTGATAATATAAATTGGTGTCAAAGTACGAAATTGATAAGAGATAAATCATAATTAGCTTTTGTCTGATTGACAGCTCATACTATGATTATCTCATAAATAATATTTAACATTTAAATTAGAATTAGCTCTTGGTTGTGCAATCATAAGTTCAGACTCTTGTCTCCACATAAAAAACAGTTATAAAAAGGATAATGCACCAATCATGAAAGAATAAACCTCCCATGTTGATACTTCTGCCCTCTGCTGGATAAAAGAAAAACTAGCTGATGAAAAGCAGAGTGCAGGGGGAAAAGTGAAGTCAGATTATGATGTGATCCTCTCCCAATTAACACCCAGAAATTAGAGAGATTTTACTCCTTCCAGTTCCCCAGTCACTGGGCCTGACTTAATGTGAGACCATGTAACATGAAAGAAAATAAAGTCAGGTTCAGGACAAAACTGCCTCATCACTGTGTAAGGCCATGACTACACTCACCTACCCTGAAGTAAAGCTGATTCATTTCATATATATACATATTATATATATGTGTATATATATATATGTATAAATATGTGTATATATAAGCTGCGGTGGCGTTAATAAGTTAAGTACCCAGTAATTTTATACCTTTTCACAATAATTACCACAAGCACAATACATAAAAATTTTACGAAGTCCGGTTATACATTAATAAGTACACATACATTTTTTTACTCAAATTTGAATGTAGATTTAATTGTTTGACAAAATTAGAGAAATAGCAATTATTTTTGAAAAAGTACTTTGTAATCATTGCTTTTCAAAACTGTAGTTAAGTACATTTATTTTTATATAAATTATATATAGTTGCAATTATCTAAAAATGATAATAATAAAATGTAGCAGTAATTTTTTTTTTCTTTTTTTAACTATTGAATAAATAATCTAACATGTAATGTAAATAAGGAACCGATTTTCATTTTCAGACTAAATAATGTATTTTCCTCAATAATGATAAATAATCCATATTTGTCTACATAAGAAAAAAATACAAAAGCATTAATATAGTATTTTGATTAATTAACAGAAAACATAACTTACCACGACCTATCTATCATACATCAAAATGGCGGAATGACGCCCAGAAATACTTCGATTAAAAATAGCTATTCGATTAATTTGGATACCTGCTGCCGTCTTTTGTCTGAAAAGAGCTTTCTCAAAGTGCTTTTTGATTGCGATTGCCATGTTCCAAAGAAAACAAGGTTAAATGAAATACATATTATTTCAAATTTTGCTTTACTTGAGAAAATGTACATAATTATTTTCAAAAGGATTAATTTCAAACTTTTGAAGAAGTTCTTTTATGTACCTTTAATTACTATTACTTTTATTATTATGGCCCTCCTAAAATAAAATTCAAATCACATCCGTGGCATGGTAAATACAAGTGAGTATTTTATACTCACTATATTTACTATGTACTAAATACAAAACCTTTAATAGGATATGTTAAAGAAGTTCAATATAGTTAATATAAATATACGTAACTTAATGAGATGAAAAATATTTATGCAGTGGACAGCATTTAGATTTTAGATATGATGAAAGAAGTGGTTTAGGATTAGGACAGCAAATACATTTTTACTCGCTTTAGATTTGAAACCTTTGAAACATTAAATGAAATTGATACAGGTTTCTGTTTTAACTGCTGCCATCTGTCTTTTTGATTCTGCTCATACTGAGGTTTTTCAAAGTGATCGAACAGAAGTAGGAAAAAAAAAAAAAAGCTTTACATATCGCAGGAAGTTATAAATCATTAAATATAAAAATACAAGGCTGAAAAAGACACGTTTAATTTGCTTGTATTCCTATTGTGATTTTATAGATATTTAATTACAAAAATTTTTATCATAAAAACAAAAATAAGTTAAGTATTGCTTATTTATAGATGTAAAATGTGTATGAATTTTGACATGATTGAAAAAAAATCAGTTTTTTAACCAAAAATTGATTTTGCATATTACATTTTCTTAATATATTTTCTTACAAAACAGAAAAATAATAAGTACCTTTAAAGTTTATACAGACTAAATTTTTATTACTTTAAACTAATATATTGTAAATACAATATAGTGAAACTTTAATATGTATATAGATAATGATGATTTTTACAATTAAAATTTTAACCTTTTTTGCATCATAATTTCTACACTAGCTTTTCTAAATGAATTTATCATTACAGTTTATAACATGTCATTTAATTCTTGAAATTTATTTTAACTGTTCTTTTTATTTTCAATTGTCATTAACAATAATTTTGAAAAAAGTATCAAATCTTTCATGTCTACTGTTACTCTACAGTTCAAACGATAATTTTAATTGCACTTTTAACCAATATAAATGTTAAAACATTGTAAAAAGTAAAAATTGCTGTTGAGATATTACCATTATAAATATGATAAAATCTATTATGGCGATTAGTTTTCTACTTTATTTATCAGCTGCTAGTTCTTCGTGCATATTTCTCCTTCTCCCATCTACATTTTACTGCATTCACATCCCTAATAGACAGGGTCTGACTTACACTGTATAGGCACTGGGGCAAATATTATTCTGGGGCCACCTTTCTACATATTTACAGAAATTATTCATGAATTATGCTTAAGTAACTAGCATACTAAACTTTATGTATTTTATATACAGGTATATAAATTTTATACCAGGTGCTATTCATATCTGCATACAGGTTTATCACAAGTTTAAGAAAAATATTAGTAAGGAAACAACTGGGAAACTAGTAGAAATAAATTAGGAATTGGTCGATGGAAGTATTTGTTTGCCACCTTATCTTTGTATGTCATAAGATGTTTGAAAGCAAAACGTCCCCAATTGGCCATCATAAATGGTTTCAACTTGCCTCGTTAAGAGGAAAACATCAATAATGAATTTCATTTGAAAACAATGATCAGCTAAGTTGTTATAGTAAAATTTTAATCATTAAGTTTCTGATGATGTAGGTAATTTTTTTAGGGTGTGAGGTGCATGGGGTACAAGAACCAGAGAGGGAGAGTTGAGGACTTCAAAAATATTTTTCGTAAAAAAGGTTTCTGGCCACATTTGGCCAATTTTAACCATTTTGCATATTCTTAATAGAAATCCTAATTACTTCCAAGGTGGGCCTCCTGAAATGGGATGCCCGAGGCAGCTGTTCTGCATTCTCCTCCATTAGTCTGGCCATGCTAATAGTGACTTACTGTAGAATCCATGTAAAATCAAATAAAATGTCTATTTGCAAAACTTCAAATTCTTCAATGCAACATATCTTTATGATGAACTAATATTAGCACTAGCATTTTAATCACAATCAGCTTTTGAAAGGAATATTTAGCTGAAATTAAGGAATCTTGTAACAAGTAATTTTTCGAAAAGGGTAGCGCAGCTCATTTTTTCACAGACATCATTCAAAAATGAGAAGTTCTGTGAATAACTTATTATCTCTTCCTTCCTAGTATCAATAAACAAACATATAAGGAATATATTAAATAAAAACTACACCAGAAATTAAAAGAAAAAAAAGGCATGTATATATTAAATCTGTAAACACTATTGTAATGTTATGAATATTTTATAAATTTTAACTATATATCTTTTCTCTAATCTATCAGTCAAAAATTGTGCATATTATTAATCTTTTGCGGTTTATCAAGAAAATCACAAACAGTAAACATTGAAAATAAATACATAAAACAATTTTTAACTACAATTATAATATAATCCTGTTTACAAATATATTTATAATATATATGTATATGTACATACCTATGAGATTTCAATAATCTTTCTCTTTGATGCAAAAACTGTAAGTTATAATTATTATTACTAATTTGAATGGAGATATGCACACAACTTTATTGTACTAGTTAATTTTATACTATACATATTGTTATATACACATTATATATATATTGTATAAATTGTAGTCAAACTTAAATTAGTTATTTTGGAAACGCAATTTATGCAATTTGTTATTGGAATGCCATTCTTGTTTGTCTAATTTTCTTTAAAATCATTTCATATTTTTAAATTGCATTTTACAATTTTAAAATACACAATACAAAATATAATGTATATACATTATATTTGATAAAATAGGATTTTAGAGTAGATATAATATTTAGAATATAATACTATAAAATTGAAACATATATTTTTCTTCAAAAAATGATTGTGACTAAAATGCTATTGCTAATACTATTAGTTCATGAAACAGATATGTTGTATTAAAAAACTTTAAGCTGTGCAACGAGAATAAGGGATTATTAAGACCACATTATTAAACTAAGGATTTGATTTTCATTAAAAGAAATTATTCATGTTTAAAAAATAAAAATTTTAAGTAGTAATTTTTACTTTATTTTTACATCTTTCAAAACATTTGATTTATTTTTTCTTAAAATAGCTTTTTGAAAACTTGATCCTTACAATTTTAGAGCGCACTTCTAAAAAAAGTACAGAACAAAAACTATTTCAAAATACTCAAAATGGTAGGAAAAATGTGGTTTTTCACTTTTCTTAATTTTTTAATTAAATTTTCAAAAATTGCAGTTTTTCTTGATAAAATCATATAACCATAGACTTGTACGGTTTTATTATTAAAAATAATTCGCCAGTAAGATATTGTAAAAGTAAAAAAAAAAAAAAGTTAAAAGTTTATTGAGTCCTTACAAATTAAACAAATCAACTGGCTAAAAAAATTGCTTTTTTTTTTTTAATAAGTAAGCATTAAATTACAAATAAATTAATAAATATGTCTTGGTTATGCTAACATTCAAAAAATAAGTAAAAAACTGAACAATATCAAATTGATTCAAACAAGATCAAATTGATTAAAATTCTTTTCATTTTTGTGATAATGTTCTGCATTTTAATTTCGGTAGCAGTGCAATGATTATACTTATATCAAGAATTATTATTATTATAAAAGAGCTATTAAGGAAAAAATTATGTCTTTATAAGTAACTCTTTCATATATTCCATGATAAAAAAAAAAAAAAAAAAAAAAAAAAAATTAAATCATAATTTCAAAAGTAAATCAGAATTAATGCGGTATAGATTGTTTATTTTACTTAGACTATTGT
This sequence comes from Maratus speciosus, assembly GCA_963932465.1. Lineage (NCBI taxonomy): Eukaryota > Metazoa > Arthropoda > Arachnida > Araneae > Salticidae > Maratus > Maratus speciosus. The sequence continues at coordinate 162,984 of CAWVRF010001084.1, forward strand.
CTTTATTGTGTTTTATTATTTTAAATATTATAACAAAACTTAAAAGAAGAAAAACTACATACAAAGGATACTTTATGTTATGTTAACAATTCCTAAAGATATTTTGTTTCTTTCTATGGAATAATGGTGTTTTTTAAGCTTCAGTATGATTTCTCTTTCTTCACATGTCTTTAAAAATGTAACTTGAAAGATTATCTGATTATATTAGTTTTTCAAATAATCAAATTTTAATAGAGTTCTTGACGAGGAGGCTCAGACGTCTGTGGGAGGGAAAAGCACTGCTCTTTGCGAACTAAACTCAAATTAATGAAATTATCCTACCTAAAATGTGCAAAAAACAAGTTGTTGAAATTATGTTTAGCCGATAGATGGCAGCATAGCTAACTGCTAATCGAAATATATTCTAATATTATCATCCTGTACCAGCAATTTAATCGTAAACTGGCGCTGTATGGCTTATGACGTTGTTCTGTCTAGATTTTAGCAACATTCATGTGATATTTTTATGATTTTCAACAATAATAATTAAAAAAAAACTTATGTTTGCTTTATTAATCTCTTTTAATTGTGTATTTCTCTTTTAATTCCCGACAAAGTTAAGAATTTTCGACAATTAAAAGAAAGTTACCACTTTTAATGTAGTTCTTCAGTTAGGCCTATATATAGGCAACATTTCCTCTGAAAGTAACTTATTGAAAGGTTTTATTTATTATTACTGTTTTAATGCAATATTTGTTTATTTTAATATTACTTTTTTAGTAATTTCAAACTGTCTATCTGTGTGCTTTTTAAAAATTATTTTGTGATTATTATATATTTTAGAAATAATTTTAATGTATAATTTACATTTTTTAAAAAGACTAAATAAAGACTCCTTAATAAAAATAATAATTTAGCAAAAAGAAATAATTTTCTATAACTGAAGGCGGGGGGGGAACAGTTATAAACAGAGTATTAACTAAAAAAAAAAAAAAAAAAAAAAAATCTTTAAAACATAACTAAATGACATTAAAACCATCATTTCTTAATGTTTTTTTTTTCCTCAGTTTCATCTTAAGATGTTATTGTTTGTGTTCATTGGGCAGTTTTTTTGGCGCTCCTTTAATTGAATTTAAAGGGTAATTTATGGTATCTGCCTCGGGCCTGATTTGAATGTCTTCTGACAATGGGTGATAAATATGAAAGGCCTGAAAAACTCTTTATCCAGTTCAAATAGAATTTCTATTTTTAAAGAGGACAGTTTTTCTTTTTTTCAGACATTCAATGTTAGTTTCTTTGCGTTTTTAGCATTTTTGATTGGTTAACAATGAAATAAGATGCTAGAAAATAAATATAGCCTCATCATTTTTAATATGACTATCACATGACTGTTCTGAAAATTGTCATTGTTTTTTCTATTTTAGACTTTGCATTCAATGATTAAAGTATAAATGTTCTGTGTGTTTTTTAATTCAAATTAGTTTGTTTTCTCATAAAATTGGGTATGTTTGCTTTACATTTGACCATAACGATGGTTTTAATGTTATTTGGGTATGTTTAAAAAATAATTATTTTGAGTTGTTACTCTATTTTGCATTGTACTTAAGGGGTTTTTTTTTCTTGTTTATTTTTGCTAAATTATTATTTTTATATCTAGGATAACAGATTATTTACTATTAAAGCTTAATATTATGTTTAAAATTATATTTTTTTTACCATTTTTAATTGTAATAATGTTTTTTGGTACATGTAAGCGCCTTGGGGAGATAGTGAAAAAGGCGTTCGTGGAGAATAAAATTTTTTTACTACTTAGTTATCCCGTCAACCAATTTCGCCAAATTATATAAATCGCCAAACCACTCACCAAATTATACAAATGGACATAATTTTTATTTTAAATAATGAACTGAAAGAAACAAATTAGTATAACATTAATGAAAATGAAAATAAAACGTCAAAATAAAAATCAGTTGATGACTATAACACGTGTAACTTGCTTAAAGTCAGGTGAATGTGACATTTATGATCAACCATTATTGGCATATTTAATCTTATAGTTTAGCGATAGATTTTTGGTCGACGGGATAACTAAGAAGTACCAAAATTTTTTAACATATTTTCAGGCAATGTGTTTCACAATCACTGTCAAATAATTTCCCTGTGTTATAAAAACAAGCAACTTTTTCAATATTTTTTAGTATAAAGAAGCCATTTGTCTATTTTTATAAAGAAATTAAAGAAAATTGTATGCAAAACACAACAATAATATAGATATAATAAAGTGTTTATAGATTATATCTACCCTATATATATCAAATCCTAATGAAACGAATTTATGAAATGACTGATTTATGTTTCATGGCAATTTCTCATAAAATAGGGAATATTATGTGATTAAATTATCACCAAAAATCCGTATTGATTCGCAGATCTCAAAACTGGTACAGTAGACTCCCTTAAATCTGCGACCCTAAAATCTGCGTATTTTTTCAGATGTAAACAATGAAATTTACAGTTATGTTGCTGGAACAAAATTCAAGATGGTGCCGAAATCAGCGATTACTGCAATGTTTTTTTACTAAAGTTTTTGTTACTCATTCTCTTTTCTTTTGGCTATTACAGCTGATTTATTACTAAATAAATTTACATTACTTTTAATTTGATATAAATTAGCATTATCTAAAATTCCAGGGTTTGAAATGGAAAAATCTACGAACCGGAACAATATTTTAAAATTATTGTTCACGGAATTTTTTTTTTTAATTATGGAAAAATTTATTTCTAAACATACAAAGCAGTATAAGAAAAACATTCAAGACTCTAAATAACAATGAAAAAAGTTACAGAGAGTGCAATAAGCTATATATACTGATAATAGCATTAACATTGTTTTCCTTGCTTCTTTCCCTATTTCTTATGTCATCACTAGTTTGAAATACCGGTCTTTTGTTTACTTTATATATATTATATTTAAATACAGTTACATTAATAGTTTACTTTTATTCATCTTTGTTATGTAAAACCGTCCATGTAATGCTAAGAACGTAATGATGTATCGTACTTACGATCACTTTACCACTAGATGGCAGCATAGGACTTTTGGAATCGAATCGATTTCATCCGTAATAATTTAATATTTTTCTAAATTTTTATTTTAAACAATTATTTTAATAATTACTTACTTTTAAACTAATAAATTATTTTACTTAGTTTAATGTTTCACTTTATTGTAAGCATTCATTATAATTTTCCTTGCTTAACTACCAATCAAATTAATGTTTCAAAAATGTAAACAGATCAATGACCAGAAATCCACAAAATTCTAAAATCTGCACAACGTCTGGTCCCGAGTTGTGCGGATTTCAGTAACATATTTGAGCGGACATATGTAACTTGTATTTGAAAATGAGGTATGTGCCAAATTGTCGTAAAAAAAAAAAAATAATAATAATAATAATCACGCTAAACCACACAAATCATGACATTTAATCCCTACTTCAAAGCAATGTTTTAATTGTACAACTTAGTAATCCTATTGACCAATTTTGCCAAATTATACAAACTGACATAATTTTTATTTTAAATAACAAAAGATCAAATAAACTAGTATAACATTAATAAAAATACAAACAAAACGTTGAAATAAAAAGCACTTGATGGTGTAAACATGTTTAACTTCCTTAAAGTAAAAGAATATGACATTTACGATCAACCATTATTGGCATTTAATCTTATAATTTGATGATAGATTTTTGGTTGATGGGATAACCAAGTAGTACAGTTTTAATTTACCACTAGAAAAATAAAAAAATGCTAACTTGCGAGTTTAAAAAAAGCCATTGGTGAGATTTGCACCCGGCTAACATAAAAGTACCAAGAATTCTTTGCGATCATGGCAACTTTTATGTAGTTTTATTCGAAAAAATAATTTTGATTCTATAACCCTTTAAGACTGGACTGCTTTTTTGAGTTTTTTTTTTTTTTTTTTGAACAATGATATAACTGAAATTTGTAACAGATAATTCAAAAAAAATGTTGACAAAATTCATATAATATAGTTTCTGTGAAGCAGCACAATCACTCGATTCTGGAATTTATGGAATAGATAACCCAGGAACGTAGAATTTTAGTTAATGCCTAGCCCGCACGATTGTGCGGGTCCTGTCTTAAAGGGTTAATCAAAACGTAAAACCTTTCTTATGAAAAGCGAATGGATCAACACATAATTGTTTATGCAGTTACATGGGTTGGACTTTTATAATATAGGTGAAATGATGGCATATTTGGCAACATATTTGGTATAATACAGTAGAGGATCTTTATAACGCAATTCTATATAATGCAATTCTCCATATAACGCACAATTTCTCCGATGTAAACAATGATTTTTGTAGTTAAAAAGCACCTTCATTTTCACATTGTAAAATATTGCTACTCTCTAGAGGACTAAATTTGATACATTAGTTCAACTTTATCTTCTCATTTAAGACCTTTTTACTGAAAAAAATGCTATTATCACAATAAACATTTTTGAAAATGTCTAATATAAGGGATGGTTGTGTCAGTTATATTTGGATCATGTTTATAAAGTAGTTAACAATGTCTGACCTATATTATGCAAAAATTTATAATTTGGATAATTCTTGATAACAAGGAATGCAGTATAAAGATATTTTAATGTATTTTGATATGTTTCAACCTTATTTGGCCATGTTTACAAGGTGAATTAAATGATGTGATCCATATAACGCAAAATTCTATATAACGCACAACCTTGCGTTTTTAGTTTTGCGTTATAAAGATCTTCTACTGTATTTGGCAACTTATCACCTGTGGCTGGCTAACATTAAAGTACCAAAATATCCACCTGGAATATGGAAAGCGAAGGGACTGTTGAGGATAGTCACATGACTTAATCTATTATTATAGAGATTGTTTTCAATTCTAAAAACAGTGCAAAGAATAATATTTCCTTACGATTAAAAATTTATTTACGTGTGACTATAAAAAAAAACAAAAAAAAAACTTTCAAATTACTGTTAAATGAATACATGTTAAAAGCAGGAAAATATTGAAAACTATGTCTTGAAAATTGTATTTACACATAAATTATATAAGAGAAAGGAAACTTTAAAATACATTAATATGCTTTTAACCCTTTCAGGGGCAAGGTACTTCTATTCGTAAAATGTTGAAATCACTGAATGGCACCAGAATTCACAAACAAATTTGGAGATACGAAAATGCTTTTGTTCCCTTACTTAATAAAAGGAAAATGTTCATTCCAATATTCTGGTGCCAACGTGGCATTTAAGAATTAAAATTAAGTGGTCCAAAAATGAACCACTGTCCTTGAAGGAGTTAAAGCAGTAAATTGTATTCTGTCAATCATTTTATAATGCTGTTTAAAAATACCAGGAAGCAAAGACTCTGTTTTCTTAATTCCTTTTATTTTAGCTTCTTTTCAAATATTTAACTGGTCTTCTTTAATCAAATACGAAAACAGCCATTGGATGTCTTAACATTCAGCCTTAAATTTTCGCAATCAAATGAAATTGAATGAAAACTCAAAGACCCATTTACAGCGATATTGCTACAGGTTTTTCCATTATAATTCAATCTTCTCTAATCTTTTTAAAACCGATCAGATTAGAGTACTTTTAGATTCTGCAGTGTCTGAACGGTGGTTGGTGGGTGTAGCTTGCAGGAGGCAGAGCCCCCTAATTGTTACTATAAAGTAGAATCAGAAATTAAGTAAATAAAGAAATAAAGTACATCAGAATTATTTTTTGTAATTAAAGAGTTATAAATATTAACATATGCATGTTTGGTACCAGGGTTCGCTGATATATATTAATCGATATATATCTTGATATATATCATGATATATATCCGATATTTATTTTGAAAATATCAAGATTTTTGATATTTTCATATTATTTTGATATTTATTTTCAAAATATCAAGATGTGTGCTATTTTCAATATTTTTCTATAGTTTATATTTATTTTCAAAATATCACTGTGCAAGATATTTTTGATATTTTCAGTCAAAACAAGTGCAAATGAAATTTCTAACTGTTGTTGACTGTGTTGTTCTGTAAATAAATAATTTTTGTTTCTGATGGTGACTTTTTTAGCTGAAGAAGAAAAATATCTTTTCCAAGCTTTATGTTTGAATTTTTTACTTTTAACTGTAGATTATGAGAGACATTATTAATTCAGAACAGACACTGAATAATAAACTGTCTAATTTAAATACTCATACATATATACAGCTTCATTAGAAAAGAATATGTCCTGGTATTGATTTAGTTCAGTTTAAATTGTATTGCATGTTAGGGAATAAAAAAATTTAAAAATTTTCAGTTAAAACAATATTATGTATTTAAAATTTTGTTTTATAAATTTCTGATTTCCTGATAGTTGATACTGAATCCCATAGCTTTTTTTTTTTAATGCAAGTGCATAAGGCAAATTGTTTTGGTTTTCAATTAGTTGATCTTCAATTTTGTTCTAAATTTCTGATTTCTTGATTGTTAATACTAAATCCTATAGCGTTTTTTTTTCTTTCTTTCTTTTAATGTAAGTGCATAAAGTAAATTGTTTTGGTTTTCAATTAGTTGATCTTCAATTTTGTTAAGTAAAAAAAAATGTGCTTTTAGTACATTAAGTTTTCATGTTAAGTGCAATATGTTTTAGTTTCTATTGTATATTATGCTAGAAAATATTTATTATCAGCAAAGTTGACTATTTTGAAAATATCGGATATATATCAAAATATCGGATAGTTTTGATATTTTCGAAAATATCATGATATTTACGAACCCTGTTTGGTACTAAATGGAGACAGAGGAAAAGCAGTAATTTCGTGATGGGGGTGTAGATGATCGGTTATTTGTTGTTGCAATAAAATAAGAAATGAAACAGAAACATTTGAAACAATAAAGATTTTTAAAGATATTATATTTTGAATGCTAGGAGAGACTTTTTTTTTTTTTTTTCTTGTGTGTGGAATTTCAATGATTCTTTTTCTTTTTAAGCAGAAATTCGCCATAATGTGGATTATTATCGCCCCTGGATTTAAATTTTTACTTCTAATTTAGTTATAAAAACCTTTTTTTCAATGATTTTTTTCTTTAATCTTTATTATAGGCTCCTCACCCAATTTTAGTTGATTTTAGTTTTGAAAAGAGGGGAGCTTACAATCAGGATTTTATGGTAATTCTATTCAACTTGTAACAAGATTAAACCATTGTAAAATATTACCCATATTTCTTTTTTTAAGGAGGGACTATCACTCAATATGTGGTCTACATATATTTAGATCTTTAAAGAAGTGAAAATTTGCTGTTTTTCTAATTACCACAAGAGTCAGCATTTTAAGTTTCTTATAAATAAATTTAAATGTTTCAGTTGGAGTAAAATACTAAGAGCATGATAAAAATAAATAGATAAAACTAGCCCTCAATAAACTGGAATTTTCAAAAAGCATTTACACATGTTTACATTCAAAATGTCCTTTTAAAATATTAAATTGATGGGGAGCAAATGTCAGAGTAGAACATTTTTTGGTGAATTGCGTCATTCATGAGATATTTCTGTAAAGAGAAAAAAAAAAAAAAAAAAAAAAAAAAAAATTGATTTCAAACTTTATGTGATGCGAGTTACAAAGTGTAATTTTGCAAAGAGTATTAGAGTAATTTAGATGATACATTATATATTTATTGTTACTATAATGTAGTTAATAGGTCAGAACTATTTTTTTTTTAGTTAAAGAGTTATAAAGATTAACATATGCTATGCATGTCTGGTACTATATTGATAATAAACCAACCTTCTAGAAAAAATCTACTTTTACAATTATTTGATAATTTTAAAAAGAAAAGCAAAAACTGGTTTTTTAAATCAGTCTTTAAGATTATAAGAATGTTTCATCAATTAATTAGGAAAAGTAGATGTTTTTGGTATAAAATATACATTTTCAGGTTTCACTTCTTTTACCTTTTAAGGTGATTAAACACAGTGTCTATGGTGGTATAAACTATGGTGTCAACAGCAGCTTGTGTATATTTTTAAATTTTAGGCTAATTATGGGTGGTTGTACTGCAATAAACTGTAGAAATCATTCAAGAAAAGGTCATAGAATGTTTCAATTCCCTAAAGATGCTGAAAGAAAAAAGAAATGGCTGATTAATATGAGACGAGTATCTTGGATACCAGGAAAAACCTCACAACTTTGTAGCGTAAGTTTTCTCTTATTTTTAACTGTCTTATGAGTTATATGATAAATAGAAGATGTAAGATTTTTTTTGAGTATTTATTGCAAAAATCTTTATTGATTTAATGTATAAATTCCTTTTCTTTTACCTTTAAGGGTTGTAATTGAGTAAAGTTGCTGATATTCCAGAGTTTGCCAAGATTTTTGTTTTGGTTTTGAATACGCAATTTATTGTTATGATTCATTCTAATTCTGTTTTTGACTTAACGGTCGAAGAAATCAAGATCATTTTCTGGCATCAAAATGTGTTTTTCGCATGAGAGGGATGTAATACAGATTTATTTAGATATGTCAAAACCCCCAATTACACTCAGATTTAGTTTCACAAGAAAATGCATAAACTTAAATATAATTATCATCAGTTACAATTTTTGAATGCTTACATTTACTGATCAAGCTGTGGATAAATTAACAGCTATTATTCACAGTAATTTATAAAAGTACTTGTCTAATACTAATCTATAAAAATAAAGATAATATTTCATATAAACACTTGTAATGTGCGTTATGTATATATTTATTTATAATTAATTGTACATACTCTATATGCTTTAGCTAACAAGTTAATATAATTTTAAACTATATTTAAAACAATAATCTATTCTTTTTCCATCTTATATATAAATAGCTTGTTTACACCCTGAATGGTGGCTTTCTTTTAGGTGAGAAAATTTCCCCCCAAATGCAAGAAAGAGAAAAGTGATTATAGGAAATTTTAGATATTTAACAAAACTGAATATCATTTGATTAACTTTACCTGGCTAATGCCATCAGATATTGTGAATAGTCTGAACAACCAAATATTCAGATATTTTGCCAGTTATCCAGAATACCTAATGTGATTTGATACAGTGCAACTCTAGAACACATTAAAATTTTCATTTATAATGTCTCATATAAAATATGAATTTTAAAAAGTAATCCAATATTACTTTAAATTTATCCTCGGAAGATTATAAATGAAGCATGGATGCAACCTGTATTTAAAGATTTTACTTTTTTTTGCATTTCCATCTAATGTAACAAATGTATATGTACACTGTAGATATACGTTTACAGTGTACACGTACGTATTATGTAATACTCTCTCAAATCCGCACAAATTGGGACCAGAGGTTGTCTTGGGGGATTGGGAGAGGATTTTAGAATTTTGCAGATTTCTGATCATTGCTTTATTTATATTTTTTAAACAGTAATTTGAATGTAATACTGCAATCAAAATTATAATGAATGCTTGCAATTTAGCAAAGTATTAAAATAATTAAGTAAAGTAATAAACTAAAATCATAAAAATTAAGGTAATTTAGAAATGATTAAATTATTAAAAGAAAAGGTCAAGTAAATAATAATAATGTATAATTTAATATGCATAATAAAGATAAGATACATTTTCCTTGAATTATTCAATGAAACTTTCCCCATAAAGGTACTCTATTAATTCACATCAAAATCATAAAGTAAGGAAGTTTTATTTCAGGTTTAGCCAGTCTTAATAACCAAAAATGCTTGAATAATGCATAAATATATTTGATAAAACGCTTGCATTCACCAGTGATGTCATCAATATCTTGATTTTTTTCAGAAATAAATTTATACTTCCTTCATGAAAAATTATAAGTTCAGTCATATTATTGAGAATTATATATTAAAATACATATGGAATGATGTAAAACTAAAAATTTCAGTAATTTTGCCCCTACATCTTAACTGAAAGTTTCATTGTTTACATCTGCGATTATGTGTGTATTTTAGGGTTGCGGATTTGAGGGAGTCTACTGTATTATAATTCACTTATACAGTATAACTTCTTTAATACGGAATCATCGCGCTTACGACGATTCCAGATTATAGAAAATTCTAGATTACAGAAGTTTTGAAACTAGAATGCAATTTAGATAAATAATGATACTAATATTTGTCATAAATATGGTAATACAAAAATGCAAGGAACTTGATAATTTTAAAGAATTGAAAAACATTGAGAAAAATTAATTCAAAATACTCAAAAATAAATATATTTAAAAAATAATTACGTATATTTTGTGCAGTGTCGCCACCTGTTGTAAATTATCAAAAACAATAACCATACAATATTTTTAATATTGCGATTTCTGATTTATAAATACTCAATAAATAATAGAAATCACACGAATAACAGACATATCATGAAAAATATTGAAACTAATTTTGTAAACCAAAAACATTTATTGTGAGGAATTTAAATAAGACTTATAATTAATTGAAAAAATAACTTAGAAATACATTTACATATTTAAAATAGTAATATATAAGGCTAATGTTAAAATAGAATTCAATATGTAGCACCTACAAATATCAAAGTAAGTCATTACTTCAAAGAAATAATAATAATAAAATCCGATTTCGCAATGTTTATTGCCATCTTCTTATCTTTGGAGAAATAAAAATAGTAAAATTAACATTAATTCTGAATTTTTACAACTTAATACTAAAAAAGACATGTATATTAATTACAAATGTAATTCAGAAATTTCTTACAATTTTAAAATTGAAAAAAAGTTGTAAATTAGGTAGTCTTTTCATGTTTCCTAAACGTTTTCTGAAATTAATTCATAATTGTGTTATGGCGCCATCTATGATCTTTAATTGAAAATAAAACTGTATAAACATAAAGAAATGTCCAGATTAAAGATGTTATACTGTAATTAAATGTTGGAATAATACTGTAATATTCTTCTGAATTTAAACACACACAAAATTATATTTACATTAGTTATGTTACAAGATACAAGTTTTTGAATGCTTTAAGATTTTGTTTATTAATCGCAATTACACTGTTTTGTCATATACTAGAATCTGCTTATTATTATGATACAGCAGACTCCCTCAAATCTGCACAGCTTGAGAATCGAGGTTGTACGGATTTTAGAATTTTGCAGATTTCTGGTCATTGCTTTGTTTACATTTTTTAAACAGTCATTTGAATCTAATAATGCAATCAAAATTATAATGAATGCTTGCATTATAGTAAATTATTAAAATACGTAAAGTATGAGTGTAGACTGATAAGTAATGCACACATGCTTCTAGAGCGCGAATGAAATGACCTTCAGAAGCGCGCCCAGTGCCATGTGGGAGTAACATCCCCCCTCTATACGCATGTGCAGATTTGACAGGCGACTAGACTCTGGCCGTCCACAAAACGCAAGTCTTCTCTGATTGGCCCGTAAGACAGACCATTTCTATCAAAAAAAATCTAAGCGAATCTCATTCATTGAGCATGCGCTAAAAATGTTTACGGAGCGGAGCCGCAATGTTTACATTTTGTCTCGACGAAGCAGAGTTATCTGCTTAAATTTGAAATTTATTTGTTGTCGTCCATTATTTAGATATTTTGATTCTGTAATTAAAACTTTTTAAATCCATTATTATATTCTAAGTAAAAGAAGAGTCCTCATTCAGTGTGCAGTTATTTAAAGTTTTGTAATTTTGAAATATGTAACTGTTACGTGTTAGAGGAATAGAATTATTGTTTATCTAGCCAGTAAAAATAAAGATGGATATTTTATTCTAATTCAGTTTCTGATATAACGGGCCAGCTGGTGTTACTTTTAGAAGCAGGAAGTGTAATTTATATTCTTCTGCTTTAAAAGCGTATGCCTGCAGGCCAAACTCAATTTGAACAACTGGCAATAAAATTTCATTTATGGATTATCCAAAACAAATCGCGGAACTTCACTTGAATAACGATCAGGTAAACATTATATTTTTAATAAACCCAATTATCTTTTTTTTAATGTCTAGTGTAATTGTAAACGTCAATTACTTCTTATATATAAATAAGGTGTAGGGTAGATGTGCCAGTAATGGACACCCTTCCAGTAATGGACACCCCTTGATGTTTTTGCTTCATAAAAAAATAACTAATAAATATTTAGCTTTAATTATTTTTTTTATAATTCTCCCTTGTATGTTTTATAAATCTATGTTATTGTTGACACTTTTAATCAAACCAATCAGGAAGCAGAAAATAATGTTTCAAAGTTTTGCTGTTTTTTTGTGAAAATCTTAATGATGAGGTTAAGAGGTGGCTTCGTTTAATTAATTTATATATTATTTATTTTCTTGCAAAATTTGAATGTTTTTGTTTGAGTAGCAATAGAAAACTTTGAATTTTATATACTAATGGCTAATTACAAAATTTCATTTCTTTTTAAGGTTTTAAGAGGGGGTGTCCATTACTGGGATGGTTAATTAGTCATTTTCCAGTAATGGACACCCCATGTAGACATTGCTAAAAATGCAATTTTAGTAATGTTTATGGTGCATAAAATACTTTCGCTTAACTGCAAACCTAAATAATCAAATTTAAATTTTAAATTATACTTACCAAAATGTAATAATCAAAACTTTTATAAATAGCTGCTTTTAAGTTATTTTATGTGATTAATAAAATTTTGATATTTTATTTTATTTATTATTTTTTTTATGCAGTACATATATATACCTCACATATTTTATAATCTGCCAATCAAACCAGCCAGGAAGCAGAAAATACTGTTTAAGAGCACGGTCAAAGAGGGGGTCATAGGGCTTAACCCCTCTCCGTTTAAATAAAAACAATTAAGTTACAGAAGCTATTAAAAATCCCTTTTCTGTCTTAAATGTTTCATTTAAAAAAAGAAAAAAAAAGTAATACTATTAATGAAAGTTATAGGTAATATTCATGAAACTAGTAAATCTGCAGATCAGTGGCCTCAAAAATCAGTTCTACAGTTTTGTTTTGAAATTATTTTATTTAGTATTTAAAATATTCAACTCACAATATCATTTCTTTCATATTTGTAATATTAATTATTAAAAATGGTATATCAAGTAATCTCTGGAAGATTGTTAAAAATAGTGACACAGAACTAAACATTAATATTCCAAAACTTTTTTTTTATATTTTTTTTTTATTACCTTTTAAATCAAATCCACCACTGTTTCAATAATTTGATAGCTGTAATTGTCTGATATGTAGTATTTTAAACTATCCATCTAAAACAATTAAAACATCGATCTTCTGATAATTACAATAATTGATGCAAACAGTAAATGATTATCACAAATATTTTATTAATTACTGGTATCCTAATTGTTAAATTTATTTAAAAATAACTATTTTGTTTCATTAGTAAGTATTCATTAAATTCTGGTTCTAAATACAGTCATAAAAACAATTATATTTATTACTTTTTATGGGGTGTCCATTACTGGAACAGAGGGTGTCCACTACTGGGCCAGAGGGTGTCCATTACTGGGCTTTTGGGTGTTTTGATATATTTCTGTTATTTAAAATTAAATTTCTAACCATATGGGGAAATGAGGCTATAAAAATGGTTAAATATTGTTGATAGATTAATATAATATTGAAAAAACTGGAATATAATAATTATAACTATTAATAAAAAAATAATTTTTAAAGAAATTCCTTAAGGGTGTCCATTACTGGCACATCTACCCTATAATGCATTACTTTTTCTAGAGTAATTTTATGACAAAAAGTTATCTAAATATAATATAGTTTATGTATTATATTTCCATTAATAGTTAACAAAATTAAATAAGTTTATTATAATGCTAAGTATAGTGCTTTTTTTTTTTTTCAATTCTCTAACAACCCCTTAGAGGTTTAGATATGGAAAACTGGTATCATATATTTACACCTTCTAAAACTAAACTTTGTAGTTTTACAGAAAATCGTTTTATTATGCTCAATGTCCATTTGTGATTGCAGAAGGGGGTGGATTGTGTGCGGAGGTAAAATTACATAATCCTTCGCACATCATCTACATCTTCATCCTTAGTGGTTTTATGCTTATATGCGTGGTTTTACTTTTGCATGCAGAAGTAAGTGCTGTAACTTCATGTTGCAGTAAAATCATGCAAATTTTCTTTTTCTTCTTCTGCAAAATTTTCTTTTGTTGAGATCAGGGCTTAATTTGTGCCGGAGTCCAGCGCCGGTACTTCTCTGTTTTTAGTAGGTAAATATTTAAATATTGGTTAGAATACATTGGAGCTCATAAATACAGGACCCTGGTGCCCAGTGCAGCAGCACTTCAGAAAGACCGAAGCCTAAATTACCCTTTCCTTTCCTTCCTATCTCCAAGCTTTTGCATTCTTTTATAAATACTTATATGTGACATTATGTGTCGCACACGTAGAAGATGGAGATAAAACGGACACAATTTTTGGGCTTGAATTGACTTGAGCTCAATCTGTCTCTGTCTTATATTCAAAATTTCGGAACAGATGTGTTATTATCCCACCCTCCGCCATCTTGGATTTTTTTTGGCGAGAAAACCCCTTTTCCGCCAAGTAGTAAATGTCGCCAAGCACCCGTTTCTACGCATGTTTGGCTCAACGAAAATAAAATGTAAATAATAAACAAAATTCGCTAAACTGGCAAATCAGTAATCCTTGTATGAGCGTTTCGCGCACATTTAACGGAAAAAAAACATCGCCGAATTCAGCATTTCTCACAATATAGCATTCTCAAAATTCAGCAGTTCTCGTCTTGTAGCAATCTCAAAATGTAAAAAACTCTTAAAACAGCAAAATATACCTAAAAAACGAGACTCGCTAAAGTGGCAATCAGCAATAGTTGTATGAGCGCTTCGCGCTCATTTTCCGAAAAAAAACATCGCCGAATTCAGCATTTTTCGCAATATAGCATTCTCAAAATTCAGTAGTTCTCGTTTTGTAGCAATCTCAAAATGTAAAAAACTCTTAAAGCAACAAAATATACATAAAATTATCAACATACCATAACAGACATCTGCTTTCTTGAAACCTACAGCACAAAATATAACACCGCCGTCATTTTCCAAAATAGGCTTAATACGCATTGACACGCTATAAACAAACCCCCCTTTCATGTCAAAATTTCCTTATATTTCTTAATTACTTCAGCAAGAGCGTTTAAACGGACTACAGAAACTATAGTCAGTGAAATACATCCAATAAATTTAACATAAAAATAAAAAGACAGCCATAGAACACGATATCAAAGAGTATCTGGAACAAGAGTCAACCAACCGTCAGCAACGACACCCGGCAGTGAAATGAATGTTCACGCTCTCGCGTCGTAAAAAAGGGGGTTGCCATAATAAGTTACTAGACGCCAAACGCCGGGGTGGCCAGAGCGATAAAAATCGCCAAATACTCAACATCGCGGAGGGTGGGATAATAACACATCTTAGCCAAAATTTCATTTATTTATATATATATATATAAACTTTCCCCCTTCAAAATTACATATTGTAATTCTATTTCAAATCATTTTCATGCTATTTTGATCAGAATGAAGGGAAAATAAAACTGTGTTTTTCTATTCTAGTGATTATTTACAAATTTATGTCGGCACCACTCAAGAGACTGAACAATAATTTGCTTTCAGTTCGATTTTCTTTTGTGACAGTAGGATAATTTTTAATTGGCTGTTTTAAGATATCTAACCTGAAAAGGATATTTTCTACTTTAAGCCAACGAGCATCAGCTTCATGTTTTGTTTGTTTGAGGTTTTTTGCCTTCTATTGCGTATGAGTATAAAAATCACGTTAGTGGTTTTTCTATTTATTTTGTATCATGTACACTAAGGCTCTTCTCTACACATTTACAAAGTCACTTTCATTTGTAAGTAGATATAATTGCCATGTATTGTTATTCTGATACAAAGCCATAGAGCAGTGTTTCCCTTTTTTCTATAAAAGCATCAAATCTTTCCAATAATGGTGTCAAATTTAATCTGATTTTCAGGGACTTGCCACAAAAGAATGTTATGCAGAAGGAATCGATTATAGTTTAAGATATGCATCTTTTAATGGGAAATTGAAAAACATTGTTCCATTCTTCACCATATAAATATTAATTTCTGTAAATTTCATTCATTTTTTTCATAAAAATGCATAGCTGCGAACTATCCCTTTTTTGTGTTAACACTATTTCTGAATCGTAAGGTGTGAAAAAAACCTGATTTTTTTTTGTAAAAATGAGATATTTTAAAATTTAAATGATATTTTTGATTTTTTTCCCTACATTAAAATACTGGTTAACTACCAAGTATTTTAGGCTTCTAAATCAACAGGGTTCGTACGGTCCTTGAAAGTCCTTAAAAGTGCTTACATTTTTCAAGTAGAATTTTTAGTGCTTAAAAGTACTTATTTTCATGCAAAATCTGCAATAAGTCCTTAAAAGGGCTTGATTACATTTTGGTGTAAATCACCTGACAGGTGGTGCACTACTATGCTGCCTTTTTTATGATTTTCGCAATAGCGCTTACCTTAAGACCTAATGCATGAATTTTCCTCAAACTTCAGATTCAGGTATACCTTGATAAATATTGGTGCTGATTATGTTTTGCTGAAAATTGCCAACAGGTGGCACTGCTATACTGAATGTTTCAAGATTTTCACAATGACATCTGTAAAAGTATTGCACAGATTTTCTTCAAACTTCGGATTCAGTTAGACGTTGACATAAGTTGTTGCTGATTAGGTTTTGGTGTAAATCCCCCAACAGGTGGTGCTGCACTTTGCAGGATTTACACGAATTTAGCAATAGTCATATCTCAAGAACTAATGCACAGAATTTCATATCTTTAGAATCCTCATGATGGGCATAGATTGTCATTTAATTTTTGCACTCTGATAGTGAATTTTGAAGTATTAATATATATGAAATAGAAGAAAGTTTTGAGATTGGCACATCCGACTAGTTTTTTTCTTCTGCTGTATTTGTTATTTTAAAATTTTCTAAATTTCTATTGCCATGTGACATGCTGAAATTAACTCCTTCCTGGCCATTTGAGGGTTTGAAACTTGTATTTGAAAATGTATTTGTAAATGAAACTCTTTATTAAAAAATGCATATTATAATTTATTAGTTTATTTAATTTTACAGGTCCTTACATTTTTTTTGTTTTGGTCCTTAAAAGTTCTTGACTTTTATTTAAAGAAATGTGTACGAACCCTGATCAATAGAATCTCTAATTGCCAACATAATCTATATTTTTGTTTTAATTAATAAAATAATTATTAGTTAGTAATTACAGAAATTACAAAAAATTGCAAATTCTGTTTGTTTCTCAATCAGCCTGTTTTTTTTTCATGCTTTTTGCAATAAACCTATGCTGTTTTGACAAACAGAAAATGATCAGCGATTTCGTCCAAATGACATGTTGTACCCGACCAGAACCTGAAAATTCCATTTGAAGTCAACCCAATCTGAACCTGACAAAATGATTTACGCATGCCCGTAACATGATCTGAAACTGAAATGAAGAACCCCAAATGAAAGGAAATTAATTCATCTGTTAATGCAATTATAAAAAGTAGTTACAATTATATCTAATACCAATTTTATATTGAAAAATGGACATATCGCTCACCTGGAAGAAAAGTGACACATCTCGACAAAAGTAAATTTCACAGGAGAGGCAAAAGGGGGGGGGGGGGGAGAAAACTTGCATGATTTTACTCTAAAATGAAATTATAGCACTTAGCTCTGCATACAGGAATAAAAACATGCATAAAATCTTTAAGAATGAAGACATAGAATGAGGTTTGGAGAGTTGGGTCATTTTACCCCCCACACAATCCACCCCTCTTCTGTGGTCACAAATGGACATATAGTGTAATAAAGTGATTTTCCGTACAACTACACTTATGAAATTTTTTGTGTAGCAAGACGCACCTATAACAGGCCTATTAGTTGAATAAAATGCAAAATGAATTTTTGCGATGTGTGTTATTTTCCTTGCGGGTCAGTGATATTTAAATGTAGTCAGATTTCTAAATAATGGAAACTATGGAATCGTTGAATAATTCCAGGCATGGATTGAATTGTCCCTATTTCTTTTTTTGATGGGAAGAGGGGGGTAGACTAATTTTTTTTGCTGTGAGTGGGGTTTAATCTAGAGTGTTTCTTGCATGTTCGATTTAGGTTTTTGCAAGTCGAGTCGTTGGGATTTTCAGAAGAAGAAAAAATTAAAATAAGCAGAACTATGTTTCAAATCAATTGAGTTTATTGTCTTGAATTTGTGTTTGCTATAATTAATGCCTTAATTTTCTTCGTATATTAGTACATGTTTTATTAATTATTAAGGGGGATATTTTAAAACTCTAAATGACATGACAGATTATGCAAAATGGCTGAAGCATTAAAGTATTGCTACTAATTTATTTAACTTTAAAAAAAAAGTTTTCTTTAATGATCTTTAAATGAACTATTACTTTTATTTAAATTCAGATTAAGGTTGATGTGCATCATGTTTGTGTCAGGTTGCATATTGAGAAAAAAGATTTTGTTTTTTTCGCGTCAGGTGCAGGTTAAATTCAAATATATTTTTTGGTTCAACCTGGATATAACCCATCCACACAGTGTTCTATAGTTAGTGTTGCCAGGTCTCCTGCGTAAATCGGGGGTCCAAATGCTCTGGACACCAGAATTTTAAAGTATTTTTCTTATTCTATAATGGTAGAATTATCTGCAATTAAAGATAGCTAAATAAACAGTAAGTAATTAGTGACATCCAGAGCATTTGGAGTCCTGATTTACCCGCGACACTTGGCAACACTTTCTACAATTGAATCAGTTTGCTATTTGGAGGTATTTGTTACTTGATATGAGTGTTTAGAATTGAAAAGTGTTCACTAAATGCAGATTGGTTAATGTCCATTATAGAGGTTTTATTACGTATAAATTTTTTACCTGAAAAAATATTTCGGCCTTTCTTTTGAAAATAGGTTCAACCGAACACCACCTGCAAGAATTTAAACTGAAACTGACCTGAAACCGAAAAAAATTAAATTCAACCCAACACGAAATGAGAAAATATCGCTGCAATATCACTTGACCGAGGGTCAGGTTGTTTTGGGGGTAAAATCGGTTTATCCAACCCATTGAAAGACTTATTGTAGTACCACCAAGGTATTGAATGATTATGCATAATTTTAGTATAAAAAAGAAGCAGAAACTTAAAATGCTAATAAAAATTCATAGAAGTCTTTTTGGCAGATTTAATTTATGCAACTGAGAGTCTAAGGTTTTGAAAACTTTATTTTAAGGGTGTATTTTTTGCAAACATCCCATGGAAAAGCATCAATAAAATCTTCAGATAAAGTAGATTTTTAAAGTTTTCCCAACATTACATAGAAAAGATGTGTTGTTAATGGAAATAATTAGAAAAAACATGTAAGATTTTTTTTCTTAAATCAAATATATTAGTACCATTTGATTAATGCTTCAAAAGATCCACTTAATCATTTGTTTAAAATTGGAAAATACATTTTTTTACAATTAAAAAGTAACTAGTAATATATATGAATAAAATTAACAAATTAATTGTTACAAACATTTTAAAAACTTAATACTATAAACTGAATTCATCTGGTGTATAGTTCTGCTTATTTTCATTAATTTATTTGTTAAAATCCAAACATTCTGACTTGCTGAATCTGATCTGCAAAAAACATTCTAGAGCGACCCCGATGCACAACAAAAAAATTACAGTCACCACAACCTTAATAAAAAGAAAATTGGGGGCAACCCAATCTGATACAAGACATTATTCAATGATCCTGTAGTTTCTGCTATTCAGAAATTTGACTACATATTACAGAACATAGATATGCAATATTAACCAAACTTTATTTAAAGCTCTTTAAAACTGTATTATAAATAATATTTATATTTTAGAGATTTTTTTTAAATGATAGTCTCATTTTTTATCTTTGGTGTTTTGTTTGAAAATAGTGAAATATATTACCTTTTTATATTATATTTATTATACAGATAATATAAGGCTGTTAAAAATATTTTTGTACATAGCTTTTTTTTCCTAATGCGTTTTTACTAGTTAGTCTATTTTTTGTATTTGTGAGTTTGAATTTCTTTTACTGTAAAAATTGTAAAACTTTTAAGTAATATAACATCAAAACACTAATTTTAAAACTATCCTAACTATGTTTCGTTATTTCATTAATAGATGGCGCTTGTATCATTTGGTTTAAAATAGCACCAGAGGGCGCTGCTCTATGTAAACAATGTTTGTTTACATTTATAGATTTCAAAATGTTCTCATTTGTTAGTTGATTTATAAGCATTTATTTTAAAGAATTAAAAAAGAAATTGTATTTATTTATTTAAAATAAGAATTTTAATAATGTATTGCTGTTTTATTTCATTATATCTTTTTTTAAATGACAGTTGCTCAGCAATTTCAGCTTTTCAAAGGTAAATAACTGAAATTGTATTAAGAATTTTGTTTGCCTTATTTTAAGCCTAATTTTTTAAAACATTCAACTTTTTTATGTATAAACATTTATAAAATATAGGTTGCTTAAAATCCCATTGTTTACTCAACGTTTTCTTTAAAATTTTTAGCAATAACTTTCACTAATTTCTGTGATATAAAACGTTTATTAACCAGTAATAATTTCTTGTTAACTCGTGGTTTTGTGTATATATATGTGTGTGTTTGATCCTTCTCAAAGTTTTTATTTTATCCCACTCTTTTTTAAACCATAGCATACAAACTTTAAAATCTTGTAAACTTTTCCCCTTCCTCTTATTTTTGATTTTGTAGCAATAAGAAACAAATCAGGGTTAATATTAATCCCAAATTAGCTCTACTGGTAGTTTAAAAAATACAACTAAAAAATCATATCAACTGAAACATGGTATATTACAAATACATGTGCTAAATTAAGGGGAAGCTACTCTCAAAGTTCTGAAACTGAAATGTTAAACATTTTAAAAGCTGGCCTTTTTTTCTTTTCTTTCTTGTAATAAAACCTATTAAAGTACCCTTAAATGAATTTTTGGAACAGATGTATTATAATCCTGCATCCACCATCTTGGATTTTTTTCTTGCATGTAACTTCTTTTTCGCCAAGTAGTAAATGTCACCAATGGTTAAATATTGTTGAAAGATTAATATAATAATGAAATAAAACTGGAATATAATAATTATAACTATTAATTAAAAACAATTTTTAATTCACACCAAGAAAAAAAATCCAAGATGAAGGATGTGGGATTTTAATAGATCTGACTTAAAAAGCACCTTCATTCCCACAATGAAAAAAAAATTGCAACTCTCTAGAAGACTAAATTTATACATTAGTTTAACTTTAAATTAAGAGCTTTTTAATGGAAAAATTGCTATTATTACAATAAGCAAGTTTTAAAATCGCAGTTTAAAAAGCATTAACAACACAATATATTTTGATATATTTTATTTGATATATTTTGATAAATTTGCTACTAATAAGTATGTGATCACTTCTCATATTTAAAGAAATATTCTTTTACTTTTTCATGCGAGAGTAAATGAAATTTTACAGTTTAAAAAAGAGTAAGCCCGAGCCTGATGGCTGGCATAAAATCGACCTAAAACAAACGACTTTGGTCATCTGAATGTTAAATTTACAATGGTTGCTTATGCTTTTTATTGCGTTGGTTTTTAGATGCTACAAATTTACTAAAATCTAATTTATAATCATATAAAGCAATGATTTTTTTTCTAAATTTATGAGTAGTAAAGATTCAAAATCCTTCCCAGGTGAGAGTGATGGTGAAGATCCTGGTTGTGCCACTCTAGAGAGAAAAAAATAAAAATAAAAGTGCCCAGTTAAACTGATGGGATTGAGCTCACGGGCTATTCACACTAACTGTATATTATACTCTTATTTCAAAGAATAATCCCCCCTCAAAAAATAAACGAAGAGGGATTAGTCCCCGTTTCCCCCCTTTATACTTAACCAATGCAGGGTGTCTACAGAATCTGGAAATCAGGGAATCATGGAGGTTTATCACTCTGAAAAAATCAGGGAACTTTGTAAAAATACTGGAAAATCAGGGAAATTTGTCTATATTGTGAAAATATTTGCATTTTCACCTTGCCAATGAGACTTATTCGTCTATTTTATGTACCATATTTTTTCACATGCTGATTAATCTTTCCCAATATTTTTTAAAAGATGCACATGGTATAAGTTTTTGATATTTAACGTAAATTAAGGTGATCAGATGTCCTGATTTTCTGTACATAGCACTTATATTGAAGGCAATTTACACATTTTTAATTAAATGATACATTAGCATAACCTGAGTTGTACGAAGAATTGGCATACATGAAAAAATACTGTATGTGTATTGTTAATAATGGAAATCAGGGAAGTTTGATAAAAATAGTCAGGGAAATCATGGAAAAATCAGGGAACTTTTTTTTAGAATTTCTGTAGACACCCTGCAATGAACATCCAAATGAAATCAGAAAGCTCCTTAACATAATAAACTGGTATACCAAATTTGAAGCAAATCAGATAATTCTGAATGAAAAAACATTTACTTATTGTTACTAAATTTGTTACATTTACTATTATTTACTTATTGTTACTAGCAAGCAACAAAAGAATTAAGATTTTAACCTTTTTGAGCTAAGGAAGGAGGACAAAGAAGGAAAGCAAACATTTCATGTGGGGGGGAGGAAGGGGGAGAGATTTCCCTTAAGATTATGAAAAAGCATATGGAAATCCATCAAAAGATTCGAAATTATCTCCCTTTGATTTTTAAATCAAATTTTTCCAGAAAAAGGGGGTGGGGGAGTATATTTGGGAATGGAAAAGATCATCAAAACTACTTAAAAGTAGGTGGGGTCTTACTTTCGAGGAGGGGGGGGGGGTGGGTGGTTCAATTGAGATTTTATGGTATCCAAAAAGAATAGTCTGATAATTTGGCCAAGTTGAAATTTTTCAAAGGAAAATCTTTAAAATGTTGGATTATCTTACTTAATCTTATGTTTAATAGTTTTTTATTTTTAAGTTATGTTCATTAGATAAGGAAGGAATGCAATGCATACAGTGTACTCAATCCAAGCTATTTTTAGGTGCCATGGTGATTATTCTATTAAATCCTATATATACGTAATTAATTCGATGATATTCCATGATAGGTAATGATTCTAGGTTGCCATGGTAATTATGTCCTGTTAAAGATGGAGTCCTGTTATTTCTGTATGGCTGAATTTAACATATATAATCGTAATAAATTTTGTATTCATGTATTTTTGCATAAGGGTGCAAAAGTTATTGCACCAAGATCTAAATATTTATAAAATTAGTTATAGTACGAATGCATCTCATTTGCCA
Source organism: Maratus speciosus (assembly GCA_963932465.1). Taxonomy (NCBI): domain Eukaryota; kingdom Metazoa; phylum Arthropoda; class Arachnida; order Araneae; family Salticidae; genus Maratus; species Maratus speciosus. The sequence goes on from CAWVRF010001084.1 coordinate 186,416, forward strand.
AGTTTGGCATACAATTTAATTTCCAACTTGTTTAACCTTTAAATGCAAAATTAGAGCAGCAAAAAAATCTCCATCTGGAAGAATAAACCTTTTATTTATTTTTTTTTTTTTTGGGGGGGGGGGGGGGTAGCAAAATAAATTAGGATTCCAGAGTATACTCCAATATAGGCACTTCAGAAAACCTTATTGGTTCTCTGAAGTGCCTATAAAATACAGCAGGATATTGAGAATCATTTTCAAAAATTAGGCACCAATATGTTGGTAAAAATAAATAAAAACATTCAAATTATAAAAAAAAAAAGTAACGAAACAGGTAATGATAAAAGAAAGTCTGAAGCCCAGAGAGAGGGGTGTAGGGAGGCTGTTATTCTACTCTAAATGACATTTCTGAATTTATCTCACTTTTAAATGTGCAGGTTAGGTTGGGTTAGGAATTTTAGTTCTGGCAATGCAGGAGACTGGGATGGTGAATATCTTGACTAATTTGTGTACCCTTCTACAGTAATTGAACAGTACACATTACGTGACTTTTACCATAAAATCTTGAAAAAGCTGTAGGAACACAAATGGAAAAAGCATTCGTGAAAGTACCAATAGCTGAGCAACAGCAAGAAGCTGTTTGTGACTCACCTTGCACATCTTTATATTCCATCTAAAATCTTATGCTTTTTATTGATCCCTCCACCCTTATTTGGACATCAAAATTTTGTGAGATTTTCTTGCAATTAAATCATATACCAAAAAGTGATTTAAAAAAATATAAACAAGACTTTTCATGAGAGACACCTGTCTGAAGATGCATATAAAATCTAGAAACTTGAACCTGCTAGTTAAATTGGGATTTCTTTGAAAATTTGGAGCAATAACTAGGTGGACATCTCTGGTGAACAGAGCCCTTCTCACTGAAAAGTGGCCGTGCACTAGAGTATCTTTCCTGGACAATTGCTCTGAAATTATTATAAGAAAAGTGAAGAATTGAATTTTCATCTTTTAAACTGTCCTTTAATAATTGAAAATGTAGCTATCTTCATTGAAGTACGAATTCCTATTGTGAAGCAAAGAAACCAGATGAACTTGGTTTCTAGTTGAAATGTCAAAAATCCAAAAGAATCACACCAACCCAATGCCTAATCTGAAAACATTTTCAGTGGCTACAGAAGAACCCTCATAGGAAAAAATCATAGGCAAGGATTTACTGTGCAAGCATGCAATCTTCAAATTTACGGATAAGCTCTGTCTTTCTATAAACAAACTAGCAGAACTACCTGGCTTTGCCATTATTAAGCATGAGTGCCTTACAGATAAAATAAATAAAAATGCAATAATATAGCAATCACAATAACAGAATTTCTTCACATTGTTAAAAGTAAGGATCAGCTGAAACAGAAACCAAATTTAGGTAATCTTCCTACTTTCACCCGAAAACGAAAATGTCCAAAAAAGAATTTTTTAAGTAATTAATACATACATATCTATTTATATAAAATCCAAGTCTCTGCGTGTCCCTCACAATCCTAGTTGGACCGTCTCATTGATCGCGGCCATGTGGTCCTTCCTATGGAGACATCGATATCAGCTTCAACAATGAGTAATTGTTGACAAGTACTAATAGCAGGGTTACCACAATAGTGCCAATTTTGACCAACTTGCCAAAATATCGCCAAATTTGGTGACAAAAGTAAGTTGCATAAATGAAGCCGATAGCTGGCTAATTTGGCGAAATTCCCATTGAAAAGCCTTAATTGTTCATAATTAACCTCACTGTAATTTAATTTAAATTCTATGCATTTAAGGTTTTTTTTTTTTTTTCAAAATCTATGGGTCAGAATTTAAATTGTAATATACGAAAATGTATGTCTTTACAAAAAGTTTAAATATTAAATTTTCGATAAAGTACTGCAAGACTAAAAATTTAAGAATAAAATAAATGTAAAATAAGACTAAAAAACAGCTGTATGACTAGGAAATTGGAAATAAAGTAAATTTTTTAAAAAATGCTTTTGTTAACATTTACAAAAATGTAGAATATATATATATTTAAATGCACTAAAGGGTAGAAAATAATTTTTGGCTAGAAAGGAAATTGTTTTATTGTCTTGTGTCCAAGGGAAAAAAAAAAAATTAAAATGGGGGTGCCAAATTTATTTATATAATATCACAAAAAATTTTAATTAAAGAAAAGTTAAATTGTATTTCAGTATATATATATATATATTTGAAAAAATGGAACAGATGTCATATTCACGCGATTTTTTTCTGTCGCCAATATCATATAGGCAACAGGTACTTAACTTGCGTCAAAGTGTCGTTATTTTGTTTGATGTGGTAACCCGGATTATGTTGTTGATGTTTTCGCCAAATTGGCAACCGAAAAAAATCGCGCCAATATGGGGCGAATATGACATCTGTACCGAAAAAATATATATATACTCGTACATATCTATATATTTTGTACATTTTTGTGAATGTTAATGAAAGCATGTCTTTTTTTTAATTATTATTATTACTTTTATTTTATTTGAAAGGAATAACTAATGAAGACGTGATTTTTTTTTTGAAGAGATTTATAAGCAATCTGTGTTTTCATTTTTCATTCACTTAATTAGAACTTCATTTACAAACAATTATTTTCTCAGTACGGCCATTTTTTTCATTTCCAGCTTCAGGAAATTTGGTTCAAAATGCCCACTTTGACAGCATTTTTTGAAATATATTCTGCCTTTATCAAAAAATCAACCAATAAAGCACATTGTATAGTTTCTGAATAAGAGAACCTGCCAATTGGATGCGTTTGAGAGCAAAAATAAATTTAAAAATGAGTCAGAAAATAAGCCATTTGGATCTGCACCCTTAACACGATAATTTTTTCGTTAACCCCCATTTTTGTTTAATTTGTTTTTGCTGTAAGAGTTGGTCCTATCAAACACCTGTCAATATGAAAGCTGTAGATAATATTGAGTGGATGTATAATAAACTTAAGTGGATTGGATATCCTGCGAATTGACAACATTATGCATTTTTTCCTTCTTCAACCCTCCCCCCCCCCCACCCCACCCCATTTTTTTTTCATTAAGAATTGATCCTATCAAAAACTTGTCAATATAAAAGTTGTAGATAATATTAAGAAGATTTATAATAAGTTTAAGTGAATTTGATATCTTAAGAATTGGCAAAGTTATGAATTTTATCTCACTAAAACCCCATTTTTTCACTTCTTGAGCCCAATTTTAACTTTACCAAAAATCTGTGATACCTAAGTTTTCGGCACTTTTCCTAAAAGTAATAATAACTTAAACTGATTTGACATATACAGGCAAAGTTCTTTAATCCGCACAAGTTGGGACCAAAGGTTGTGCAGATTATGGAATATTGTGGATTATGGATTATATATCATTTTCTTATTTCTGGACACTATTTTAATTCCATATTCAGTATAATATGAAAAGAAAAACATGAAATATAATAATTAATTTAATATGCTATAATCAAAAAATGCATTTTTCAAATTCTTGCATTAAAAAATTTATTATATTAACTTTTATATATTTAAATTTTTCAGATATTTCTTTTAAAAAGTCATTTTTGGATCAAGAATTTGTAAATTTGTTTAATTGTTTACATTCATTAAGTAATGCGAATTATGGATCCTTGACTTTATTATACAGTAAATTCTGTCTAAGGCGGAGTCTGTGCAAGCCGGAAATCTGTCTAAGGCGGAAATTTTTTCAAGTCCCTGCGAACCCGTAGAAAATAACATTAATTGCTGCTGTGTAAGCCGGAATCTGCCTAACGCGGAAACGGAAAGGTTTTTAAAGTCCAATCGAAACGAAAATTTTGCGTAAGGCGGAAAAAAATGATATTTTAAAAATTAAGGCATTTGTTTTATGAAATTTTAAAACTGAGATACACATATTCATCAAATATTCGCTGTTAAACCTTTTAATTAAATTCAGAAATAGATTAATAAAGTTAATTGTAAAAAGCAGAAACACTTTAAATTTTTAAGAAATACTTTTTTGTTCTATTATTTTCTATATAATTTTGTATATAAAAGTTATTACTAATAAAATACACATTTATGAAAATATATGTATTTTCTAAAGTACAATATATTATTCTTTAAGGTTTACTCAAATTTAAAGTGGCAAATTTCCAGCTCATTCCGGAAGTTATTTTAAACGTATACGTCAAATTCTCAGGAATTTTTATTACAACAGTACAGAGAAATTGAATAGATTGAATAGCTTTCCTTGTAAAGAATATTTCAGAATTTCACTTTTCCAACCAATTTTCGAGACAGGAAAATTAAGAAAAGATCGTCGTAGGCAAGCAATTTATTATAACTCTCGATACAATATATTTATCGAAAACGAAAAACGATATTCAATTTCAAATAGCTCCTACAGTCATGCTTGCAAATTTTATGGTTTTACGTATGAAAATGACACCAACAATGTGTCAGAAAAACTTTCGTTACAGAGTGCTTTTTTAAATAAAAGCTTTGAAATTTTACTAACTTAAAAGTTTTTGGGCCTGATCTTATAGATTTTAATAATAAACAAATGTTTTTCCTCTGAAAAAATAAAAGAAGATCATACCGAGTATATTTTTCACATTTGCCAAAATAATTGATAAAAAAAATTCATCAAATAATCCCTATTCGTTAACAAGTGTTTAACTCTCTAAACTACTATATGTGACAGATGAGGTATGCAATCGTGTTTGTTAAAGTGAATGATTTTTGTTAACTTCCATAAATGAAGCAATTTCGAATCGGTACTATTTAATTCATGTGTTCAAATAATGTTTGTCGAGATTTTTAAAAGCAATAAATTTAATAAATTTAATTTCATTAAAAAAAACGGTACTAAAGGTTATGGACATACAAAAAATATATATGACTTGCGCAATGTTTTTAATTTTTTGAGGGGTGGAAAGGCTGTTTTGCATAAGACGGAATACTGCCTACGACAGAAAATTTTCTCGGTTCCGATCGATTCCGCCTTAGGCAGAGTTTACTGTAATTAAGAAGTTATGGGTGTTTTTGGTTTTCACAAAACTCCTCCCTATTTCCACCCACTTGTCTATTAACGAGATTTTCCAGCCCTTGATTTTATGTGTCAGTGTGAAAAAGATTTGTGCAGAATTATAGAAGTTATGGTGTCCATAAAAAAGTTATATATATTATATAATATTACAATTCATCATCTTTTTTTAATAAAAATTATATATATATACATATATATAAAGTTCTGAACTGGGGGTGGTTTTGAGTTTTAGGGGTCATGATCGGCATAGATCTGCAAAATTTTTTCAGAAATTCTAACATAAGGGAGATTGCAATAGGTAGTATTTCTTATGAAATGTACCTAAAAACTTCACGGGGGCTTGTACCTGATCCCAGGATCTTAAACGGAATGTAGTTGGGTATAAGAAAATTTTTTAGTAGTTCATAAAGTTTCCAGAGAACTTAAGAATTATGTTAAAGAAAATTGTAAGAGAATCAGATCATTTTTAAAGAAGCTACACCAAAGGTTACATGCAAACAAAACGACTTGCAATAGATCTGAAAATAGTCATGCATTTGTAATGCTTGCAAGTAGTTACTCCTGTTTGAAAAATGCTAAAAAGCACATCGATTACAAATGATTTCAATGAATGATAAGCCAATAGAAAGCTTATATATCAAATACTAAGGACATTTAAATCACAGCCAATGTGGTTTTTATTTATTTACAATCTTGCTTTGCACTCAGTGGTTCAGCACTTTGATATTTTTACATTTGTTTAGTCATTCCTTTGACACAACTTCATAGAAAAAATTACTTTTTAATATGATGCTAGTACATGCTTTTATTAAACCATTAATGCAACTTAATATTTTTTTTTTCTGTGTAAAATTCATTTAATTTTTTATTCTTATTTAACTACTACTATGTATAATATCATTAATTATTGTTTGTTTTTTTGTGTCTAGAAAAGTTTTATTCTAATATAAATTTTATGTAAAATAAATAAATATATTTTTTTAATTTATCATTATGATTTATAAAGCTTTCATTTTTTAAATTACTGTGATGATGATGAAAATAAAAATATTTAACTAATTTAATTATATACAGAATAAAATTCTTCTTACTATTCGAAATAAATATATATATAATTTTTTTTTTTTTAACTGTTCACTAAACCTTAATAGTTAAAGCAATTCATTCAACTAATATCCTGTGGTGACAGAATGCTGTTTCTTTCATTCAATAGTGAAAATATTGCTACTAAAAATTATTAATTTCTTATAAAAAGAAATTTTCAATTTTTTTCTTGCAGCATTATTTTAAATTTGTGATCGCTTACGCAGATTTTGAATATTTTTATTAATTAAATACAATAAAAAAAATCCCTCACCTGTAGTAAAGATCTGCATGGGCCGGCCCGAAGCCTGATCCCGGTCCATACTTTTTTCTGAAGGCTCGGGCCGGGCCTGACTTATTTTTTCTGTACAGAGCCGGGACTGGTTTCATTCCTAGCCTTCACAGCCTAAAATTTTCAGTCCTATTTTTGACCCAGCCCAAACTCATTGTTTCAGCATGGCCTGGTCCATTCAAAGGTCAGTAAAGTTAGACCTGGCCCAAAAAATGCATGCATTTTTAAATCGCCATTATTCTACACTTAAACATTAAAATTTATTCTTTTGAAAGAGTAGTATATTTCTACGCTTATTAAAGTATAGCTAAATTAAAATCTAGTAAAACGTGTGAAAAAGAGCCTGCATATGACGGAACTCTCTTTTAAACTGAAAAACATGTTGATCCATGCAAATTTGATATACTAATACGTAAGAAAAGAATATATAATACATTTACATTTGCTAAGAAGAGAACTTGTCATAACGCATTTTTTTTCCTTGCAATTCCACCTTAAAAGATTTTGCTGCATTTCATTTTTCTGATTTTTAACATACATGGAATAACAGTATTAATGATAACTGAAACATTTACATATAAGAAGTAGAGATTCCTTAAAAAAAAAAATAAACATTGCAGCCTGCGGCACTTCTATAAAAATTAAGATTATAAACAGGAAAAAAAAAGTTAAGATAAATATTTCTGATAAGAGTTCCTCATATGAGACAAATTTTTAACCAAATCGACATAAAAATCAATGTTTTGTAGAAATTCACTTGGGCCGGGCCGAAATTTTAGGTTTTTTATCTGGCTGGGCTCGGGCCGAAATTTTTATTTTTTTATCGGGCCGAGCCAATTTTTTTTTTTTTTTCTATGAGTCGGCCCGGGCCTGGAAATTTCGGCCCGAGCAGGCCTCTAATCTGTAGATTTTATTTTCCCAGAAAAAAAAATTCAGGTATATGATTTATTCACATATAAATTAAAAATAGGAAGCGGAATTTTATTAGCCATCGGCCAATTTTGTTCATATTGCTGTAGAAGGAGTGCTTTCAGGACAGATGGGGGGAGGGGGGAATCCTGATGAAGCATGAACAAATTTGTATTATTTTACACTACAATACACTTACAGATAAAATGAATGAAACTTGGTAATGGCTGTAAAAATAAACTAAATGTATGCTAAACTGAGGACTGTTAATCAATGAATTGAAACAACTTGTAAAATAAATAGTACATTATCTTAGATGAATATATTAATTGATGGCTGCCTTTCAATTATTATGTTTAAAGTGCATATTTAGAAAAAAAAAAGAATAGCAACATTTAAATGAATTTGCCATGCTTTATACATTTTCATAAAATTTACTGTGATTTAAAATTTTTTTTAACAATAACTCTTAGAATTAATAAGAATAATAGCATGAAATATTGAACATAATATACATTTTTGTATGGACATCATAAAAATAGTTGGCATTGTGTTATCAATCAATATTGAAGTATCTAAGTATTAACTGGATAATTTTTAATTAAAAAATATTAAATATATTTCATTTAGATATTGTGCTCTTGAGTAAAACATGCCAATGAAGTAATTTTTTTTCTCCAAAATATACTTAGCTTTGCAACAATGAGAAAGGTGTATGTGGGGGAGCTGGATAGTTTTTCTCAAAGCACCTAAAAAGCTGATAAGATGTATAAAAAAATAATTATGTTGAGATGAACTGATGATTTCTAAAAGCTAATATAAAATTTATTATTTGGTGATATAGCAAGTTAGAAAAGATAAAATTTGAAAAATAGTTTCTTGTAGTATTCACACTTTACTTTACATGTACTTATTTATTAAAAAATGAAAATATTAAACACATAAGAATCGCTTTTAATTTAGGTGCTACAAATAACTCTAATTTTAGAATTCCTTATGCATCCTAATGTGTAACACTTTTCAGATAAAGGTATAAAATAAAAATATACGAAATACAAATTAAAAATTTTTTAATAGAGTTATTCAAAAAATGTAGAAATAAAATAACTTTTCAAATCCCAAATAAACTTAATTATCAAAATATTAACTTATTGTTACATGTTCATTGGTGACACTTACTGTGTAATAAATAAAACCAGGGCAGCAGCAAGAGTGGTGTAGATGACGTCTAGGCTAACAGCAAGCACAGCTTTTGCACCAACCTCTGGATATATTGTTGCGATGTGGAAAACCATAGTAGTAAAGCACTCTAGCAAGTTACACTTGCAGACAGAAAATCAAAATTAAGTCCTGCCTGTGAGTGTATCCAGCTGTCATAAAAACTTTACACTATCTTTTTTCCATCCTTCATTACTCCATTCATTGACTTCCAAAAGTTGACCCATATCTTCAGTGATAGTAAGTATAGTATGATACACATTTTAAATTAATATTTTGATATTAAATTCATTTGGGATTTGGAAAGTTATATTAACTGTACATTTTTAGATAACAACCATATTAAAATGTCCTTTATTTTTCAGTAAATAAATTCATTTTATACCGCTGTCTGAAGAGTTTCATAAATTAAAAATTCATTAGGAATTCCAAAATTAATAAAGAGTTATCAATAACTACTAATTTAAAATGAAGTAAATTGAAATGAGTGTAATATTTTCATTGATTAAAAAAAGTTATGAATAACATTATGAATATATTTAATTTTGTTGTTAAAATAAATAAATACTCTTTTAGTTTCATATGTACATTAAGAGATCCCAGAAAGATATTTTCATTCAATGCTACTGGTTTAAATCTGAGGTACACATTGAAGTAACTTTAATTCAATTTAAGTAAACTATTCATTCAAAATAATTTGATAATTTAGAAAAGATTTATTACAAGTGAAGATAGATTTACATAAGTAACTTTGAAAGTTGCAACATTTTCAAATGTGCAAAATAAAAAAGAATAGGAAGCAATTTTTTTTCTACTAACATAAACAAACATATATTTAATACGATTTTATATTATTATACTACATTTAATAAGATTTTAATAGATTTTATTCAGAATGCACACATAAAATTACTTCATTTATATCTAAACATAAATTATCATAGCAATTTCAAAATAATAATATAATACAATACTTGTACTAGAATACAATATTGCTGAAACAATAATATATTATATAAATATCCAGGGGTGGGGAATTTTTAGAAAATTTTTCCAGCCAATTATTTGTTTTACCTGTATCAAGATGCAATGTAGTACAGTTGAAACTTGTTATGAAAAAATGTACATGACTTCAAAAATACGTATCCATATTAATTCTCCGATTTATTTATTATCGAAGCCTACGCTCGATTATGAGGTTTTTAGCTTCGCTTCACTTGCGGTATAATTAATAATATTATAATTAATAAGCCATGTTTCAAAGACAAAATAAAAGAAAAAATAATAACAGTTACACGTGATAATTCATTGTAATTCTAGAAAAGATTCTTTTTAGCGCATGCTCATTCAGTAGAAAGCGTCCCGAAAAAATTCTTTTCAGCGCATGCTCATTGACATTGAGCTAGAATTGCTTAGATTTTTTGAGAGAAATGGTCCGTCTTACGAGCCAATCAGAGAAGACTTGCGTTATGTGGACGGCCAGAGTCTAGTCGCCTGTGCAGATTTGAAGTCATTGAATTCATCCAGTGTGTTCTGAGAAGCAGAAGTATGAAGATGTGTTCTAGTGCTATGTCAACGCAAGTTAAACAGCATGCTGTTATCGAATTTTTAACTGCTGAAAAACTGACTCATGTTGAGATTCATCGTCGTTGAAAGGTTGTTTGTGGTGACGATGTTGTTGATATGTCTACTGTAACTCGATCGGCAGGAAAATTTTGTGATCGAGAGCCTAGAACAGCCATAATTGTTGATGAAAAAGGCAGTGGGCGTCCAATCACTGCCCCGGAGATAAACATTGCAAATTCGGCGACAATTTGATTCAAAATGACTGGTGAATCAGACAAAAGCATATTGCAAACCGTATTAGAATATCCAAGGAACGTGTCATCTTCATTATTGAACAATTGGGATACCGTAAAATCCACAACTGCAGAGGCTCTGCACAATTTACTTGTTTTTTATTTTATTTTATTTTTTTTGAAGTTTGAACCAATTCCACACCCTTATTACTTCCCCAATCTTGCGCCTTGAGATTTTATTTTTTTCCTCTACTCAAGAGAGACCTCAAGGGTAATCATCACACCTCAAACGATGAGGTGAAGGCAGCTGTAAAGTCCTGTATTCAAGAAAAAGCGGGAGAAATTTTCAGTGACAGAATAAAAAAACTTGTTACGTGTTGGGAGAAATTTGTTAGCCTTAACGGTGACTATGTTGAAAAATAAATATATGATTTTGAAGCTTAAGAATAGTACTTTAATGTACTTTTTGTCCAAACTTGCTATTTGATTTTATTCATGTTCTACAAGCATAACATTACTTTTCTGCCTACCCTCGTAATAAATTAAAATGGTAAAAAGGAAGATAATTTTAAAAATGGTTAAATTATTAAAAGTAAAGGTCAAGTAAATAATTAATAATGTATAATTAAATATGCATAATAAAGATGAGATACAGTTTCCTTGAATTATTCAATGACACTTTCCTCATAAAGGTATTCACATCAAAATCTTAAAGTAAGGAAGTTTTATTTCAGGTTTAGCCAGCCTTTATAACCAAAAAAGCTTGATTAATGCATAAATATATATATATATATATATATATATAAAGATTATGATTACCAGCAATTTCTTCATTTTTTCCAGAAATAAATTTATACTTATTTCTTGAAAAACAACGAGCTCAGTCATATTATTGAGAATTAGGGGAAGGTGGCCTAAAATGATACCCTTAAGGAGAAAACTTGTGTAAAATAACAAAACTGTTTAAATAAAACTTTGGCCCTATGCTAGTATGTTTTTCACTATATTTTGCATTATAAACATATTTTAATAATATTTTAAACCCAAATTGTGTAATGAACAAAATAGATTTTCGAAAAAGTGTCCAAAGGTTCATATAATTTCACCAAAATGATCCTTCATTTAAAAATAATTGTAAATTGTTTTTTATCGGCAAAATAAAGGATATAAATGTAATTTTGGCAATACATAATGAAATAAAATAAGTTTTACAATCAAATAGCATACATAATTTTCCAAGCTCAGTTGATTCTTATAAGGACTGCTCATTAAATGCACTTCCCATCGATTTTCTTTTTCTCGAAGTGCTTGATTCTGTTTTCTTTGGAAATGGTGGGATAATGGTGGATGTGGACTCAAAGAGAAAGATTTGGGACAGTCACATATTTGGCTCCCATGATGGCTAAGACCTGGTACCGGATTTTTTTCAGCCAATGAAATGGTAGTAAAACGATCCACATAATGGATCATTTTACCTGACAACATGGCCACCCATTTTAGGTCATATAACTGGATGACACTGAGAAACATAACTAACTTAGCAAGTGTAATTCACATCTAAAAACATACTCTATTAACTAAACCAAGTCATTTTCTATAAGTGAAACATTGTATATCTAAATAAATATGAAAGTTAGTGCTTATCTTACAACAGAACAGGTGTTATAAAACCCACTTTTTCAAACTGATGTTTAATACTGCGATCGTTTGAATATCGCTATTGCTTCTTCTTCACTTGGCACAACTAGTTTATGTGTTACCCCGTAGACAGCGCGACCTGTCTGGAAGAAAACATATGTGGATCAGTTTAGGCCACCTTCCCCTATATATTAAAATACGTAATGATATAAACTAAAAAGTTCTGTAATTTTGTCCCAGCATCTGAACTGAAATTTCATTGTTTACATCTGCGATGATGTGCAGATTTTAGGATAGCAGATTTGAGAGGGTCTACTGTATACATTTTCCTGCGACCATTCGATGAATTTCACAACATTTTTTTCTGATCAACTGGTGAAATTCACATTTTCTTTCTCACTACCAATTGACAAATTTTGCAATATTAAAAAAAATAATGCCTCAATCAATTGGCAAATTTTGAAAAAAATTTTCCGTGACTGATCAACGAGTCTTAGAATTTGTCACAGTGTCCATTTAATAAATTCCACAGTATTTTAAAGCAGCCAATTGAAGAATATAGTGTCTCTTTTTTTCAACAATCAACTGGCAACTTTTGAAACTTTAATCCTGTAGACAATTGACGAATTTTGCAATATTTTCCTTTTACCGATTGGTAAAGTTTTGTGGGTTTTCCTTGCAAGCTATTGACAAACGAAAGGTTTTTTTTTTACTCAACCAGTGAACAAACTTGAGGACCCCCCCCCCCCCACACACACACACACACAACTGGGTGTTTAATCATGCATTTGTACTGTGGCCGTTTTTTGAATTTTGTAATTTTTCAGCCGATTAATGGATGAATTTTCAAAAAGGTCAGCAAGTGGCACCGGATATGTAAAATATTTAAAAAGGGCCGCCAGCCACATAAAATAGTTCAAAGTGTCTGCTGTGGTGCTATGCCCTGCCAAATTGGCCTAGAGTGAACACTAGTCATGACTAAAGTTAACTCATAAAATTTAAATTTTAAAAGGTAAATTTCATTCCCTTACAGGAACATTTTTCTGAATTTGAGCAAAATCGTGCTGATGGTTGGAAAAAACTGAAGCAAACAGCAGTTCCAACAAAATTTGACATACCAAATGCACCGGTAAAAATGACTTCAAAACGAGTCAAAGGATTTGGTAATACAACAAAGCCTGGATCAATTTTAGATGTCCATTTACAGGATGTGCACCAGGTAAATAAATAATTTTTCAAATTACATTACAGATTTTTAATGCATATCTTTAGTTTTTAATGCATTTATTACATTTCATGAAGGTGATAACTTTATGGACAAAAACAAAATAAAGTTTAAAAAGTCATAAATTTTAAAGTTATGAAAGCTTTAAAATTTTTGAATAAACATGATCATTTTAAAATTTGGTCATTGTACCAGTTTAAAAAAAATTTTTTTGGATTGAGATAAGTAGTAATTAAATAGTCATACTGACTAAAATTACATTTGTATTTTTGTGTTATCTGTTAGGTATGAGAAAAAATAACTTGTATATGTACCTATTTATAAACAAACTACATGAATATAAATATGCTAACTGTGCTTTATTTACTTGGCTGAGGTGTTACTATAAACTCTTAAGACAGTGAATGTGTCATATTTCGCTTTTATCTCATTACAAAATATTTAAAGAATTTATTTTTTTAGAATGATGTCCAAAAAGAATGCCAAGGAGCAGAAATAGCAGCATTGAAGAAAAAACTTGTGGACATGGAAGCCGAGCTAAAGATGGTATGAATTTTTGAAGAAATAATTTTATTATTGTTTACCAACTTACTTATATTTAACCGACTTTCAACAAATGTAGCCCATAACTGCCGACCATTCAATTTTTAAAAGTCAAATAAATAAAGTTTGGACTAGAAATTTTATTTAATTACCACAATCAAATTACTAGCACATATAAACAAAACACATTTTATTAAATACATTTTCTAATTCAAAACCTCTATGATACTTTAATTTGACTTTAAATATTTGGAAAGTTGACCTCTATAACACTATACATAGGTGAGATTTTTATGCTCCCCCCCCCCCCTTCTTCTTCTGTTTTGGCAAAGTTCCGTTTATCTTTTCTGAAGAATTCTTCTTTAAAAAAATAAAAATACAATCTTGCACCTTTCAAAAAAAGATTCTGTGAAAATAAGGCTCATAATGCATTGTAGCATATTGTTGACCTCATTTTTAATATGCGGGACAACAATTTCTCTCTTGGTCCTGTAGGTTTGGTTTTTCTGTGCTAACATGGCAATGCCACTTCTGCCAAATTAAGTTTGTTTTCTCAATACGATTAATAAGAATATTTGAGCCAGCTGAAATTTTGTAATTTGAGATGATTGTTAAAAAAATTTTAACACTGTGGTAATAGATTATACATATTATTACCTGTCTTTAAAGTAAATGCTAATGTTCATCAAAATACTTATTTATACTTCAGGGATGGTCACAGATTTCTCATATAAGTAGGCCCAGATTTGATAACCTTTTCACGACGCCTACATCTCTGCCCCACTGTCACGTGATGGTGGGCAGATGTAGTGTGCCAAACCGGTTTTCTTCATAAAATCTCCTCGGAATCTCTCTCCAGAATCCCGCTGAAACTTTATTACGTGAGAATGAAATCCAAAAGTTGCTAATAAATGTATCACTGCCAAAAAACGACACCCTTTTGGCAATGAAAGTGGAAACATGTTGGATTCAAGTTCTAGCCGAAAGAACAGTGGGATTCGCTCTCTACTCCTATCTTTCCTCTGAGGGGATGGTGAGTGTGCTGTGGTGATATACTTTGAGGAACATTTTTCAGATGTAAAACTATTAGGCTTCATTTTGTATCAATTGTTTAATATAGAGTTCCATTTCCCAAAGTTTAATCTGTTGAGCTGCATCTTTTATTTCAGACCAAATACTAATACCAAAAGGTTGTCCGACCGACAGAGTTCCTATAGGTCAGGAAAACATGAAAAAGCCGGGGAATTTGAAAATTAAGGAAAACATGAAAAAGCCGGGGAATTTGAAAATTAAGGAAAAAAGCCGAGGAAATTTGAAAATATTTGAAGAGGTCAGTCGCAAAATACACAATATGAACTTTAAAAAGCTCACCGTTTTACTTAAAAAGTGACGAAAATAATAAAATAGATGTTACAAGTTAAAAATATACATTTTATTTAAAACTTCTTAGTACTTTCGACCTGCATCATCAGGGATTTTTGTTGTTGTTTGTATCAAGGTGAAATGTTGCATTTTGTCTTATGATTTTATTTACAATGAGGTCAGGGAATTTTTGTTGTACTACTTACTCTGCAACAGGATCTTGATTAACATCAGAAATGAAGAAATTTTGAATTAATTATTCCTCTGATGTAAAATTTTTATATAAAATTTATAGAAACTGTGAAAAAAAGATAAACTTGACCCGAATCCTAAAAATTCCTTTGAAATTCCTTTCCTACCCGAAAAAAATAATTTCTTAGAAACCGAAACATCAATGACAATTTTCAATGACCTGCAACCCGATCTTAAGAACTGTAACACAGAATAGACCTGAAATAACGGAAAATTAATACCATATTTAAAACCTGAAAAAGTTAGAGAATTTTTTTTACCAGAATTGTGTAGAAACCCTGTCTGAGAGAATTATGTCTGCTGGATTTGTCCAGGATAGCTTAGTCCATAGACAATTGGCAGCTAAATTTGTTCCTAATTTTGAATTCTGATTTTGGCACATTTTTGCACAGTTTGGGGAAATTTTAATTTGCATCTCTTTTTTTTCTGTTAGTTTGATTCAGTTAAGATTCAACATTAAAAAATAATTTTGAATATTTTTTTCAAACAACATTTAAGTAAAATTGAAAAGAAAAATCTTATTGTGTTCTTAATTCTTCTTTTCTTCAAAATATAGAGGAAAAATTATTTCCTTTCACTGAATTACAATTATTTTTTCCTCTTGTTCCAATTTGTTTTCATTATATTTTTTTACTGAGAATATTATTCAATTTGTCTAGTATATTTTTTGAAGTTAGTTTTACTATAATGTGTGGGAAAACTTGAAATGAAAATTGTGTGTATACTCTTTTCTTTGAAGGATTATCTTAATCAAGTGGAATTGTTTTTCCTTAGTTTTATTTATCATGAGACAGATCTAGTATTGTTAGTTTTAGCATTGATTAATATAATTAAACAATATGAGCATGATTTCATTTATAAAATATAGCTTAAACTATAATTATTGAACGTCATGTTCACCTTGATTAACAAGTAAAATATGTGAAATTAAAATTCTGATATAATTTACTTAAAAGGTGTTAAAATATACGTAAAAAGATCTTTATAGCATAAATAACCACCAAAAGATGTTAAAAGCTCCAAGTGTTTTCAACTGCACTATAACAGCCGTCAGCAGGGAGAAAGATCAGAGTAGGTACTTTCCCCCCTGATGATAGCTGTTACAGCACAGTTGAAAGCGCTTGGAGATTTTGAACATCTTTTGACAATTTCTTATACTATAAAGACCTTTTTATGTATACTTTAGCCCCTTTTAAGTAATTTATATCAGAATTTTAATCTCATATATGATTTCATTCCTCTAGTAAGATTGTAATTCTTTATTAAGCCTTTATGTACTGAATTATGAATTCATGAAAATTTGACCTTCTAAAGTATTTTTCGTGAATTTTTGAATCTACATTAAAAAATTTGCGTAATCATTTAATAAATTTTAGAAGGGTTGGAGGATTTAGAAGGATTAATTAAATTTGAATTTATAGGGATTTTGTGCAATATTTATATCCCACTCAAGTCTTTTATTTTAATATTTTTCTTAGTATTTTGTAGAATTAGGAAATGTAATGTTCTTACAATAAAAATATAGAAATATATCCAAATTGAAAAATCCCCCCCCCCCCCTCCCCAATTAATAAAGCTGAAAAGATGCAAAGGCAAAAGAAATCATCCTTTTAAAAATATTTTTGTTTTGTGTAACCCAAAATTATTTTGGAACAAGATAAAGTAATGCATCTGTAATTCATTCTAAACTGTATTACTACTAAACGATGTATTAAATAAATTTTATAACAAGTTATTTTAATGGTACTTATAAGTATCGTCAATAGGTAAAGGGTTGAAAGAAACAATTTTTTTCTTCCTTTGAAATAATACCTTTTATAAGCAATAAAAATATTTATTGATTAACGCTTAACATGTTTATTTTTTCTCTGAAAAAGAAAATTTCAAAAGCATTTTAAGTTTCCGTTACTGTCATTATTACAAAATGCTGAAATTACAATTATTTTTTTTTTAGATGTCATCCCAAGTTTTCCATACATGTCAATGTAACTCTTAAAAATGTAGGATTAGAACAGCTGTCTAAATGTTGCCTCATATATGAGTTATGTTTCAGTAACACTTTGATAAAATGTGTATATTACTCTATTCCAGTCTTTCAGCCTTGTGCATATATTTATTATGCAAATTTCACAAAAGAAAAATTTCCATGGATCAGTGATTTTCTCCTTTTTTGTGTTGTTGTAAAATAAACCTTTTTTCTGTTTTTCTATCTTTATCTTGTATATTTCCTAGATATTTTATGTTTAATTAATGAAAATGGGTTATTTTGTGTTAACAGGTCACCTGTCTAAAATTACTTTTCCTTTAGCATGGTGTACAACTTCATGTATTTCATGCATTTTAGATATTGTTGCACTGTGAATTTTCTGTATCCAGTGAAGTTCCATGGGTGTGCAGTGTTCTTTCACGTTTTAATGACCGCTTCTTTAGTTACCGCTTTCATTTTGTGCATTTTAGAGATTGTTAAACAGTATGTTTGCTGCATCCAGGGTCTTTTTTTTTTATTTAATGGGTGCTCAACACTCATACATGCTTTGATGACGGTGGCTTTAATGAGTTTTGTGCAGTTTGTGAATTACATCTAATTTCCTGTATCCAGTTATATATATATTTCTGTCTGGCGCCATGTGGATGGTAAAAGTATTTTTTACAGGTGCTGTGCTAATAGAAAAATACATGAAAAAGTAAATTCTTTCTTTCTTCTAGTATCTAACAATAATAAACAGGAAGTCCATCAAATAGTTTTTTAAAAGATTCTACGGGTTCTTACTTAGTCCCATTCTTAAAATTTTCAATGTACTTTTAGAAGAAAAAAAAATTTTATAAAATATCTTGACTTAAATTTTAATATCAATTTTTTAAAGATTAAATTTAATTAATGATTTAAAAAAATCAGTATAAATCAGGAATGTAATCGTGATTGAAAAAAGCTGATTTAAATCAATGCAGTTCAGTACTTAATAGTATGACAATTTCCAAAATAGAAATTTTTTTCAGTGCCTTTTTCTATCTTAGCAAGTTTTACTGCTGCACGGTGGGACATTTAGCAGTTCTAGCTGGCCAAAATTATTTTTGACATTGCCATGAAATTGAAAATGAAGCATGTAGCAGTCATAATTCCATTACAGGTACATTCAAAAGAATTCCATTGCATTATGGCCTATGGGAATAAATCATTTCTGGTGGTTTTTATTGATGTTTCATAATTTCAAACACATTGAAATTTATATATAAAGTACACTACAAGGTGCTTGCTATAGAATATGTTATAGACAGCATTTATCGATCATTTACATTGACAACAAAAAGAATTACGTTACATTATGTTCTATGGAGAAAAATTGTTTCTGGTGTATTTTGTTCATGTTACACTATTCCAAATGTATTTAAATGGATATATATCTCCAAGGCACTCTATAAGATGTTTACTAATGAATATGATGTGCAAAACATTCATCTTTCATATACAGGGGCACACAAAACAAATCAGTTATATTTCTTTCTATAAACAATAATTGCTGGAAATGCATTTTCAGTTGTGCAACGCTTTTTTAAATTAAAAAAAAATCGCATTCTATTTAGTGTCCATAAATTCTATAAATCATATACAGGACTGCACAAAACCTCTGAAGTACATTTCCATTTATTCACGGAAATAGGTGAAGGGGAATTATCAACTGTGTTATGCATTCCCTAACTGTTCTAAAGTGTAGCATATTATGCATTATATGATAAATCTATTAATCATTACAGAGATGTATAAAATTTTCTGTTTTTTACTTTGGTTGAAATTGTTTTTTCAAGCGTGATATGCATTTTACAAATTATTACCTAAACATCGTTTTTCACGTTACCTATTAAACCATGAAGTTTTATTACAGTAGTCTGTATGCGTTGAAAAAATTTTCATAATTTGCTTGATGCATGATTTTACGTTCTTGTTGATAATTGTAATGATACTTTCTTAATGGTAAGGAAGGTAAAGTGATAAAGCTATTTTTGTATCATTATAATAACTAATCATAAAAAAATATTTTTTTCTAAAATTCTATTAATATTTAATATACGAGATAAACATTTGACAGCTTTTATAAAAATTGCTGTGTTATATATTCTATTGTATTTTTATCTCTGCACAGCAGAACCTTATGTAAACAATGAGAATTTTAAGACATCATTCTGAAAAGGTCTACATTATGTTTTGCATTGTATCCAATATGAATTTGGAAAATTTCTCTGGATGAATTTTGCAACCACTCGAAATTTGAAGCCAAGTAATATACTTTACATCAATTTGTCCTGAGATATCTGCATACAACTGGCAACTTTTGTCTAAATTTGGTCATAAATTTAAGCATTCCACGCTTTCAAAACTTTATGTGCTCTTCATTGCAATTTTCCTCTATAAACAAAACATTTTCAACCAAATTCACATTTTCATTAAATTTTAAATCTTGTTGGCATTGCATAATGGTGTAAAAGTTTATTTATACGACTCACTTAAATTCTGCTGACTTTGATAAAAGGGAAATGGTACTTGAACTAAAATTTAAAAAATATTTACTCAGACTTACATAACAATTCAAAAAACTCGGGAGGCAGATAAATTAGACTGGAATGAAAAGGTAATAATCTAAACTATTTAACAATACCAAAAATTGAGCTTAATCTTGCTTTATCATATAATCTTTTTTATATTAAAAATGAAAAAATTGTAAAAAAAATACAGAGTTTTTGCAACATTAAATATGAAATAACAGCTGAAATTTATGCACATAAATCTAATAAAATAAAGTCCATATTTTGTTTGGAAGCGTTCATAATCAAGCTGTATATTTTTTTCTGCTTCAGGTAATAGATTAAACAACTATACTCAATTTGATTGATTCATTCCCAACTTTGCACTAGTCTATGGACCATGCAAGTATATTTATATCAAAACTAATAGCAGGGTACAATGTCCTAACTATTAAGCTATAAGAGGCAAAAAATAAATTACGTTAGGAGAAACTTTTGAAAATCGATTTCTGACCTAGCTAGACAAAATGTTTCATTTGGCGAGTAAAGGAACAATCAGATTCGCCAAATTGCGAGTGCTCAATTTCTGCTCATTTTAAACATGTGCCAGTACAGTCGTGATTGTTATCGGCGTTACTGAACGATGCATGTCACTTTTCATGTTCAATCGCACAGTGTCATTTACATTACTCTATTTATAGAGATACTGAGTCAACACCAGCCAGTCTAATAATAGCCAAATATACAGAAGGGATTATGCGATAGGTATTTCCCTAGTCAGTTGATCACTATTTATGCACCGGCATTGCGCCAGTAAAAACACAAACAAAATTACTTGCACCAAGCGCCAAATAGATAAAAGTTTTGCTGGAATGCGGAGTGGCAGGTCAATCTTTTCTATCTGTTGGAGTAGAAATCTCGTAGCAATTTTTAGTGTATATTGTCATAAAGGTAAATCAAAGATCATCACTGTTTTTAATTTTTATTTAGACTGCTAAAAGAATATCTGAAACATTTACACATTTAGGAGACATTCAGAATGTACTTATTTTTAATAGTTTCTGTAGTGGATAGTCGAATTTCCATTTTATACACAATTACAAAAAAATAGGTTGTTTTAGGACATATTGAAAAAAAGAGATACAATAAGGGTTTAAAAATAGATTTTTAAGTGTTTCATGCTGACTCTATTTTGCTAACTTTTTTTTTTCATTTGGCTACTGTTTTTTATTTCTTATTCGCCAAATCGCAAATGTTAGTCAAAACCCAGCGAGAACACTGGTTTGCATATGCTTTTTTGTGTAGTACATTTTATTTCATCTAATTATTTGTTTAATGTTCAAAACTTATATTTTCAGCTTTAAAAAAATTAGTAACCTTCTTCTTGTTCCTTACACTTTGTTCTTGAAGTAACTTCGGATTGATATTTCACTGTTTTGTTTGATATTTTTCAGTTATTTATAAATTTATACTTGTCTCTAATGCATTTAAAATGTATGGTTTATTTGTAGAATAATGCAGAAAAAGAAGACCTATTTCGACGAGTACTTTCATTAGAACAAGATCTTGCTAAAAAAGAAGCCCGCCTAAATCTTGTATGTTTTTTCAAAGTTTTCGTATTTTATAGTTCAAATATTAGCATTCTTTTATTAACTCTTATTTTCTGTTGTTGTATTTTATTTCGTGTTAAGTTGTGTGTATTCACTATTGGCCAATAATAATAATAATAATAAATAAGCTGG
The DNA here is from genome assembly GCA_963932465.1 of Maratus speciosus. Taxonomy (NCBI): domain Eukaryota; kingdom Metazoa; phylum Arthropoda; class Arachnida; order Araneae; family Salticidae; genus Maratus; species Maratus speciosus. The sequence goes on from CAWVRF010001084.1 coordinate 208,045, forward strand.
TGTTTCCAGTGGGTCATTTTTTAAGTGGGAAAAGCTCTGTCTTTTTTAAACTGATTGAATAAAAAAAAAAAGTAAAATGCACTCTAATATAGCTCATGCAAATCTTTTCCTTGCCGCAATCAGGGGTCGCTGTAGAAGAAAATTAAGTTCATTTATAGTTCTTTCATAAAATTAAATCTCAGAAAAACGGTCTCTTCACAAAATTCAATTTAGAAAAATGGACCTTTCACAAAATGCAAAATAAATAGACTCTTTATTAAATAGTTGTTCTATACCTAAAGAAAGATACATTTTTAAATATTTCCCCGTTAATATTAAATTAAATGCAGTCGAAAGTGATTGGATGCATGGAATTGGTTCTTGTTTTAAAAAAATTTCACTGATTATTTTGTATCAAAGTACTTATTAATTGCTATAATTCATAAACATAAATTTTAAAATGGCAAAATACCTTTATTTATACCTTTATTTTACCCTTATTTACGATGTGACTCAACAAAAAATATTTCTTTGTTAAAATAATATTAAGTATCATTTGCAGCAACATAAAAATGCTATTTTTATTTCTTGAAATCACATCTTAGCAAAACTGAGCAAAAATTGAATAATAATAACAATTGATTAATTTTAAAGCTATGTGTATTTTTTACATGGAAATGCAATGTCATAGAAAGAATGGGACTGTTTATTTATAAAAATATATATATATATACTCCTAATTTATGAAGAGACGGGGGGAGACTCGTGTAAAATGCTGTTTTTTCTTTTCAAGATTTTTTTAAATGAAAACAAGAACATTTATTCAATCACGGTAAAGTACAAAATAATATTGACGTTTAAATCTACAAGAGAAAAAATTTATTTTTGAAAAAAATGGCGACACTGTAGCTGCTCAAACTTGGAACCAATGATTTGTGACGGGGAACTCCCAGGTCCTTGTAGTGGACTAAAATCAATAAACCAATTTTTTTTTTATTATTAAAATAAATCCTTACGCTCAGCATAAACCTAAAAATTTATTAAAATAACAATTATATATATGTTTTTGTTTATTAAAAAAAGTGATTTTATTTTCAGAATGTCCTCATTTTTTCAATTTTTATATTTTCCTGCTATATTTAGGTTCATACTGAACGTAAGGACTTACTTTAATAAAAAATTTTTGGTTTATTGATTTTAGCCTACTACAAGGACCTAGGTGTTCCCTGTCGCAAATTGTAGGATCCAAGCTTGGACAGCTTACAGTGACACCAGCAATTAAAAAAAAAAAAATTCTTGTACATTTAAACGTCAATATTATTTTGTACTTTACTGTGATTGAATAAATGTTCTCGTTTTCATTTTAAAAAAATCTTGAAAAACAGCGTTTTATACGAGTCTCCTTTCTTAATTAGGTAGATTTAATATGAAATACTACCTATTGTGATCGCTCCTATGTTGGAATTTCTGAAAACTTTTTGCAGATCTGAACCAATCATGACCCCTAGAGCCCAAAACCACCATCAGTAAAAAACTTATATATATAATCACTTTTTTATGGATGTGATAACTTCCATAATTCTGCACAAATCTCTTCCAAACTGACACTTAAAATCAAGGGGCATAAAATCTCTGTCAAGTTCGTTAATGTGCAAAATCGGACCAAGGGGATGGAAATAGGGAGGGTTTTTGTGAAAACCGAAAAAAAACCCATAACTTCTTCATTTTTGTACATATCAAATCAGTTTAAAATTTTTATTAGGTCAAAAAATAGGGACAAAAATTTATGTATCACATTTTTTTTTGATAAAATTAAAAATGGGCTCAAGGGGCACAAAAAACAGGGTTTTAGGGAGAAAAAAATTCGTAACTTCATCAATTCTCAAGATATCAAATCCAATTATATTTATTATAAATGATCTTAATATTATCTACAAGTTTTATACTTACAAATTTTCGATAGGACCAATTCGTAACGCAAAAAAATTCAAACCGAAAACAAAAAAAAAAGGGGGGGGGGGGATTGAAGAAGAGAAAAATCCATAACTTTGTCAATCCACACGATATAAAATCCGCATGAATTTATTATGTATCTTCTTAATATTATCTACAACATTTATATTGACAAGTTTTTGATAGGACCAACTCTTACAGCAAAAACAAATTTAAAATGCATAGCGGTTGAAGAAAAAAATCATCGCATTACGGTTGTATTAAAATCCGAACTGCTTATTTTCTGACTCATTTTTAAATTCATTTTTGCTCTCAAACGCATCCAATTGGTAGATTTTCTTATTCAGAAACTATGTAATGTACCGTAATGGTCGATTTTTTGATAGAAGCAGAATATATTTAAAATAATGATGTCAAATTTGGCATTTTAAACCGAATTTCCCGAAGCGATTGTATTGGAAACGAAAAATATGGTCTTACTGAGAAAATAATTGCTTATAAATCAAGTTTTAATTAATTGAACAAAAATAAAAACACGGTCACTTATAAATCTCTTCAAAAATCACATCAGCAAGTTTCATATTTTTCTTTTAAAAATTAATCTGAAAACATGCCAGAATATTTCGAGTTGTTGAGCAGGGAAAACTATTTTTTTGAATACTGCCTTAACATGATTCTGATAAAAGCAGCTCTTACATAAAAATGAAATTAAAAACTCGCCAAAAACGGCCAGATAAAATTGTTAATGTGGGTTTACTTCTAATCATGATTTAGTTTTTGTTGTCGAAATTAGTACTTAAATTCGAAATCTACCTGTGCCTGAAGGCCGAGCCGAGAAGGATTTTTTTAATTTAAAATTTAGCATATGTTTTCTTTCAAGCGCTTTAATACAAGAGTTTTTTAAAACAACTATTTTTAAATTTATATATGTTTCTAAAACACTTTAAAAGTATTTCACTCAGAGATTTTTTTTTTCTTTCTAGAATAACACAGAAAAAGCGGATCTAATTAGACGAGTAACAACGCTGGAACAAGAGCTTGGAAAAAAAGAAGCCAAACTAAAATTTGTATGGTTTTATTCAGAGGTTTACTTTTTATTGATGAATTAGCATCATTATTTTTTCTGATTTTAATTTTTTGAGTTTTGTTTTATTCTGTTGTTCAGTTTGTCCGTTTTAGTTTTTTTTAAACGTTGAGTCATATTTTTTCCCCGGTCTGCAGCATTTGAGCCCAGTGAGATTAAGACAACTTTTTTATATATAACTTAAAACTTCCACTTAATCCACATAAAATCCACTTAAGAAAATTTATTTCTCATTTACCCATTTGTGCCTGGTGTCCTAATTTTGGAACGCTTTCTTTAAAAAAAAATCCCATTACAAGTGGAATTATTATATCCTTTCTAAACTTTATAAAATATATCCTTAGTATTTGTTTTTAATATTTATTCATAAATAGCAGTGCATTTTTAAGAATAAAAAGGGGAAATACATGTTTGTTGTAGCACAAAGTTGGATTTTCTTGAAATAAAATGCCGCGCTAGAAAACATAAGATATTTCTTTTATTCTTTTAATAATTATTTTATAAGTGGTATTATTCATAAAATTAAACATTATTTTAGAATACGAATTATTTAGAATTCTTTGCACCCTCTATTTTTTTTTTTTTTTCAAAATATTTTGACTTTCTTTTTTCTTGTGGAAAACCACATGACATTTTCTTTAATTAAAAAAATCTGTGCACAGTTTCTTTCTGCATAACAAAACATATTATCCATCCAAAGCTGATGATCTGATTCTGATAACATTCAAATTCTGACATTTCTTGGAGTTAAATAAACAAAACAAACCGCAGATAGTCCTATAATTTTTCTTTGGATTTGTTTTTATAGTGCATTGTGGGGTGTTCGATATTTCTGATAACATATTATATTTTAATGAAAATTTGTTACACGGACTAATTTACTATTATTGAAACTTGGTGAAAATTTGAACGAAATCAGTCAATTGAACATGGAACAATATATTATTTTTAATAGTAAAGGAAAATAAATGTTTTACTTTTTGATTGTTTTTCTTTTATATTTTTTTTCTTTGTTTGCAGCTCAATAATCTCTTTTGCATGCCCTCAAACAACTCGAACTTGCTCACACATTCACACTCTTTTTATATTAAAAAAATAATTTATATAGTTTCAACCTCTCTTAAGAGGAAATATTATTTAGATGATTATTTAATTATTTTTTTATTTAATTTTTTAAAATTTCCTTAGAACGATTTAATTTAAATATTTATGGAATATACCTTATCGTGTATGAATTAATTTCAGTTAACAGGAAATTTTGAAGAGAATTCCACTAACATGCTCCCTCCCCACTTTTACCAACATTTTCTGTTGTCAAAGGGGGACTTGTTCCTCCAATTTTATGGTCATTTTCAGGTATATATGTGTTTTTTTTTAATCTATTACGATATGACGCAATAATAAATATTCCTTTATTGCAGTAATGTGAAGTATCATTTGCACTACCATAAGAAGGCTTTTTGTTTTTTTTCTTGTTACCATATCTTAACAAAACTGAGCAAAAATTAAAATTTTTAATAATAATTGATTAATTTTAAAGCTATATGGGTTTTTTTTACATGGGAAGACAATGTCATAGAAAGAATGTGACTTTTTATTTATAAAAAAAATGAATTTAAAATTTAGTATATTTTTTCTTTTAAGTACTGTGATAAAAGAGTTTTTTAAAGAATTATTTCTATATTTATCTTTGTTTTTAAATATTCAAATATATTTTACATAGATATTTTTATTTCTTTCTAGAATTACACAGAAAAAGAGGACCTAGTCAAACAAGTAACAACATTGAAACAAGAGCTTGTGAAAAAAGAAGCCAAACTAAAACTTGTATGGTTGTTATATGTTCGGAAAATTTCTTTTTTATAGTTGAAATATTATCATTAATTATTTTAGATTTAAATTTTTTGTGTGTTTTTTTTCACTTCTTTCTCTTTAATGACTTCTCTTTCAATCTCTTTTTACAGAATGATAGTGAGCCTGAATTTAAGGTTGGCAGAAATTACTTATATTAATTACAAATTTTCAACTACACATGTATATTAAACCTTATTTCAAAACTAAAATAATTGGAAATTTTGATATTACTATGGTAAATGAAATTAAGCAAAAAGTATTTTTCACCCTTTTTTGTTCTCATGATTTTCTTTTTCTGATAATTTTCAAAACGAACACTTTGTCAGTTTTGTTGTGGGTTTTTTGTTGATGATGTATTTTTTCAATAATTTTGAGTTGGGCAGTTTTGTGGTAGAAATTTTGAAGTTGAATATGAACTATTCGCATAATTCAGCAGTTAAATTTGAGTTAGAATAGAATTAGTTCTTTTTTGTGAGTTTAAACAGCACTGGTTATGAAACAGAAGTGTGCCAAAACTATTGTGTCAGGTGTGTTGAGACAGTTTATGTAAAATATTAAATTACAAAAAGTAATGTCCTCTGTCTTCAAATTTTATTTACCTTTCACCTCTTGTATATTTCTTCTTTATTTTACAGTTGACACAACTTCTGAATTCTGATTGATCGTCTCTTTGTTCTGATACGTCAATTTCTGATGTCCGATGATGACATGGTATGTATTTGGAAAATAGTTGATTGAGAATGTTTCAGGTGTGTTGGAAAAATATGTAAAATATTTACTTTTTTTAAATTTTAATCTATTTCGTTTTAAAATGTTCACCTCTTTCATAATTAAGAATCTCCTCAAATGGTTTTGCTTATTTAAAACATAAATAAGCATTTTTAGAGAACCTTTCACATGAATTTATATATGCATTCAAATTTTCATCTTGTGGAATTTATGTGATAAGTTTTTGAATAGTTCCAATATTAGTATTTACCAACACTTATAAACAATATCCTTCAGAAGGTACCGGGTGTCCCAAAAAGGACTGACTGATTTTAAAATTCAATAACTTGCAAACGGTGATAGATATTTAAAAAATTTTTTCAGAAGGCTTATGCATAAAGTCAAAAATTTTATTACAGTGATTTTCGATTTTAGTTCGAATTACAAACAATAGATGGCGCTGTAAGCAATAGTCGCTAAATACAGGCTCGATTTCTGGTCCTTTCTCTTGTTCCATGCTGAAAAAGGAGATGGAAATGTATTATCCGGGCCACGAAGTACCAAAAATCGAGCCTGAATTCAGCGTCTATTGATCGCAGCGCCATCTATTGTTTGTAATTCGAACTAAAATTGAAAATCACTGTAAAAAAACTTTTGACCTTATGCATAACACTCCTGCATGAATTTTTTAAATATCTGTCACCGTTTGCAAGTTATTGAATTTTAAAATCAGTCAGTCCTTTTTGGGACACCCGGTATTTTATGTATCCATTGGTACATTATAAATGAAAATTAATGTTTGTTTCTGTAATTTTATGCTATTTTACTTGTGTATCATTTATATTTTGTAACCAATTGTAATTGTTTTGTAAATTATGCCCTTTTTCACCATCAATAATAATGTATCCATGTAGTGCAAAACCAGATTAAAAATAGGAAAAACTGCTGTGTTTGTTATAAAACTAACGTAAAGAGAGAAAAAACCAAGCATATAAATAAAAATTACTTGGTTATGAAAAATCATTTGCTGTAACAATATTACATTATTTTGTTTAAAAAAAAAAGAAACTTGGAAAATATATAATGATTTGTTCTTGACCTTTTTTTTATATCTGGGAAATGTACTCTTTAGTGCATTTCTCTTAGACTGATTTATTGTGTGGTGTACATTGTCCCTTTTTCTAACTATTTTGCCCTTTCTAACGTAAGATATAATTTAAATATTTAAAAACATACAGACTATTAAATAGGTAGCATATCATATAATTTCTTTCAGCTTAATAGAGTTTATTCTAGAAAAAGAAGGATAGAATGAGAGAAGGAAAAGGCTATCAAAGGTAAAATGTTTATTCTAGCAAAAACAGCATAAATAATGCTAAAAAATAAGTTTGGTAAAAAAAAAAAAAAAATCATTTTAACGTTATTGCAAATGTATTTTTAATATTGCAGAAAAACATGTGTTGTCATCTTCCCCCCCCCCTCCCCCCCAAAAAAAAGATATCAAGAAGGTCATCATAAATAAATTATAATGTTTAGTACATTTGCACCCATTTCAAGTAAACAAAATTTTTCAAAAGTCTATCAATAGGCTGCAAATAGATTTAAGTACTTCTATTGAATTTATAATATCTTGTGGATTGTGTTTTGACTGTAAATGTCAGTTGTTCCAGACGATGTCAATCATTATCTTGCAAAATCCAGTCTTTGGCTAAATGGTTTCTTAATTTAAAATATGTTCTAGCAGGAATATCTTTAACTTTCATAAGTCACTTTTACAAACAAAATTTTGTCCCTTGCACTGGGAGAAACTTTAAGGAAAAATTTGTCTTGGTTTGCATGTAAAATATTAATTAATGATTGTAGTTAAGTAAAAATTAATTGCAATTTTTGGATTCAATAAAATGCTTTACAAATTATTGGCCACACGTGATAGAGCAGAACATTAGGACTCATCGCAAAATATTATGTAATTGTGTTGATTCAGTTTGCAAACATTGGCTTACAAATTATTGTTGTGCATCTTGGAATAGCAAATAAAAGTCCTCAATGTGTCAATGTCCAATTTATCGAATTTTCAATAAGTCACTTTAATAGGTGATAGTTTGAAATCTCAACCCTAAAGCAGCTGCAAATATATTCATTCTGAATAGTCAAACTGCTACAAACTAGTCTTTATTGAATACTTTTAAACATAAACCTTCCCTATCAACATACACTTGCTCCAGAAAAATAATAGCTTTATATCCCCAGCATTAAAAAAAAAAATCTTTCGTATAATTTGTCATTTAAAAATTATACTTCTGGCAGGCATACACAATTCACATTTGAATACACAGAAGAGAAGGTGACTAATCTGTGTTATTCTATTCTTTTCTACTTAATCTAAACATTCATTTCAAAAATAAATCTAGCATCTAGGTAGTTCAGTGGCATCTTATTCTACAAATAATCAACATATTTTATGGCACAAACATACATTTAATAACGAAAATGGAACATAAAAATCCATAAAGTGACATTCGACATGTTACATCCAAAACATTCTAAGATCAACAAAAAATTAGTTCATTTCAGTTCAGAAGTAGACAGTTCTAACAGAGCATGTGCTGGCTAACTAGCTGTTTAGAGAATTAGCCGGAACATCCCGCCCGGCGTTGGGCGATTGTCCAACATCATCATGAAATGGCAAAGGAACTACTTTGGTGATATTTCGACGTAACATACATGTAGAGGTCTTAAAATCAATTACACGGACATGTCCATCATCAGCTTTATAAGTTTTCACAGTTCGAGCTAGTTTCCAGTCTATAAACTTGTCATTTCCTTCCTTCAATAACACAAACTGACCAATTTGAAGGTTGTGTGAGGACTTTTTCCATTTATTGCGGACTTGCAGCTCATTTAAGTATTCTTGGCTCCAGCATTGCCAGAATTGCATTTTTAATCTTTGAACTAGTGTCCACTTAGGAGAAAAAGGTAAAGAGTCTAAAATAGCATTATTTTCAGGAACATTCAAAAGAGGACCTTCAATGAGGAAGTGACCAGGTGTCAGTGGTTGCAGATCATTAACATCTGCAGACAAGGGGGTCAACGGGCGTGGGGGCGAATCTTCTTAAACAGGCTAAAAATGCTTCTGTGGTCAAGTCCAAAACAACTTCTAGATGAACGGCTTTGGTAGAAAAACAATTAAATATAGTAATGTATGATTTTAGTGTTATCTTTGAACGTTTTAAATTAGGTTTTGTTATAATAGGACCTGCTAGATCAACGCCTGTTTTCTCAAACGGTCTAGATGGTTCAATTCTATCACGGGGCAAGTCACCCATCAATTAGTGAAGAGTTTGATGCTTTGTTCGAAGACAAGTCACACAAATATTTACACTGGTCATCAAAATTAAAGGATAATGAGACAAAATATGCTCACTAAGTTAATGTTACAACCAATGCTAAATGCTGCAATTATTTATGTTAATTAAATATCATTGAACTCAAAATTGTACTTACTTCCGTGCATAATTTAGCGTCAGAAATATGCAAATTAGATGATTAACAATGTGGTGCGCAATGGACGTATGTTGAAATTCTGGTCTGTAGTGTTGTTTAAAGTGAAAGTGGTGTCTGAAGGTAATCAGTATTTATTAGTTATGGATCAAAGGCATAATTTAAGTTAAGGTCAAAAGTGGCGAATAATTGATAGAATCGAGGAAGGTCAAACACAAATGGAAGTCGTCCAAGATTTGAATATCCCTCAAAGTGGCGTATCAAGAGACTCGAGCCACTTTTTAAGCACTGGATCCGTTGATAGACAGCCTGGTCAAGGGAGACCAAGAGCAACAACTGTATCCGAAGACCGTTTTTTGTCATTGTCGGCTCAAAGAAACCACGAAGCGACTGCAAGAGATTTGGTTTCAGACCTTCAGGCTGCCACAGAAGCTCGAATTAGTCGTTTACTGCTGCACAAAGGCTTAACAAGAGTGGACTGTATGCGAGAAGACCAATACCCAGGTCGAAATTCATGCTGGTATTTTTTGCTAGACAAGCATTACATGCTGTATCCCAGCAAAGTAAACTAGCATAAACTACCATAACACATCTGCTGGTTCCATCATAATTACCACCAAGTCATGGTGTGTATTGGAACACTTTACTGCTTTGCCAGCATACATATTCCAGCTTGTGTTGCTTGAATATGTTGCTGGCCTAGCAGCAATCAAGATAACCACTTGCTTGTAATTTCTGCTATTCTAACAGTAATTCACAAGCAGCAGATACTTTTTTGTTGCTATTCTATCATTACATTTCTACCATCAGTTGCTTTTAATTTTTTGCTTTTTTAGCATCATTTGCTATTAATTTTTGCTAGGCTGGCATTACATTTCTACCATCAGTTGCTTTTAATTTTTTGCTTTTCTAGCATCATTTGCTATTAATTTTTGCTAGGCTGGCATTACATTTCTAGCATCACTTGCTTGTAATTTTTGCTATGCTAGCATTAATTTTTTAGCATCACTTGCTTTTATTTTTTTCTATTCTCCCAGTTAGAAAAAAAATGCTGGTGATGCCATCTTTGGAGAATATCTGAAGCACCTACTTTTTTTAGAAGGGGATATTATATCGGGTTTTCTTTTCCTCTGACAAGGACAGAACTCACTATCTCCGGTTTGGAAACTAGATGCTCTACTAACTTCGCCACTGGGGTCGTGTTTGTAAACGATTTTAAATGCGGGTAATGGGTGTAGAGCTGATTCTGCTGTGTGTTGATATTTTTATAAGATAAGGGTGAATTTATCAATGCTGTTATTCTCCAAGTTTCAATTAATAAGGTTAATTTATTACTAGGATTTTTTCTATGTTTAATGGATAATTAGAATATGGCTTGATTATTATAATTCATTAGTGGAATTTTCTTTGCTTAATGAAGGGTTTGAATATGATCATAATTATTTGTTGTGTGGGGATTAAGATTTTAAAATTTTAGTCCTTATTGGAGGGGGGGAGGGGTCAATTGTACATATTTTCAATTCGATTGTTATGAACTTATTTTTTAAATGAAACAGTGCTCCTAGAATTTTGAAATTTAACTGACTAAATTCTCTTTTTGAAAAGAACGGATTTTCTTTTTTTTTTTTTGTATAATTAAAATATTAAACATTAAGAGAATGAACAGCTAAGAATTTTACGATGGAGAAGTGGAGGAGAGGCGCTTTTTCCCAAAAATCCTTCATGAAAATTAATTTTCAGGATTTTTTTTATATTTATGTGTTAAAATTTTATCTAAACCGGAAGGGGGCGCTTTTTCCCAATAAATCCTTTATAGAAATTAATTTTCAGTTTTTTTTTTAGATTTATGTGTTTAGATTTTATCTAAAACAGGTGGACGAAGGCAGTATTGAATTTACATTGTATTCATTCGAAAAGGAAATCTACCGCCCCTGGATTTTGAAATTTAACAAACTAATATTTTTTTCTCTGATTTTAATAAACATGGCAAATTTAATTTTTTCGAGAAACTTAAAAGAATTAAATACTAAGAGAAAGTGCAGCTATGAATTTTCTTCCAATTCGGGGGGGGAGGGGGGGGGCTCTTTCCCTTTAAGTCTACCATGGAAATTATTTGTTAATTTTTTTAAGTTTATGTGTTAAAAAATGATCTCAAACGTGTTCAAGGGGCAGTGTTTAAATCAGGTGGCGATGACACAGCCCTCCCCCCTCCCAGCTTTTGAAATTTAATAGACAAAATTTTATTTTTCTCCCATTTTAAAAGACATAGAAAATTTACAATTTACAGTAACCTAAAAAACCCTAAACCTTCGACCGATCACTCGAGCAAAAAATCGTGACTTTCGTCAAATGGTAGCAAGAAAAAACGTGAATATTGTGATGAGATCAATTTTAAAAAGGCACGAATTTCATCAGTCGGTCACAGTAAAAAAACTTAAATTTCGTCTGTTAGTCTCGAACAAAATAGAGAATTTTATCAAACAATTTTAGAAAAAATCATGAATTTCGTCAAGCGCTTTCGGAATAAAGTTACGCATTTTGTCTATTAGTCGTGGAAAAATCACGAATTTCATCAATCGGTCGGGGTAAAAATCATGAATTTGTCAAATTACAGAAATTAATCGCGAATTTCCTTCAAACGATCGCTGAATAAAATCACAATTTTTGACGGAACAATCGACGAATAAAATCATTAATTTCGGCAGAAAATCGCGGAAAACAATTTCAAAGAGGTCGCAAATTTCATCAAACAATTGCAGAAATTACTAGCGAATTTCATTAAAAGATCGCGAAATAAAATCGAGAACTCTGTCGAATGATCGCTAAATAAAATCACGAATTTCATCAAGCGGTCGCTTACAAAATTGCGAATTTTGTCAAACAGGTGCAGAAATTCGTTACAAATTTCGTCAAACGATCACGCTATAAAATCGCGAATTTCAATCAATCGGGGAAAAAACTAAATTTCGTCAATCGGTCGCAGAAAAAAATCACAAATTTCTTGAAATAATTACAGTATTAATCGCGAATTTCATCAAACGATTTCAGAATAAAATCGCTAAATCCGTCGAAAGATTGTGAAAAGAAACGCACATTTCATCAAGAAATCGGTTAAAAAATTCTCAAATTTCGACAAACAAGTGCAGAAATTAATCACAAATTTTGTCGTACGATCATAGAATAAAATCGCGAATTTCATTGAACGATCTCGGAATAAAGTCGCGAATTTCGTCAATCAATCGTGGAAAAAATACCAAATTTCGGCGCGTAAAATTTCAGAAAATTTGTTACATGATTACAGAAATTAATGGTAAATTTCATCAAACGAACGCAGAAAAAAATCTCGAAATTCGTCAAACGATCTCGGAAAAACATCACTAATTTCATCAAGAGGTCGTGTAAAAAATTGAAATTCTCGTAAAACAAGTGCAGAAATAAATCACGCATTCCAGTTGTCAATCGTGGTAAAAGTCATAAATTTCTCCAATCGGTCGCAGAAAAAATCTGCAAGTTTCGTCAAATAATTACAGAAATGAATTGCGAATTTCGTCAAATAATTGCAGAAATTAATCACGAACTTCGTCTAAAGACCGATAAATAAAATCACGAATTCACTCGAACGATCGCGAATTTCATCAAGAGGTCACCTAAAAACATCTTAAATTTCATCAATCGTGCAGAATTTAATCGCGAATTTCGTCGAACAATTGCAGAATAAAGTTGCGAATTTCGTCGAAATAGCGTGAATTTCATCAAGAGATCGCGAAATAAAATCGCACATTTCGTCAAATAAGTGCAGAAATAATTCGCGAATTTTGTCGGACGATCGCCGAATAAAATCGCGAATTTTGTCAGACAATCGCAGAAAAAATTGTGAATTCCGTCGAAAGTAGGAAGGCAAAATTGCGAATTTCCTTAAGAGGTCGTTTTAAAAAAGCGCAAATTTCTTCCAACAAGTACAGAAATTAATTGCGAATTTCGTCAAACAATCGCGGATTATAATCGCGAATCTTGTCAAACGATCGCGAAAAAAAATTTCACATTTTGTCGAGAGATCGCGTAAAAGAATTTGCATTTTCATAGTCAGTCGTGGAAAAAATCGTATATTTGAACCAAGTTATGGTTTTTTGTACAATGATTCAATGATTCTGTAAAATAATTTAATATTTATGATATTTGCTTCTGATAAGAATTATATTAAACAAAACTCTACGTTTGGGCGAAAGTGTTAATGTAGTATAAAATTGTACATGTTGACAGGCATTTGTTTTCATCAATCAATTCAACTATAAAAATGCAATATAGTATTTATTATAGAACATACTACAGAACATTTTAATATAAAAAGATCGTTTTTTCATATTTAATACATTTAGTTCGCAAAATTTAGGCATAAATGTTGTGAAAAATGTAGTAAATTTTACCTATTTTTTTCCACTTTTTGTTATTTTCTGAATATCATCACAGACTTCCTCATGTATTAATGTCTTTTTCCGGGCAGGGGGTTAGAGTTACTAACAATTCTAAAAGTAAATGCCTAATACAAAATTTGTATGTTAAAATCAACATAATTTGTAATTTAAAATAAAGTGCTTGTATAATTACATGTTACTACTAACAAACCCTTTCTTTGTGGGAGCCTGATGGTGCTCTTAAACGTTCTATGGTGCTTTACTACTTGAACATACTGGACAAATCTCTCCCCCTAACGCTACGTCCCTGAATGGTCATATGCTTCTTTTCTTATAGCATTTAACCTTTAGCACACATATGTACTAAATTATATGTAATGTTATAATTCTGAAAATTAATATATTTAAATATTTTTTTTAAATAACTGTGGGTTAAAATATAAAAAAAATTAAATTAAAAACTAAATATATTATTTATCTTGATATATATTATTCTTTTATTTCAGATAGAAGATCAAAGCATATGTCTTATCAGGTAACAGATGCAAAGGATTTTTTCAGAAGCAAAGCTCCAAAAAACTTCCTTGTACATACTCCTAAAAATTGCTTTTTAAGGAAAATCGTCTAACTTTGCTGAATCATTTTCATATTTTGCAACAAGGAAATTTTATTCCTTTTGAAGTATATCCTATGATTGCTTCTAACTGGAAATATAAATCGGAAAGTATGAAGAATGAGTACGTTATCCTAATTCCAATAAAAAAAAATATCTCTGAAATCTTGTATTTTTTAAACATATCTTGAAAGAGCTTTACATAACTAAAAAATTACTCTTCAACCATAGCAAATAAATGTCTACTATTACTGATGTTAGCTCTTTTACATACCCTCTACATCATGATCTGCCTGTACATATAGAAAGAAAGAATTTCAATTGTGAAGTATGCTCTAAAGGTTTTACTAAAAAAGGCACACTAATACAGCATCTTAGAACTCATACTGAAGAAAAGCTGTTTAGCTGTGGAGTATGTTCTAAAACATTTTTTCAAAGAGGAAGTCTAAATAGGCACCTTCTTACTCATACTGGGGAAAAGCCATTTAACTGTGATATATGTTCTAAAACATTTTCTTGTAAAGGAAGTCTAAATAAACACCTTTCTACTAATACTGGAAAAAACCCATTTGTATGTGGCATATTCTCTAAAGAATTCATTCATAATGGGCAATTAAAAAGTCACCTTCGCATGCATTCAGGTGAAAAGCCATTCATTTGCGGGGTATGCACTAAAAGTTTTTCACAAAAAGGTTACCTTAAAGAACACCTTCGATTTCATCAAGGGGAAAAACCTTTTATTTGTGATGTGTGTTCTAAGGGATTTTTTACTAAGGGAAGTCTAAATGAACACCATCGAATTCATACAGGAGAAAAGCCATTTATTTGTGAAGTGTGCTTTAAGAGATTTTCTGTAAAAAGAATATTAACTGTACATAATCGCATTCATACAGGAGAAAAGCCATTCATTTGTAATATATGCTGCAAAGAATTTTCCGCAAGCAATCAGCTAAGGCGACATCTTTTGATACATACAAGAGAAAAGCCTTTTATTTGTGAAATATGTTCAAAAGGTTTTTCTAGAAAGGACAATCTTACAGTACATCTCCGCACACATGTACAGAAATAGCTATTTATTTTTTAAATGTGTTCTAAAATAGATGTAATCTTGTCTCAATATAAACCTCTGCACTTATAAAAATGGGAAAATATTCTGTTGAAGGCTTTGAAAGATTTTCTGTTAGCTAGAGAAATTTTAAAAACTCATGAAAAACAGAAAAGAAATGCTATGTAATTTTATAAAATAGAATTTTGTTAAACTGTTGTTTCTACATCTATGTAAATCAGTGATTCTCAAACTGTTTGGGTTATTGCCTTCCTAAGAGGTATAGTATTTTTCTATCAACTATTATAACTGTATTTGCAAATAACAGAATATTTTCAAAATTATTGACAAACTGTTTTTTGAACTATAGACTCTCTTTTAAAGCAAAGCTACATTATTTAGCCAATGATAAGTCAAGATTTATATTTGAATTAGTCATTTCATTAGAATGAATGTCAGAATAGCTAGCAATAATAAATAAAATGTACTTTTGATCAGAAATAAATAAATAAGACATCCTAACTATTTTATCAAAAAACAGTCGCAGAGATTTGTGAGAAATACTGTTCCACTGGTAATGAAATCCTTTTTGAAACTATGAATCAGTTTTATAAAAACCAGTCAACTACACATTGAAAATTGTACAAAGTTAAATTTTTTAAATACTAACAGCCATTTTTTCACACTTTGAGTTAATTGGATCAAATTTGCTCAGAGAAAATGTCGCGTCCTTGTTTCGCACAACTCAAAAATTGGGTTTTTTAAATTATGGTGTCATTCTACTTGTTTTTTATGCCTCTACCCATCACTAAAAGTACCAGGTAATGCACTGAAAATCCAACCACTAGGTAGCAGTTGTGTTTGATCATTTGCCTTTGACCTTTCCACACACGGAAACAGTCTTTCACATTTCCTGAGAAACTGAGATTTTTGAGTTATGTCACTTTTGAAGCAATGGTGCGATATGTTTAAACATTCTTTCTTTGTCCTTATGTATTGGAATATGTATGCGTAAATACAGGAATTTCTTTTTCATTGAAAAATTCTGAAGAATAATTTTTGCATTACTTAGTTGCCTTTTTTTGTGATTACCTAAAGTAAAAATTCTTTCGGAATTTCTGAACAGAAAAAGAATTTCCTGAGATGCACGCTAATTATACAAAGTGGTTAGAATTAGAAGTTGAAAAAATTTGAAAAAGCTAATGTCAAATTCATCTTGTAGACAAACTTTAATTTATATCTTCCCAAAACATCATCTGATTAAAATTATTCCTTTTTATAATATATATTGAATGGGTTGAAGCATTATCTAAGAATTTTTAAAGTAAAAAACTCAATTTTAATTCTAAAAAATGTTAATAAATTCATATTAAAAAAATTAGGAATTTATAATCTAAGATCTATTATTAATATCTTTAAAATTGAATGCCGATCTATTACACACAATTGTCTTTAAAACTTCTCAAATATAAACTTCAAATTTGAACTTCTGAAATATAAACAGTGAATTTTACAATTAAGAAGCGTTTGCATTCCACTTTGTAGAAATTTTTTTACAATCTATTTTCATAAAGTTATATTTTAAAACAACATATTTTTTATATATTCTTCATAGGAATCTCGCACTAATTAATTTTTATTTTTCATAATTTCAATGCAGAAAAAATATAAGGTTGAACAAACATAAGGTTGAAATGGAACAGGTACTTTATTTAAGTTTAATTTTATTTATGTAAAATATTTGTAAATTCATTTTTGAGAAATAACTAAAAGGGAATCTACAATCTTTTGTGACAAATCTGAAGTTTTTTAAATGGCAAACTAGTGTGCCACGACACAGCTGTTGAAAACTTAACTGCTCTAAACGAGTATGTTTCAGACATTATTTCATCTTTATGATTTGAATAAAAAAATTTTAGATGTTTTTTATAAATTGTATGAAATAATATAGTCTTGTCTTATAATCACTGCAAACAAAATAAAATTTAAGGCAAAATAAAATTCTATATCAGAATGAGTTAAACTGTTGTAACAATGTTTGAAATTTTTCAAATCACAAAACAGTGTAGCAGATCAAGGAATATTGTTTGTTCACAGAATTCAAGAAAAGTTATCAAGAGAAAAATCAAAACTACTGAAACAAATTACCATTGAAAAATTTTTAAAGAAATTATTTTAATTATATTGTTTATTTATATTTGTTTATTTCTGTGAAGAATAAATGCTATTAAATTGTATATTTTTGTAATTTAAATTGATTTAAGGAATAGAATGTTTTAATACCGGTATATTTGGATCATAATAAATAATATCCGGACATATTTGGACTATGTTTTAAAAAATAAACTTTACACTGTACAAATACATCTATATTATGCTAAAATCTACAATTTGCACATCTTCTGATCTGAAGGCTTTTGTTGTAAAAAAAAGTGCGATTTTCATTGTGCTTCTTTAACCATTTCATTACCTTTATTTTCTAAATCTCTATCACCTGATCCAAATAATATTGCATCTTTTTTTTATTGTCTTTCCCACTTTTATCATTTTGAATTAAATGTAATTAAATAATAGCGCTGATAAATAATAATCTTCAGAAGTAACAATATCATGCTGTTAAAGTTAAAACATTTAGAAAAAGAAAAGCTCCCTTCAGTAGAATCCTTTTAACTGCTAAAAGAGGTAAATATAACCACAAGTGAATATTTTATCACTGTCGTCCGAACAAAACAGTCGGCGACAATAGAGACACATCCCTACAGACGGGGTGAAACTCATCTTTTTGTATTCCCTCCACCCCTAAATTCTTCGCTAACCGGCCCAGAAGAGCCGAGCTAGGGGTTAAGTTACAGGGCCGTTATGAACCGTCTTAGGTTTTAAAGGGTTAAAAAGCAATTTGCACATTTTGAATATCTTATTAAAATTTGTTTCAGTTCTTTTATTGCTCACAAAAAATAAGTTGGAAGGATTATCCTTTAGAAGAAGAATTTTTCCATTTATTTTGAATGCGTATTTGAAATACTATATAAAAAATAACCTTTTTTTTTGGGGGGGGGGGGGGGGTATTTGAATATATTTTCAATTGGTATATTCTTCAGGATAATGTAAAATATAATAGTTATCTCAGATTTATATCACAGAAAACAAAGAAAGCAGATATTGCACTAATTTGTATAATGACAAATTAATATTATTGTTTATAAAAGAAAAAATTAAATAATATTAGCATTAATTGAAATTGAGATACGATGAATAACATTATCTAAAAGCGAGCACCTTGGTATGCTGTACAAAACCTTTAATTGAGTTTCATTATATAGTGAGATTTAGCGCTATATGTGCGTTTTATAAAATGTAAATCCTTAAAAAATCAATTACTTCCTGTTTAATTTTATAATTAAAATATCACAAATTAAATTTGCAAGTTTTTGTAGCAGAAACTGTTTAGAAAAAAAATGCATTTAGAAGAACTGAAACATATTTATTATTAAGAAGATGTAAAGTCTTGAATTACGTATGATATGATTTAATAGAATGAAAACTTTTATTAATATCTTAAAGTTTTGATTTGATTTTCAGAAAATTTTAAATGACTCAACAAAATTTTGCAACGGAATTCTGTAACAAAATTCTGCTGCTGTATATTGAATTTCAAACCATTCGGTTTAGCAGTTTTGCACTGTTTTTTACAAAATGTGAAATGCTAGAATCTATATGTTCCTAGTCAGTTATAAATTCTTGTTCATATTAACATTTTCTTGAAAATAAAATCTTTTAAAATGAGAACTTAAATGATCAAAATGAAGGCAAAATTATTGTTTTACGAAGAGGCAAATGATTTTCAATTGTGCGGAAAGTCGCGAGGCCTCAGAGAATCTTAACCGGCCCTGGGCAGTGGCTCTATTTTCCTGACGATAATTTTCCAGTAACGATATCATGCTCCTAAAGTTAAAACATTTAAAAAAGAAAAGTCCCCCTCAGTAGAATCCTTTTAACTGCTAAAAGAGGTGAATATTCCATCACTGTCCTGAGGGTTGCGTGGGCACTGATGATGTCTATAAATGCTACATATTTATATAATTATGAATGCTCCTAAAAATATTGACATTTCATCATTCATAAGAAAAAGACTGAAATGTGGTCTAATTGGCTTTAAATTACAATACTGAATGTTCCTGATCATTTTCCCTATTGAATTCAATGTGAAAGAGAGTCAACACTTCGTATTTCACAATTAAGACTTGTAAATACAATTGCTCACCATATTTTGGGGATGTTTCCCCTTCTGGGGGCCCATCCTTTCTCCTTCTTAGATCACCTTGAAGTAAGAGTGCTTTCATTAAGGGTGCAAATCTGGCTCCCCTAGGGGGGTCGCTCACGAGACAACCGTTTCACCCATAGGAGGTGCCATATGCAACCTCCAGTTTTAACAGTGAGCCGTCCTTTGAATCTTATATTAAAGACTGGATCTATAGTAGCTCTTCTTTTCTGCACACTACGATGCTGCAACATGTGAAATCAGCCATCCTGTGCATGCATGCCTCAAAGTGCACGGTGGACATTTTGAACATCTTTCTACATAAATAAATGCAAATATTGGTGTTTTCAATAAATTTTTTTTCATTGCACTGGATGTGACGTCATACTTTTCTATCGATTTTTTATTGAAAATCATAGGCTGTCGAGGTATTGTTCTTTGGGCATTTTTAGGTGCGTTCGTAATTTTATAAATACGTAGCACCTATAGTCGCCGTTCAGTCCGTCCGTTCCAAAACCAGAATGATATACATTTGAAGAAAATAATCAATCTGAACTCGACGACTGCCTCTTTAAAAGTCAACATAACTTTGAGAAATTTGAAGCTTACAACTTAGTTTAATTCTATCTATCTTTATCAATTACTAATTACAAGCACTTCAATTTATAATATTTCTACACTTAAACAAATCCTCCATACTTGTAAAAAATATGCTTTTCAAGCTTTTAGCCATTATCGACTAGTAGGTTACTTTGCCACATATCTCCATACAACAACATCAGCAATATACCATAAATGTGAAATCGCTGTCCTTTTAAATCAGGACGAAAACTTATCGCCCAATCACAATCGACTATGCAATTTGCATAAGTCTACAGATAATTAACATTTACTTTTTATTTGAATAATATTTAATAAATATTACGAAAAATTTAGAAAAACTACTTTAATATAAAAATGACTTAAAAAATGCTTTTACTTATTAATTAAATTGAAATAATTATCTTAGAAAATGTAAGTACAAAAACATAAACAAATGCTGGACGGCAATGAAAAGAAATAAAGTGGGGCGACCGTGGCCGAGTGGTTAAGCCACACGCCGCTAATCGCTTGAGAGCATAGGAGGTCTGCGGGTTCGACTGCCGCTGGCTCCGTTGCACACTCTTTGTGGAGCTACGGTTGTATTTCTCTGGTGGTGTAAATTTCCTTGTGACTATCTCGCCCTTGTATGTAATGGAAAAAAGGAAATAAAAATTGTGGTTTGTGTTTGTGTATAATAAGGATCATTCGAGGCGAACAGCCATAGTTACTATAGGCCCCAAAGTAATCTCCACTACGGTGGACTTCAATGTCAATGTCAAAGAAATAAAGTATAGTAATCGAGTTCAGGTAAATTTACAAATAGATTAATGACAAATTAAAAATAAAAAACGCTTGGGAATAAAACTGTTTCCCACAGAATGCCCCTCTTTCCCATTCGTTTTTGATTTTCTGCTGAAGTTCATTACAACAGTTATTGAAATCTGCAGGATCAAAAAGATGTTTTTTACTGTGAATGGTTCATCATCATAAAAATTTTTTCTCTAAATCTTAGAAAGGAGTCCTTTACGAGCGATTGTGTCAGCATAGTTTGCTTTAGACATGACATGTTTGATATCAAAGAGACCTTGGTTATACCAATCTATAATAAACTTATATTTAAGATCAATATAGCGATTCTTTATAGTGTCAGAGCTTTGTGTTTGGTAAAAGAAATGGCAGCAGTGTTGATGCAAAACAGAATTGGATGTTTAATAATAACAGTGTCTAATTCAAGAATGTTCTCAATTTCGGTAAGAGACATGTTTAAGAACTTTAAATCTTTTACAGCTTCCGTAGCTGCAATAATTTCCGCCTCCATTGGACTCGAGGCTACACAGCTTTGCTTAGTTACAGGAATGATATTCAAGAAGCCACTCCACGATTTCCTGTCTGTTGTGTCACTTGCCCAAGAGGCGTCAACGCAGACAGCTAGCTGGATTGGAGGGTCAGATCGTGTGAGCCTTAATCCCACAGATTTTGGTGGAAGAGAGGTACATCAAGATTCAAAGGAGTGCCTTGTAGTGCAACATATTATGGCTTTCAGTAAATTGCGAAAGTGCAGCTACAGACCATGCAATGTATGGACGGGATCGGTGTGCAATATATTGTAGACATCCCAGCAAGTTTCTGTAAGGCAGCTTCTCTGAAAATTAACCTTCTTCAGCAACTGGAACAGGAGTATATTCAACAGGAGAAGGAAGAGAAATATTAGTAAAATCATGGGCATCAAACTTCTTTAAACACTTTTCAATATAATGTTCACAGTTAACATTAACTACTTCATCATCTTCTATTTTAAAATTGATACCTAGTAACATTGAAATAGGACCTAAAATTTTAACTTCATCAGATGAGGGGTTGTGTCCAAATATAGTAATACATGAAATATTGTGTACGCTATCTTGGCACTAATCAACAGATATTTGTTACAACCCCTCATCTTTTTGCTTCTTTTTGGGAACAACGGATTTCAAGCTTATTCTATCGACGATAATTTTCAACATTTTTAAGCAATGATTTTGAGACTTTCACAAAAGTTGCTCTATATAATTAGCTAATAAATTATGCACATTATATTTTGATTGCATTCGCGCATGTGCAGTGAAACATTTTTTAGTAAACCTGCTCATTTTTCATCCAATGATTATTATTTTTTAAGTCAAGTTGCAGAGTATTATGCATAATGTTTGTCATATTTTCTGAAAAGAACTTTTTTATATTAAGAACTCTGCAAATTATAAGCAAAACACTTGGCAAAATTTGGGACTGTTTTTATAAAAACTTTAATTTCCCTACGAGTATACATGCTATCCTCACAGCAGTGAACACAGTATATTACAATAAGCCACTTATTAATAATCTATAGTTTGAACGCTTTTGCTACATTAGTTTTTACAGGGTTATCCAAAAGATATTCGTTCTTTTTCAATATGTTGATGGTCCCCTATGGAATTTTGGGAAAAAATCTTCGCAGAAATATATGACTTATACTATACTGTTTACATACCTGCAGTTTCAGGTTAATTCCTCATGTATTTTTCATGTATTAGTGACCGGTTGCCTTTGGCCATATACTGTAATCCACAAGTTTATGAGAAAATTATGTATGCATTTAAGAAATGTATTATAATCTTCATTGCTAAACCACCAACAAAGTTAAAATACCTAGTACACAGAAAGACCGAATACATAGATAATTATGAAAAATCCGGTATTTATATTTTAGATAATGAGAGACTGAAAACGTATACATACATGGCCACTCGAAAATTACAAGTAAGGATTAAAGAACATACGGCAGACATCAAAAGAGGTAAATTGACAGGAAAAATATACTATTTTCCCTATTCTTGTTAGTTCCACTTACCTTTCGCATTTGACCTTTTATCCAGCCTAGTAGACTAAATTCCATTTAATTTTTCCTATCTTAGTTTGCAGTTATTTTTACATTAACTCTGGTTACATACTTTATTTACATAAGTTTTAATGCTTTGTCTTATATTTTAACACATTCATTTATCTTTATTTTCAGTGTTTAAATATAAGTTTCTAATAAATATAATGTCTATATTTTACCTTATTTCTACTCTTGAATAAACTCCTTTAGAGACGTTCACTATGTTCATTCATTAACACGATGTTTTTCTTCATTCAGCTTCTTTCGCTTTTGCCGGTGTCAACATCACGATGTAAGTTTAGCTCATGGACTGAAGAAGTTGAAACGGCTATCGACAGATGGCGTGACCTGTCCGTCGTGACGTACTCTAACTCGTGTCCGTTCGCTGGTCAGTTTTCCCCGAGTCGTCAGACATCGGAAGTAACATAGACCAGGTGGTCGGAAGTCACGTGAGAGGCATTGTCGGCGGATGGGAAATACTATTTATAGCCTGTCTCGTTCGTGTCTTGGAGCAGGTGCTTGTTGGCTAGACAAAGTGTTGTTGTTTTCTTTTAGATGCTTTTAAACGTTGCTATTGTTGTTCTTTTAAAATGAAGTGGAAAGCAGTTTGAATATATTTTGGCCTTGAAATCTTTTCTAGTCATATGCCGTATGGGGAAGTAAAGAATATGCTTACCTTATTACTATATTTCGTGTCACTATTGGATTATGGAATCGGTTTTCTCCCGGTGGTGTTTATATTTTAAAGGAACTCTCGTCACGACCTCGGTTGTTTAAGAAAAATACCTGGAGGTGTTATGAAGTGAAATGTTACGATTGTTCTTGTTGATGTCGGGAGGACGGCCAGCTACCCATCACGTGTTTCAGATAATTTATCTTTCTTTTTATTCTTTTTATATCTGTTAGTTGAAAGAGATTAATTTCATTTACAGCTCATATCTTCTCTCTTCTTTTATAGTACTTTTTAGATCCAGATATTATTCTGGTTTATCTGTTAATATTAATCTCGTCAGCTTTACTTTTCATAATGAAGGGATGGACTGTAGGGTTGTGGTATGGTTTCTAAGAGACCAGGGTTTATCCCGTCTCGATGCTACTACTAGGTCATGATAGGAGTGGTCCGATACTGCCGCAACAGCTGATTACTGCGCGGAGTAATTGGAACTGTTATGGCTTGTAGTGTCGGGCGTAATTATGATTCCTTGGGAAACTCTACCAGCCGGTATCCGCTAGGGAGTTTCCATTAGGCTAGCTACAGTTCGGGATTTCATTTTTAACATTAACTTCAGTTAATGTCTTGCTCCTGTATTTTTCAGTACACTTTTTAGTGGCAGTTGAGGGTGTCTGAAATTGTCAGCTTTCGTTGTTAATAAAGTTGTGCTTGACTCTTTTTTGGAAATCTTTTTATATAAAGAAGAGAGATTGGATTTAATTAATATAGCCTTTTTCTTAAACTATTTTGTTCCTTAAACGTCAATATTTAATATATTAATTTCAATTGAACTGGACTAAGTTTACTCTTCTGAATAGATAGTTAAAATATAAATCTACATTTTTGCTTTTTGATATAAATACCTTTTTGAAACTAAACTTTACTTCTTTTAATCAGTTTAAATAAAGTTAATAGTTTTCGATTAAAGGAAACTTGAAAGTTAATTTAATTGTTTAATTACAGTTATTTAAATAAAGTCAAATATATTTTTCTTTGGAATAATTTTTACTTTCTTGGTGCTCCGGTTCATACTGATATAGAGTCATAGAGAACTCATGTCATATGATACAAAGACTTATCTTATTTTTAATGATTTTAATTCTATCTTTGTTATGATCTAAATATGTTTTAATAAAATTGTTATTTGTTATAAAATGCCTTGGTTTTTCTTTTAAATATTCCTTTGCAGATAGTTTTACATTGCTTTATTTCACTAGCTTCAATAAACAGGTTTCTGGGTGAACAAACTCAGCAGATGTTTCCATTCGCGTGTTAACTCTCAGTTTAATGACTTTCAGAAGTAATTAACCTTTTGGCTATTACTTTTCATAAATTACGCACAGCTCTATCCTGTTTAAATCAAGATAGAGGCACTTATATCCTATTCAATAAAGCTGAAGTCATTGTACATGATGCACGGTATAATATTTGGATAATCAGATAATCTTTAGAAATATTGACAAGAGGCAAGGAAGCTTGTAACAATGTTTTTTTTGAATCATACACTATGTTTATGATTTAATTTACTTGCCATAATAAGTGCATTTGGTTTTGATTGATCCCTTCCTCTTTTCTATAGTGTACCCTCTCTTTCTTTTTTTTCCTTGCACCTATTTGTTAATTTTTGGTTTCTCAGTCTGCTACTTAAACAGCATACATCTTTGAAGCTACAGCATTTCTCGATTTTAACTCTCCTGGGATGCTAATGTTTAACTGAAAGTGCAAGTGAATTTTAGCCATCTAACGTTAATGTTTTTAACATCTTAAATAGTTTTAAAAATTTTATATATTTGAAACTAATTAGTAATAAATATATTGTGAACCATGGATTCATGTTGTTTATTTGAGTTAAGGTGAATCTGACGTTTCTACAATTTAAAATTTTCAATATCTTACTGTTTCAATCTTCGTTACCATTGAAATGCATTGACCCCAAAATGACCCACTCTTCAAATTTTCTCGAACATGTGACCTAGCCAAATGGTCTTCCGCACCTCAAAGCGGTAGGATATAAAATTTATTCAAAATCTTCAGAGGCTTTTTTATAAAATTTGCATAACACACACACAAAGACACAATATTTGCTCACAGTATAATATATATGACTCAATTATTTGACACACGAATAACAAAACACATTAAAGATGCACACAGGGAAGAAATATTTTTTTTAAATTTTATTTGTTTTGTAGGAATAATCTACATAATGGCTATGATCTTTAGCAATTCCTTCTATAACATTAAACCTACTTCTATTGTTTTTAAAAAACGGATGTGCTATCAAATTAGTTCTCGCAAAGTGTTCATGAACGTAGATTTTCTGCAGTGACTGGCATGATTCGATGACGGAGACAATAGCTTCACGAGTCGAATAACGACAATGAAGGCAGATCATCTTCAGGTGAGGAAACATTGAACTGGTAAACATTAAATTATCTTGAGATACCAATGTGGAACATAGGTATAATTCTTCCAAATTAAGTCCATGATTCTGTAATGATTCAAATGCTCTGGAAATAAAACGTGTGTTTCTCAAATTCAACACGCGTAGTTGAGGCATTTTTGAAAATTGAACTTCATGAAGATATTCAAGACAATTACAGTCACTAACATCTAAAACTTCAATTTTAGAAATACCACCAAATTCTCTTTTCGTAGGACAGTCTGAAAATATAGAATGACGAACTACCAAAATTTTTACACCAGGTAAAAACTCAGTGCATAAACTTATAACCATGGGAAGGTTATCTGACAGATGAACACGCTCCAAAATTAACGTTTCAAGACAAGGACATCTTCTTTGCAGCTTCACACAAAGTTCTGCAAAATTCAGTTGTTCAGTGCAATCAAGACTGCTGTAATCTGATCTAATACTAGTAACACAAGATGGCAGCATGTTGACAAAACACCCAGTCACAGTACTTTGGAATTTGTGACTCCAGTGAAAGATCACATGAACTTTCTTCCAAAGAGCGGGGCTTTTTCTCAACGCATTCCATCTTCTGCACACACTGCAAAAAAGAAAAGAAAATATAAACATTAAAATGCCTGTTTGTAATGCCTATCTAATACTGTAGTTGGAGTTGTTATAGCTTGGAAACCAGAGAGATATACAACATATATACTGTTGTATAGAAAAGAGTTGTAATTTATGCGAGAGGCATTTATTTATGGAATTTCGTTTTTCCTTTGGCAACGTGAATCTGCAATGATTTGCAAGCACAATTTGTGACATTTTCTGAAGCATGCATCAGTTTTGAAGAAAAATAAAGATTTTTAAAAATTTAGAAACCTGTAAATTGTATGCATGGATGGATGAAATTATTTTGTATCCGAATTCAGAAATACTTTTGTTGATAGAGAAAATAAATTTATTTATAACTTTTCAAAACCTTCACTTCAAGATATGAGCATTTAAACTGTTTAATGTTCTATTTTTTTAAATTAAAATAAGGGAGAATTGAATAACTAGACATATGTGACAATTGAAAGATTAAAATTGTTATCTTTTGCTTATCTTATTTTTAAATCATACTGGCATACCTTCCAGGTGTTTTATTCAAATATAATAATGCAGTGATCAGTAATTCTTTTTGTGTGAATGTGGCACAACGATCTTTTTGTGTGAATGAACCTCTTTAATAATAGTTACGGAGTAACGTATGACAACTATATCATGATGATTTCTCATAATGAAGATTTAAAATTTATTTTGATACAATTGTATCACGCATGTTGTAATTAGAGAAGAAATGAAAGAACACTGCTTGAGAGGCTTAGAAATCTGCATAAATATTTTTTGAATATTTTATGCATGCACAGATTAAAAATGTTTTTGCAGATGTATTTTGATTTGAAAAGAGGTTTAAATCATGAACACACGAAAAAGAATAATGCCAATTTTAAATGACTTTGTTACAACTTTCATTAATATCAAGACAATTGTTGCCTGGCTGATCTTTTAATGTAATTTTTTTTTATAGTTTTATTAGAGGATTTCTTCAACATAATTAAAATTACGGGAAATTTAATAACTGTGCAATTATGGGAAGAAACGTGAAGATCCTTGGAAATTGAGCAATAAATAGCAGAAAATGAAATCGGAATCATTCAATTGAAAATAAACAAGCACGTTGCCACTGCATGCCCTTCAGTTATTAAAATCTTTGTCCCAACATTTAAAGAAAATAACTCATCTCTTGTGCGAATGCAATAGGGGTTTGCAGTTCTATGTTTTGCATAAAATAAGATAAAATGTATGCTTTTTCTCAGAGTAATTTTCTCTCGATATAGTCAGTGGATTTAGGGACAAATTTCACCAAAATATTTCACTTCTGGATACCATATGACACTTGGCCCAGAGCTTATGGTCACTCTAAGAAAATAAACAGTGCAAGTATTACTTGCGCTCAGAGGGTTCCGTACAATAAATATATAAATTATTAACGGTTTTATTAAAAAAAGTCATTGCTAAAAGAATAATAAGACTTTGTAAAAAAGTATACAATGTAGGATTGGGTATAGCTGCATATACTAGAAAAGTATAAATGGGTATGTCATAAAAGTTCAAAGAGATATAGAGCCTAAGTAATGTCTATTCTGTATAACTTTTCTCAATCTTATCTTAATCTGTATATGATGAACTTAATTCAGTACTGATAATAAAAATAGTGCATATTTAAACTTCATTTGGCATTTCATAAAACTAAATTCAGCATAGTAGTATTTTCTTTTTACAGTATAGTAGTCCCTTGTTCAAAGTTTAAACTTGGTATCGTGCTAAGCATGCTTCGAAAGGAGGTCGCAAATTTGCAACCATGGTCCGTGCCGCGTTTTAACAGATATGTTTTTAATTAACTTTTAAAGTCATGGAAGGCATAGTGAGAGATCCACTCATTGCAAACTAGTCGCGAATGTCATAATATTTATGTGATGAATTCTAATTAAATTAGTCTAATTTTAACAATTTAACATTTATTGATTTTTACTGCTACTGGGCATTTCATTACACAAATATAACCTTAAAAGTTGTTATCTAGGCTTTAAAAGCCGATGGTATATAGAATATGCCACCCCCTGTCATTATGTATGTCCAAATCGTCCGTTTCTTTAATGGTTAATATCTCGGCTAATTACTGATGATGATTTTTATCAACAATGCTTTTACACTTCTGCTACGATAGGCACATTCAGCGCCCCTCATCACCTTTGCTGAATGCTCACAAATCAAAATTTGTGTAGGATGAAAAAATGCCCCTTTTTCAAAAATTATGTGATTTAGGTTAATTGCTATAATTTTCCTGCAAAGTTTAAGTTAACGTCTACTACCTCTAATTTTTTCATAATTTTAGTTTCAGCAGATTCGGAAATAGAGGGAATGGGAACATATTTTTGCACTACATTTTTGACGATATCTCTGAAATTATAATGCTAAAATTAAACGAAATGTATTTTTGAGTTCAGTATTACAAAAGCTTTCACACAATATCCCACGTGATAGATGAAGAAAACATTTTTTTTAAGTAACTTAGTTAGCCCTCTACAATTTTGCTAAATATATTCGTGAATGTTTAATAATCTGTATATATGTGGGTCAATAGTCTTTATTACTTCCTTCAATTTGAACTTTCCACGTTTCATAGTTTACAAGTAAAATGGCTGTGACAGACAGACAGACAGACAGGAGTGATCTTATAATGGTTCCATTTTTACTTTATTAAGTATGGAACAATAAAAATCACCTAATGTGTGAATTAAGTGCAATATGTTCATACAGAACATATTGCCCCTTAATTTAAGGACCCGGTTCGAGATTGATATTTTGGAGAGATTTTACATTATAAGATTTTTCAGTGCATATGGAGCATACCTGCTATACAGTGCCATAGGCAGCGGAGACCTAGTTCAAAGTTTGTTTGGTTCAAGATTCTTTTTTTACAGAATTTTACAGTGCATACACAGCACACCTGATATACAGTGCCGTAGGCAGTTGGGACAGGTTTCGCGATTTCATATTACAAGATTAAGTATAAATTATAAGCAATGATGAAAGGAGATGCCTGACAGTGGGCAAAACCAGGTAGTAATTTTACATTTATTTCGTGTGAATTACTATTCAATAAATTCAAATTACAAAATTGTTATATGCCTGTTAATGAAAATAAAGAATTTTAATTTTATAAATAACGTGAAAGCATGCATAAAGTTGCGTTAAAATAAAGAAAAGAATCATGCATAACCTATACTTGTTACTTAAAATATTAAACTTGATATAAAAATAAAATATAAGTGTGATTTTCTATAGAGTTTTTCAATAGCATGGTTCTGAATATTATTCCCAAGCAGGTTCATTTTTGTATCCTTTATCACAAAATAAGAAAATTGTCTATGCTGCTGTTATAAAAGTCTGGGAAGTAGCGGCATATTTTACTTAACCGTTTTATACAGGCTGATTTTCAAATGTGTACCTGAGTTTTCTTAATCATGAAGATGGATGCCAGCTGTCTTGGCAATGGTGGATGTGGCCTTGGGTGCCAACAAATCTCTGAATCAAAAGGAAATGAATGGCAACCCATCTACAGAAGATAATCCCTGGTCATGACACTATCATTTAATCTTCTGTAATCATGTAATCTTTATAAAACAAAGCAAATTATTGCATTTTTCGATATACTTTTTTATTTGTTTTAATAAAAGGATATAATGAATAGGTTCATGAATGATTTTATTCATCAGTTCTTTGTATTAAGAAAAGAAATTAATATGAATGATCTACACTTAGACTTTTAAAATATTATACTCCTAATGAAATTAAAATTCTTGGTTTGGCCTCAAAATTTAAAAACTTATTGGCATAAAGTTCATCTCAGTTTTCTAGATTTGAATGTTCTATAGGAGAAATATGAATAACATACACACATGAAGTAAAATTTATATATATATATATACATACCGTGCAATTTGTCCCAGTTGGTTCTGTTCTAAGTAACCAAATATTTCCAAAAGCATTTCATTAGGCAGGGAATTAATATCTAAAGCATCATCACTTGATTCCTCAATCTACATATTAAAGTATAAACTCATGAGTAAAACATAGATACATACTTGCATTCTCTGCAAATGCAAGATTTTAGAAATAAAAATATTGTTGAATCTTTTAAAAATGTTGAAATTAGAAAAACATTATGTTCAGTGTTCATTAATGTTCATTCATCATCAGAAAAACAACATATTTTCTTCTTATGAACTTTTCAACTGTTCTCGATGTTTATAAAATAAGAATTCTAATAAGAACAAGTATTTTAAAAACATTAAGTTTCACTTTTCGGGGGCAGATAGGTGTAATTCCTCACATAACTTTGACGAATTTAACTAAATGAACAATATCGTTTTCAACTGAATAATTAACTATTAAATATCTGTAGACAGTTTCAATATTTCAAAGAATTTTTTTAGTAGTTTATAAAGTGGCCATGGACCCTAGAACTATGTTAAAGAAAATTGCTAGAGAATCGGATCACTTTTAAAGAAGCTGCACTAAGGTCCCCAAGAAGGTAATTAATATTCAAAATTAATGGTAGTTGAAATATGAAAAAAAAATTGTCACCCAAGAAGCTGTTAGAAATAAAAAGCTAGTGAATCGGACAATTTTTAGGGGAGCAATAATAAATGGCTCAAAAGAGCCCAGTTGATAGTTGAGAAAAGAGCCTTAAGATGTAAAAAGATCGCAGTACTTAGCACTTTAAATCTTTAGTTGGATTAGTGGAAGTTAAGCATAGTGTATGAATTAATCATTAGAATAAAATTGTAAAGAAATGCACAAGAAATGGGATGAAATGCTTGAAAAAGGGTCCTATAAACCCAATAAAAATACATAACGGTGTTAGCCCTGGTAGAAAAGTCCTAGACTCACCTTTAAAGTTATGCATTGAGCAGGGTTCGTTGATATATATCAATGGATATATACATTCAATATTTATTTTCAAAATATCAAGATGCTTAATATTTTCTATATTTTTCTATCTTTGATATTTATTTTCAAAATCTCACTGTGCAAGACATTTTTCATATTTTCCGTCAAAACAAGTTTAAAGGAATTTTTCAGCTGTTATTGACTGTTCTGTAGATCATACAGTGCTACAAATCTGATCACAATGAACTTTTGTTTCTGGTAGTGAAGCTTTTATTTTTAAATGTAGAACTAACAATTATGTGGGGCACAATTAATTCAGAACAGCCATTGAAAGATAAAACTGTCTCATTTAGATAATCAGTTATTTATAACTTCATTTAAAAAGAATTTTTTCTGCTTTTAGTTCATCTTAAATTGTGCTTAGGGAATAAAAAAGAAGACAAGTTTACATTTATGTTAATTTTTTATTTAAAAAAAACTATTTTGCATTTAAAATTTTGTTTTACAAAACATAAATTTTTCAATAAATAAAATCATAAGACGAAATGCAATATTCCACCTTGATTCAATCACAAATTACACAATATGAACTTTAAAATGTCTTCTGTTTATTAAACAGGCGACAGATAATAATATTACAGATGTTACAAGTTTTAAAAATACATTTTATTTAAATTTTCTGGTACTTTAGGTCTGCAAAACCCGCAGCCACTGACAATGGCTGTGGGTTTTGCAGACCTAAAGTACTCAGAAATCACAATTTAAAAAATATTCTTCGGTTATCGTTTTTGGTAGCTTATAACAGATGGTGACACTGCATAAAATATAAGTAATTTTAAATATATACAGTAAACTCCCGACTATCCGGCCCTCCGTACTATCTGGCCTAGTAAAAAGTTGAAAATACTACTAGCAGTTGCAAGTGGCCGAGACAGTCAGGTTTCCGTCCGTGGGAAAGAGCTGACTTACGACAGGAAGGAGCAAGAAAGGATTGCAAAATGCAATAGAAGAGAATTTGAAACATAGTAATTGCAAGGTCTTGAAACATTCTTTTGGACCATAAAGGTGGACATAAACACGTGTGGGAAACTGAAGTGGAAGGTGAGCACGATAAGCTTCTTTCGTTGCTGAAAAATATACCGGGCTGTGATGATGTCTATGCAGAGGACATTACAGAATAAATGGCATATGGCGAAATTCATGAATTAATTGACAACGATATTGTAAAAATGGTGACAGAGGGAGAAGTGACAGAAGAAAACAGGGAAGTATTGCAAGAAAATTCTTATCCCACATTCGGGAAAGTTCAAGACGATTAAAGCAGCACTGCAGTACATTAGTTAGCAGGACGAAGCGATGCCAGCTCATATCACCTGCTTGCATAAATGGAGGGACATTGCTTCGCGG
Source organism: Maratus speciosus (assembly GCA_963932465.1). Lineage (NCBI taxonomy): Eukaryota > Metazoa > Arthropoda > Arachnida > Araneae > Salticidae > Maratus > Maratus speciosus. The sequence goes on from CAWVRF010001084.1 coordinate 240,961, forward strand.
CTGAGGGCTAAAATAAAAAACAAAAATAAGCTCTTTTTCAAGAACTACAAACTGTAAATTTTGACTCTTTTATCTTATGCATAACTTTTCATATTTGTGCTATTAAAAACGTCGGTTTGTTAGTTTGCTTTGTTGTCCTAAAACACTGCGACTCCATGGAATTTAATTTATTTGTTTCCATTGTTTAAGTTGTTCAACAATTGGATTATAACGTTAAAATATTGGTTTAATCGGCAACACGTGGCTTTTCTTTGTTTACTTTGTGCAACAATTGAATACGGTATTTCGTTGACCAACACTGGAATATAAGCAAAGGATCGGTTTTGCGGGCTCCAACAATATCCGAATATGAAGAAACATTCGGTGTTTTTTTTAAAAACGTCGGTCTGTTAGTGTGCTTTGTTGTCTTAACACGAATTAACTCCATGGCGTTTAATTTTTTTGTTTCCATTGTTTAAGTGGTTCAAAAATCGGCTTATAACGTAAAAATATCGGTTCAATCGGTAACACATGGCTTTTCTTTGTTTACATTGTGCAACAATGGAATACGGTATTTCGTTGCCCAACAATGGAATATAAGCAAAGGATCGGTTTTGCGGCCTCCAACAATAACCGAATATGAAGAAGGATTCGGTGTTTAGTTAAAAACGTCGGTTTGTTAGTTTGCTTTGTTGTCCTAACACACTGAGACTCCATGGAATTTAATTTATTTGTTTCCATTGTTTAAGTTGTTCAACAATCGGTTTATAACGTTAAAATATCGGTTCAATCGGTAACACGTGGCTTTTTTTTTGTTTACATTGTGCAACAATGGAATACTGTATTTCGTTGCCGAACAAGGGAATATAAGGAAAGGATCGGTTTTGCGGGCTCCAACAATAACCGAATATGAAGAAACATTCGGTGTTTTGTTAAAAACGTCGTTTTGATAGTTTGCTTTGTATTCCTAACACACTGAGACTCCACGGAATTTAATTTATTTGTTTCCATTGTTTAAGTTGTTCAACAATCGGTTTATAACATTAAAATATCTGTTCAATCGGTAACACGTGGCTTTTCTTTGTTTACTTTGTGCAACAATGGAATACGGTATATCGTTGTCCAACAATGGAATATAAGCAAAGGATCCGTTTTGCGGGCTCCAACAATAAACGAATATGAAGAAACATTCGGTGTTTTGTTAAAAACGTCGTTTGATAGTTTGATTTGTATTCCTAACACACTGAGACTCCATGGAATTTAATTTATTTGTTTCCATTGTTTAAGTTGTTCAACAATCGGTTTATAACATTAAAATATCGGTTCAATCGGTAACACATGGCTTTTCATTGTTTACTTTGTGTAACAATGGAATACGGTATTTCGTTTCCCAACAGTGGAAAAGCAAAGATCGGTTTTGCGGGCTCCAACAATAACCGAATATGAAGTAACATTCGGTGTTTTTTTTAAAAACATCGGTCTGTTAGTGTGCTTTGTTGTCTTAACACGATTTGACTTCATGGCGTTTAATTTTTTTCTTTCCATTGTTTAAGTGGTTCAAAAATCGACGTATAACGTTAAAATATCGGTTCAGTTGGTAACAAGTGCCTATTTTTTGTTTTTTTTTATGCAACAATGGAATACGGTATTTCGTTGCCCAACAATGGAACGGGATGGATCACAGCAATGGATCGGTTTTGCGGGCTACAACAATAACCGAATATGAACAAACATTCGGTGATTAGTTAAAAACGTCTGTTTGTTATTTTGCTTTGTTGTCCTAAAACACTGCGACTCCATGGTATTAAATTAATTTTTTCCATTGTTTAAGTTGTTCAATAATCGGTTTTTAACGTTAAAATATCGGTTCAATCGGTAACACGTGGCTTTTCTTTGTTTACTTTGTGCAACAATGGAATACGGTATTTCGTTGCCCAACAGTGGAATATAAGCAAAGGATCTGTTTTGCGTGCTCCAACAATAACCGAATATGAAGAAACATTCGGTGATTTGTTAAAAACGTCGGTTTGTTAGTTTGCTTTGTTGTCCTAAAACACAGCGACTCCATGGAATTAAATTTATTTGTTTCCATTGTTTAAGATGTTCAACAATCGGTTTATAACGTTAAAATGCCGGTTCAATCGGTAACACATGGCTTTATTTTGTTTACATTCTGCAACAATGGAATACGGTATTTCGTTGCCCAACAATGGAGTATAAGCAAATATCGGTTTTGCGGCCTCCAACAATAACCGAATATGAAGAAAGATTCGGTGTTTTGTTAAAAACGTCAGTTTGTTAGTTTGCTTTGTTGTCCTAACACACTAAGACTCCATGGCATTTAGTTTATTTGTTTCCATTGTTTAAGTGGTTCAAAAATCGGTTTATAACGTTAAAATATCGGTTCAATCGGCAACACGTGGCTTTTTTGTTTACATTGTGCAACAATGAAATACTGTATTTCGTTGCCCAACAACGGAATATAAGCAAAGGATCGGTTTTGCGGGCTCCAACAATAACCGAATGTGAATAAACATTCGGTGTTTTGTTAAAAACGTCGGATTGTTAGTTTGCTTTGTTGTCCTAAAACACTGCGACTCCATGGAATTTAATTTATTTGTTTTCTTTTTTTAAGTTGTTGAACAATCGGTTTGTAACGTTAAAATATCGGTTCAATGGGTAACACATGGCTTTTCTTTGTTTACATTGTGCAACAATGGAATACGGTATTTCGTTGCCCAACAATGGAATATAAGCAAAGGATCTGTTTTGCGGGCTCCAACAATAACCGAATATGAAGAAACATTCGGTGATTTGTTAAAAACGTCGTTTTGATAGTTTGCTTTTTTGTCCTAACACACTGAGACTCCATGGAATTTAATTTTTTTTGTTTCCATTGTTTAAGTTGTTCAACAATCGGTTTATAACATAAAAATATCTGTTCAATCAGTAACACGTGGCTTTTCTTTGTTTACTTTTTGCAACAATGGAATACTGTATATCGTTGCCCAACAATGGAATATAAGCAAAGGATCGTTTTTGCGTGCTCCAACAATAACCGAATATGAAGAAACATTCGGTGTTTTGTTAAAAACGTCGGTTTGTTAGTTTGCTTTGTTGTCCTAAAACACTGCGACTTCATGGATTTTAATTTATTTGTTTCCATTGTGTAAGTTGTTCAACAATCGGTTCATAACGTTAAAATATCGGTTCAATCGGTAACACGTGGCTTTTCTTTGTTTACTTTGTGTAACAATTGAATACGGTATTTCGTTTCCCAACAATGGAATATAAGCAAAGGATCGGTTTTGCGGGCTCCAACAATAACCGAATATGAAGAAACATTCGGTGTTTTTTTAAAAACATCGGTCTGTTAGTGTGCTTTGTTGTCTTAACACGATTTGACTCCATGGCATTTAATTTATTTGTTTCCATTGTTTAAGTTGTTCAACAATCGGTTTATAATGTTAAAATATCGGTTCAATCGGCAACACGTGGCTTTTTTTGTTTACATTGTGCAACAATGAAATACTGTATTTCGTTGCCCAACAACGGAATATAAGCAAAGGATCGGTTTTGCGGGCTCCAACAATAACCGAATATGAATAAACATTCGGTGTTTTGTTAAAAACGTCGGTTTGTTAGTTTGCTTTGTTGTCCTAAAAGACAGCGACTCCATGGAATTTAATTTATTTGTTTCGATTGTTTAAGATGTTCAACAATCGGTTTATAACGTTAAAATGCCGGTTCAATCGGTAACACATGGCTTTTCTTTGTTTACATTCTGCAACAATGGAATACGGTATTTCGTTGCCCAACAATGGAGTATAAGCAAATATCGGTTTTGCGGCCTCCAACAATAACCGAATATGAAGAAGGATTCGGTGTTTAGTTAAAAACGTCGGTTTGTTAGTTTGCTTTGTTGTCCTAACACACTGAGACTCCATGGAATTTAATTTATTTGTTTCCATTGTTTAAGTTGTTCAACAATCGGTTTATAACGTTAAAATATCGGTTCAATCGGTAACACGTGGCTTTTTTTTTGTTTACATTGTGCAACAATGGAATACTGTATTTCGTTGCCGAACAAGGGAATATAAGGAAAGGATCGGTTTTGCGGGCTCCAACAATAACCGAATATGAAGAAACATTCGGTGTTTTGTTAAAAACGTCGTTTTGATAGTTTGCTTTGTATTCCTAACACACTGAGACTCCACGGAATTTAATTTATTTGTTTCCATTGTTTAAGTTGTTCAACAATCGGTTTATAACATTAAAATATCTGTTCAATCGGTAACACGTGGCTTTTCTTTGTTTACTTTGTGCAACAATGGAATACGGTATATCGTTGTCCAACAATGGAATATAAGCAAAGGATCCGTTTTGCGGGCTCCAACAATAAACGAATATGAAGAAACATTCGGTGTTTTGTTAAAAACGTCGTTTGATAGTTTGATTTGTATTCCTAACACACTGAGACTCCATGGAATTTAATTTATTTGTTTCCATTGTTTAAGTTGTTCAACAATCGGTTTATAACATTAAAATATCGGTTCAATCGGTAACACATGGCTTTTCATTGTTTACTTTGTGTAACAATGGAATACGGTATTTCGTTTCCCAACAGTGGAAAAGCAAAGATCGGTTTTGCGGGCTCCAACAATAACCGAATATGAAGTAACATTCGGTGTTTTTTTTAAAAACATCGGTCTGTTAGTGTGCTTTGTTGTCTTAACACGATTTGACTTCATGGCGTTTAATTTTTTTCTTTCCATTGTTTAAGTGGTTCAAAAATCGACGTATAACGTTAAAATATCGGTTCAGTTGGTAACAAGTGCCTATTTTTTGTTTTTTTTTATGCAACAATGGAATACGGTATTTCGTTGCCCAACAATGGAACGGGATGGATCACAGCAATGGATCGGTTTTGCGGGCTACAACAATAACCGAATATGAACAAACATTCGGTGATTAGTTAAAAACGTCTGTTTGTTATTTTGCTTTGTTGTCCTAAAACACTGCGACTCCATGGTATTAAATTAATTTTTTCCATTGTTTAAGTTGTTCAATAATCGGTTTTTAACGTTAAAATATCGGTTCAATCGGTAACACGTGGCTTTTCTTTGTTTACTTTGTGCAACAATGGAATACGGTATTTCGTTGCCCAACAGTGGAATATAAGCAAAGGATCTGTTTTGCGTGCTCCAACAATAACCGAATATGAAGAAACATTCGGTGATTTGTTAAAAACGTCGGTTTGTTAGTTTGCTTTGTTGTCCTAAAACACAGCGACTCCATGGAATTAAATTTATTTGTTTCCATTGTTTAAGATGTTCAACAATCGGTTTATAACGTTAAAATGCCGGTTCAATCGGTAACACATGGCTTTATTTTGTTTACATTCTGCAACAATGGAATACGGTATTTCGTTGCCCAACAATGGAGTATAAGCAAATATCGGTTTTGCGGCCTCCAACAATAACCGAATATGAAGAAAGATTCGGTGTTTTGTTAAAAACGTCAGTTTGTTAGTTTGCTTTGTTGTCCTAACACACTAAGACTCCATGGCATTTAGTTTATTTGTTTCCATTGTTTAAGTGGTTCAAAAATCGGTTTATAACGTTAAAATATCGGTTCAATCGGCAACACGTGGCTTTTTTGTTTACATTGTGCAACAATGAAATACTGTATTTCGTTGCCCAACAACGGAATATAAGCAAAGGATCGGTTTTGCGGGCTCCAACAATAACCGAATGTGAATAAACATTCGGTGTTTTGTTAAAAACGTCGGATTGTTAGTTTGCTTTGTTGTCCTAAAACACTGCGACTCCATGGAATTTAATTTATTTGTTTTCTTTGTTTAAGTTGTTGAACAATCGGTTTGTAACGTTAAAATATCGGTTCAATGGGTAACACATGGCTTTTCTTTGTTTACATTGTGCAACAATGGAATACGGTATTTCGTTGCCCAACAATGGAATATAAGCAAAGGATCTGTTTTGCGGGCTCCAACAATAACCGAATATGAAGAAACATTCGGTGATTTGTTAAAAACGTCGTTTTGATAGTTTGCTTTTTTGTCCTAACACACTGAGACTCCATGGAATTTAATTTTTTTTGTTTCCATTGTTTAAGTTGTTCAACAATCGGTTTATAACATAAAAATATCTGTTCAATCAGTAACACGTGGCTTTTCTTTGTTTACTTTTTGCAACAATGGAATACTGTATATCGTTGCCCAACAATGGAATATAAGCAAAGGATCGTTTTTGCGTGCTCCAACAATAACCGAATATGAAGAAACATTCGGTGTTTTGTTAAAAACGTCGGTTTGTTAGTTTGCTTTGTTGTCCTAAAACACTGCGACTTCATGGATTTTAATTTATTTGTTTCCATTGTGTAAGTTGTTCAACAATCGGTTCATAACGTTAAAATATCGGTTCAATCGGTAACACGTGGCTTTTCATTGTTTACTTTGTGTAACAATTGAATACGGTATTTCGTTTCCCAACAATGGAATATAAGCAAAGGATCGGTTTTGCGGGCTCCAACAATAACCGAATATGAAGAAACATTCGGTGTTTTTTTAAAAACATCGGTCTGTTAGTGTGCTTTGTTGTCTTAACACGATTTGACTCCATGGCATTTAATTTATTTGTTTCCATTGTTTAAGTTGTTCAACAATCGGTTTATAATGTTAAAATATCGGTTCAATCGGCAACACGTGGCTTTTTTTGTTTACATTGTGCAACAATGAAATACTGTATTTCGTTGCCCAACAACGGAATATAAGCAAAGGATCGGTTTTGCGGGCTCCAACAATAACCGAATATGAATAAACATTCGGTGTTTTGTTAAAAACGTCGGTTTGTTAGTTTGCTTTGTTGTCCTAAAAGACAGCGACTCCATGGAATTTAATTTATTTGTTTCGATTGTTTAAGATGTTCAACAATCGGTTTATAACGTTAAAATGCCGGTTCAATCGGTAACACATGGCTTTTCTTTGTTTACATTCTGCAACAATGGAATACGGTATTTCGTTGCCCAACAATGGAGTATAAGCAAATATCGGTTTTGCGGCCTCCAACAATAACCGAATATGAAGAAACATTCGGTGTTTACTTAAAAACGTCAGTTTGTTAGTTTGCTTTGTTGTCCTAACACACTAAGACTCCATGGAATTTAATTTATTTGTTTCCATTGTTTAAGTTGTTCAACAATCGGTTTATAACGTTAAAATGCCGGCTCAATGGGTAACACATGGCTTTTCTTTGTTTACATTGTGCAATAATGGAATACGGTATTTCGTTGCCCAACAATGGAGTGTAAGCAAAGGATCGGTTTTGCGGGCTCCAACAATAACCGAATATGAAGAGACATTCGGTGTTTTGTTAAAAACGTCGGTTTGTTAGTTTGCTTTGTTGTCCTAAAACACAGCGACTCCATGGCATTTAATTTATTTGTTTCGATTGTTTAAGTTGTTCAACAATCGGTTTATAACGATAAAATATCTGTTCAATCGGTAACACGTGGCTTTTCTTTGTTTACTTTGTGCAACAATGGAATACGGTATATCGTTTCCCAACAATGGAATATAAGAAAAGGATCGGTTTTGCGCGCTCCAACAATAACCGAATATTAAGAAACATTCGGTGTTTTGTTAAAAAGGTCGGATTGTTAGTTTGCTTTGTTGTCCTAAAACACTGCGACTCCATGGAATTTAATTTATTTGTTTCCATTGTTTATGTTGTTCAACAATTGGTTTATAACGTTAAAATATTGGTTTAATCGGCAACACGTGGCTTTTCTTTGTTTACTTTGTGCAACAATTGAATACGGTATTTCTTTGCCCAACAATGGAATATAAGCAAAGGATCGGTTTTGCGGGCTCCAACAATATCCGAATATGAAGATACGGTGTTCTTTTTAAAAACGTCGGTCTGTTAGTGTGCTTTGTTGTCTTAACACGATTTAACTCCATGGCGTTTAATTTTTTTGTTTCCATTGTTTAAGTGGTTCAAAAATCGGCTTTTAACGTAAAAATATCGGTTCAATCGGTAACACATGGCTTTTCTTTGTTTACATTGTGAACAATGGAATACGGTATTTCTTTGCCCAACAATGGAATATAAGCAAAGGATCGGTTTTGCGGCCTCCAACAATAACCGAATTTGAAGAAGGATTCGGTGTTTTGATAAAAACGTCGGTTTGTTAGTTTGCTTTGTTGTCCTAAAAGACAGCGACTCCATGGAATTTAATTTATTTGTTTCCATTGTTTAAGATGTTCAACAATCGGTTTATAACATAAAAATATCTGTTCAATCGGTAACACGTGGCTTTTCTTTGTTTACTTTGTGCAACAATGGAATACGGTATATCGTTGCCCAACAATGGAATATAAGCAAAGGATCGTTTTTGCGTGCTCCAACAATAACCGAATATGAAGAAACATTCGGTGTTTTGTTAAAAACGTCGGTTTGTTAGTTTGCTTTGTTGACCTAAAATACTGCGACTTCATGGATTTTAATTTATTTGTTTCCATTGTTTAAGTTGTTCAACAATCGGTTCATAACGTTAAAATATCGGTTCAATCTGTAACACGTGGCTTTTCATTGTTTACTTTGTGTAACAATTGAATACGGTATTTCGTTTCCCAACAATGGAATATAAGCAAAGGATCGGTTTTGCGGGCTCCAACAATAACCGAATATGAAGAAACATTCGGTGTTTTTTTAAAAACATCGGTCTCTTAGTGTGCTTTGTTGTCTTAACACGATTTGACTCCATGGCATTTAATTTATTTGTTTCCATTGTTTAAGTTGTTCAACAATCGGTTTATAACGTTAAAATATCGGTTCAATCGGCAACACGTGGCTTTTTTTGTTTATATTGTGCAACAATGAAATACTGTATTTCGTTGCCCAACAACGGAATATAAGCAAAGGATCGTTTTTGCGGGCTCCAACAATAACCGAATGTGAATAAACATTCGGTGTTTTGTTAAAAACGTCGTTTTGATAGTTTGCTTTGTTGTCCTAACACACTGAGACTCCATGGAATTTAATTTATTTGTTTCCATTGTTTAAGTTGTTCAACAATCGGTTTATAACATTAAAATATCTGTTCAATCGGTAACACGTGGCTTTTCTTTGTTTACTTTGTGCAACAATGGAATACGGTATATCGTTGGCCAACAATGGAATATAAGCAAAGGATCGGTTTTGCGGGCTCCAACAATAACCGAATATGAAAAAACATTCGGTGTTTTGTTAAAAACGTCAGTTTGTTAGTTTGCTTTGTTGTCCTAACACACTAAGACTCCATGGAATTTAATTTATTTGTTTCCATTGTTTAAGTTGTTCAACAATCGGTTTATAACGTTAAAATGCCGGTTCAATGGGTAACACATGGCTTTTCTTTGTTTACATTGTGCAATAATGGAATACGGTATTTCGTTGCCCAACAATGGAGTGTAAGCAAAGGATCGGTTTTGCGGGCTCCAACAATAACCGAATATCAAGAGACATTCGGTGTTTTGTTAAAAACGTCGGTTTGTTAGTTTGCTTTGTTGTCCTAAAACACAGCGACTCCATGGCATTTAATTTATTTGTTTCGATTGTTTAAGTTGTTCAACAATCGGTTTATAACGATAAAATATCTGTTCAATCGGTAACACGTGGCTTTTCTTTGTTTACTTTGTGCAACAATGGAATACGGTATATCGTTTCCCAACAATGGAATATAAGCAAAGGATCGGTTTTGCGCGCTCCAACAATAACCGAATATTAAGAAACATTCGGTGTTTTGTTAAAAAGGTCGGATTGTTAGTTTGCTTTGTTGTCCTAAAACACTGCGACTCCATGGAATATAATTTATTTGTTTCCATTGTTTATGTTGTTCAACAATTGGTTTATAACGTTAAAATATTGGTTTAATCGGCAACACGTGGCTTTTCTTTGTTTACTTTGTGCAACAATTGAATACGGTATTTCGTTGACCAACAATGGAATATAAGCAAAAGATCGGTTTTGCGGGCTCCAACAACATCCGAATATGAAGAAACATACGGTGTTCTTTTTAAAAACGTCGGTCTGTTAGTGTGCTTTGTTGTCTTAACACGATTTAACTCCATGGCGTTTAATTTTTTTGTTTCCATTGTTTAAGTGGTTTAAAAATCGGCTTATAACGTAAAAATATCGGTTCAATCGGTAACACACTGCTTTTCTTTGTTTACATTGTGCAACAATGGAATACGGTATTTCTTTGCCCAACAATGGAATATAAGCAAAGGATCGGTTTTGCGGCCTCCAACAATAACCGAATTTGAAGAAGGATTCGGTGTTTTGATAAAAACGTCGGTTTGTTAGCTTGCTTTGTTGTCCTAACACACTAAGACTCCATGGCATTTAGTTTATTTGTTTCCATTGTTTAAGTGGTTCACAAATCGGCTTATAACGTTAAAATATAGGTTCAATCGGTAACACGTGGCTTTTTTTTGTTTACATTGTGCAACAATGGAATACTGTATTTCGTTGCCCAACAATGGAATATAAGCAAAGGATCTGTTTTGCGTGCTCCAACAATAACCGAATATGAAGAAACATTCGGTGTTTCGTTAAAAACGTCGGTTTGTTAGTTTGCTTTGTTGTCCTAAAACACTGCGACTTCATGGATTTTAATTTATTTGTTTCCATTGTTTAAGTTGTTCAACAATCGGTTCATAACGTTAAAATATCGGTTCAATCGGTAACACGTGGCTTTTCATTGTTTACTTTGTGTAACAATTGAATACGGTATTTCGTTTCCCAACAATGGAATATAAGCAAAGGATCGGTCTTGCGGGCTCCAACAATAACCGAATAGGAAGAAACATTCGGTGTTTTTTTAAAAACATCGGTCTGTTAGTGTGCTTTGTTGTCTTAACACGATTTGACTCCATGGCATTTAATTTATTTGTTTCCATTGTTTAAGTTGTTCAACAATCGGTTTATAACGTTAAAATATCGGTTCAATCGGAAACACGTGGCTTTTTTTGTTTACATTGTGCAACAATGAAATACTGTATTTCGTTGCCCAACAACGGAATATAAGCAAAGGATCGGTTTTGCGGGCTCCAACAATAACCGAATGTGAATAAACATTCGGTGTTTTGTTAAAAACGTCGGATTGTTTGTTTGCTTTGTTGTCCTAAAACACTGAGACTCCATGGAATTTAATTTATTTGTTTTCTTTGTTTAAGTTGTTGAACAATCGGTTTGTAACGTTAAAATATCGGATCAATGGGTAACACATGGCTTTTCTTTGTTTACATTGTGCAACAATGGACTACGGTATTTCGTTGCCCAACAATGGAATATAAGCAAATGATCTGTTTTGCGGGCTCCAACAATAACCGAATATGAAGAAACATTCGGTGATTTGTTAAAAACGTCGTTTTGAGAGTTTGCTTTTTTGTCCTAACACACTGAGACTCCATGGAATTTAATTTTTTTGTTTCCATTGTTTAAGTTGTTCAACAATCGGTTTATAACATAAAAATATCTGTTCAATCGGTAACACGTGGCTTTTCTTTGATTACTTTGTGCAACAATGGAATACGGTATATCGTTGCCCAACAATGGAATATAAGCAAAGGATCGTTTTTGCGTGCTCCAACAATAACCGAGTATGAAGAAACATTCGGTGTTTTGTTTAAAACGTCGGTTTGTTAGTTTGCTTTGTTGTCCTAAAACACTGCGACTTCATGGATTTTAATTTATTTGTTTCCATTGTTTTAGTTGTTCAACAATCGGTTCATAACGTTAAAATATCGGTTCAATCGGTAACACGTGGCTTTTCATTGTTTACTTTGTGTAACACTTGAATACGGTATTTCGTTTCCCAACAATGGAATATAAGCAAAGGATCGGTTTTGCGGGCTCCAACAATAACCGAATAGGAAGAAACATTCGGTGTTTTTTTAAAAACATCGGTCTGTTAGTGTGCTTTGTTGTCTTAACACGGTTTGACTCCATGGCATTTAATTTATTTGTTTCCATTGTTTAAGTTGTTCAACAATCGGTTTATAACGTTAAAATATCGGTTCAATCGGCAACACGTGGCTTTTTTTGTTTACATTGTGCAACAATGAAATACTGTATTTCGTTGCCCAACAACGGAATATAAGCAAAGGATCGGTTTTGCGGGCTCCAACAATAACCGAATATGAATAAACATTCGGTGTTTTGTTAAAAACGTCGGTTTGTTAGTTTGCTTTGTTGTCCTAAAACACAGCGACTCCATGGAATTTATTTGTTTCCATTGTTTAAGATGTTCAACAATCGGTTTATAACGTTAAAATGCCGGTTCAATCGGTAACACATGGCTTTTCTTTGTTTACATTCTGCAACAATGGAATACGGTATTTCGTTGCCCAACAATGGAGTATAAGCAAATATCGGTTTTGCGGCCTCCAACAATAACCGAATATGAAGAAAGATTCGGTGTTTTGTTAAAAACGTCAGTTTGTTAGTTTGCTTTGTTGTCCTAACACACTAAGACTCCATGGCATTTAGTTTATTTGTTTCCATTGTTTAAGTGGTTCAAAAATCGGCTTATAACGTTAAAATATAGGTTCATTCGGTAACACGTGCCTTTTTTTGTTTACATTGTGCAACAATGGAATACTGCATTTCGTTGACCAACAATGGAATATAAGCAAAGGATCGGTGTTGCGGGCTCCAACAATAACCGAATATGAAGAAACATTCGGTGTTTTGTTAAAAACGTCGGTTTGTTAGTTTGCTTTGTTGTCCTAAAACACTGCGACTCATTGGAATTTAATTTATTTGTTTCCATTGTTTAAGTTGTTCAACAATTGGTTTATAACGTTAAAATATTGGTTTAATCGGCAACACGTGGCTTTTCTTTCTTTACTTTGTGCAACAATGGAATACTGTATTTCGTTGCCCAACAATGGAATATAAGCAAAGGATCGGTTTTGCGGGCTCCAACAATAACCGAATATGAAGAAACATTCGGTGTTTTGTTAAAAACGTCGTTTTGATAGTTTGCTTTGTTATCCTAACACACGGAGACTCCATGGAATTTAATTTATTTGTTTCCATTGTTTAAGTTATTCAACAATCGGTTTATAACATTAAAATATCTGTTCAATCGGTTACACGTGGCTTTTCTTTGTTTACTTTGTGCAACAATGGAATACGGTATATCGTTGCCCAACAATGGAATATAAGCAAAGGATCGGTTTTGCGGGCTCCAACAATAACCGAATATGAAGAAACATTCGGTGTTTTGTTAAAAACGTCGGTTTGTTAGTTTGCTTGGTTGTCCTGCAACAAAGCGACTCCATGGAATTTAATTTATTTGTTTCCATTGTTTAAGTTGTTCAACAATTGCTTTATAACGTTAAAATATTGGTTTAATCGGCAACACGTGGCTTTTCTTTGTTTACTTTGTGCAACAATTGAATACGGTATTTCGTTGACCAACAATGGAATATAAGCAAAGGATCGGTTTTGCGGGCTCCAACAATATCCGAATATGAAGAAACATTCGGTGTTTTTTTTAAAAACGTCGGTCTGTTAGTGTGCTTTGTTGTCTTAACACGATTTTACTCCATGGCGTTTAATTTTTTTTGTTTCCATTGTTTAAGTGGTTCAAAAATCGGCTTATAACGTTAAAATATAGGTTCAATCGGTAACACGAGGCTTTTTTTGTTTACATTGTGCAATAATGGAATACTGTATTTCGTTGCCCAACAATGGAATATAAGCAAAGGATCTGTTTTTCGGGCTCCAACAATAACCGAATATGAAGAAACATTCGGTGATTTGTTAAAAACGTCGGTTTGTTAGTTTGCTTTGTTGTCCTAAAACACAGCGACTCCATGGAATTTAATTTATTTGTTTCCATTGTTTAAGATGTTCAACAATCGGTTTATAACGTTAAAATGCCGGTTCAATCGGTAACACATGGCTTTATTTTGTTTACATTCTGCAACAATGGAATACGGTATTTCGTTGCCCAACAATGGAGTATAAGCAAATATCGGTTTTGCGGCCTCCAACAATAACCGAATATGAAGAAAGATTCGGTGTTTTGTAAAAAACGTCAGTTTGTTAGTTTGCTTTGTTGTCCTAACACACTAAGACTCCATGGCATTTAGTTTATTTGTTTCCATTGTTTAAGTTGTTCAACAATCGGTTCATAACGTTAAAATATCGGTTCAATCGGTAACACGTGGCTTTTCATTGTTTACTTTGTGTAACAATTGAATACGGTATTTCGTTTCCCAACAATGGAATATAAGAAAAGGATCGGTTTTGCGGGCTCCAACAATAACCGAATATGAAGAAACATTCGGTGTTTTTTTAAAAACATCGGTCTGTCAGTGTGCTTTGTTGTCTTAACACGATTTGACTCCATGGCATTTAATTTATTTGTTTCCATTGTTTAAGTTGTTCAACAATCGGTTTATAACGTTAAAATATCGGTTCAATCGGAAACACGTGGCTTTTTTTGTTTACATTGTGCAACAATGAAATACTGTATTTCGTTGCCCAACAACGGAATATAAGCAAAGGATCGGTTTTGCGGGCTCCAACAATAACCGAATGTGAATAAACATTCGGTGTTTTGTTAAAAACGTCGGTTTGTTAGTTTGCTTTGTTGTCCTAAAACACTGAGACTCCATGGAATTTAATTTATTTGTTTTCTTTGTTTAAGTTGTTGAACAATCGGTTTGTAACGTTAAAATATCGGTTTAATGGGTAACACATGGCTTTTCTTTGTTTACATTGTGCAACAATGGAATACGGTATTTCGTTGCCCAACAATGGAATATAAGCAAAGGATCTGTTTTGCGGGCTCCAACAATAACCGAATATGAAGAAACATTCGGTGATTTGTTAAAAACGTCGTTTTGAGAGTTTGCTTTTTTGTCCTAACACACTGAGACTCCATGGAATTTAATTTTTTTGTTTCCATTGTTTAAGTTGTTCAACAATCGGTTTATAACATAAAAATATCTGTTCAATCGGTAACACGTGGCTTTTCTTTGATTACTTTGTGCAACAATGGAATACGGTATATCGTTGCCCAACAATGGAATATAAGCAAAGGATCGTTTTTGCGTGCTCCAACAATAACCGAATATGAAGAAACATTCGGCGTTTTGTTTAAAACGTCGGTTTGTTAGTTTGCTTTGTTGTCCTAAAACACTGCGACTTCATGGATTTTAATTTATTTGTTTCCATTGTTTAAGTTGTTCAACAATCGGTTCATAACGTTAAAATATCGGTTCAATCGGTAACACGTGGCTTTTCATTGTTTACTTTGTGTAACACTTGAATACGGTATTTCGTTTCCCAACAATGGAATATAAGCAAAGGATCGGTTTTGCGGGCTCCAACAATAACCGAATATGAAGAAACATTCGGTGTTTTTTTAAAAACATCGGTCTGTTAGTGTGCTTTGTTGTCTTAACACGATTTGACTCCATGGCATTTAATTTATTTGTTTCCATTGTTTAAGTTGTTCAACAATCGGTTTATAACGTTAAAATATCGGTTCAATCGGCAACACGTGGCTTTTTTTGTTTACATTGTGCAACAATGAAATACTGTATTTCGTTGCCCAACAACGGAATATAAGCAAAGGATCGGTTTTGCGGGCTCCAACAATAACCGAATATGAATAAACATTCGGTGTTTTGTTAAAAACGTCGGTTTGTTAGTTTGCTTTGTTGTCCTAAAACACAGCGACTCCATGGAATTTATTTGTTTCCATTGTTTAAGATGTTCAACAATCGGTTTATAACGTTAAAATGCCGGTTCAATCGGTAACACATGGCTTTTCTTTGTTTACATTCTGCAACAATGGAATACGGTATTTCGTTGCCCAACAATGGAGTATAAGCAAATATCGGTTTTGCGGCCTCCAACAATAACCGAATATGAAGAAAGATTCGGTGTTTTGTTAAAAACGTCAGTTTGTTAGTTTGCTTTGTTGTCCTAACACACTAAGTCTCCATGGCATTTAGTTTATTTGTTTCCATTGTTTAAGTGGTTCAAAAATCGGCTTATAACGTTAAAATATAGGTTCATTCGGTAACACGTGCCTTTTTTTGTTTACATTGTGCAACAATGGAATACTGCATTTCGTTGACCAACAATGGAATATAAGCAAAGGATCGGTTTTGCGGGCTCCAACAATAACCGAATATGAAGAAACATTCGGTGTTTTGTTAAAAACGTCGTTTTGATAGTTTGCTTTGTTATCCTAACACACGGAGACTCCATGGAATTTAATTTATTTGTTTCCATTGTTTAAGTTATTCAACAATCGGTTTATAACATTAAAATATCTGTTCAATCGGTTACACGTGGCTTTTCTTTGTTTACTTTGTGCAACAATGGAATACGGTATATCGTTGCCCAACAATGGAATATAAGCAAAGGATCGGTTTTGCGGGCTCCAACAATAACCGAATATGAAGAAACATTCGGTGTTTTGTTAAAAACGTCGGTTTGTTAGTTTGCTTGGTTGTCCTGCAACAAAGCGACTCCATGGAATTTAATTTATTTGTTTCCATTGTTTAAGTTGTTCAACAATTGCTTTATAACGTTAAAATATTGGTTTAATCGGCAACACGTGGCTTTTCTTTGTTTACTTTGTGCAACAATTGAATACGGTATTTCGTTGACCAACAATGGAATATAAGCAAAGGATCGGTTTTGCGGGCTCCAACAATATCCGAATATGAAGAAACATTCGGTGTTTTTTTTAAAAACGTCGGTCTGTTAGTGTGCTTTGTTGTCTTAACACGATTTTACTCCATGGCGTTTAATTTTTTTTGTTTCCATTGTTTAAGTGGTTCAAAAATCGGCTTATAACGTTAAAATATAGGTTCAATCGGTAACACGAGGCTTTTTTTGTTTACATTGTGCAATAATGGAATACTGTATTTCGTTGCCCAACAATGGAATATAAGCAAAGGATCTGTTTTTCGGGCTCCAACAATAACCGAATATGAAGAAACATTCGGTGATTTGTTAAAAACGTCGGTTTGTTAGTTTGCTTTGTTGTCCTAAAACACAGCGACTCCATGGAATTTAATTTATTTGTTTCCATTGTTTAAGATGTTCAACAATCGGTTTATAACGTTAAAATGCCGGTTCAATCGGTAACACATGGCTTTATTTTGTTTACATTCTGCAACAATGGAATACGGTATTTCGTTGCCCAACAATGGAGTATAAGCAAATATCGGTTTTGCGGCCTCCAACAATAACCGAATATGAAGAAAGATTCGGTGTTTTGTAAAAAACGTCAGTTTGTTAGTTTGCTTTGTTGTCCTAACACACTAAGACTCCATGGCATTTAGTTTATTTGTTTCCATTGTTTAAGTTGTTCAACAATCGGTTCATAACGTTAAAATATCGGTTCAATCGGTAACACGTGGCTTTTCATTGTTTACTTTGTGTAACAATTGAATACGGTATTTCGTTTCCCAACAATGGAATATAAGAAAAGGATCGGTTTTGCGGGCTCCAACAATAACCGAATATGAAGAAACATTCGGTGTTTTTTTAAAAACATCGGTCTGTCAGTGTGCTTTGTTGTCTTAACACGATTTGACTCCATGGCATTTAATTTATTTGTTTCCATTGTTTAAGTTGTTCAACAATCGGTTTATAACGTTAAAATATCGGTTCAATCGGAAACACGTGGCTTTTTTTGTTTACATTGTGCAACAATGAAATACTGTATTTCGTTGCCCAACAACGGAATATAAGCAAAGGATCGGTTTTGCGGGCTCCAACAATAACCGAATGTGAATAAACATTCGGTGTTTTGTTAAAAACGTCGGTTTGTTAGTTTGCTTTGTTGTCCTAAAACACTGAGACTCCATGGAATTTAATTTATTTGTTTTCTTTGTTTAAGTTGTTGAACAATCGGTTTGTAACGTTAAAATATCGGTTTAATGGGTAACACATGGCTTTTCTTTGTTTACATTGTGCAACAATGGAATACGGTATTTCGTTGCCCAACAATGGAATATAAGCAAAGGATCTGTTTTGCGGGCTCCAACAATAACCGAATATGAAGAAACATTCGGTGATTTGTTAAAAACGTCGTTTTGAGAGTTTGCTTTTTTGTCCTAACACACTGAGACTCCATGGAATTTAATTTTTTTGTTTCCATTGTTTAAGTTGTTCAACAATCGGTTTATAACATAAAAATATCTGTTCAATCGGTAACACGTGGCTTTTCTTTGATTACTTTGTGCAACAATGGAATACGGTATATCGTTGCCCAACAATGGAATATAAGCAAAGGATCGTTTTTGCGTGCTCCAACAATAACCGAATATGAAGAAACATTCGGCGTTTTGTTTAAAACGTCGGTTTGTTAGTTTGCTTTGTTGTCCTAAAACACTGCGACTTCATGGATTTTAATTTATTTGTTTCCATTGTTTAAGTTGTTCAACAATCGGTTCATAACGTTAAAATATCGGTTCAATCGGTAACACGTGGCTTTTCATTGTTTACTTTGTGTAACACTTGAATACGGTATTTCGTTTCCCAACAATGGAATATAAGCAAAGGATCGGTTTTGCGGGCTCCAACAATAACCGAATATGAAGAAACATTCGGTGTTTTTTTAAAAACATCGGTC
This sequence comes from Maratus speciosus, assembly GCA_963932465.1. NCBI lineage: Eukaryota > Metazoa > Arthropoda > Arachnida > Araneae > Salticidae > Maratus > Maratus speciosus. The sequence continues at coordinate 259,621 of CAWVRF010001084.1, forward strand.
TGTTAGTGTGCTTTGTTGTCTTAACACGATTTGACTCCATGGCATTTAATTTATTTGTTTCCATTGTTTAAGTTGTTCAACAATCGGTTTATAACGTTAAAATATCGGTTCAATCGGCAACACGTGGCTTTTTTTGTTTACATTGTGCAACAATGAAATACTGTATTTCGTTGCCCAACAACGGAATATAAGCAAAGGATCGGTTTTGCGGGCTCCAACAATAACCGAATATGAATAAACATTCGGTGTTTTGTTAAAAACGTCGGTTTGTTAGTTTGCTTTGTTGTCCTAAAACACAGCGACTCCATGGAATTTATTTGTTTCCATTGTTTAAGATGTTCAACAATCGGTTTATAACGTTAAAATGCCGGTTCAATCGGTAACACATGGCTTTTCTTTGTTTACATTCTGCAACAATGGAATACGGTATTTCGTTGCCCAACAATGGAGTATAAGCAAATATCGGTTTTGCGGCCTCCAACAATAACCGAATATGAAGAAAGATTCGGTGTTTTGTTAAAAACGTCAGTTTGTTAGTTTGCTTTGTTGTCCTAACACACTAAGTCTCCATGGCATTTAGTTTATTTGTTTCCATTGTTTAAGTGGTTCAAAAATCGGCTTATAACGTTAAAATATAGGTTCATTCGGTAACACGTGCCTTTTTTTGTTTACATTGTGCAACAATGGAATACTGCATTTCGTTGACCAACAATGGAATATAAGCAAAGGATCGGTTTTGCGGGCTCCAACAATAACCGAATATGAAGAAACATTCGGTGTTTTGTTAAAAACGTCGTTTTGATAGTTTGCTTTGTTATCCTAACACACGGAGACTCCATGGAATTTAATTTATTTGTTTCCATTGTTTAAGTTATTCAACAATCGGTTTATAACATTAAAATATCTGTTCAATCGGTTACACGTGGCTTTTCTTTGTTTACTTTGTGCAACAATGGAATACGGTATATCGTTGCCCAACAATGGAATATAAGCAAAGGATCGGTTTTGCGGGCTCCAACAATAACCGAATATGAAGAAACATTCGGTGTTTTGTTAAAAACGTCGGTTTGTTAGTTTGCTTGGTTGTCCTGCAACACTGCGATTCCATGGAATTTAATTTATTTGTTTCCATTGTTTAAGTTGTTCAACAATTGCTTTATAACGTTAAAATATTGGTTTAATCGGCAACACGTGGCTTTTCTTTGTTTACTTTGTGCAACAATTGAATACGGTATTTCGTTGACCAACAATGGAATATAAGCAAAGGATCGGTTTTGCGGGCTCCAACAATATCCGAATATGAAGAAACATTCGGTGTTTTTTTTAAAAACGTCGGTCTGTTAGTGTGCTTTGTTGTCTTAACACGATTTTACTCCATGGCGTTTAATTTTTTTTGTTTCCATTGTTTAAGTGGTTCAAAAATCGGCTTATAACGTTAAAATATAGGTTCAATCGGTAACACGAGGCTTTTTTTGTTTACATTGTGCAATAATGGAATACTGTATTTCGTTGCCCAACAATGGAATATAAGCAAAGGATCTGTTTTGCGGGCTCCAACAATAACCGAATATGAAGAAACATTCGGTGATTTGTTAAAAACGTCGGTTTGTTAGTTTGCTTTGTTGTCCTAAAACACAGCGACTCCATGGAATTTAATTTATTTGTTTCCATTGTTTAAGATGTTCAACAATCGGTTTATAACGTTAAAATGCCGGTTCAATCGGTAAAACATGGCTTTATTTTGTTTACATTCTGCAACAATGGAATACGGTATTTCGTTGCCCAACAATGGAGTATAAGCAAATATCGGTTTTGCGGCCTCCAACAATAACCGAATATGAAGAAAGATTCGGTGTTTTGTAAAAAACGTCAGTTTGTTAGTTTGCTTTGTTGTCCTAACACACTAAGACTCCATGGCATTTAGTTTATTTGTTTCCATTGTTTAAGTGGTTCAAAAATCGGCTTATAACGTAAAAATATAGGTTCAATCGGTAACACGTGCCTTTTTTTGTTTACATTGTGCAACAATGGAATACTGCATTTCGTTGCCCAACAATGGAATATAAGCAAAGGATCGGTTTTGCGTGCTCCAACAATAACCGAATATGAAGAAACATTCGGTGTTTCGTTAAAAACGTCGGTTTGTTAGTTTGCTTTGTTGTCCTAAAACACTGCGACTTCATGAATTTTAATTTATTTGTTTCCATTGTTTAAGTTGTTCAACAATCGGTTCATAACGTTAAAATATCGGTTCAATCGGTAACACGTGGCTTTTCATTGTTTACTTTGTGTAACAATTGAATACGGTATTTCGTTTCCCAACAATGGAATATAAGAAAAGGATCGGTTTTGCGGGCTCCAACAATAACCGAATATGAAGAAACATTCGGTGTTTTTTTAAAAACATCGGTCTGTTAGTGTGCTTTGTTGTCTTAACACGATTTGACTCCATGGCATTTAATTTATTTGTTTCCATTGTTTAAGTTGTTCAACAATCGGTTTATAACGTTAAAATATCGGTTCAATCGGAAACACGTGGCTTTTTTTGTTTACATTGTGCAACAATGAAATACTGTATTTCGTTGCCCAACAACGGAATATAAGCAAAGGATCGGTTTTGCGGGCTCCAACAATAACCGAATGTGAATAAACATTCGGTGTTTTGTTAAAAACGTCGGTTTGTTAGTTTGCTTTGTTGTCCTAAAACACTGAGACTCCATGGAATTTAATTTATTTGTTTTCTTTGTTTAAGTTGTTGAACAATCGGTTTGTAACGTTAAAATATCGGTTTAATGGGTAACACATGGCTTTTCTTTGTTTACATTGTGCAACAATGGAATACGGTATTTCGTTGCCCAACAATGGAATATAAGCAAAGGATCTGTTTTGCGGGCTCCAACAATAACCGAATATGAAGAAACATTCGGTGATTTGTTAAAAACGTCGTTTTGAGAGTTTGCTTTTTTGTCCTAACACACTGAGACTCCATGGAATTTAATTTTTTTGTTTCCATTGTTTAAGTTGTTCAACAATCGGTTTATAACATAAAAATATCTGTTCAATCGGTAACACGTGGCTTTTCTTTGATTACTTTGTGCAACAATGGAATACGGTATATCGTTGCCCAACAATGGAATATAAGCAAAGGATCGTTTTTGCGTGCTCCAACAATAACCGAATATGAAGAAACATTCGGCGTTTTGTTTAAAACGTCGGTTTGTTAGTTTGCTTTGTTGTCCTAAAACACTGCGACTTCATGGATTTTAATTTATTTGTTTCCATTGTTTAAGTTGTTCAACAATCGGTTCATAACGTTAAAATATCGGTTCAATCGGTAACACGTGGCTTTTCATTGTTTACTTTGTGTAACACTTGAATACGGTATTTCGTTTCCCAACAATGGAATATAAGCAAAGGATCGGTTTTGCGGGCTCCAACAATAACCGAATATGAAGAAACATTCGGTGTTTTTTTAAAAACATCGGTCTGTTAGTGTGCTTTGTTGTCTTAACACGATTTGACTCCATGGCATTTAATTTATTTGTTTCCATTGTTTAAGTTGTTCAACAATCGGTTTATAACGTTAAAATATCGGTTCAATCGGCAACTCGTGGCTTTTTTTGTTTACATTGTGCAACAATGAAATACTGTATTTCGTTGCCCAACAACGGAATATAAGCAAAGGATCGGTTTTGCGGGCTCCAACAATATCCGAATATGAATAAACATTCGGTGTTTTGTTAAAAACGTCGGTTTGTTAGTTTGCTTTGTTGTCCTAAAACACAGCGACTCCATGGAATTTATTTGTTTCCATTGTTTAAGATGTTCAACAATCGGTTTATAACGTTAAAATGCCGGTTCAATCGGTAACACATGGCTTTTCTTTGTTTACATTCTGCAACAATGGAATACGGTATTTCGTTGCCCAACAATGGAGTATAAGCAGATATCGGTTTTGCGGCCTCCAACAATAACCGAATATGAAGAAAGATTCGGTGGTTTGTTAAAAACGTCAGTTTATTAGTTTGCTTTGTTGTCCTAACACACTAAGACTCCATGGCATTTAATTTATTTGTTTCCATTGTTTAAGATGTTCAACAATTGGTTTATAACGTTAAAATATTGGTTTAATCGGCAACACGTGGCTTTTCTTTCTTTACTTTGTGCAACAATGGAATACTGTATTTCGTTGCCCAACAATGGAATATAAGCAGAGGATCGGTTTTGCGGGCTCAAACAATAACCGAATATGAAGAAACATTCGGTGTTTTGTTAAAAACGTCGTTTTGATAGTTTGCTTTGTTGTCCTAACACACGGAGACTCCATGGAATTTAATTTATTTGTTTCCATTGTTTAAGTTATTCAACAATCGGTTTATAACATTAAAATATCTGTTCAATCGGTAACACGTGGCTTTTCTTTGTTTACTTTGTGCAACAATGGAATACGGTATATCGTTGCCCAACAATGGAATATAAGCAAAGGATCGGTTTTGCGGGCTCCAACAATAACCGAATATGAAGAAACATTCGGTGTTTTGTTAAAAACGTCGGTTTGTTAGTTTGCTTTGTTGTCCTACAACACTGCGACTCCATGGAATTTAATTTATTTGTTTCCATTGTTTAAGTTGTTCAACAATTGCTTTATAACGTTAAAATATTGGTTTAATCGGCAACACGTGGCTTTTCTTTGTTTACTTTGTGCAGCAATTGAATACGGTATTTCGTTGACCAACAATGGAATATAAGCAAAGGATCGGTTTTGCGGGCTCCAACAATATCCGAATATGAAGAAACATTCGGTGTTTTTTTTAAAAACGTCGGTTTGTTAGTTTGCTTTGTTGTCCTAACGCACTAAGACTCCATGGCATTTAGTTTATTTGTTTCCATTGTTTAAGTGGTTCACAAATCGGCTTATAACGTTAAAATATAGGTTCAATCGGTAACACGTGGCTTTTTTTTGTTTACATTGTGCAACAATGGAATACGGTATTTCGTTGCCCAACAATGGAGTATAAGCAAAGGATCTGTTTTGCGGCCTCCAACAATAACCGAATATGAAGAAAGATTCGGTGTTTTGTTAAAAACGTCGGTTTGTTAGTTTGCTTTGTTGTCCTAACGCACTAAGACTCCATGGCATTTAGTTTATTTGTTTCCATTGTTTAAGTGGTTCACAAATCGGCTTATAACGTTAAAATATAGGTTCAATCGGTAACACGTGGCTTTTTTTTGTTTACATTGTGCAACAATGGAATACTGTATTTCGTTGCCCAACAATGGAATATAAGCAAAGGATCTGTTTTGCGGGCTCCAACAATAACCGAATATGAAGAAACATTAGGTGATTTGTTAAAAACGTCGGTTTGTTAGTTTGCGTTGTTGTCCTAAAACACAGCGACTCCATGGAATTTAATTTATTTGTTTCTATTGTTTAAGATGTTCAACAATCGGTTTATAACGTTAAAATGCCAGTTCAATCGGTAACACATGGCTTTATTTTGTTTACATTCTGCAACAATGGAATACGGTATTTCGTTGCCCAACAATGGAGTATAAGCAAATATCGGTTTTGCGGCCTCCAACAATAACCGAATATGAAGAAAGATTCGGTGTTTTGTTAAAAACGTCGTTTTGATAGTTTGCTTTGTTGTCCTAACACACGGAGACTCCATGGAATTTAATTTATTTGTTTCCATTGTTTAAGTTATTCAACAATCGGTTTATAACATTAAAATATCTGTTCAATCGGTAACACGTGGCTTTTCTTTGTTTACTTTGTGCAACAATGGAATACGGTATATCGTTGCCCAACAATGGAATATAAGCAAAGGATCGGTTTTGCGGGCTCTAACAATAACCGAATATGAAGAAACATTCGGTGCTTTGTTAAAAACGTCGGTTTGTTAGTTTGCTTTGTTGTCCTAACACACGGAGACTCCATGGAATTTAATTTATTTGTTTCCATTGTTTAAGTTATTCAACAATCGGTTTATAACATTAAAATATCTGTTCAATCGGTAACACGTGGCTTTTCTTTGTTTACTTTGTGCAACAATGGAATACGGTATATCGTTGCCCAACAATGGAATATAAGCAAAGGATCGGTTTTGCGGGCTCTAACAATAACCGAATATGAAGAAACATTCGGTGCTTTGTTAAAAACGTCGGTTTGTTAGTTTGCTTTGTTGTCCTACAACACTGCGACTCCATGGAATTTAATTTATTTGTTTCCATTGTTTAAGTTGCTCAACAATTGGTTTATAACGTTAAAATATTGGTTTAATAGGCAACACGTGGCTTTTCTTTGTTTACTTTGTGCAACAATTGAATACGGTATTTCGTTGACCAACAATGGAATATAAGCAAAGGATCGGTTTTGCGGGCTCCAACAATATCCGAATATGAAGAAACATTCGGTGTTTTTTTTAAAAACATCGGTCTGTTAGTGTGCTTTGTTGTCTTAACACGATTTGACTCCATGGCATTTAATTTATTTGTTTCCATTGTTTAAGTTGTTCAACAATCGGTTTATAACGTTAAAATATCGGTTCAATCGGCAACACGTGGCTTTTTTTGTTTACATTGTGCAACAATGAAATACTGTATTTCGTTGCCCAACAACGGAATATAAGCAAAGGATCGGTTTTGCGGGCTCCAACAATAACCGAATATGAATAAACATTCGGTGTTTTGTTAAAAACGTCGGTTTGTTAGTTTGCTTTGTTGTCTTAAAACACAGCGACTCCATGGCATTTAATTTATTTGTTTCGATTGTTTAAGTTGTTCAACAATCGGTTTATAACGATAAAATATCTGTTCAATCGGTAACACGTGGCTTTTCTTTGTTTACTTTGTGCAACACTGGAATACGGTATATCGTTTCCCAACAATGGAATATAAGCAAAGGATCGGTTTTGCGCGCTCCAACAATAACCGAATATTAAGAAACATTCGGTGTTTTGTTAAAAAGGTCGGATTGTTAGTTTGCTTTGTTGTCCTAAAACACTGCGACTCCATGGAATTTAATTTATTTGTTTCCATTGTTTATGTTGTTCAACAATTGGTTTATAACGTTAAAATATTGGTTTAATCGGCAACACGTGGCTTTTCTTTGTTTACTTTGTGCAACAATTGAATACGGTATTTCGTTGACCAACAATGGAATATAAGCAAATGATCGGTTTTGCGGGCTCCAACAATATCCGAATATGAAGAAACATACGGTGTTCTTTTTAAAAACGTCGGTCTGTTAGTGTGCTTTGTTGTCTTAACACGATTTAACTCCATGGCGTTTAATTTTTTTGTTTCCATTGTTTAAGTGGTTCAAAAATCGGCTTATAACGTAAAAATATCGGTTCAATCGGTAACACATGGCTTTTCTTTGTTTACATTCTGCAACAATGGAATACGGTATTTCGTTGCCCAACAATGGAGTATAAGCAAATATCGGTTTTGCGGCCTCCAACAATAACCGAATATGAAGAGACATTCGGTGTTTTGTTAAAAACGTCGGTTTGTTAGTTTGCTTTGTTGTCTTAAAACACAGCGACTCCATGGCATTTAATTTATTTGTTTCGATTGTTTAAGTTGTTCAACAATCGGTTTATAACGATAAAATATCTGTTCAATCGGTAACACGTGGCTTTTCTTTGTTTACTTTGTGCAACAATGGAATACGGTATATCGTTTCCCAACAATGGAATATAAGCAAAGGATCGGTTTTGCGCGCTCCAACAATAACCGAATATTAAGAAACATTCGGTGTTTTGTTAAAAAGGTCGGATTGTTAGTTTGCTTTGTTGTCCTAAAACACTGCGACTCCATGGAATTTAATTTATTTGTTTCCATTGTTTATGTTGTTCAACAATTGGTTTATAACGTTAAAATATTGGTTTAATCGGCAACACGTGGCTTTTCTTTGTTTACTTTGTGCAACAATTGAATACGGTATTTCGTTGACCAACAATGGAATATAAGCAAAGGATCGGTTTTGCGGGCTCTAACAATATCCGAATATGAAGAAACATACGGTGTTCTTTTTAAAAACGTCGGTCTGTTAGTGTGCTTTGTTGTCTTAACACGATTTAACTCCATGGCGTTTAATTTTTTTGTTTCCATTGTTTAAGTGGTTCAAAAATCGGCTTATAACGTAAAAATATCGGTTCAATCGGTAACACATGGCTTTTCTTTGTTTACATTGTGCAACAATGGAATACGGTATTTCTTTGCCCAACAATGGAATATAAGCAAAGGATCGGTTTTGCGGCCTCCAACAATAACCGAATATGAAGAAAGATTCGGTGTTTTGTTAAAAACGTCGGTTTGTTAGTTTGCTTTGTTGTCCTAACACACTAAGACTCCATGGCATTTAGTTTATTTGTTTCCATTGTTTAAGTGGTTCACAAATCGGCTTATAACGTTAAAATATAGGTTCAATCGGTAACACGTGGCTTTTTTTTGTTTACATTGTGCAACAATGGAATACTGTATTTCGTTGCCCAACAATGGAATATAAGCAAAGGATCTGTTTTGCGGGCTCCAACAATAACCGAATATGAGGAAACATTCGGTGATTTGTTAAAAACGTCGGTTTGTTAGTTTGCTTTGTTGTCCTAAAACACAGCGACTCCATGGAATTTAATTTATTTGTTTCCATTGTTTAAGATGTTCAACAATCGGTTTATAACGTTAAAATGCCGGTTCAATCGGTAACACATGGCTTTATTTTGTTTACATTCTGCAACAATGGAATACGGTATTTCGTTGCCCAACAATGGAGTATAAGCAAATATCGGTTTTGCGGCCTCCAACAATAACCGAATATGAAGAAAGATTCGGTGTTTTGTTAAAAACGTCAGTTTGTTAGTTTGCTTTGTTGTCCTAACACACTAAGACTCCATGGCATTTAGTTTATTTGTTTCCATTGTTTAAGTTGTTGAACAATCGGTTTGTAACGTTAAAATATCGGTTCAATGGGTAACACATGGCTTTTCTTTGTTTACATTGTGCAACAATGGAATACGGTATTTCGTTGCCCAACAATGGAATAAGCAAAGGATCTGTTTTGCGGGCTCCAACAATAACCGAATATGAAGAAACATTCGGTGATTTGTTAAAAACGTCGTTTTGAGAGTTTGCTTTTTTGTCCGAACACACTGAGACTCCATGGAATTTAATTTTTTTGTTTCAATTGTTTAAGTTGTTCAACAACCGGTTTATAACATAAAAATATCTGTTCAATCAGGAACACATGGCTTTTCTTTGTTTACTTTGTGCAACAATGGAATACGGTATATCGTTGCCCAACAATGGAATATAAGCAAAGGATCGTTTTTGCGTGCTCCAACAATAACCGAATATGAAGTTAATTTATTTGTTTCCATTGTTTAAGTTGTTCAACAATCGGTTCATAACGTTAAAATATCGGTTCAATCGGTAACACGTGGCTTTTCATTGTTTACTTTGTGTAACAATTGAATACGGTATTTCGTTTCCCAACAATGGAATATAAGCAAAGGATCGGTTTTGCGGGCTCCAACAATAACCGAATATGAAGAAACATTCGGTGTTTTTTTAAAAACATCGGTCTGTTAGTGTGCTTTGTTGTCTTAACACGATTTGACTCCATGGCATTTAATTTATTTGTTTCCATTGTTTAAGTTGTTCAACAATCGGTTTATAACGTTAAAATATCGGTTCAATCGGCAACACGTGGCTTTTTTTGTTTACATTGTGCAACAATGAAATACTGTATTTCGTTGCCCAACAACGGAATATAAGCAAAGGATCGGTTTTGCGGGCTCCAACAATAACCGAATATGAAAAAACATTCGGTGTTTTGTTAAAAACGTCGGTTTGTTAGTTTGCTTTGTTGTCCTAAAAGACAGCAACTCCATGGAATTTAATTTATTTGTTTCCATTGTTTAAGATGTTCAACAATCGGTTTATAACGTTAAAATGCCGGTTCAATCGGTAACACATGGCTTTTCTTTGTTTACATTCTGCAACAATGGAATACGGTATTTCGTTGCCCAACAATGGAGTATAAGCAAAGGATCGGTTTTGCGGGCTCCAACAATAACCGAATATTAAGAAACATTCGGTGTTTTGTTAAAAAGGTCGGATTGTTAGTTTGCTTTGTTGTCCTAAAACACTGCGACTCCATGGAATTTAATTTATTTGTTTCCATTGTTTATGTTGTTCAAAAATTGGTTTATAACGTTAAAATATTGGTTTAATCGGCAACACGTGGCTTTTCTTTGTTTACTTTGTGCAACAATTGAATACGGTATTTCGTTGACCAACAATGGAATATAAGCAAAGGATCGGTTTTGCGGGCTCCAACAATATCCGAATATGAAGAAACATACGGTGTTCTTTTTAAAAACGTCGGTCTGTTAGTGTGCTTTGTTGTCTTAACACGATTTAACTCCATGGCGTTTAATTTTTTTGTTTCCATTGTTTAAGTGGTTCAAAAATCGGCTTATAACGTAAAAATATCGTTCAATCGGTAACACATGGCTTTTCTTTGTTTACATTGTGCAACAATGGAATACGGTATTTCGTTGACCAACAATGGAATATAAGCAAAGGATCGGTTTTGCGGGCTCCAACAATATCCGAATATGAAGAAACATACGGTGTTCTTTTTAAAAACGTCGGTCTGTTAGTGTGCTTTGTTGTCTTAACACGATTTAACTCCATGGCGTTTAATTTTTTTGTTTCCATTGTTTAAGTGGTTCAAAAATCGGCTTATAACGTAAAAATATCGTTCAATCGGTAACACATGGCTTTTCTTTGTTTACATTGTGCAACAATGGAATACGGTATATCGTTGGCCAACAATGGAATATAAGCAAAGGATCGGTTTTGCGGGCTCCAACAATAACGGAATATGAAGAAACATTCGATGTTTTGTTAAAAACGTCGGTTTGTTAGTTTGCTTTGTTGTCCTAAAACACAGCGACTCCATGGAATTTATTTGTTTCCATTGTTTAAGATGTTCAACAATCGGTTTATAACGTTAAAATGCCGGTTCAATCGGTAACACATGGCTTTTCTTTGTTTACATTCTGCAACAATGGAATACGGTATTTCGTTGCCCAACAATGGAGTATAAGCAAATATCGGTTTTGCGGCCTCCAACAATAACCGAATATGAAGAAAGATTCGGTGTTTTGTTAAAAACGTCAGTTTGTTAGTTTGCTTTGTTGTCCTAACACACTAAGACTCCATGGCATTTAGTTTATTTGTTTCCATTGTTTAAGTGGTTCAAAAATCGGCTTATAACGTTAAAATATAGGTTCAATCGGTAACACGTGCCTTTTTTTGTTTACATTGTGCAACAATGGAATACTGCATTTCGTTGACCAACAATGGAATATAAGCAAAGGATCGGTGTTGCGGGCTCCAACAATAACCGAATATGAAGAAACATTCGGTGTTTTGTTAAAAACGTCGGTTTGTTAGTTTGCTTTGTTGTCCTAACACACGGAGACTCCATGGAATTTAATTTATTTGTTTCCATTGTTTAAGTTATTCAACAATCGGTTTATAACATTAAAATATCTGTTCAATCGGTAACACGTGGCTTTTCTTTGTTTACTTTGTGCAACAATGGAATACGGTATATCGTTGCCCAACAATGGAATATAAGCAAAGGATCGGTTTTGCGGGCTCTAACAATAACCGAATATGAAGAAACATTCGGTGCTTTGTTAAAAACGTCGGTTTGTTAGTTTGCTTTGTTGTCCTAACACACGGAGACTCCATGGAATTTAATTTATTTGTTTCCATTGTTTAAGTTATTCAACAATCGGTTTATAACATTAAAATATCTGTTCAATCGGTAACACGTGGCTTTTCTTTGTTTACTTTGTGCAACAATGGAATACGGTATATCGTTGCCCAACAATGGAATATAAGCAAAGGATCGGTTTTGCGGGCTCTAACAATAACCGAATATGAAGAAACATTCGGTGCTTTGTTAAAAACGTCGGTTTGTTAGTTTGCTTTGTTGTCCTACAACACTGCGACTCCATGGAATTTAATTTATTTGTTTCCATTGTTTAAGTTGCTCAACAATTGGTTTATAACGTTAAAATATTGGTTTAATAGGCAACACGTGGCTTTTCTTTGTTTACTTTGTGCAACAATTGAATACGGTATTTCGTTGACCAACAATGGAATATAAGCAAAGGATCGGTTTTGCGGGCTCCAACAATATCCGAATATGAAGAAACATTCGGTGTTTTTTTTAAAAACATCGGTCTGTTAGTGTGCTTTGTTGTCTTAACACGATTTGACTCCATGGCATTTAATTTATTTGTTTCCATTGTTTAAGTTGTTCAACAATCGGTTTATAACGTTAAAATATCGGTTCAATCGGCAACACGTGGCTTTTTTTGTTTACATTGTGCAACAATGAAATACTGTATTTCGTTGCCCAACAACGGAATATAAGCAAAGGATCGGTTTTGCGGGCTCCAACAATAACCGAATATGAATAAACATTCGGTGTTTTGTTAAAAACGTCGGTTTGTTAGTTTGCTTTGTTGTCTTAAAACACAGCGACTCCATGGCATTTAATTTATTTGTTTCGATTGTTTAAGTTGTTCAACAATCGGTTTATAACGATAAAATATCTGTTCAATCGGTAACACGTGGCTTTTCTTTGTTTACTTTGTGCAACACTGGAATACGGTATATCGTTTCCCAACAATGGAATATAAGCAAAGGATCGGTTTTGCGCGCTCCAACAATAACCGAATATTAAGAAACATTCGGTGTTTTGTTAAAAAGGTCGGATTGTTAGTTTGCTTTGTTGTCCTAAAACACTGCGACTCCATGGAATTTAATTTATTTGTTTCCATTGTTTATGTTGTTCAACAATTGGTTTATAACGTTAAAATATTGGTTTAATCGGCAACACGTGGCTTTTCTTTGTTTACTTTGTGCAACAATTGAATACGGTATTTCGTTGACCAACAATGGAATATAAGCAAATGATCGGTTTTGCGGGCTCCAACAATATCCGAATATGAAGAAACATACGGTGTTCTTTTTAAAAACGTCGGTCTGTTAGTGTGCTTTGTTGTCTTAACACGATTTAACTCCATGGCGTTTAATTTTTTTGTTTCCATTGTTTAAGTGGTTCAAAAATCGGCTTATAACGTAAAAATATCGGTTCAATCGGTAACACATGGCTTTTCTTTGTTTACATTCTGCAACAATGGAATACGGTATTTCGTTGCCCAACAATGGAGTATAAGCAAATATCGGTTTTGCGGCCTCCAACAATAACCGAATATGAAGAGACATTCGGTGTTTTGTTAAAAACGTCGGTTTGTTAGTTTGCTTTGTTGTCTTAAAACACAGCGACTCCATGGCATTTAATTTATTTGTTTCGATTGTTTAAGTTGTTCAACAATCGGTTTATAACGATAAAATATCTGTTCAATCGGTAACACGTGGCTTTTCTTTGTTTACTTTGTGCAACAATGGAATACGGTATATCGTTTCCCAACAATGGAATATAAGCAAAGGATCGGTTTTGCGCGCTCCAACAATAACCGAATATTAAGAAACATTCGGTGTTTTGTTAAAAAGGTCGGATTGTTAGTTTGCTTTGTTGTCCTAAAACACTGCGACTCCATGGAATTTAATTTATTTGTTTCCATTGTTTATGTTGTTCAACAATTGGTTTATAACGTTAAAATATTGGTTTAATCGGCAACACGTGGCTTTTCTTTGTTTACTTTGTGCAACAATTGAATACGGTATTTCGTTGACCAACAATGGAATATAAGCAAAGGATCGGTTTTGCGGGCTCTAACAATATCCGAATATGAAGAAACATACGGTGTTCTTTTTAAAAACGTCGGTCTGTTAGTGTGCTTTGTTGTCTTAACACGATTTAACTCCATGGCGTTTAATTTTTTTGTTTCCATTGTTTAAGTGGTTCAAAAATCGGCTTATAACGTAAAAATATCGGTTCAATCGGTAACACATGGCTTTTCTTTGTTTACATTGTGCAACAATGGAATACGGTATTTCTTTGCCCAACAATGGAATATAAGCAAAGGATCGGTTTTGCGGCCTCCAACAATAACCGAATATGAAGAAAGATTCGGTGTTTTGTTAAAAACGTCGGTTTGTTAGTTTGCTTTGTTGTCCTAACACACTAAGACTCCATGGCATTTAGTTTATTTGTTTCCATTGTTTAAGTGGTTCACAAATCGGCTTATAACGTTAAAATATAGGTTCAATCGGTAACACGTGGCTTTTTTTTGTTTACATTGTGCAACAATGGAATACTGTATTTCGTTGCCCAACAATGGAATATAAGCAAAGGATCTGTTTTGCGGGCTCCAACAATAACCGAATATGAGGAAACATTCGGTGATTTGTTAAAAACGTCGGTTTGTTAGTTTGCTTTGTTGTCCTAAAACACAGCGACTCCATGGAATTTAATTTATTTGTTTCCATTGTTTAAGATGTTCAACAATCGGTTTATAACGTTAAAATGCCGGTTCAATCGGTAACACATGGCTTTATTTTGTTTACATTCTGCAACAATGGAATACGGTATTTCGTTGCCCAACAATGGAGTATAAGCAAATATCGGTTTTGCGGCCTCCAACAATAACCGAATATGAAGAAAGATTCGGTGTTTTGTTAAAAACGTCAGTTTGTTAGTTTGCTTTGTTGTCCTAACACACTAAGACTCCATGGCATTTAGTTTATTTGTTTCCATTGTTTAATTTGTTGAACAATCGGTTTGTAACGTTAAAATATCGGTTCAATGGGTAACACATGGCTTTTCTTTGTTTACATTGTGCAACAATGGAATACGGTATTTCGTTGCCCAACAATGGAATAAGCAAAGGATCTGTTTTGCGGGCTCCAACAATAACCGAATATGAAGAAACATTCGGTGATTTGTTAAAAACGTCGTTTTGAGAGTTTGCTTTTTTGTCCGAACACACTGAGACTCCATGGAATTTAATTTTTTTGTTTCAATTGTTTAAGTTGTTCAACAACCGGTTTATAACATAAAAATATCTGTTCAATCAGGAACACATGGCTTTTCTTTGTTTACTTTGTGCAACAATGGAATACGGTATATCGTTGCCCAACAATGGAATATAAGCAAAGGATCGTTTTTGCGTGCTCCAACAATAACCGAATATGAAGTTAATTTATTTGTTTCCATTGTTTAAGTTGTTCAACAATCGGTTCATAACGTTAAAATATCGGTTCAATCGGTAACACGTGGCTTTTCATTGTTTACTTTGTGTAACAATTGAATACGGTATTTCGTTTCCCAACAATGGAATATAAGCAAAGGATCGGTTTTGCGGGCTCCAACAATAACCGAATATGAAGAAACATTCGGTGTTTTTTTAAAAACATCGGTCTGTTAGTGTGCTTTGTTGTCTTAACACGATTTGACTCCATGGCATTTAATTTATTTGTTTCCATTGTTTAAGTTGTTCAACAATCGGTTTATAACGTTAAAATATCGGTTCAATCGGCAACACGTGGCTTTTTTTGTTTACATTGTGCAACAATGAAATACTGTATTTCGTTGCCCAACAACGGAATATAAGCAAAGGATCGGTTTTGCGGGCTCCAACAATAACCGAATATGAATAAACATTCGGTGTTTTGTTAAAAACGTCGGTTTGTTAGTTTGCTTTGTTGTCCTAAAAGACAGCAACTCCATGGAATTTAATTTATTTGTTTCCATTGTTTAAGATGTTCAACAATCGGTTTATAACGTTAAAATGCCGGTTCAATCGGTAACACATGGCTTTTCTTTGTTTACATTCTGCAACAATGGAATACGGTATTTCGTTGCCCAACAATGGAGTATAAGCAAAGGATCGGTTTTGCGGGCTCCAACAATAACCGAATATTAAGAAACATTCGGTGTTTTGTTAAAAAGGTCGGATTGTTAGTTTGCTTTGTTGTCCTAAAACACTGCGACTCCATGGAATTTAATTTATTTGTTTCCATTGTTTATGTTGTTCAAAAATTGGTTTATAACGTTAAAATATTGGTTTAATCGGCAACACGTGGCTTTTCTTTGTTTACTTTGTGCAACAATTGAATACGGTATTTCGTTGACCAACAATGGAATATAAGCAAAGGATCGGTTTTGCGGGCTCCAACAATATCCGAATATGAAGAAACATACGGTGTTCTTTTTAAAAACGTCGGTCTGTTAGTGTGCTTTGTTGTCTTAACACGATTTAACTCCATGGCGTTTAATTTTTTTGTTTCCATTGTTTAAGTGGTTCAAAAATCGGCTTATAACGTAAAAATATCGTTCAATCGGTAACACATGGCTTTTCTTTGTTTACATTGTGCAACAATGGAATACGGTATTTCGTTGACCAACAATGGAATATAAGCAAAGGATCGGTTTTGCGGGCTCCAACAATATCCGAATATGAAGAAACATACGGTGTTCTTTTTAAAAACGTCGGTCTGTTAGTGTGCTTTGTTGTCTTAACACGATTTAACTCCATGGCGTTTAATTTTTTTGTTTCCATTGTTTAAGTGGTTCAAAAATCGGCTTATAACGTAAAAATATCGTTCAATCGGTAACACATGGCTTTTCTTTGTTTACATTGTGCAACAATGGAATACGGTATATCGTTGGCCAACAATGGAATATAAGCAAAGGATCGGTTTTGCGGGCTCCAACAATAACGGAATATGAAGAAACATTCGATGTTTTGTTAAAAACGTCGGTTTGTTAGTTTGCTTTGTTGTCCTAAAACACAGCGACTCCATGGAATTTATTTGTTTCCATTGTTTAAGATGTTCAACAATCGGTTTATAACGTTAAAATGCCGGTTCAATCGGTAACACATGGCTTTTCTTTGTTTACATTCTGCAACAATGGAATACGGTATTTCGTTGCCCAACAATGGAGTATAAGCAAATATCGGTTTTGCGGCCTCCAACAATAACCGAATATGAAGAAAGATTCGGTGTTTTGTTAAAAACGTCAGTTTGTTAGTTTGCTTTGTTGTCCTAACACACTAAGACTCCATGGCATTTAGTTTATTTGTTTCCATTGTTTAAGTGGTTCAAAAATCGGCTTATAACGTTAAAATATAGGTTCAATCGGTAACACGTGCCTTTTTTTGTTTACATTGTGCAACAATGGAATACTGCATTTCGTTGACCAACAATGGAATATAAGCAAAGGATCGGTGTTGCGGGCTCCAACAATAACCGAATATGAAGAAACATTCGGTGTTTTGTTAAAAACGTCGGTTTGTTAGTTTGCTTTGTTGTCCTAAATCACTGCGACTCATTGGAATTTAATTTATTTGTTTCCATTGTTTAAGTTGTTCAACAATTGGTTTATAACGTTAAAATATTGGTTTAATCGGCAACACGTGGCTTTTCTTTCTTTACTTTGTGCAACAATGGAATACTGTATTTCGTTGCCCAACAATGGAATATAAGCAAAGGATCGGTTTTGCGGGCTCCAACAATAACCGAATATGAAGAAACATTCGGTGTTTTGTTAAAAACGTCGTTTTGATAGTTTGCTTTGTTGTCCTAACACACGGAGACTTCATGGAATTTAATTTATTTGTTTCCATTGTTTAAGTTATTCAACAATCGGTTTATAACATTAAAATATCTGTTCAATCGGTAACACGTGGCTTTTCTTTGTTTACTTTGTGCAACAATGGAATACGGTATATCGTTGCCCAACAATGGAATATAAGCAAAGGATCGGTTTTGCGGGCTCCAAGAATAACCGAATATGAAGAAACATTCGGTGTTTTGTTAAAAACGTCGGTTTGTTAGTTTGCTTTGTTGTCCTACAATACTGCGACTCCATGGAATTTAATTTATTTGTTTCCATTGTTTAAGTTGTTCAACAATTGCTTTATAACGTTAAAATATTGGTTTAATCGGCAACACGTGGCTTTTCTTTGTTTACTTTGTGCAACAATTGAATACGGTATTTCGTTGACCAACAATGGAATATAAGCAAAGGATCGGTTTTGCGGGCTCCAACAATATCCGAATATGAAGAAACATTCGGTGTTTTTTTTAAAAACGTCGGTTTGTTAGTTTGCTTTGTTGTCCTAACGCACTAAGACTCCATGGCATTTAGTTTATTTGTTTCCATTGTTTAAGTGGTTCACAAATCGGCTTATAACGTTAAAATATAGGTTCAATCGGTAACACGAGGCTTTTTTTTGTTTACATTGTGCAACAATGGAATACTGTATTTCGTTGCCCAACAATGGAATATAAGCAAAGGATCTGTTTTGCGGGCTCCAACAATAACCGAATATGAAGAAACATTCGGTGATTTGTTAAAAACGTCGGTTTGTTAGTTTGCTTTGTTGTCCTAAAACACAGCGACTCCATGGAATTTAATTTATTTGTTTCCATTGTTTAAGATGTTCAACAATCGGTTTATAACGTTAAAATGCCGGTTCAATCGGTAACACATGGCTTTATTTTGTTTACATTCTGCAACAATGGAATACGGTATTTCGTTGCCCAACAATGGAGTATAAGCAAATATCGGTTTTGCGGCCTCCAACAATTACCGAATATGAAGAAAGATTCGGTGTTTTGTTAAAAACGTCAGTTTGTTAGTTTGCTTTGTTGTCCTAACACACTAAGACTCCATGGCATTTAGTTTATTTCTTTCCATTGTTTAAGTGGTTCAAAAATCGGCTTATAACGTTAAAATATAGGTTCAATCGGTAACACGTGCCTTTTTTTGTTTACATTGTGCAACAATGGAATACTGCATTTCGTTGCCCAACAATGAATATAAGCAAAGGATCGGTGTTGCGGGCTCCAACAATAACCGAATATGAAGAAACATTCGGTGTTTTGTTAAAAACGTCGGTTTGTTAGTATGCTTTTTTGTCCTAAAACACTGCGACTAATTGGAATTTAATTTATTTGTTTCCATTGTTTAAGTGGTTCACAAATCGGCTTATAACGTTAAAATATACGTTCAATCGGTAACACGTGGCTTTTTTTTGTTTACATTGTGCAACAATGGAATACTGTATTTCGTTGCCCAACAATGGAATATAAGCAAAGGATCTGTTTTGCGTGCTCCAACAATAACCGAATATGAAGAAACATTCGGTGTTTCGTTAAAAACGTCGGTTTGTTAGTTTGCTTTGTTGTCCTAAAACACTGCGTCTTCATGGATTTTAATTTATTTGTTTCCATTGTTTAAGTTGTTCAACAATCGGTTCATAACGTTAAAATATCGGTTCAATCGGTAACACGTGGCTTTTCATTGTTTACTTTGTGTAACAATTGAATACGGTATTTCGTTTCCCAACAATGGAATATAAGCAAAGGATCGGTTTTGCGGGCTCCAACAATAACCGAATATGAAGAAACATTCGGTGTTTTTTTAAAAACATCGGTCTGTTAGTGTGCTTTGTTGTCTTAACACGATTTGACTCCATGGCATTTAATTTATTTGTTTCCATTGTTTAAGTTGTTCAACAATCGGTTTATAACGTTAAAATATCGGTTCAATCGGAAACACGTGGCTTTTTTGTTTACATTGTGCAACAATGAAATATTGTATTTCGTTGCCCAACAACGGAATATAAGCAAAGGATCGGTTTTGCGGGCTCCAACAATAACCGAATGTGAATAAACATTCGGTGTTTTGTTAAAAACGTCGGATTGTTAGTTTGCTTTGTTGTCCTAAAACACTGAGACTCCATGGAATTTAATTTATTTGTTTTCTTTGTTTAAGTTGTTGAACAATCGGTTTGTAACGTTAAAATATCGGTACAATGGGTAATACATGGCTTTTCTTTGTTTACATTGTGCAACAATGGAATACGGTATTTCGTTGCCCAACAATGGAATATAAGCAAAGGATCTGTTTTGCGGGCTCCAACAATAACCGAATATGAAGAAACATTCGGTGATTTGTTAAAAACGTCGTTTTGAGAGTTTGCTTTTTTGTCCTAACACACTGAGACTCCATGGAATTTAATTTTTTTGTTTCCATTGTTTAAGTTGTTCAACAATCGGTTTATAACATAAAAATATCTGTTCAATCGGTAACACGTGGCTTTTCTTTGATTACTTTGTGCAACAATGGAATACGGTATATCGTTGCCCAACAATGGAATATAAGCAAAGGATCGTTTTTGCGTGCTCCAACAATAACCGAATATGAAGAAACATTCGGCGTTTTGTTTAAAACGTCGGTTTGTTAGTTTGCTTTGTTGTCCTAAAACACTGCGACTTCATGGATTTTAATTTATTTGTTTCCATTGTTTAAGTTGTTCAACAATCGGTTCATAACGTTAAAATATCGGTTCAATCGGTAACACGTGGCTTTTCATTGCTTACTTTGTGTAACACTTGAATACGGTATTTCGTTTCCCAACAATGGAATATAAGCAAAGGATCGGTTTTGCGGGCTCCAACAATAACCGAATATGAAGAAACATTCGGTGTTTTTTTAAAAACATCGGTCTGTTAGTGTGCTTTGTTGTCTTAACACGATTTGACTCCATGGCATTTAATTTATTTGTTTCCATTGTTTAAGTTGTTCAACAATCGGTTTATAACGTTAAAATATCGGTTCAATCGGCAACACGTGGCTTTTTTTGTTTACATTGTGCAACAATGAAATACTGTATTTCGTTGCCCAACAACGGAATATAAGCAAAGGATCGGTTTTGCGGGCTCTAACAATAACCGAATATGAATAAACATTCGGTGTTTTGTTAAAAACGTCGGTTTGTGAGTTTGCTTTGTTGTCCTAAAACACAGCGATTCCATGGAATTTATTTGTTTCCATTGTTTAAGATGTTCAACAATCGGTTTATAACGTTAAAATGCCGGTTCAATCGGTAACACATGGCTTTTCTTTGTTTACATTCTGCAACAATGGAATACGGTATTTCGTTGCCCAACAATGGAGTATAAGCAAATATCGTTTTGCGGCCTCCAACAATAACCGAATATGAAGAAAGATTCGGTGTTTTGTTAAAAACGTCAGTTTGTTAGTTTGCTTTGTTGTCCTAACACACTAAGACTCCATGGCATTTAGTTTATTTTTTTCCATTGTTTAAGTGGTTCAAAAATCGGCTTATAACGTTAAAATATAGGTTCAATCGGTAACACGTGCCTTTTTTTGTTTACATTGTGCAACAATGGAATACTGCATTTCGTTGACCAACAATGGAATATAAGCAAAGGATCGGTGTTGCGGGCTCCAACAATAACCGAATATGAAGAAACATTCGGTGTTTTGTTAAAAACGTCGGTTTGTTAGTTTGCTTTGTTGTCCTAAAACACTGCGACTCATTGGAATTTAATTTATTTGTTTCCATTGTTTTAGTTGTTCAACAATTGGTTTATAACGTTAAAATATTGGTTTAATCGGCAACACGTGGCTTTTCTTTCTTTACTTTGTGCAACAATGGAATACTGTATTTCGTTGCCCAACAATGTAATATAAGCAAAGGATCGGTTTTGCGGGCTCCAACAATAACCGAATATGAAGAAACATTCGGTGTTTTGTTAAAAACGTCGTTTTGATAGTTTGCTTTGTTGTCCTAACACACGGAGACTCCATGGAATTTAATTTATTTGTTTCCATTGTTTAAGTTATTCAACAATCGGTTTATAACATTAAAATATCTGTTCAATCGGTAACACGTGGCTTTTCTTTGTTTACTTTGTGCAACAATGGAATACGGTATATCGTTGCCCAACAATGGAATATAAGCAAAGGATCGGTTTTGCGGGCTCCACCAATAACCGAATATGAAGAAACATTCGGTGTTTTGTTAAAAACATCGGTTTGTTAGTTTGCTTTGTTGTCCTACAACACTAAGACTCCATGGCATTTAGTTTATTTGTTTCCATTGTTTAAGTGGTTCAAAAATCGGTTTATAACGTTAAAATATCGGTTCAATCGGCAACACGTGGCTTTTTTGTTTACATTGTGCAACAATGAAATACTGTATTTCGTTGCCCAACAACGGAATATAAGCAAAGGATCGGTTTTGCGGGCTCCAACAATAACCGAATGTGAATAAACATTCGGTGTTTTGTTAAAAACGTCGGATTTTTAGTTTGCTTTGTTGTCCTAAAACACTGCGACTCCATGGAATTTAATTTATTTGTTTTCTTTGTTTAAGTTGTTGAACAATCGGTTTGTAACGTTAAAATATCGGTTCAATGGGTAACACATGGCTTTTCTTTGTTTACATTGTGCAACAATGGAATACTGTATTTCGTTGCCCAACAATGGAATATAAGCAAAGGATCTGTTTTGCGGGCTCCAACAATAACCGAATTTGAAGAAGGATTCGGTGTTTTGATAAAAACGTCGGTTTGTTAGCTTGCTTTGTTGTCCTTACACACTAAGACTCCATGGCATTTAGTTTATTTGTTTCCATTGTTTAAGTGGTTCAAAAATCGGCTTATAACGTTAAAATATAGGTTCAATCGGTAACACGTGCCTTTTTTTGTTTACATTGTGCAACAATGGAATACTGCATTTCGTTGCCCAATAATGGAATATAAGCAAAGGATCGGTGTTGCGTGCTCCAACAATAACCGAATATGAAGAAACATTCGGTGTTTTGTTAAAAACGTCGGTTTGTTAGTTTGCTTTGTTGTCCTAAAATACTGCGACTTCATGGATTTTAATTTATTTGTTTCCATTGTTTAAGTTGTTCAACAATCGGTTCATAACGTTAAAATATCGGTTCAATCGGTAACACGTGGCTTTTCATTGTTTACTTTGTGTAACAATTGAATACGGTATTTCGTTTCCCAACAATGGAATATAAGCAAAGGATCGGTTTTGCGGGCTCCAACAATAACCGAATATGAAGAAACATTCGGTGTTTTTTTAAAAACATCGGTCTGTTAGTGTGCTTTGTTGTCTTAACACGATTTGACTCCATGGCATTTAATTTATTTGTTTCCATTGTTTAAGTTGTTCAACAATCGGTTTATAACGTTAAAATATCGGTTCAATCGGCAACACGTGGCTTTTTTTGTTTACATTGTGCAACAATGAAATACTGTATTTCGTTGCCCAACAACGGAATATAAGCAAAGGATCGGTTTTGCGGGCTCCAACAATAACCGAATGTGAATAAACATTCGGTGTTTTGTTAAAAACGTCGTTTTGATAGTTTGCTTTGTTGTCCTAACACACTGAGACTCCATGGAATTTAATTTATTTGTTTCCATTGTTTAAGATGTTCAACAATCGGTTTATAACATTAAAATATCTGTTCAATCGGTAACATGTGGCTTTTCTTTGTTTACTTTGTGCAACAATGGAATACGGTATATCGTTGGCCAACAATGGAATATAAGCAAAGGATCGGTTTTGCGGGCTCCAACAATAACCGAATATGAAGAAACATTCGGTGTTTTGTTAAAAACGTCGGTTTGTTAGTTTGCTTTGTTGTCCTAAAACACTGCGACTCCATGGAATTTAATTTATTTGTTTCCATTGTTTAAGTTGTTCAACAATCGGTTTATAACGTTAAAATGCCGGTTCAATGGGTAACACATGGCTTTTCTTTGTTTACATTGTGCAATAATGGAATACGGTATTTCGTTGCCCAACAATGGAGTGTAAGCAAAGGATCGGTTTTGCGGGCTCCAACAATAACCGAATATCAAGAGACATTCGGTGTTTTGTTAAAAACGTCGGTTTGTTAGTTTGCTTTGTTGTCCTAAAACACTGAGACTCCATGGAATTTAATTTATTTGTTTTCTTTGTTTAAGTTGTTGAACAATCGGTTTGTAACGTTAAAATATCGGTTCAATGGGTAATACATGGCTTTTCTTTGTTTACATTGTGCAACAATGGAATACGGTATTTCGTTGCCCAACAACGGAATATAAGCAAAGGATCTGTTTTGCGGGCTCCAACAATAACCGAATATGAAGAAACATTCGGTGATTTGTTAAAAACGTCGTTTTGAGAGTTTGCTTTTTTGTCCTAACACACTGAGACTCCATGGAATTTAATTTTTTTGTTTCCATTGTTTAAGTTGTTCAACAATCGGTTTATAACATAAAAATATCTGTTCAATCGGTAACACGTGGCTTTTCTTTGATTACTTTGTGCAACAATGGAATACGGTATATCGTTGCCCAACAATGGAATATAAGCAAAGGATCGTTTTTGCGTGCTCCAACAATAACCGAATATGAAGAAACATTCGGCGTTTTGTTTAAAACGTCGGTTTGTTAGTTTGCTTTGTTGTCCTAAAACACTGCGACTTCATGGATTTTAATTTATTTGTTTCCATTGTTTAAGTTGTTCAACAATCGGTTCATAACGTTAAAATATCGGTTCAATCGGTAACACGTGGCTTTTCATTGCTTACTTTGTGTAACACTTGAATACGGTATTTCGTTTCCCAACAATGGAATATAAGCAAAGGATCGGTTTTGCGGGCTCCAACAATAACCGAATATGAAGAAACATTCGGTGTTTTTTTAAAAACATCAGTCTGTTAGTGTGCTTTGTTGTCTTAACACGATTTGACTCCATGGCATTTAATTTATTTGTTTCCATTGTTTAAGTTGTTCAACAATCGGTTTATAACGTTAAAATATCGGTTCAATCGGCAACACGTGGCTTTTTTTGTTTACATTGTGCAACAATGAAATACTGTATTTCGTTGCCCAACAACGGAATATAAGCAAAGGATCGGTTTTGCGGGCTCTAACAATAACCGAATATGAATAAACATTCGGTGTTTTGTTAAAAACGTCGGTTTGTGAGTTTGCTTTGTTGTCCTAAAACACAGCGATTCCATGGAATTTATTTGTTTCCATTGTTTAAGATGTTCAACAATCGGTTTATAACGTTAAAATGCCGGTTCAATCGGTAACACATGGCTTTTCTTTGTTTACATTCTGCAACAATGGAATACGGTATTTCGTTGCCCAACAATGGAGTATAAGCAAATATCGTTTTGCGGCCTCCAACAATAACCGAATATGAAGAAAGATTCGGTGTTTTGTTAAAAACGTCAGTTTGTTAGTTTGCTTTGTTGTCCTAACACACTAAGACTCCATGGCATTTAGTTTATTTGTTTCCATTGTTTAAGTGGTTCAAAAATCGGCTTATAACGTTAAAATATAGGTTCAATCGGTAACACGTGCCTTTTTTTGTTTACATTGTGCAACAATGGAATACTGCATTTCGTTGACCAACAATGGAATATAAGCAAAGGATCGGTGTTGCGGGCTCCAACAATAACCGAATATGAAGAAACATTCGGTGTTTTGTTAAAAACGTCGGTTTGTTAGTTTGCTTTGTTGTCCTAAAACACTGCGACTCATTGGAATTTAATTTATTTGTTTCCATTGTTTTAGTTGTTCAACAATTGGTTTATAACGTTAAAATATTGGTTTAATCGGCAACACGTGGCTTTTCTTTCTTTACTTTGTGCAACAATGGAATACTGTATTTCGTTGCCCAACAATGTAATATAAGCAAAGGATCGGTTTTGCGGGCTCCAACAATAACCGAATATGAAGAAACATTCGGTGTTTTGTTAAAAACGTCGTTTTGATAGTTTGCTTTGTTGTCCTAACACACGGAGACTCCATGGAATTTAATTTATTTGTTTCCATTGTTTAAGTTATTCAACAATCGGTTTATAACATTAAAATATCTGTTCAATCGGTAACACGTGGCTTTTCTTTGTTTACTTTGTGCAACAATGGAATACGGTATATCGTTGCCCAACAATGGAATATAAGCAAAGGATCGGTTTTGCGGGCTCCAACAATAACCGAATATGAAGAAACATTCGGTGTTTTGTTAAAAACATCGGTTTGTTAGTTTGCTTTGTTGTCCTACAACACTAAGACTCCATGGCATTTAGTTTATTTGTTTCCATTGTTTAAGTGGTTCAAAAATCGGTTTATAACGTTAAAATATCGGTTCAATCGGCAACACGTGGCTTTTTTGTTTACATTGTGCAACAATGAAATACTGTATTTCGTTGCCCAACAACGGAATATAAGCAAAGGATCGGTTTTGCGGGCTCCAACAATAACCGAATGTGAATAAACATTCGGTGTTTTGTTAAAAACGTCGGATTTTTAGTTTGCTTTGTTGTCCTAAAACACTGCGACTCCATGGAATTTAATTTATTTGTTTTCTTTGTTTAAGTTGTTGAACAATCGGTTTGTAACGTTAAAATATCGGTTCAATGGGTAACACATGGCTTTTCTTTGTTTACATTGTGCAACAATGGAATACTGTATTTCGTTGCCCAACAATGGAATATAAGCAAAGGATCTGTTTTGCGGGCTCCAACAATAACCGAATTTGAAGAAGGATTCGGTGTTTTGATAAAAACGTCGGTTTGTTAGCTTGCTTTGTTGTCCTTACACACTAAGACTCCATGGCATTTAGTTTATTTGTTTCCATTGTTTAAGTGGTTCAAAAATCGGCTTATAACGTTAAAATATAGGTTCAATCGGTAACACGTGCCTTTTTTTGTTTACATTGTGCAACAATGGAATACTGCATTTCGTTGCCCAATAATGGAATATAAGCAAAGGATCGGTGTTGCGTGCTCCAACAATAACCGAATATGAAGAAACATTCGGTGTTTTGTTAAAAACGTCGGTTTGTTAGTTTGCTTTGTTGTCCTAAAATACTGCGACTTCATGGATTTTAATTTATTTGTTTCCATTGTTTAAGTTGTTCAACAATCGGTTCATAACGTTAAAATATCGGTTCAATCGGTAACACGTGGCTTTTCATTGTTTACTTTGTGTAACAATTGAATACGGTATTTCGTTTCCCAACAATGGAATATAAGCAAAGGATCGGTTTTGCGGGCTCCAACAATAACCGAATATGAAGAAACATTCGGTGTTTTTTTAAAAACATCGGTCTGTTAGTGTGCTTTGTTGTCTTAACACGATTTGACTCCATGGCATTTAATTTATTTGTTTCCATTGTTTAAGTTGTTCAACAATCGGTTTATAACGTTAAAATATCGGTTCAATCGGCAACACGTGGCTTTTTTTGTTTACATTGTGCAACAATGA
This sequence comes from Maratus speciosus, assembly GCA_963932465.1. Lineage (NCBI taxonomy): Eukaryota > Metazoa > Arthropoda > Arachnida > Araneae > Salticidae > Maratus > Maratus speciosus. The sequence continues at coordinate 286,726 of CAWVRF010001084.1, forward strand.
AATACTGTATTTCGTTGCCCAACAACGGAATATAAGCAAAGGATCGGTTTTGCGGGCTCCAACAATAACCGAATGTGAATAAACATTCGGTGTTTTGTTAAAAACGTCGTTTTGATAGTTTGCTTTGTTGTCCTAACACACTGAGACTCCATGGAATTTAATTTATTTGTTTCCATTGTTTAAGATGTTCAACAATCGGTTTATAACATTAAAATATCTGTTCAATCGGTAACATGTGGCTTTTCTTTGTTTACTTTGTGCAACAATGGAATACGGTATATCGTTGGCCAACAATGGAATATAAGCAAAGGATCGGTTTTGCGGGCTCCAACAATAACCGAATATGAAGAAACATTCGGTGTTTTGTTAAAAACGTCGGTTTGTTAGTTTGCTTTGTTGTCCTAAAACACTGCGACTCCATGGAATTTAATTTATTTGTTTCCATTGTTTAAGTTGTTCAACAATCGGTTTATAACGTTAAAATGCCGGTTCAATGGGTAACACATGGCTTTTCTTTGTTTAAATTGTGCAATAATGGAATACGGTATTTCGTTGCCCAACAATGGAGTGTAAGCAAAGGATCGGTTTTGCGGGCTCCAACAATAACCGAATATCAAGAGACATTCGGTGTTTTGTTAAAAACGTCGGTTTGTTAGTTTGCTTTGTTGTCCTAAAACACTGAGACTCCATGGAATTTAATTTATTTGTTTTCTTTGTTTAAGTTGTTGAACAATCGGTTTGTAACGTTAAAATATCGGTTCAATGGGTAACACATGGCTTTTCTTTGTTTACATTGTGCAACAATGGAATACGGTATTTCGTTGCCCAACAATGGAATATAAGCAAAGGATCTGTTTTGCGGGCTCCAACAATAACCGAATATGAAGAAACATTCGGTGATTTGTTAAAAACGTCGTTTTGAGAGTTTGCTTTTTTGTCCTAACACACTGAGACTCCATGGAATTTAATTTTTTTGTTTCCATTGTTTAAGTTGTTCAACATTCGGTTTATAACATAAAAATATCTGTTCAATCGGTAACACGTGGCTTTTCTTTGATTACTTTGTGCAACAATGGAATACGGTATATCGTTGCCCAACAATGGAATATAAGCAAAGGATCGTTTTTGCGTGCTCCAACAATAACCGAATATGAAGAAACATTCGGTGTTTTGTTTAAAACGTCGGTTTGTTAGTTTGCTTTGTTGTCCTAAAACACTGCGACTTCATGGATTTTAATTTATTTGTTTCCATTGTTTAATTTGTTCAACAATCGGTTCATAACGTTAAAATATCGGTTCAATCGGTAACACGTGGCTTTTCATTGTTTACTTTGTGTAACAATTGAATACGGTATTTCGTTTCCCAACAATGGAATATAAGCAAAGGATCGGTTTTGCGGGCTCCAACAATAACCGAATATGAAGAAACCTTCGGTGTTTTTTTAAAAACATCGGTCTGTTAGTGTGCTTTGTTTTCTTAACACGATTTGACTCCATGGCATTTAATTTATTTGTTTCCATTGTTTAAGTTGTTCAACAATCGGTTTATAACGTTAAAATATCGGTTCAATCGGCCACACGTGGCTTTTTTTGTTTACATTGTGCAACAATGAAATACTGTATTTCGTTGCCCAACAATGGAATATAAGCAAAGGATCGGTTTTGCGGGCTCCAACAATAACCGAATATGAATAAACATTCGGTGTTTTGTTAAAAACGTCGGTTTGTTAGTTTGCTTTGTTGTCCTAAAACACAGCGACTCCATGGAATTTATTTGTTTCCATTGTTTAAGATGTTCAACAATCGGTTTATAACGTTAAAATGCCGGTTCAATCGGTAACACATGGCTTTTCTTTGTTTACATTCTGCAACAATGGAATACGGTATTTCGTTGCCCAACAATGGAGTATAAGCAAATATCGGTTTTGCGGCCTCCAACAATAACCGAATATGAAGAAAGATTCGGTGTTTTGTTAAAAACGTCAGTTTGTTAGTTTGCTTTGTTGTCCTAACACACTAAGACTCCATGGAATTTAATTTATTTGTTTCCATTGTTTAAGTTATTCAACAATCGGTTTATAACATTAAAATATCTGTTCAATCGGTAACACGTGGCTTTTCTTTGTTTACTTTGTGCAACAATGGAATACGGTATATCGTTGCCCAACAATGGAATATAAGCAAAGGATCGGTTTTGCGGGCTCCAACAATAACCGAATATGAAGAAACATTCGGTGTTTTGTTAAAAACGTCGGTTTGTTAGTTTGCTTTGTTGTCCTACAACACTGCGACTCCATGGAATTTAATTTATTTGTTTCCATTGTTTAAGTTGTTCAACAATTGCTTTATAACGTTAAAATATTGGTTTAATCGGCAACACGTGGCTTTTCTTTGTTTACTTTGTGCAACAATTGAATACGGTATTTCGTTGACCAACAATGGAATATAAGCAAAGGATCGGTTTTGCGGGCTCCAACAATATCCGAATATGAAGAAACATTCGGTGTTTTTTTTAAAAACGTCGGTCTGTTAGTGTGCTTTGTTGTCTTAACACGATTTTACTCCATGGCGTTTAATTTTTTTTGTTTCCATTGTTTAAGTGGTTCAAAAATCGGCTTATAACGTTAAAATATCGGTTCAATCGGTAACACGTGGCTTTTCTTTGTTTACATTGTGCAACAATGGAATACGGTATTTCGTTGCCCAACAATGGAATATACGCAAAGGATCTGTTTTGCGGCCTCCAACAATAACCGAATATGAAGAAAGATTCGGTGTTTTGTTAAAAACGTCAGTTTGTTAGTTTGCTTTGTTGTCCTAACACACTAAGACTCCATGGCATTTAGTTTATTTGTTTCCATTGTTTAAGTGGTTCAAAAATCGGCTTATAACGTTAAAATATAGGTTCAATCGGTAACACGTGCCTTTTTTTGTTTACATTGTGCAACAATGGAATACTGCATTTCGTTGCCCAACAATGAATATAAGCAAAGGATCGGTGTTGCGGGCTCCAACAATAACCGAATATGAAGAAACATTCGGTGTTTTGTTAAAAACGTCGGTTTGTTAGTATGCTTTTTAGTCCTAAAACACTGCGACTAATTGGAATTTAATTTATTTGTTTCCATTGTTTAAGTGGTTCACAAATCGGCTTATAACGTTAAAATATACGTTCAATCGGTAACACGTGGCTTTTTTTTGTTTACATTGTGCAACAATGGAATACTGTATTTCGTTGCCCAACAATGGAATATAAGCAAAGGATCTGTTTTGCGTGCTCCAACAATAACCGAATATGAAGAAACATTCGGTGTTTCGTTAAAAACGTCGGTTTGTTAGTTTGCTTTGTTGTCCTAAAACACTGCGTCTTCATGGATTTTAATTTATTTGTTTCCATTGTTTAAGTTGTTCAACAATCGGTTCATAACGTTAAAATATCGGTTCAATCGGTAACACGTGGCTTTTCATTGTTTACTTTGTGTAACAATTGAATACGGTATTTCGTTTCCCAACAATGGAATATAAGCAAAGGATCGGTTTTGCGGGCTCACACAATAACCGAATATGAAGAAACATTCGGTGTTTTTTAAAAAACATCGGTCTGTTAGTGTGCTTTGTTGTCTTAACACGATTTGACTCCATGGCATTTAATTTATTTGTTTCCATTGTTTAAGTTGTTCAACAATCGGTTTATAACGTTAAAATATCGGTTCAATCGGAAACACGTGGCTTTTTTGTTTACATTGTGCAACAATGAAATATTGTATTTCGTTGCCCAACAACGGAATATAAGCAAAGGATCGGTTTTGCGGGCTCCAACAATAACCGAATGTGAATAAACATTCGGTGTTTTGTTAAAAACGTCGGATTGTTAGTTTGCTTTGTTGTCCTAAAACACTGAGACTCCATGGAATTTAATTTATTTGTTTTCTTTGTTTAAGTTGTTGAACAATTGGTTTGTAACGTTAAAATATCGGTTCAATGGGTAATACATGGCTTTTCTTTGTTTACATTGTGCAACAATGGAATACGGTATTTCGTTGCCCAACAATGGAATATAAGCAAAGGATCTGTTTTGCGGGCTCCAACAATAACCGAATATGAAGAAACATTCGGTGATTTGTTAAAAACGTCGTTTTGAGAGTTTGCTTTTTTGTCCTAACACACTGAGACTCCATGGAATTTAATTTTTTTGTTTCCATTGTTTAAGTTGTTCAACAATCGGTTTATAACATAAAAATATCTGTTCAATCGGTAACACGTGGCTTTTCTTTGATTACTTTGTGCAACAATGGAATACGGTATATCGTTGCCCAACAATGGAATATAAGCAAAGGATCGTTTTTGCGTGCTCCAACAATAACCGAATATGAAGAAACATTCGGCGTTTTGTTTAAAACGTCGGTTTGTTAGTTTGCTTTGTTGTCCTAAAACACTGCAACTTCATGGATTTTAATTTATTTGTTTCCATTGTTTAAGTTGTTCAACAATCGGTTCATAACGTTAAAATATCGGTTCAATCGGTAACACGTGGCTTTTCATTGCTTACTTTGTGTAACACTTGAATACGGTATTTCGTCTCCCAACAATGGAATATAAGCAAAGGATCGGTTTTGCGGGCTCCAACAATAACCGAATATGAAGAAACATTCGGTGTTTTTTTAAAAACATCGGTCTGTTAGTGTGCTTTGTTGTCTTAACACGATTTGACTCCATGGCATTTAATTTATTTGTTTCCATTGTTTAAGTTGTTCAACAATCGGTTTATAACGTTAAAATATCGGTTCAATCGGCAACACGTGGCTTTTTTTGTTTACATTGTGCAACAATGAAATACTGTATTTCGTTGCCCAACAACGGAATACAAGCAAAGGATCGGTTTTGCGGGCTCCAACAATAACCGAATATGAATAAACATTCGGTGTTTTGTTAAAAACGTCGGTTTGTGAGTTTGCTTTGTTGTCCTAAAACACAGCGATTCCATGGAATTTATTTGTTTCCATTGTTTAAGATGTTCAACAATCGGTTTATAACGTTAAAATGCCGGTTCAATCGGTAACACATGGCTTTTCTTTGTTTACATTCTGCAACAATGGAATACGGTATTTCGTTGCCCAACAATGGAGTATAAGCAAATATCGTTTTGCGGCCTCCAACAATAACCGAATATGAAGAAAGATTCGGTGTTTTGTTAAAAACGTCAGTTTGTTAGTTTGCTTTGTTGTCCTAACACACTAAGACTCCATGGCATTTAGTTTATTTGTTTCCATTGTTTAAGTGGTTCAAAAATCGGCTTATAACGTTAAAATATAGGTTCAATCGGTAACACGTGCCTTTTTTTGTTTACATTGTGCAACAATGGAATACTGCATTTCGTTGACCAACAATGGAATATAAGCAAAGGATCGGTGTTGCGGGCTCCAACAATAACCGAATATGAAGAAACATTCGGTGTTTTGTTAAAAACGTCGGTTTGTTAGTTTGCTTTGTTGTCCTAAAACACTGCGACTCATTGGAATTTAATTTATTTGTTTCCATTGTTTTAGTTGTTCAACAATTGGTTTATAACGTTAAAATATTGGTTTAATCGGCAACACGTGGCTTTTCTTTCTTTACTTTGTGCAACAATGGAATACTGTATTTCGTTGCCCAACAATGTAATATAAGCAAAGGATCGGTTTTGCGGGCTCCAACAATAACCGAATATGAAGAAACATTCGGTGTTTTGTTAAAAACGTCGTTTTGATAGTTTGCTTTGTTGTCCTAACACACGGAGACTCCATGGAATTTAATTTATTTGTTTCCATTGTTTAAGTTATTCAACAATCGGTTTATAACATTAAAATATCTGTTCAATCGGTAACACGTGGCTTTTCTTTATTTACTTTGTGCAACAATGGAATACGGTATATCGTTGCCCAACAATGGAATATAAGCAAAGGATCGGTTTTGCGGGCTCCAACAATAACCGAATATGAAGAAACATTCGGTGTTTTGTTAAAAACGTCGGTTTGTTAGTTTGCTTTGTTGTCCTAGAACACTGCGACTCCATGGAATTTAATTTATTTGTTTCCATTGTTTAAGTTGTTCAACAATTGCTTTATAACGTTAAAATATTGGTTTAATCGGCAACACGTGGCTTTTCTTTGTTTACTTTGTGCAACAATTGAATACGGTATTTCGTTGACCAACAATGGAATATAAGCAAAGGATCGGTTTTGCGGGCTCCAACAATATCCGAATATGAAGAAACATTCGGTGTTTTTTTTAAAAACGTCGGTCTGTTGGTGTGCTTTGTTGTCTTAACACGATTTTACTCCATGGCGTTTAATTTTTTTTGTTTCCATTGTTTAAGTGGTTCAAAAATCGGCTTATAACGTTAAAATATCGGTTCAATCGGTAACACGTGGCTTTTCTTTGTTTACATTGTGCAACAATGGAATACGGTATTTCGTTGCCCAACAATGGAATATAAGCAAAGGATCTGTTTTGCGGCCTCCAACAATAACCGAATATGAAGAAAGATTCGGTGTTTTGTTAAAAACGTCAGTTTGTTAGTTTGCTTTGTTGTCCTAACACACTAAGACTCCATGGCATTTAGTTTATTTGTTTCCATTGTTTAAGTGGTTCAAAAATCGGTTTATAACGTTAAAATATCGGTTCAATCGGCAACACGTGGCTTTTTTGTTTACATTGTGCAACAATGAAATACTGTATTTCGTTGCCCAACAACGGAATATAAGCAAAGGATCGGTTTTGCGGGCTCCAACAATAACCGAATGTGAATAAACATTCGGTGTTTTGTTAAAAACGTCGGATTGTTAGTTTGCTTTGTTGTCCTAAAACACTGCGACTCCATGGAATTTAATTTATTTGTTTTCTTTGTTTAAGTTGTTGAACAATCGGTTTGTAACGTTAAAATATCGGTTCAATGGGTAACACATGGCTTTTCTTTGTTTACATTGTGCAACAATGGAATACTGTATTTCGTTGCCCAACAATGGAATATAAGCAAAGGATCTGTTTTGCGGGCTCCAACAATAACCGAATTTGAAGAAGGATTCGGTGTTTTGATAAAAACGTCGGTTTGTTAGCTTGCTTTGTTGACCTTACACACTAAGACTCCATGGCATTTAGTTTATTTGTTTCCATTGTTTAAGTGGTTCAAAAATCGGCTTATAACGTTAAAATATAGGTTCAATCGGTAACACGTGCCTTTTTTTGTTTACATTGTGCAACAATGGAATACTGCATTTCGTTGCCCAATAATGGAATATAAGCAAAGGATCGGTGTTGCGGGCTCCAACAATAACCGAATATGAAGAAGCATTCGGTGTTTTGTTAAAAACGTCGGTTTGTTAGTTTGCTTTGTTGTCCTAAAATACTGCGACTTCATGGATTTTAATTTATTTGTTTCCATTGTTTAAGTTGTTCAACAATCGGTTCATAACGTTAAAATATCGGTTCAATCGGTAACACGTGGCTTTTCATTGTTTACTTTGTGTAACAATTGAATACGGTATTTCGTTTCCCAACAATGGAATATAAGCAAAGGATCGGTTTTGCGGGCTCCAACAATAACCGAATATGAAGAAACATTCGGTGTTTTTTTAAAAACATCGGTCTGTTAGTGTGCTTTGTAGTCTTAACACGATTTGACTCCATGGCATTTTATTTATTTGTTTCCATTGTTTAAGTTGTTCAACAATCGGTTTATAACGTTAAAATATCGGTTCAATCGGCAACACGTGGCCTTTTTTGTTTACATTGTGCAACAATGAAATACTGTATTTCGTTGCCCAACAACGGAATATAAGCAAAGGATCGGTTTTGCGGGCTCCAACAATAACCGAATATGAAGAAACATTCGGTGTTTTGTTAAAAACGTCGGTTTGTTAGTTTGCTTTGTTGTCCTACAACACTGCGACTCCATGGAATTTAATTTATTTGTTTCCATTGTTTAAGTTGTTCAACAATTGCTTTATAACGTTAAAATATTGGTTTAATCGGCAACACGTGGCTTTTCTTTGTTTACTTTGTGCAACAATTGAATACGGTATTTCGTTGACCAACAATGGAATATAAGCAAAGGATCGGTTTTGCGGGCTCCAACAATATCCGAATATGAAGAAACATTCGGTGTTTTTTTTAAAAACGTCGGTCTGTTAGTGTGCTTTGTTGTCTTAACACGATTTTACTCCATGGCGTTTAATTTTTTTTGTTTCCATTGTTTAAGTGGTTCAAAAATCGGCTTATAACGTTAAAATATCGGTTGAATCGTAACACGTGGCTTTTCTTTGTTTACATTGTGCAACAATGGAATACGGTATTTCGTTGCCCAACAATGGAATATAAGCAAAGGATCTGTTTTGCGGCCTCCAACAATAACCGAATATGAAGAAAGATTCGGTGTTTTGTTAAAAACGTCAGTTTGTTAGTTTGCTTTGTTGTCCTAACACACTAAGACTCCATGGCATTTAGTTTATTTGTTTCCATTGTTTAAGTGGTTCAAAAATCGGTTTATAACGTTAAATTATCGGTTCAATCGGCAACACGTGGCTTTTTTGTTTACATTGTGCAACAATGAAATACTGTATTTCGTTGCCCAACAACGGAATATAAGCAAAGGATCTGTTTTGCGGCCTCCAACAATAACCGAATATGATGAAAGATTCGGTGTTTTGTTAAAAACGTCGGTTTGTTAGTTTGCTTTGTTGTCCTAACGCACTAAGACTCCATGGCATTTAGTTTATTTGTTTCCATTGTTTAAGTGGTTCACAAATCGGCTTATAACGTTAAAATATAGGTTCAATCGGTAACACGAGGCTTTTTTTTGTTTACATTGTGCAACAATGGAATACTGTATTTCGTTGCCCAACAATGGAATATAAGCAAAGGATCTGTTTTGCGGGCTCCAACAATAACCGAATATGAAGAAACATTCGGTGATTTGTTAAAAACGTCGGTTTGTTAGTTTGCTTTGTTGTCCTAAAACACAGCGACTCCATGGAATTTAATTTATTTGTTTCCATTGTTTAAGATGTTCAACAATCGGTTTATAACGTTAAAATGCCGGTTCAATCGGTAACACATGGCTTTATTTTGTTTACATTCTGCAACAATGGAATACGGTATTTCGTTGCCCAACAATGGAGTATAAGCAAATATCGGTTTTGCGGCCTCCAACAATTACCGAATATGAAGAAAGATTCGGTGTTTTGTTAAAAACGTCAGTTTGTTAGTTTGCTTTGTTGTCCTAACACACTAAGACTCCATGGCATTTAGTTTATTTGTTTCCATTGTTTAAGTGGTTCAAAAATCGGCTTATAACGTTAAAATATAGGTTCAATCGGTAACACGTGCCTTTTTTTGTTTACATTGTGCAACAATGGAATACTGCATTTCGTTGCCCAACAGTGAATATAAGCAAAGGATCGGTGTTGCGGGCTCCAACAATAACCGAATATGAAGAAACATTCGGTGTTTTGTTAAAAACGTCGGTTTGTTAGTATGCTTTTTTGTCCTAAAACACTGCGACTAATTGGAATTTAATTTATTTGTTTCCATTGTTTAAGTGGTTCACAAATCGGCTTATAACGTTAAAATATACGTTCAATCGGTAACACGTGGCTTTTTTTTGTTTACATTGTGCAACAATGGAATACTGTATTTCGTTGCCCAACAATGGAATATAAGCAAAGGATCGGTTTTGCGGGCTCCAACAATAACCGAATATGAAGAAACATTCGGTGTTTTTTTAAAAACATCGGTCTGTTAGTGTGCTTTGTTGTCTTAACACGATTTTACTCCATGGCGTTTAATTTTTTTTGTTTCCATTGTTTAAGTGGTTCAAAAATCGGCTTATAACGTTAAAATATCGGTTGAATCGTAACACGTGGCTTTTCTTTGTTTACATTGTGCAACAATGGAATACGGTATTTCGTTGCCCAACAATGGAATATAAGCAAAGGATCTGTTTTGCGGCCTCCAACAATAACCGAATATGAAGAAAGATTCGGTGTTTTGTTAAAAACGTCAGTTTGTTAGTTTGCTTTGTTGTCCTAACACACTAAGACTCCATGGCATTTAGTTTATTTCTTTCCATTGTTTAAGTGGTTCAAAAATCGGTTTATAACGTTAAATTATCGGTTCAATCGGCAACACGTGGCTTTTTTGTTTACATTGTGCAACAATGAAATACTGTATTTCGTTGCCCAACAACGGAATATAAGCAAAGGATCGGTTTTGCGGGCTCCAACAATAACCGAATGTGAATAAACATTCGGTGTTTTGTTAAAAACGTCGGATTGTTAGTTTGCTTTGTTGTCCTAAAACACTGCGACTCCATGGAATTTAATTTATTTGTTTTCTTTGTTTAAGTTGTTGAACAATCGGTTTGTAACGTTAAAATATCGGTTCAATGGGTAACACATGGCTTTTCTTTGTTTACATTGTGCAACAATGGAATACTGTATTTCGTTGCCCAACAATGGAATATAAGCAAAGGATCTGTTTTGCGGGCTCCAACAATAACCGAATTTGAAGAAGGATTCGGTGTTTTGATAAAAACGTCGGTTTGTTAGCTTGCTTTGTTGTCCTTACACACTAAGACTCCATGGCATTTAGTTTATTTGTTTCCATTGTTTAAGTGGTTCAAAAATCGGCTTATAACGTTAAAATATAGGTTCAATCGGTAACACGTGCCTTTTTTTGTTTACATTGTGCAACAATGGAATACTGCATTTCGTTGCCCAATAATGGAATATAAGCAAAGGATCGGTGTTGCGGGCTCCAACAATAACCGAATATGAAGAAACATTCGGTGTTTTGTTAAAAACGTCGGTTTGTTAGTTTGCTTTGTTGTCCTAAAATACTGCGACTTCATGGATTTTAATTTATTTGTTTCCATTGTTTAAGTTGTTCAACAATCGGTTCATAACGTTAAAATATCGGTTCAATCGGTAACACGTGGCTTTTCATTGTTTACTTTGTGTAACAATTGAATACGGTATTTCGTTTCCCAACAATGGAATATAAGCAAAGGATCGGTTTTGCGGGCTCCAACAATAACCGAATATGAAGAAACATTCGGTGTTTTTTTAAAAACATCGGTCTGTTAGTGTGCTTTGTAGTCTTAACACGATTTGACTCCATGGCATTTTATTTATTTGTTTCCATTGTTTAAGTTGTTCAACAATCGGTTTATAACGTTAAAATATCGGTTCAATCGGCAACACGTGGCCTTTTTTGTTTACATTGTGCAACAATGAAATACTGTATTTCGTTGCCCAACAACGGAATATAAGCAAAGGATCGGTTTTGCGGGCTCCAACAATAACCGAATGTGAATAAACATTCGGTGTTTTGTTAAAAACGTCGTTTTGATAGTTTGCTTTGTTGTCCTAACACACTGAGACTCCATGGAATTTAATTTATTTGTTTCCATTGTTTAAGATGTTCAACAATCGGTTTATAACATTAAAATATCTGTTCAATCGGTAACATGTGGCTTTTCTTTGTTTACTTTGTGCAACAATGGAATACGGTATATCGTTGGCCAACAATGGAATATAAGCAAAGGATCGGTTTTGCGGGCTCCAACAATAACCGAATATGAAGAAACATTCGGTGTTTTGTTAAAAACGTCGGTTTGTTAGTTTGCTTTGTTGTCCTAAAACACTGCGACTCCATGGAATTTAATTTATTTGTTTCCATTGTTTAAGTTGTTCAACAATCGGTTTATAACGTTAAAATGCCGGTTCAATGGGTAACACATGGCTTTTCTTTGTTTACATTGTGCAATAATGGAATACGGTATTTCGTTGCCCAACAATGGAGTGTAAGCAAAGGATCGGTTTTGCGGGCTCCAACAATAACCGAATATCAAGAGACATTCGGTGTTTTGTTAAAAACGTCGGTTTGTTAGTTTGCTTTGTTGTCTTAACACGATTTAACTCCATGGCGTTTAATTTTTTTGTTTCCATTGTTTAAGTGGTTCAAAAATCGGCTTATAACGTAAAAATATCGGTTCAATCGGTAACACATGGCTTTTCTTTGTTTACTTTGTGCAACAATGGAATACGGTATTTCTTTGCCCAACAATGGAATATAAGCAAAGGATCGGTTTTGCGGCCTCCAACAATAACCGAATTTGAAGAAGGATTCGGTGTTTTGATAAAAACGTCGGTTTGTTAGCTTGCTTTGTTGTCCTTACACACTAAGACTCCATGGCATTTAGTTTATTTGTTTCCATTGTTTAAGATGTTCAACAATCGGTTTATAACGTTAAAATGCCGGTTCAATCGGTAACACATGGCTTTATTTTGTTTACATTCTGCAACAATGGAATACGGTATTTCGTTGCCCAACAATGGAGTATAAGCAAATATCGGTTTTGCGGCCTCCAACAATTACCGAATATGAAGAAAGATTCGGTGTTTTGTTAAAAACGTCAGTTTGTTAGTTTGCTTTGTTGTCCTAACACACTAAGACTCCATGGCATTTAGTTTATTTGTTTCCATTGTTTAAGTGGTTCAAAAATCGGCTTATAACGTTAAAATATAGGTTCAATCGGTAACACGTGCCTTTTTTTGTTTACATTGTGCAACAATGGAATACTGCATTTCGTTGCCCAACAGTGAATATAAGCAAAGGATCGGTGTTGCGGGCTCCAACAATAACCGAATATGAAGAAACATTCGGTGTTTTGTTAAAAACGTCGGTTTGTTAGTATGCTTTTTTGTCCTAAAACACTGCGACTAATTGGAATTTAATTTAGTTGTTTCCATTGTTTAAGTGGTTCACAAATCGGCTTATAACGTTAAAATATACGTTCAATCGGTAACACGTGGCTTTTTTTTGTTTACATTGTGCAACAATGGAATACTGTATTTCGTTGCCCAACAATGGAATATAAGCAAAGGATCTGTTTTGCGTGCTCCAACAATAACCGAATATGAAGAAACATTCGGTGTTTCGTTAAAAACGTCGGTTTGTTAGTTTGCTTTGTTGTCCTAAAACACTGCGTCTTCATGGATTTTAATTTATTTGTTTCCATTGTTTAAGTTGTTCAACAATCGGTTCATAACGTTAAAATATCGGTTCAATCGGTAACACGTGGCTTTTCATTGTTTACTTTGTGTAACAATTGAATACGGTATTTCGTTTCCCAACAATGGAATATAAGCAAAGGATCGGTTTTGCGGGCTCCAACAATAACCGAATATGAAGAAACATTCGGTGTTTTTTTAAAAACATCGGTCTGTTAGTGTGCTTTGTTGTCTTAACACGATTTGACTCCATGGCATTTAATTTATTTGTTTCCATTGTTTAAGTTGTTCAACAATCGGTTTATAACGTTAAAATATCGGTTCAATCGGAAACACGTGGCTTTTTTGTTTACATTGTGCAACAATGAAATATTGTATTTCGTTGCCCAACAACGGAATGTAAGCAAAGGATCGGTTTTGCGGGCTCCAACAATAACCGAATGTGAATAAACATTCGGTGTTTTGTTAAAAACGTCGGATTGTTAGTTTGCTTTGTTGTCCTAAAACACTGAGACTCCATGGAATTTAATTTATTTGTTTTCTTTGTTTAAGTTGTTGAACAATCGGTTTGTAACGTTAAAATATCGGTTCAATGGGTAATACATGGCTTTTCTTTGTTTACATTGTGCAACAATGGAATACGGTATTTCGTTGCCCAACAATGGAATATAAGCAAAGGATCTGTTTTGCGGGCTCCAACAATAACCGAATATGAAGAAACATTCGGTGATTTGTTAAAAACGTCGTTTTGAGAGTTTGCTTTTTTGTCCTAACACACTGAGACTCCATGGAATTTAATTTTTTTGTTTCCATTGTTTAAGTTGTTCAACAATCGGTTTATAACATAAAAATATCTGTTCAATCGGTAACACGTGGCTTTTCTTTGATTACTTTGTGCAACAATGGAATACGGTATATCGTTGCCCAACAATGGAATATAAGCAAAGGATCGTTTTTGCGTGCTCCAACAATAACCGAATATGAAGAAACATTCGGCGTTTTGTTTAAAACGTCGGTTTGTTAGTTTGCTTTGTTGTCCTAAAACACTGCGACTTCATGGATTTTAATTTATTTGTTTCCATTGTTTAAGTTGTTCAACAATCGGTTCATAACGTTAAAATATCGGTTCAATCGGTAACACGTGGCTTTTCATTGCTTACTTTGTGTAACACTTGAATACGGTATTTCGTCTCCCAACAATGGAATATAAGCAAAGGATCGGTTTTGCGGGCTCCAACAATAACCGAATATGAAGAAACATTCGGTGTTTTTTTAAAAACATCGGTCTGTTAGTGTGCTTTGTTGTTTTAACACGATTTGACTCCATGGCATTTAATTTATTTGTTTCCATTGTTTAAGTTGTTCAACAATCGGTTTATAACGTTAAAATATCGATTCAATCGGCAACACGTGGCTTTTTTTGTTTACATTGTGCAACAATGAAATACTGTATTTCGTTGCCCAACAACGGAATATAAGCAAAGGATCGGTTTTGCGGGCTCCAACAATAACCGAATATGAATAAACATTCGGTGTTTTGTTAAAAACGTCGGTTTGTGAGTTTGCTTTGTTGTCCTAAAACACAGCGATTCCATGGAATTTATTTGTTTCCATTGTTTAAGATGTTCAACAATCGGTTTATAACGTTAAAATGCCGGTTCAATCGGTAACACATGGCTTTTCTTTGTTTACATTCTGCAACAATGGAATACGGTATTTCGTTGCCCAACAATGGAGTATAAGCAAATATCGTTTTGCGGCCTCCAACAATAACCGAATATGAAGAAAGATTCGGTGTTTTGTTAAAAACGTCAGTTTGTTAGTTTGCTTTGTTGTCCTAACACACTAAGACTCCATAGCATTTAGTTTATTTGTTTCCATTGTTTAAGTGGTTCAAAAATCGGCTTATAACGTTAAAATATAGGTTCAATCGGTAACACGTGCCTTTTTTTGTTTACATTGTGCAACAATGGAATACTGCATTTCGTTGTCCAACAATGGAATATAAGCAAAGGATCGGTGTTGCGGGCTCCAACAATAACCGAATATGAAGAAACATTCGGTGTTTTGTTAAAAACGTCGGTTTGTTAGTTTGCTTTGTTGTCCTAAAACACTGCGACTCATTGGAATTTAATTTATTTGTTTCCATTGTTTTAGTTGTTCAACAATTCGTTTATAACGTTAAAATATTGGTTTAATCGGCAACACGTGGCTTTTCTTTCTTTACTTTGTGCAACAATGGAATACTGTATTTCGTTGCCCAACAATGTAATATAAGCAAAGGATCGGTTTTGCGGGCTCCAACAATAACCGAATATGAAGAAACATTCGGTGTTTTGTTAAAAACGTCGTTTTGATAGTTTGCTTTGTTGTCCTAACACACGGAGACTCCATGGAATTTAATTTATTTGTTTCCATTGTTTAAGTTATTCAACAATCGGTTTATAACATTAAAATATCTGTTCAATCGATAACACGTGGCTTTTCTTTATTTACTTTGTGCAACAATGGAATACGGTATATCGTTGCCCAACAATGGAATATAAGCAAAGGATCGGTTTTGCGGGCTCCAACAATAACCGAATATGAAGAAACATTCGGTGTTTTGTTAAAAACGTCGGTTTGTTAGTTTGCTTTGTTGTCCTAGAACACTGCGACTCCATGGAATTTAATTTATTTGTTTCCATTGTTTAAGTTGTTCAACAATTGCTTTATAACGTTAAAATATTGGTTTAATCGGCAACACGTGGCTTTTCTTTGTTTACTTTGTGCAACAATTGAATACGGTATTTCGTTGACCAACAATGGAATATAAGCAAAGGATCGGTTTTGCGGGCTCCAACAATATCCGAATATGAAGAAACATTCGGTGTTTTTTTTAAAAACGTCGGTCTGTTGGTGTGCTTTGTTGTCTTAACACGATTTTACTCCATGGCGTTTAATTTTTTTTGTTTCCATTGTTTAAGTGGTTCAAAAATCGGCTTATAACGTTAAAATATCGGTTCAATCGGTAACACGTGGCTTTTCTTTGTTTACATTGTGCAACAATGGAATACGGTATTTCGTTGCCCAACAATGGAATATAAGCAAAGGATCTGTTTTGCGGCCTCCAACAATAACCGAATATGAAGAAAGATTCGGTGTTTTGTTAAAAACGTCAGTTTGTTAGTTTGCTTTGTTGTCCTAACACACTAAGACTCCATGGCATTTAGTTTATTTGTTTCCATTGTTTAAGTGGTTCAAAAATCGGTTTATAACGTTAAATTATCGGTTCAATCGGCAACACGTGGCTTTTTTGTTTACATTGTGCAACAATGAAATACTGTATTTCGTTGCCCAACAACGGAATATAAGCAAAGGATCGGTTTTGCGGGCTCCAACAATAACCGAATGTGAATAAACATTCGGTGTTTTGTTAAAAACGTCGGATTGTTAGTTTGCTTTGTTGTCCTAAAACACTGCGACTCCATGGAATTTAATTTATTTGTTTTCTTTGTTTAAGTTGTTGAACAATCGGTTTGTAACGTTAAAATATCGGTTCAATGGGTAACACATGGCTTTTCTTTGTTTACATTGTGCAACAATGGAATACTGTATTTCGTTGCCCAACAATGGAATATAAGCAAAGGATCTGTTTTGCGGGCTCCAACAATAACCGAATTTGAAGAAGGATTCGGTGTTTTGATAAAAACGTCGGTTTGTTAGCTTGCTTTGTTGTCCTTACACACTAAGACTCCATGGCATTTAGTTTATTTGTTTCCATTGTTTAAGTGGTTCAAAAATCGGCTTATAACGTTAAAATATAGGTTCAATCGGTAACACGTGCCTTTTTTTGTTTACATTGTGCAACAATGGAATACTGCATTTCGTTGCCCAATAATGGAATATAAACAAAGGATCGGTGTTGCGGGCTCCAACAATAACCGAATATGAAGAAACATTCGGTGTTTTGTTAAAAACGTCGGTTTGTTAGTTTGCTTTGTTGTCCTAAAATACTGCGACTTCATGGATTTTAATTTATTTGTTTCCATTGTTTAAGTTGTTCAACAATCGGTTCATAACGTTAAAATATCGGTTCAATCGGTAACACGTGGCTTTTCATTATTTACTTTGTGTAACAATTGAATACGGTATTTCGTTTCCCAACAATGGAATATAAGCAAAGGATCGGTTTTGCGGGCTCCAACAATAACCGAATATGAAGAAACATTCGGTGTTTTTTTAAAAACATCGGTCTGTTAGTGTGCTTTGTAGTCTTAACACGATTTGACTCCATGGCATTTTATTTATTTGTTTCCATTGTTTAAGTTGTTCAACAATCGGTTTATAACGTTAAAATATCGGTTCAATCGGCAACACGTGGCCTTTTTTGTTTACATTGTGCAACAATGGAATACGGTATATCGTTGGCCAACAATGGAATATAAGCAAAGGATCGGTTTTGCGGGCTCCAACAATAACCGAATATGAAGAAACATTCGGTGTTTTGTTAAAAACGTCGGTTTGTTAGTTTGCTTTGTTGTCCTAAAACACTGAGACTCCATGGAATTTAATTTATTTGTTTCCATTGTTTAAGTTGTTCAACAATCGGTTTATAACGTTAAAATGCCGGTTCAATGGGTAACACATGGCTTTTCTTTGTTTACATTGTGCAATAATGGAATACGGTATTTCGTTGCCCAACAATGGAGTGTAAGCAAAGGATCGGTTTTGCGGGCTCCAACAATAACCGAATATCAAGAGACATTCGGTGTTTTGTTAAAAACGTCGGTTTGTTAGTTTGCTTTGTTGTCTTAACACGATTTAACTCCATGGCGTTTAATTTTTTTGTTTCCATTGTTTAAGTGGTTCAAAAATCGGCTTATAACGTAAAAATATCGGTTCAATCGGTAACACATGGCTTTTCTTTGTTTACTTTGTGCAACAATGGAATACGGTATTTCTTTGCCCAACAATGGAATATAAGCAAAGGATCGGTTTTGCGGCCTCCAACAATAACCGAATTTGAAGAAGGATTCGGTGTTTTGATAAAAACGTCGGTTTGTTAGCTTGCTTTGTTGTCCTAACACACTAAGATTCCATGGCATTTAGTTTATTAGTTTCCATTGTTTAAGTGGTTCACAAATCGGCTTATAACGTTAAAATATAGGTTCAATCGGTAACACGTGGCTTTTTTTTGTTTACATTGTGCAACAATGGAATACTGTATTTCGTTGCCCAACAATGGAATATAAGCAAAGGATCTGTTTTGCGTGCTCCAACAATAACCGAATATGAAGAAACATTCGGTGTTTCGTTAAAAACGTCGGTTTGTTAGTTTGCTTTGTTGTCCTAAAACACTGCAACTTCATGGATTTTAATTTATTTGTTTCCATGGTTTAAGTTGTTCAACAATCGGTTCATAACGTTAAAATATCGGTTCAATCGGTAACACTTGGCTTTTCATTGTTTACTTTGTGTAACAATTGAATACGGTATTTCGTTTCCCAACAATGGAATATAAGCAAAGGATCGGTTTTGCGGGCTCCAACAATAACCGAATATGAAGAAACATTCGGTGTTTTGTTAAAAAAGTCGGATTGTTAGTTTGCTTTGTTGTCCTAAAACACTGAGACTCCATGGAATTTAATTTATTTGTTTTCTTTGTTTAAGTTGTTGAACAATCGGTTTGTAACGTTAAAATATCGGTTCAATGGGTAACACATGGCTTTTCTTTGTTTACATTGTGCAACAATGGAATACGGTATTTCGTTGCCCAACAATGGAATATAAGCAAAGGATCTGTTTTGCGGGCTCCAACAATAACCGAATATGAAGAAACATTCGGTGATTTGTTAAAAACGTCGTTTTGAGAGTTTGCTTTTTTGTCCTAACACACTGAGACTCCATGGAATTTAATTTTTTTGTTTCCATTGTTTAAGTTGTTCAACAATCGGTTTATAACATAAAAATATCTGTTCAATCGGTAACACGTGGCTTTTCTTTGATTACTTTGTGCAACAATGGAATACGGTATATCGTTGCCCAACAATGGAATATAAGCAAAGGATCGTTTTTGCGTGCTCCAACAATAACCGAATATGAAGAAACATTCGGTGTTTTGTTTAAAACGTCGGTTTGTTAGTTTGCTTTGTTGTCCTAAAACACTGCGACTTCATGGATTTTAATTTATTTGTTTCCATTGTTTAAGTTGTTCAACAATCGGTTCATAACGTTAAAATATCGGTTCAATCGGTAACACGTGGCTTTTCATTGTTTACTTTGTGTAACAATTGAATACGGTATTTCCTTTCCCAACAATGGAATATAAGCAAAGGATCGGTTTTGCGGGCTCCAACAATAACCGAATATGAAGAAACATTCGGTGTTTTTTTAAAAACATCGGTCTGTTAGTGTGCTTTGTTGTCTTAACACGATTTGACTCCATGGCATTTAATTTATTTGTTTCCATTGTTTAAGTTGTTCAACAATCGGTTTATAACGTTAAAATATCGGTTCAATCGGCCACACGTGGCTTTTTTTGTTTACATTGTGCAACAATGAAATACTGTATTTCGTTGCCCAACAACGGAATATAAGCAAAGGATCGGTTTTGCGGGCTCCAACAATAACCGAATATGAATAAACATTCGGTGTTTTGTTAAAAACGTCGGTTTGTTAGTTTGCTTTGTTGTCCTAAAACACAGCGACTCCATGGAATTTATTTGTTTCCATTGTTTAAGATGTTCAACAATCGGTTTATAACGTTAAAATGCCGGTTCAATCGGTAACACATGGCTTTTCTTTGTTTACATTCTGCAACAATGGAATACGGTATTTCGTTGCCCAACAATGGAGTATAAGCAAATATCGGTTTTGCGGCCTCCAACAATAACCGAATATGAAGAAAGATTCGGTGTTTTGTTAAAAACGTCAGTTTGTTAGTTTGCTTTGTTGTCCTAACACACTAAGACTCCATGGCATTTAGTTTATTTGTTTCCATTGTTTAAGTGGTTCAAAAATCGGCTTATAACGTTAAAATATAGGTTCAATCTGTAACACGTGCCTTTTTTTGTTTACATTGTGCAACAATGGAATACTGCATTTCGTTGACCAACAATGGAATATAAGCAAAGGATCGGTGTTGCGGGCTCCAACAATAACCGAATATGAAGAAACATTCGGTGTTTTGTTAAAAACGTCGGTTTGTTAGTTTGCTTTGTTGTCCTAAATCACTGCGACTCATTGGAATTTAATTTATTCGTTTCCATTGTTTAAGTTGTTCAACAATTGGTTTATAACGTTAAAATATTGGTTTAATCGGCAACACGTGGCTTTTCTTTCTTTACTTTGTGCAACAATGGAATACTGTATTTCGTTGCCCAACAATGGAATATAAGCAAAGGATCGGTTTTGCGGGCTCCAACAATAACCGAATATGAAGAAACATTCGGTGTTTTGTTAAAAACGTCGTTTTGATAGTTTGCTTTGTTGTCCTAACACACGGAGACTCCATGGAATTTAATTTATTTGTTTCCATTGTTTAAGTTATTCAACAATCGGTTTATAACATTAAAATATCTGTTCAATCGGTAACACGTGGCTTTTCTTTGTTTATTTTGTGCAACAATGGAATACGGTATATCGTTGCCCAACAATGGAATATAAGCAAAGGATCGGTTTTGCGGGCTCCAACAATAACCGAATATGAAGAAACATTCGGTGTTTTGTTAAAAACGTCGGTTTGTTAGTTTGCTTTGTTGTCCTACAACACTGCGACTCCATGGAATTTAATTTATTTGTTTCCATTGTTTAAGTTGTTCAACAATTGCTTTATAACGTTAAAATATTGGTTTAATCGGCAACACGTGGCTTTTCTTTGT
Organism: Maratus speciosus; assembly: GCA_963932465.1. Classification (NCBI taxonomy): domain Eukaryota; kingdom Metazoa; phylum Arthropoda; class Arachnida; order Araneae; family Salticidae; genus Maratus; species Maratus speciosus. Next base: position 307,637 of record CAWVRF010001084.1, read on the forward strand.
TTACTTTGTGCAACAATTGAATACGGTATTTCGTTGACCAACAATGGAATATAAGCAAAGGATCGGTTTTGCGGGCTCCAACAATATCCGAATATGAAGAAACATTCGGTGTTTTTTTTAAAAACGTCGGTCTGTTAGTGTGCTTTGTTGTCTTAACACGATTTTACTCCATGGCGTTTAATTTTTTTTGTTTCCATTGTTTAAGTGGTTCAAAAATCGGCTTATAACGTTAAAATATCGGTTCAATCGGTAACACGTGGCTTTTCTTTGTTTACATTGTGCAACAATGGAATACGGTATTTCGTTGCCCAACAATGGAATATACGCAAAGGATCTGTTTTGCGGCCTCCAACAATAACCGAATATGAAGAAAGATTCGGTGTTTTGTTAAAAACGTCGGTTTGTTAGTTTGCTTTGTTGTCCTAACGCACTAAGACTCCATGGCATTTAGTTTATTTGTTTCCATTGTTTAAGTGGTTCACAAATCGGCTTATAACGTTAAAATATAGGTTCAATCGGTAACACGAGGCTTTTTTTTGTTTACATTGTGCAACAATGGAATACTGTATTTCGTTGCCCAACAATGGAATATAAGCAAAGGATCTGTTTTGCGGGCTCCAACAATAACCGAATATGAAGAAACATTCGGTGATTTGTTAAAAACGTCGGTTTGTTAGTTTGCTTTGTTGTCCTAAAACACAGCGACTCCATGGAATTTAATTTATTTGTTTCCATTGTTTAAGATGTTCAACAATCGGTTTATAACGTTAAAATGCCGGTTCAATCGGTAACACATGGCTTTATTTTGTTTACATTCTGCAACAATGGAATACGGTATTTCCTTGCCCAACAATGGAGTATAAGCAAATATCGGTTTTGCGGCCTCCAACAATTACCGAATATGAAGAAAGATTCGGTGTTTTGTTAAAAACGTCAGTTTGTTAGTTTGCTTTGTTTTCCTAACACACTAAGACTCCATGGCATTTAGTTTATTTGTTTCCATTGTTTAAGTGGTTCAAAAATCGGCTTATAACGTTAAAATATAGGTTCAATCGGTAACACGTGCCTTTTTTTGTTTACATTGTGCAACAATGGAATACTGCATTTCGTTGCCCAACAATGAATATAAGCAAAGGATCGGTGTTGCGGGCTCCAACAATAACCGAATATGAAGAAACATTCGGTGTTTTGTTAAAAACGTCGGATTGTTAGTATGCTTTTTTGTCCTAAAACACTGCGACTAATTGGAATTTAATTTATTTGTTTCCATTGTTTAAGTTGTTCACAAATCGGCTTATAACGTTAAAATATACGTTCAATCGGTAACACGTGGCTTTTTTTTGTTTACATTGTGCAACAATGGAATACTGTATTTCGTTGCCCAACAATGGAATATAAGCAAAGGATCTGTTTTGCGTGCTCCAACAATAACCGAATATGAAGAAACATTCGGTGTTTCGTTAAAAACGTCGGTTTGTTAGTTTGCTTTGTTGTCCTAAAACACTGCGTCTTCATGGATTTTAATTTATTTGTTTCCATTGTTTAAGTTGTTCAACAATCGGTTCATAACGTTAAAATATCGGTTCAATCGGTAACACGTGGCTTTTCATTGTTTACTTTGTGTAACAATTGAATACGGTATTTCGTTTCCCAACAATGGAATATAAGCAAAGGATCGGTTTTGCGGGCTCCAACAATAACCGAATATGAAGAAACATTCGGTGTTTTTTTAAAAACATCGGTCTGTTAGTGTGCTTTGTTGTCTTAACACGATTTGACTCCATGGCATTTAATTTATTTGTTTCCATTGTTTAAGTTGTTCAACAATCGGTTTATAACGTTAAAATATCGGTTCAATCGGAAACACGTGGCTTTTTTGTTTACATTGTGCAACAATGAAATATTGTATTTCGTTGCCCAACAACGGAATATAAGCAAAGGATCGGTTTTGCGGGCTCCAACAATAACCGAATGTGAATAAACATTCGGTGTTTTGTTAAAAACGTCGGATTGTTAGTTTGCTTTGTTGTCCTAAAACACTGAGACTCCATGGAATTTAATTTATTTGTTTTCTTTGTTTAAGTTGTTGAACAATCGGTTTGTAACGTTAAAATATCGGTTCAATGGGTAATACATGGCTTTTCTTTGTTTACATTGTGCAACAATGGAATACGGTATTTCGTTGCCCAACAATGGAATATAAGCAAAGGATCTGTTTTGCGGGCTCCAACAATAACCGAATATGAAGAAACATTCGGTGATTTGTTAAAAACGTCGTTTTGAGAGTTTGCTTTTTTGTCCTAACACACTGAGACTCCATGGAATTTAATTTTTTTGTTTCCATTGTTTAAGTTGTTCAACAATCGGTTTATAACATAAAAATATCTGTTCAATCGGTAACACGTGGCTTTTCTTTGATTACTTTGTGCAACAATGGAATACGGTATATCGTTGCCCAACAATGGAATATAAGCAAAGGATCGTTCTTGCGTGCTCCAACAATAACCGAATATGAAGAAACATTCGGCGTTTTGTTTAAAACGTCGGTTTGTTAGTTTGCTTTGTTGTCCTAAAACACTGCGACTTCATGGATTTTAATTTATTTGTTTCCATTGTTTAAGTTGTTCAACAATCGGTTCATAACGTTAAAATATCGGTTCAATCGGTAACACGTGGCTTTTCATTGCTTACTTTGTGTAACACTTGAATACGGTATTTCGTCTCCCAACAATGGAATATAAGCAAAGGATAGGTTTTGCGGGCTCCAACAATAACCGAATATGAAGAAACATTCGGTGTTTTTTTAAAAACATCGGTCTGTTAGTGTGCTTTGTTGTCTTAACACGATTTGACTCCATGGCATTTAATTTATTTGTTTCCATTGTTTAAGTTGTTCAACAATCGGTTTATAACGTTAAAATATCGGTTCAATCGGCAACACGTGGCTTTTTTTGTTTACATTGTGCAACAATGAAATACTGTATTTCGTTGCCCAACAACGGAATATAAGCAAAGGATCGGTTTTGCGGGCTCCAACAATAACCGAATATGAATAAACATTCGGTGTTTTGTTAAAAACGTCGGTTTGTTAGTTTGCTTTGTTGTCCTAACGCACTAAGACTCCATGGCATTTAGTTTATTTGTTTCCATTGTTTAAGTGGTTCACAAATCGGCTTATAACGTTAAAATATAGGTTCAATCGGTAACACGAGGCTTTTTTTTGTTTACATTGTGCAACAATGGAATACTGTATTTCGTTGCCCAACAATGGAATATAAGCAAAGGATCTGTTTTGCGGGCTCCAACAATAACCGAATATGAAGAAACATTCGGTGATTTGTTAAAAACGTCGGTTTGTTAGTTTGCTTTGTTGTCCTAAAACACAGCGACTCCATGGAATTTAATTTATTTGTTTCCATTGTTTAAGATGTTCAACAATCGGTTTATAACGTTAAAATGCCGGTTCAATCGGTAACACATGGCTTTATTTTGTTTACATTCTGCAACAATGGAATACGGTATTTCCTTGCCCAACAATGGAGTATAAGCAAATATCGGTTTTGCGGCCTCCAACAATTACCGAATATGAAGAAAGATTCGGTGTTTTGTTAAAAACGTCAGTTTGTTAGTTTGCTTTGTTTTCCTAACACACTAAGACTCCATGGCATTTAGTTTATTTGTTTCCATTGTTTAAGTGGTTCAAAAATCGGCTTATAACGTTAAAATATAGGTTCAATCGGTAACACGTGCCTTTTTTTGTTTACATTGTGCAACAATGGAATACTGCATTTCGTTGCCCAACAATGAATATAAGCAAAGGATCGGTGTTGCGGGCTCCAACAATAACCGAATATGAAGAAACATTCGGTGTTTTGTTAAAAACGTCGGATTGTTAGTATGCTTTTTTGTCCTAAAACACTGCGACTAATTGGAATTTAATTTATTTGTTTCCATTGCTTAAGTTGTTCACAAATCGGCTTATAGCGTTAAAATATACGTTCAATCGGTAACACGTGGCTTTTTTTTGTTTACATTGTGCAACAATGGAATACTGTATTTCGTTGCCCAACAATGGAATATAAGCAAAGGATCTGTTTTGCGTGCTCCAACAATAACCGAATATGAAGAAACATTCGGTGTTTCGTTAAAAACGTCGGTTTGTTAGTTTGCTTTGTTGTCCTAAAACACTGCGTCTTCATGGATTTTAATTTATTTGTTTCCATTGTTTAAGTTGTTCAACAATCGGTTCATAACGTTAAAATATCGGTTCAATCGGTAACACGTGGCTTTTCATTGTTTACTTTGTGTAACAATTGAATACGGTATTTCGTTTCCCAACAATGGAATATAAGCAAAGGATCGGTTTTGCGGGCTCCAACAATAACCGAATATGAAGAAACATTCGGTGTTTTTTTAAAAACATCGGTCTGTTAGTGTGCTTTGTTGTCTTAACACGATTTGACTCCATGGCATTTAATTTATTTGTTTCCATTGTTTAAGTTGTTCAACAATCGGTTTATAACGTTAAAATATCGGTTCAATCGGAAACACGTGGCTTTTTTGTTTACATTGTGCAACAATGAAATATTGTATTTCGTTGCCCAACAACGGAATATAAGCAAAGGATCGGTTTTGCGGGCTCCAACAATAACCGAATGTGAATAAACATTCGGTGTTTTGTTAAAAACGTCGGATTGTTAGTTTGCTTTGTTGTCCTAAAACACTGAGACTCCATGGAATTTAATTTATTTGTTTTCTTTGTTTAAGTTGTTGAACAATCGGTTTGTAACGTTAAAATATCGGTTCAATGGGTAATACATGGCTTTTCTTTGTTTACATTGTGCAACAATGGAATACGGTATTTCGTTGCCCAACAATGGAATATAAGCAAAGGATCTGTTTTGCGGGCTCCAACAATAACCGAATATGAAGAAACATTCGGTGATTTGTTAAAAACGTCGTTTTGAGAGTTTGCTTTTTTGTCCTAACACACTGAGACTCCATGGAATTTAATTTTTTTGTTTCCATTGTTTAAGTTGTTCAACAATCGGTTTATAACATAAAAATATCTGTTCAATCGGTAACACGTGGCTTTTCTTTGATTACTTTGTGCAACAATGGAATACGGTATATCGTTGCCCAACAATGGAATATAAGCAAAGGATCGTTCTTGCGTGCTCCAACAATAACCGAATATGAAGAAACATTCGGCGTTTTGTTTAAAACGTCGGTTTGTTAGTTTGCTTTGTTGTCCTAAAACACTGCGACTTCATGGATTTTAATTTATTTGTTTCCATTGTTTAAGTTGTTCAACAATCGGTTCATAACGTTAAAATATCGGTTCAATCGGTAACACGTGGCTTTTCATTGCTTACTTTGTGTAACACTTGAATACGGTATTTCGTCTCCCAACAATGGAATATAAGCAAAGGATAGGTTTTGCGGGCTCCAACAATAACCGAATATGAAGAAACATTCGGTGTTTTTTTAAAAACATCGGTCTGTTAGTGTGCTTTGTTGTCTTAACACGATTTGACTCCATGGCATTTAATTTATTTGTTTCCATTGTTTAAGTTGTTCAACAATCGGTTTATAACGTTAAAATATCGGTTCAATCGGCAACACGTGGCTTTTTTTGTTTACATTGTGCAACAATGAAATACTGTATTTCGTTGCCCAACAACGGAATATAAGCAAAGGATCGGTTTTGCGGGCTCCAACAATAACCGAATATGAATAAACATTCGGTGTTTTGTTAAAAACGTCGGTTTGTGAGTTTGCTTTGTTGTCCTAAAACACAGCGATTCCATGGAATTTATTTGTTTCCATTGTTTAAGATGCTCAACAATCGGTTTATAACGTTAAAATGCCGGTTCAATCGGTAACACATGGCTTTTCTTTGTTTACATTCTGCAACAATGGAATACGGTATTTCGTTGCCCAACAATGGAGTATAAGCAAATATCGTTTTGCGGCCTCCAACAATAACCGAATATGAAGAAAGATTCGGTGTTTTGTTAAAAACGTCAGTTTGTTAGTTTGCTTTGTTGTCCTAACACACTAAGACTCCATGGCATTTAGTTTATTTGTTTCCATTGTTTAAGTGGTTCAAAAATCGGCTTATAACGTTAAAATATAGGTTCAATCGGTAACACGTGCCTTTTTTTGTTTACATTGTGCAACAATGGAATACTGCATTTCGTTGACCAACAATGGAATATAAGCAAAGGATCGGTGTTGCGGGCTCCAACAATAACCGAATATGAAGAAACATTCGGTGTTTTGTTAAAAACGTCGGTTTGTTAGTTTGCTTTGTTGTCCTAAAACACTGCGACTCATTGGAATTTAATTTATTTGTTTCCATTGTTTTAGTTGTTCAACAATTGGTTTATAACATTAAAATATTGGTTTAATCGGCAACACGTGGCTTTTCTTTCTTTACTTTGTGCAACAATGGAATACTGTATTTCGTTGCCCAACAATGTAATATAAGCAAAGGATCGGTTTTGCGGGCTCCAACAATAACCGAATATGAAGAAACATTCGGTGTTTTGTTAAAAACGTCGTTTTGATAGTTTGCTTTGTTGTCCTAACACACGGAGACTCCATGGAATTTAATTTATTTGTTTCCATTGTTTAAGTTATTCAACAATCGGTTTATAACATTAAAATATCTGTTCAATCGGTAACACGTGGCTTTTCTTTATTTACTTTGTGCAACAATGGAATACGGTATATCGTTGCCCAACAATGGAATATAAGCAAAGGATCGGTTTTGCGGGCTCCAACAATAACCGAATATGAAGAAACATTCGGTGTTTTGTTAAAAACGTCGGTTTGTTAGTTTGCTTTGTTGTCCTAGAACACTGCGACTCCATGGAATTTAATTTATTTGTTTCCATTGTTTAAGTTGTTCAACAATTGCTTTATAACGTTAAAATATTGGTTTAATCGGCAACACGTGGCTTTTCTTTGTTTACTTTGTGCAACAATTGAATACGGTATTTCGTTGACCAACAATGGAATATAAGCAAAGGATCGGTTTTGCGGGCTCCAACAATATCCGAATATGAAGAAACATTCGGTGTTTTTTTTAAAAACGTCGGTCTGTTGGTGTGCTTTGTTGTCTTAACACGATTTTACTCCATGGCGTTTATTTTTTTTTGTTTCCATTGTTTAAGTGGTTCAAAAATCGGCTTATAACGTTAAAATATCGGTTCAATCGGTAACACGTGGCTTTTCTTTGTTTACATTGTGCAACAATCGAATACGGTATTTCGTTGCCCAACAATGGAATATAAGCAAAGGATCTGTTTTGCGGCCTCCAACAATAACCGAATATGAAGAAAGATTCGGTGTTTTGTTAAAAACGTCAGTTTGTTAGTTTGCTTTGTTGTCCTAACACACTAAGACTCCATGGCATTTAGTTTATTTGTTTCCATTGTTTAAGTGGTTCAAAAATCGGTTTATAACGTTAAAATATCGGTTCAATCGGCAACACGTGGCTTTTTTGTTTACATTGTGCAACAATGAAATACTGTATTTCGTTGCCCAACAACGGAATATAAGCAAAGGATCGGTTTTGCGGGCTCCAACAATAACCGAATGTGAATAAACATTCGGTGTTTTGTTAAAAACGTCGGTTTGTTAGTTTGCTTTGTTGTCCTAAAATACTGCGACTTCATGGATTTTAATTTATTTGTTTCCATTGTTTAAGTTGTTCAACAATCGGTTCATAACGTTAAAATATCGGTTCAATCGGTAACACGTGGCTTTTCATTGTTTACTTTGTGTAACAATTGAATACGGTATTTCGTTTCCCAACAATGGAATATAAGCAAAGGATCGGTTTTGCGGGCTCCAACAATAACCGAATATGAAGAAACATTCGGTGTTTTTTTAAAAACATCGGTCTGTTAGTGTGCTTTGTAGTCTTAACACGATTTGACTCCATGGCATTTTATTTATTTGTTTCCATTGTTTAAGATGTTCAACAATCGGTTTATAACATTAAAATATCTGTTCAATCGGTAACATGTGGCTTTTCTTTGTTTACTTTGTGCAACAATGGAATACGGTATATCGTTGGCCAACAATGGAATATAAGCAAAGGATCGGTTTTGCGGGCTCCAACAATAACCGAATATGAAGAAACATTCGGTGTTTTGTTAAAAACGTCGGTTTGTTAGTTTGCTTTGTTGTCCTAAAACACTGCGACTCCATGGAATTTAATTTATTTGTTTCCATTGTTTAAGTTGTTCAACAATCGGTTTATAACGTTAAAATGCCGGTTCAATGGGTAACACATGGCTTTTCTTTGTTTACATTGTGCAATAATGGAATACGGTATTTCGTTGCCCAACAATGGAGTGTAAGCAAAGGATCGGTTTTGCGGGCTCCAACAATAACCGAATATCAAGAGACATTCGGTGTTTTGTTAAAAACGTCGGTTTGTTAGTTTGCTTTGTTGTCTTAACACGATTTAACTCCATGGCGTTTAATTTTTTTGTTTCCATTGTTTAAGTGGTTCAAAAATCGGCTTATAACGTAAAAATATCGGTTCAATCGGTAACACATGGCTTTTCTTTGTTTACATTGTGCAACAATGGAATACGGTATTTCGTTGCCCAACAATGGAATATACGCAAAGGATCTGTTTTGCGGCCTCCAACAATAACCGAATATGAAGAAAGATTCGGTGTTTTGTTAAAAACGTCGGTTTGTTAGTTTGCTTTGTTGTCCTAACGCACTAAGACTCCATGGCATTTAGTTTATTTGTTTCCATTGTTTAAGTGGTTCACAAATCGGCTTATAACGTTAAAATATAGGTTCAATCGGTAACACGAGGCTTTTTTTTGTTTACATTGTGAAACAATGGAATACTGTATTTCGTTGCCCAACAATGGAATATAAGCAAAGGATCTGTTTTGCGGGCTCCAACAATAACCGAATATGAAGAAACATTCGGTGATTTGTTAAAAACGTCGGTTTGTTAGTTTGCTTTGTTGTCCTAAAACACAGCGACTCCATGGAATTTAATTTATTTGTTTCCATTGTTTAAGATGTTCAACAATCGGTTTATAACGTTAAAATGCCGGTTCAATCGGTAACACATGGCTTTATTTTGTTTACATTCTGCAACAATGGAATACGGTATTTCGTTGCCCAACAATGGAGTATAAGCAAATATCGGTTTTGCGGCCTCCAACAATAACCGAATATGAAGAAAGATTCGGTGTTTTGTTAAAAACGTCAGTTTGTTAGTTTGCTTTGTTGTCCTAACACACTAAGATTCCATGGCATTTAGTTTATTTGTTTCCATTGTTTAAGTTGTTCAACAATCGGTTTATAACGTTAAAATATCGGTTCAATCGGGAACACGTGGCTTTTTTTGTTTACATTGTGCAACAATGAAATACTGTATTTCGTTGCCCAACAACGGAATATAAGCAAAGGATCGGTTTTGCGGGCTCCAACAATAACCGAATGTGAATAAACATTCGGTGTTTTGTTAAAAAAGTCGGATTGTTAGTTTGCTTTGTTGTCCTAAAACACTGAGACTCCATGGAATTTAATTTATTTGTTTTCTTTGTTTAAGTTGTTGAACAATCGGTTTGTAACGTTAAAATATCGGTTCAATGGGTAACACATGGCTTTTCTTTGTTTACATTGTGCAACAATGGAATACGGTATTTCGTTGCCCAACAATGGAATATAAGCAAAGGATCTGTTTTGCGGGCTCCAACAATAACCGAATATGAAGAAACATTCGGTGATTTGTTAAAAACGTCGTTTTGAGAGTTTGCTTTTTTGTCCTAACACACTGAGACTCCATGGAATTTAATTTTTTTGTTTCCATTGTTTAAGTTGTTCAACAATCGGTTTATAACATAAAAATATTGGTTTAATCGGCAACACGTGGCTTTTCTTTCTTTACTTTGTGCAACAATGGAATACTGTATTTCGTTGCCCAACAATGGAATATAAGCAAAGGATCGGTTTTGCGGGCTCCAACAATAACCGAATATGAAGAAACATTCGGTGTTTTGTTAAAAACGTCGTTTTGATAGTTTGCTTTGTTGTCCTAACACACGGAGACTCCATGGAATTTAATTTATTTGTTTCCATTGTTTAAGTTATTCAACAATCGGTTTATAACATTAAAATATCTGTTCAATCGGTAACACGTGGCTTTTCTTTGTTTACTTTGTGCAACAATGGAATACGGTATATCGTTGCCCAACAATGGAATATAAGCAAAGGATCGGTTTTGCGGGCTCCAACAATAACCGAATATGAAGAAACATTCGGTGTTTTGTTAAAAACGTCGGTTTGTTAGTTTGCTTTGTTGTCCTACAACACTGCGACTCCATGGAATTTAATTTATTTGTTTCCATTGTTTAAGTTGTTCAACAATTGCTTTATAACGTTAAAATATTGGTTTAATCGGCAACACGTGGCTTTTCTTTGTTTACTTTGTGCAACAATTGAATACGGTATTTCGTTGACCAACAATGGAATATAAGCAAAGGATCGGTTTTGCGGGCTCCAACAATATCCGAATATGAAGAAACATTCGGTGTTTTTTTTAAAAACGTCGGTCTGTTAGTGTGCTTTGTTGTCTTAACACGATTTTACTCCATGGCGTTTAATTTTTTTTGTTTCCATTGTTTAAGTGGTTCAAAAATCGGCTTATAACGTTAAAATATCGGTTCAATCGGTAACACGTGGCTTTTCTTTGTTTACATTGTGCAACAATGGAATACGGTATTTCGTTGCCCAACAATGGAATATACGCAAAGGATCTGTTTTGCGGCCTCCAACAATAACCGAATATGAAGAAAGATTCGGTGTTTTGTTAAAAACGTCGGTTTGTTCGTTTGCTTTGTTGTCCTAACGCACTAAGACTCCATGGCATTTAGTTTATTTGTTTCCATTGTTTAAGTGGTTCACAAATCGGCTTATAACGTTAAAATATAGGTTCAATCGGTAACACGAGGCTTTTTTTTGTTTACATTGTGCAACAATGGAATACTGTATTTCGTTGCCCAACAATGGAATATAAGCAAAGGATCTGTTTTGCGGGCTCCAACAATAACCGAATATGAAGAAACATTCGGTGATTTGTTAAAAACGTCGGTTTGTTAGTTTGCTTTGTTGTCCTAAAACACAGCGACTCCATGGAATTTAATTTATTTGTTTCCATTGTTTAAGATGTTCAACAATCGGTTTATAACGTTAAAATGCCGGTTCAATCGGTAACACATGGCTTTATTTTGTTTACATTCTGCAACAATGGAATACGGTATTTCGTTGCCCAACAATGGAGTATAAGCAAATATCGGTTTTGCGGCCTCCAACAATAACCGAATATGAAGAAAGATTCGGTGTTTTGTTAAAAACGTCAGTTTGTTAGTTTGCATTGTTGTCCTAACACACTAAGACTCCATGGCATTTAGTTTATTTGTTTCCATTGTTTAAGTGGTTCAAAAATCGGCTTATAACGTTAAAATATAGGTTCAATCGGTAACACGTGCCTTTTTTTGTTTACATTGTGCAACAATGGAATACTGCATTTCGTTGCCCAACAATGAATATAAGCAAAGGATCGGTGTTGCGGGCTCCAACAATAACCGAATATGAAGAAACATTCGGTGTTTTGTTAAAAACGTCGGTTTGTTAGTATGCTTTGTTGTCCTAAAACACTGCGACTCATTGGAATTTAATTTATTTGTTTCCATTGTTTAAGTGGTTCACAAATCGGCTTATAACGTTAAAATATAGGTTCAATCGGTAACACGTGGCTTTTTTTTGTTTACATTGTGCAACAATGGAATACTGTATTTCGTTGCCCAACAATGGAATATAAGCAAAGGATCTGTTTTGCGTGCTCCAACAATAACCGAATATGAAGAAACATTCGGTGTTTCATTAAAAACGTCGGTTTGTTAGTTTGCTTTGTTGTCCTAAAACACAGCGACTCCATGGAATTTAATTTATTTGTTTCCATTGTTTAAGTTGTTCAACAATCGGTTCATAACGTTAAAATATCGGTTCAATCGGTAACACGTGGCTTTTCATTGTTTACTTTGTGTAACAATTGAATACGGTATTTCGTTTCCCAACAATGGAATATAAGCAAAGGATCGGTTTTGCGGGCTCCAACAATAACCGAATATGAAGAAACATTCGGTGTTTTTTTAAAAACATCGGTCTGTTAGTGTGCTTTGTTGTCTTAACACGATTTGACTCCATGGCATTTAATTTATTTGTTTCCATTGTTTAAGTTGTTCAACAATCGGTTTATAACGTTAAAATATCGGTTCAATCGGAAACACGTGGCTTTTTTTGTTTACATTGTGCAACAATGAAATATTGTATTTCGTTGCCCAACAACGGAATATAAGCAAAGGATCGGTTTTGCGGGCTCCAACAATAACCGAATGTGAATAAACATTCGGTGTTTTGTTAAAAACGTCGGATTGTTAGTTTGCTTTGTTGTCCTAAACCACTGAGACTCCATGGAATTTAATTTATTTGTTTTCTTTGTTTAAGTTGTTGAACAATCGGTTTGTAACGTTAAAATATCGGTTCAATGGGTAACACATGGCTTTTCTTTGTTTACATTGTGAAACAATGGAATACGGTATTTCGTTGCCCAACAATGGAATATAAGCAAAGGATCTGTTTTGCGGGCTCCAACAATAACCGAATATGAAGAAACCTTCGGTGATTTGTTAAAAACGTCGTTTTGAGAGTTTGCTTTTTTGTCCTAACACACTGAGACTCCATGGAATTTAATTTTTTTGTTTCCATTGTTTAAGTTGTTCAACAATCGGTTTATAACATAAAAATATCTGTTCAATCGGTAACACGTGGCTTTTCTTTGATTACTTTGTGCAACAATGGAATACGGTATATCGTTGCCCAACAATGGAATATAAGCAAAGGATCGTTTTTGCGTGCTCCAACAATAACCGAAAATGAAGAAACATTCGGCGTTTTGTTTAAAACGTCGGTTTGTTAGTTTGCTTTGTTGTCCTAAAACACTGCGACTTCATGGATTTTAATTTATTTGTTTCCATTGTTTAAGTTGTTCAACAATCGGTTCATAACGTTAAAAAATCGGTTCAATCGGTAACACGTGGCTTTTCATTGTTTAATTTGTGTAACACTTGAATACGGTATTTCGTTTCCCAACAATGGAGTATAAGCAAAGGATCGGTTTTGCGGGCTCCAACAATAACCGAATATGAAGAAACATTCGGTGTTTTTTTAAAAACATCGGTCTGTTAGTGTGCTTTGTTGTCGTAACACGATTTGACTCCATGGCATTTAATTTATTTGTTTCCATTGTTTAAGTTGTTCAACAATCGGTTTATAACGTTAAAATATCGGTTCAATCGGCAACACGTGGCTTTTTTTGTTTACATTGTGCAACAATGAAATACTGTATTTCGTTGCCCAACAACGGAATATAAGCAAAGGATCGGTTTTGCGGGCTCCAACAATAACCGAATATGAATAAACATTCGGTGTTTTGTTAAAAACGTCGGTTTGTTAGTTTGCTTTGTTGTCCTAAAACACAGCGACTCCATGGAATTTATTTGTTTCCATTGTTTAAGATGTTCAACAATCGGTTTATAACGTTAAAATGCCGGTTCAATCGGTAACACATGGCTTTTCTTTGTTTACATTCTGCAACAATGGAATACGGTATTTCGTTGCCCAACAATGGAGTATAAGCAAATATAGGTTTTGCGGCCTCCAACAATAACCGAATATGAAGAAAGATTCGGTGTTTTGTTAAAAACGTCAGTTTGTTAGTTTGCTTTGTTGTCCTAACACACTAAGACTCCATGGCATTTAGTTTATTTGTTTCCATTGTTTAAGTGGTTCAAAAATCGGCTTATAACGTTAAAATATAGGTTCAATCGGTAACACGTGCCTTTTTTTGTTTACATTGTGCAACAATGGAATACTGCATTTCGTTGACCAACAATGGAATATAAGCAAAGGATCGGTGTTGCGGGTTCCAACAATAACCGAATATGAAGAAACATTCGGTGTTTTGTTAAAAACGTCGGTTTGTTAGTTTGCTTTGTTGTCCTAAAACACTGCGACTCATTGGAATTTAATTTATTTGTTTCCATTGTTTAAGTTGTTCAACAATTGGTTTATAACGTTAAAATATTGGTTTAATCGGCAACACGTGGCTTTTCTTTCTTTACTTTGTGCAACAATGGAATACTGTATTTCGTTGCCCAACAATGGAATATAAGCAAAGGATCGGTTTTGTGGGCTCCAACAATAACCGAATATGAAGAAACATTCGGTGTTTTGTTAAAAACGTCGTTTTGATAGTTTGCTTTGTTGTCCTAACACACGGAGACTCCATGGAATTTAATTTATTTGTTTCCATTGTTTAAGTTATTCAACAATCGGTTTATAACATTAAAATATCTGTTCAATCGGTAACACGTGGCTTTTCTTTGTTTACTTTGTGCAACAATGGAATACGGTATATCGTTGCCCAACAATGGAATATAAGCAAAGGATCGGTTTTGCGGGCTCCAACAATATCCGAATATGAAGAAACATACGGTGTTCTTTTTAAAAACGTCGGTCTGTTAGTGTGCTTTGTTGTCTTAACACGATTTAACTCCATGGCGTTTAATTTTTTTGTTTCCATTGTTTAAGTGGTTCAAAAATCGGCTTATAACGTAAAAATATCGGTTCAATCGGTAACACATGGCTTTTCTTTGTTTACATTGTGCAACAATGGAATACGGTATTTCTTTGCCCAACAATGGAATATAAGCAAAGGATCGGTTTTGCGGCCTCCAACAATAACCGAATTTGAAGAAGGATTCGGTGTTTTGATAAAAACGTCGGTTTGTTAGCTTGCTTTGTTGTCCTAACACACTAAGACTCCATGGCATTTAGTTTATTTGTTTCCATTGTTTAAGTGGTTCACAAATCGGCTTATAACGTTAAAATATAGGTTCAATCGGTAACACGTGGATTTTTTTTGTTTACATTGTGCAACAATGGAATACTGTATTTCGTTGCCCAACAATGGAATATAAGCAAAGGATCTGTTTTGCGTGCTCCAACAATAACCGAATATGAAGAAACATTCGGTGTTTCGTTAAAAACGTCGGTTTGTTAGTTTGCTTTGTTGTCCTAAAACACTGCAACTTCATGGATTTTAATTTATTTGTTTCCATTGTTTAAGTTGTTCAACAATCGGTTCATAACGTTAAAATATCGGTTCAATCGGTAACACGTGGCTTTAATTTGTTTACTTTGTGTAACAATTGAATACGGTATTTCGTTTCCCAACAATGGAATATAAGCAAAGGATCGGTTTTGCGGGCTCCAAGAATAACCGAATATGAAGAAACATTCGGTGTTTTTTTAAAAACATCGGTCTGTTAGTGTGCTTTGTTGTCTTAATACGATTTGACTCCATGGCATTTAATTTATTTGTTTCCATTGTTTAAGTTGTTCAACAATCGGTTTATAACGTTAAAATATCGGTTCAATCGGAAACACGTGGCTTTTTTTGTTTACATTGTGCAACAATGAAATACTGTATTTCGTTGCCCAACAACGGAATATAAGCAAAGGATCGGTTTTGCGGGCTCCAACAATAACCGAATGTGAATAAACATTCGGTGTTTTGTTAAAAACGTCGGATTGTTAGTTTGCTTTGTTGTCCTACAACACTGCGACTCCATGGAATTTAATTTATTTGTTTCCATTGTTTAAGTTGTTCAACAATTGCTTTATAACGTTAAAATATTGGTTTAATCGGCAACACGTGGCTTTTCTTTGTTTACTTTGTGCAACAATTGAATACGGTATTTCGTTGACCAACAATGGAATATAAGCAAAGGATCGGTTTTGCGGGCTCCAACAATAACCGAATATGAAGAAACATTCGGTGTTTTGTTAAAAACGTCGGTTTGATAGTTTGCTTTGTTGTCCTAACACACGGAGACTCCATGGAATTTAATTTATTTGTTTCCATTGTTTAAGTTATTCAACAATCGGTTTATAACATTAAAATATCTGTTCAATCGGTAACACGTGGCTTTTCTTTGTTTACTTTGTGCAACAATGGAATACGGTATATCGTTGCCCAACAATGGAATATAAGCAAAGGATTGGTTTTGCGGGCTCCAACAATATCCGAATATGAAGAAACATTCGGTGTTTTTTTTAAAAACGTCGGTCTGTTAGTGTGCTTTGTTGTCTTAACACGATTTTACTCCATGGCGTTTAATTTTTTTTGTTTCCATTGTTTAAGTGGTTCAAAAATCGGCTTATAACGTTAAAATATCGGTTCAATCGGTAACACGTGGCTTTTCTTTGTTTACTTTGTGCAACAATGGAATACGGTATTTCGTTGCCCAACAATGGAATATACGCAAAGGAGCTGTTTTGCGGCCTCCAACAATAACCGAATATGAAGAAAGATTCGGTGTTTTGTTAAAAACGTCGGTTTGTTAGTTTGCTTTGTTGTCCTAACGCACTAAGACTCCATGGCATTTAGTTTATTTGTTTCCATTGTTTAAGTGGTTCACAAATCGGCTTATAACGTTAAAATATAGGTTCAATCGGTAACACGAGGCTTTTTTTGTTTACATTGTGCAACAATGAAATATTGTATTTCGTTGCCCAACAACGGAATATAAGCAAAGCATCGGTTTTGCGGGCTCCAACAATAACCGAATGTGAATAAACATTCGGTGTTTTGTTAAAAACGTCGGATTGTTAGTTTGCTTTGTTGTCCTAAACCACTGAGACTCCATGGAATTTAATTTATTTGTTTTCTTTGTTTAAGTTGTTGAACAATCGGTTTGTAACGTTAAAATATCGGTTCAATGGGTAACACATGGCTTTTCTTTGTTTACATTGTGCAACAATGGAATACGGTATTTCGTTGCCCAACAATGGAATATAAGCAAAGGATCTGTTTTGCGGGCTCCAACAATAACCGAATATGAAGAAACATTCGGTGTTTCGTTAAAAACGTCGGTTTGTTAGTTTGCTTTGTTGTCCTAAAACACTGCAACTTCATGGATTTTAATTTATTTGTTTCCATTGTTTAAGTTGTTCAACAATCGGTTCATAACGTTAAAATATCGGTTCAATCGGTAACACGTGGCTTTTCATTGTTTACTTTGTGTAACAATTGAATACGGTATTTCGTTTCCCAACAATGGAATATAAGCAAAGGATCGGTTTTGCGGGCTCCAAGAATAACCGAATATGAAGAAACATTCGGTGTTTTTTTAAAAACATCGGTCTGTTATTGTGCTTTGTTGTCTTAACACGATTTGACTCCATGGCATTTAATTTATTTGTTTCCATTGTTTAAGTTGTTCAACAATCGGTTTATAACGTTAAAATATCGGTTCAATCGGAAACACGTGGCTTTTTTTGTTTACATTGTGCAACAATGAAATACTGTATTTCGTTGCCCAACAACGGAATATAAGCAAAGGATCGGTTTTGCGGGCTCCAACAATAACCGAATATGAAGAAACATTCGGTGTTTTGTTAAAAACGTCGTTTTGATAGTTTGCTTTGTTGTCCTAAAACACTGCGACTCATTGGAATTTAATTTATTTGTTTCCATTGTTTAACTTGTTCAACAATTGGTTTATAACGTTAAAATATTGGTTTAATCGGCAACACGTGGCTTTTCTTTCTTTACTTTGTGCAACAATGGAATACTGTATTTCGTTGCCCAACAATGGAATATAAGCAAAGGATCGGTTTTGCGGGCTCCAACAATAACCGAATATGAAGAAACATTCGGTGTTTTGTTAAAAACGTCGTTTTGATAGTTTGCTTTGTTGTCCTAACACACGGAGACTCCATGGAATTTAATTTATTTGTTTCCATTGTTTAAGTTATTCAACAATCGGTTTATAACATTAAAATATCTGTTCAATCGGTAACACGTGGCTTTTCTTTGTTTACTTTGTGCAACAATGGAATACGGTATATCGTTGCCCAACAATGGAATATAAGCAAAGGATCGGTTTTGCGGGCTCCAACAATAACCGAATATGAAGAGACATTCGGTGTTTTGTTAAAAACGTCGGTTTGTTAGTTTGCTTTGTTGTCCTACAACACTGCGACTCCATGGAATTTAATTTATTTGTTTCCATTGTTTAAGTTGTTCAACAATTGCTTTATAACGTTAAAATGCCGGTTCAATCGGTAACACGTGCCTTTTTTTGTTTACATTGTGCAACAATGGAATACTGCATTTCGTTGCCCAACAATGAATATAAGCAAAGGATCGGTGTTGCGGGCTCCAACAATAACCGAATATGAAGAAACATTCGGTGTTTTGTTAAAAACGTCGGTTTGTTAGTATGCTTTGTTGTCCTAAAACACTGCGACTCATTGGAATTTAATTTATTTGTTTCCATTGTTTAAGTGGTTCACAAATCGGCTTATAATGTTAAAATATAGGTTCAATCGGTAACACGTGGCTTTTTTTGTTTACATTGTGCAACAATGGAATACTGTATTTCGTTGCCCAACAATGGAATATAAGCAAAGGATCTGTTTTGCGTGCTCCAACAATAACCGAATATGAAGAAACATTCGGTGTTTCGTTAAAAACGTCGGTTTGTTAGTTTGCTTTGTTGTCCTAAAACACTGCGTCTTCATGGATTTTAATTTATTTGTTTCCATTGTTTAAGTTGTTCAACAATCGGTTCATAACGTTAAAATATCGGTTCAATCGGTAACACGTGGCTTTTCATTGTTTACTTTGTGTAACAATTGAATACGGTATTTCGTTTCCCAACAATGGAATATAAGCAAAGGATCGGTTTTGCGGGCTCCAACAATAACCGAATATGAAGAAACATTCGGTGTTTTTTTAAAAACATCGGTCTGTTAGTGTGCTTTGTTGTCTTAACACGATTTGACTCCATGGCATTTAATTTATTTGTTTCCATTGTTTAAGTTGTTCAACAATCGGTTTATAACGTTAAAATGCCGGTTCAATCGGTAACACATGGCTTTTCTTTGTTTACATTGTGCAACAATGGAATACTGCATTTCGTTGCCCAACAATGAATATAAGCAAAGGATCGGTGTTGCGGGCTCCAACAATAACCGAATATGAAGAAACATTCGGTGTTTTGTTAAAAACGTCGGTTTGTTAGTATGCTTTGTTGTCCTAAAACACTGCGACTCATTGGAATTTAATTTATTTGTTTCCATTGTTTAAGTGGTTCACAAATCGGCTTATAATGTTAAAATATCGGTTCAATCGGAAACACGTGGCTTTTTTTGTTTACATTGTGCAACAATGAAATATTGTATTTCGTTGCCCAACAACGGAATATAAGCAAAGGATCGGTTTTGCGTGCTCCAACAATAACCGAATATGATGAAACATTCGGCGTTTTGTTTAAAACATCGGTTTGTTAGTTTGCTTTGTTGTCCTAAAATACTGCGACTTCATGGATTTTAATTTATTTGTTTCCATTGTTTAAGTTGTTCAACAATCGGTTCATAACGTTAAAATATCGGTTCAATCAGTAACACGTGGCTTTTCATTGTTTACTTTGTGTAACACTTGAATACGGTATTTCGTTTCCCAACAATGGAATATAAGCAAAGGATCGGTTTTGCGTGCTCCAACAATAACCGAATATGAAGAAACATTCGGCGTTTTGTTTAAAACGTCGGTTTGTTAGTTTGCTTTGTTGTCCTAAAACACTGCGACTTCATGGAATTTAATTTATTTGTTTTCTTTGTTTAAGTTGTTGAACAATCGGTTTGTAACGTTAAAATATCGGTTCAATGGGTAACACATGGCTTTTCTTTGTTTACATTGTGCAACAATCGAATACGGTATTTCGTTGCCCAACAATGGAATATAAGCAAAGGATCGGTTTTGCGGCCTCCAACAATAACCGAATTTGAAGAAGGATTCGGTGTTTTGATAAAAACGTCGGTTTGTTAGTTTGCTTTGTTGTCCTAAAAGACAGCGACTCCATGGAATTTAATTTATTTGTTTCCATTGTTTAAGATGTTCAACAATCGGTTTATAACGTTAAAATATTGGTTTAATCGGCAACACGTGGCTTTTCTTTCTTTACTTTGTGCAACAATGGAATACTGTATTTCGTTGCCCAACAATGGAATATAAGCAAAGGATCGGTTTTGTGGGCTCCAACAATAACCGAATATGAAGAAACATTCGGTGTTTTGTTAAAAACGTCGTTTTGATAGTTTGCTTTGTTGTCCTAACACACGGAGACTCCATGGAATTTAATTTATTTGTTTCCATTGTTTAAGTTATTCAACAATCGGTTTATAACATTAAAATATCTGTTCAATCGGTAACACGTGGCTTTTCTTTGTTTACTTTGTGCAACAATGGAATACGGTATATCGTTGCCCAACAATGGAATATAAGCAAAGGATCGGTTTTGCGGGCTCCAACAATATCCGAATATGAAGAAACATACGGTGTTCTTTTTAAAAACGTCGGTCTGTTAGTGTGCTTTGTTGTCTTAACACGATTTAACTCCATGGCGTTTAATTTTTTTGTTTCCATTGTTTAAGTGGTTCAAAAATCGGCTTATAACGTAAAAATATCGGTTCAATCGGTAACACATGGCTTTTCTTTGTTTACATTGTGCAACAATGGAATACGGTATTTCTTTGCCCAACAATGGAATATAAGCAAAGGATCTGTTTTGCGGGCTCCAACAATAACCGAATATGAAGAAACATTCGGTGATTTGTTAAAAACGTCGGTTTGTTAGTTTGCTTTGTTGTCCTAAAACACAGCGACTCCATGGAATTTAATTTATTTGTTTCCATTGTTTAAGATGTTCAACAATCGGTTTATAACGTTAAAATGCCGGTTCAATCGGTAACACATGGCTTTATTTTGTTTACATTCTGCAACAATGGAATACGGTATTTCGTTGCCCAACAATGGAGTATAAGCAAATATCGGTTTTGCGGCCTCCAACAATAACCGAATATGAAGAAAGATTCGGTGTTTTGTTAAAAACGTCAGTTTGTTAGTTTGCTTTGTTGTCCTAACACACTAAGACTCCATGGCATTTAGTTTATTTGTTTCCATTGTTTAAGTGGTTCAAAAATCGGCTTATAACGTTAAAATATAGGTTCAATCGGTAACACGTGCCTTTTTTTGTTTACATTGTGCAACAATGGAATACTGCATTTCGTTGCCCAACAATGAATATAAGCAAAGGATCGGTGTTGCGGGCTCCAACAATAACCGAATATGAAGAAACATTCGGTGTTTTGTTAAAAACGTCGGTTTGTTAGTATGCTTTGTTGTCCTAAAACACTGCGACTCATTGGAATTTAATTTATTTGTTTCCATTGTTTAAGTGGTTCACAAATCGGCTTATAACGTTAAAATATAGGTTCAATCGGTAACACGTGGCTTTTTTTTGTTTACATTGTGCAACAATGGAATACTGTATTTCGTTGCCCAACAATGGAATATAAGCAAAGGATCTGTTTTGCGTGCTCCAACAATAACCGAATATGAAGAAACATTCGGTGTTTCGTTAAAAACGTCGGTTTGTTAGTTTGCTTTGTTGTCCTAAAACACTGCGTCTTCATGGATTTTAATTTATTTGTTTCCATTGTTTAAGTTGTTCAACAATCGGTTCATAACGTTAAAATATCGGTTCAATCGGCAACACGTGGCTTTTCTTTGTTTACTTTGTGCAACAATTGAATACGGTATTTCGTTGACCAACAATGGAATATAAGCAAAGGATCGGTTTTGCGGGCTCCAACAATATCCGAATATGAAGAAACATTCGGTGTTTTTTTTAAAAACGTCGGTCTGTTAGTGTGCTTTGTTGTCTTAACACGATTTTACTCCATGGCGTTTAATTTTTTTTGTTTCCATTGTTTAAGTGGTTCAAAAATCGGCTTATAACGTTAAAATATCGGTTCAATCGGTAACACGTGGCTTTTCTTTGTTTACATTGTGCAACAATGGAATAGGGTATTTCGTTGCCCAACAATGGAATATACGCAAAGGATCTGTTTTGCGGCCTCCAACAATAACCGAATATGAAGAAAGATTCGGTGTTTTGTTAAAAACGTCGGTTTGTTAGTTTGCTTTGTTGTCCTAACGCACTAAGACTCCATGGCATTTAGTTTATTTGTTTCCATTGTTTAAGTGGTTCACAAATCGGCTTATAACGTTAAAATATAGGTTCAATCGGTAACACGAGGCTTTTTTTTGTTTACATTGTGCAACAATGGAATACTGTATTTCGTTGCCCAACAATGGAATATAAGCAAAGGATCTGTTTTGCGGGCTCCAACAATAACCGAATATGAAGAAACATTCGGTGATTTGTTAAAAACGTCGGTTTGTTAGTTTGCTTTGTTGTCCTAAAACACAGCGACTCCATGGAATTTAATTTATTTGTTTCCATTGTTTAAGATGTTCAACAATCGGTTTATAACGTTAAAATGCCGGTTCAATCGGTAACACATGGCTTTATTTTGTTTACATTCTGCAACAATGGAATACGGTATTTCGTTGCCCAACAATGGAGTATAAGCAAATATCGGTTTTGCGGCCTCCAACAATAACCGAATATGAAGAAAGATTCGGTGTTTTGTTAAAAACGTCAGTTTGTTAGTTTGCTTTGTTGTCCTAACACACTAAGACTCCATGCCATTTAGTTTATTTGTTTCCATTGTTTAAGTGGTTCAAAAATCGGCTTATAACGTTAAAATATAGGTTCAATCGGTAACACGTGCCTTTTTTTGTTTACATTGTGCAACAATGGAATACTGCATTTCGTTGCCCAACAATGAATATAAGCAAAGGATCGGTGTTGCGGGCTCCAACAATAACCGAATATGAAGAAACATTCGGTGTTTTGTTAAAAACGTCGGTTTGTTAGTATGCTTTGTTGTCCTAAAACACTGCGACTCATTGGAATTTAATTTATTTGTTTCCATTGTTTAAGTGGTTCACAAATCGGCTTATAACGTTAAAATATAGGTTCAATCGGTAACACGTGGCTTTTCTTTGTTTACATTGTGCAACAATGGAATACGGTATTTCGTTGCCCAACAATGGAATATAAGCAAAGGATCTGTTTTGCGGGCTCCAACAATAACCGAATATGAAGAAACATTCGGTGATTTGTTAAAAACGTCGTTTTGAGAGTTTGCTTTTTTGTCCTAACACACTGAGACTCCATGGAATTTAATTTTTTTGTTTCCATTGTTTAAGTTGTTCAACAATCGGTTTATAACATAAAAATATCTGTTCAATCGGTAACACGTGGCTTTTCTTTGATTACTTTGTGCAACAATGGAATACGGTATATCGTTGCCCAACAATGGAATATAAGCAAAGGATCGTTTTTGCGTGCTCCAACAATAACCGAATATGAAGAAACATTCGGTGTTTTGTTTAAAACGTCGGTTTGTTAGTTTGCTTTGTTGTCCTAAAACACTGCGACTTCATGGATTTTAATTTATTTGTTTCCATTGTTTAAGTTGTTCAACAATCGGTTCATAACGTTAAAATATCGGTTCAATCGGCAACACGTGGCTTTTCTTTGTTTACTTTGTGCAACAATTGAAAACGGTATTTCGTTGACCAACAATGGAATATAAGCAAAGGATCGGTTTTGCGGGCTCCAACAATATCCGAATATGAAGAAACATTCGGTGTTTTTTTTAAAAACGTCGGTCTGTTAGTGTGCTTTGTTGTCTTAACACGATTTTACTCCATGGCGTTTAATTTTGTTTTGTTTCCATTGTTTAAGTGGTTCAAAAATCGGCTTATAACGTTAAAATATCGGTTCAATCGGCAACACGTGGCTTTTTTTGTTTACATTGTGCAACAATGAAATACTGTATTTCGTTGCCCAACAACGGAATATAAGCAAAGGATCGGTTTTGCGGGCTCCAACAATAACCGAATATGAATAAACATTCGGTGTTTTGTTAAAAACGTCGGTTTGTTAGTTTGCTTTGTTGTCCTAAAACACAGCGACTCCATGGAATTTATTTGTTTCCATTGTTTAAGATGTTCAACAATCGGTTTATAACGTTAAAATGCCGGTTCAATCGGTAACACATGGCTTTTCTTTGTTTACATTCTGCAACAATGGAATACGGTATTTCGTTGCCCAACAATGGAGTATAAGCAAATATCGGTTTTGCGGCCTCCAACAATAACCGAATATGAAGAAAGATTCGGTGTTTTGTTAAAAACGTCAGTTTGTTAGTTTGCTTTGTTGTCCTAACACACTAAGACTCCATGGCATTTAGTTTATTTGTTTCCATTGTTTAAGTGGTTCAAAAATCGGCTTATAACGTTAAAATATAGGTTCAATCGGTAACACGTGCCTTTTTTTGTTTACATTGTGCAACAATGGAATACTGCATTTCGTTGACCAACAATGGAATATAAGCAAAGGATCGGTGTTGCGGGCTCCAACAATAACCGAATATGAAGCAACATTCGGTGTTTTGTTAAAAACGTCGGTTTGTTAGTTTGCTTTGTTGTCCTAAAACACTGCGACTCATTGGAATTTAATTTATTTGTTTCCATTGTTTAAGTTGTTCAACAATTGGTTTATAACGTTAAAATATTGGTTTAATCGGCAACACGTGGCTTTTCTTTCTTTACTTTGTGCAACAATGGAATACTGTATTTCGTTGCCCAACAATGGAATATAAGCAAAGGATCGGTTTTGCGGGCTCCAACAATAACCGAATATGAAGAAACATTCGGTGTTTTGTTAAAAACGTCGTTTTGATAGTTTGCTTTGTTGTCCTAACACACGGAGACTCCATGGAATTTAATTTATTTGTTTCCATTGTTTAAGTTATTCAACAATCGGTTTATAACATTAAAATATCTGTTCAATCGGTAACACGTGGCTTTTCTTTGTTTACTTTGTGCAACAATGGAATACGGTATATCGTTGCCCAACAATGGAATATAAGCAAAGGATCGGTTTTGCGGGCTCCAACAATAACCGAATATGAAGAAACATTCGGTGTTTTGTTAAAAACGTCGGTTTGTTAGTTTGCTTTGTTGTCCTACAACACTGCGACTCCATGGAATTTAATTTATTTGTTTCCATTGTTTAAGTTGTTCAACAATTGCTTTATAACGTTAAAATATTGGTTTAATCGGCAACACGTGGCTTTTCTTTGTTTACTTTGTGCAACAATTGAATACGGTATTTCGTTGACCAACAATGGAATATAAGCAAAGGATCGGTTTTGCGGGCTCCAACAATATCCGAATATGAAGAAACATTCGGTGTTTTTTTTAAAAACGTCGCTCTGTTAGTGTGCTTTGTTGTCTTAACACGATTTTACTCCATGGCGTTTAATTTTTTTTGTTTCCATTGTTTAAGTGGTTCAAAAATCGGCTTATAACGTTAAAATATCGGTTCAATCGGTAACACGTGGCTTTTCTTTGTTTACATTGTGCAACAATGGAATACGGTATTTCGTTGCCCAACAATGGAATATACGCAAAGGATCTGTTTTGCGGCCTCCAACAATAACCGAATATGAAGAAAGATTCGGTGTTTTGTTAAAAACGTCGGTTTGTTAGTTTGCTTTGTTGTCCTAACGCACTAAGACTCCATGGCATTTAGTTTATTTGTTTCCATTGTTTTAGTGGTTCACAAATCGGCTTATAACGTTAAAATATAGGTTCAATCGGTAACACGAGGCTTTTTTTTGTTTACATTGTGCAACAATGGAATACTGTATTTCGTTGCCCAACAATGGAATATAAGCAAAGGATCTGTTTTGCGGGCTCCAACAATAACCGAATATGAAGAAACATTCGGTGATTTGTTAAAAACGTCGGTTTGTTAGTTTGCTTTGTTGTCCTAAAACACAGCGACTCCATGGAATTTAATTTATTTGTTTCCATTGTTTAAGATGTTCAACAATCGGTTTATAACGTTAAAATGCCGGTTCAATCGGTAACACATGGCTTTATTTTGTTTACATTCTGCAACAATGGAATACGGTATTTCGTTGCCCAACAATGGAGTATAAGCAAATATCGGTTTTGCGGCCTCCAACAATAACCGAATATGAAGAAAGATTCGGTGTTTTGTTAAAAACGTCAGTTTGTTAGTTTGTTTTGTTGTCCTAACACACTAAGACTCCATGGCATTTAGTTTATTTGTTTCCATTGTTTAAGTGGTTCAAAAATCGGCTTATAACGTTAAAATATAGGTTCAATCGGTAACACGTGCCTTTTTTTGTTTACATTGTGCAACAATGGAATACTGCATTTCGTTGCCCAACAATGAATATAAGCAAAGGATCGGTGTTGCGGGCTCCAACAATAACCGAATATGAAGAAACATTCGGTGTTTTGTTAAAAACGTCGGTTTGTTAGTATGCTTTGTTGTCCTAAAACACTGCGACTCATTGGAATTTAATTTATTTGTTTCCATTGTTTAAGTGGTTCACAAATCGGCTTATAACGTTAAAATATAGGTTCAATCGGTAACACGTGGCTTTTTTTTGTTTACATTGTGCAACAATGGAATACTGTATTTCGTTGCCCAACAATGGAATATAAGCAAAGGATCTGTTTTGCGTGCTCCAACAATAACCGAATATGAAGAAACATTCGGTGTTTCTTTAAAAACGTCGGTTTGTTAGTTTGCTTTGTTGTCCTAAAACACTGCGTCTTCATGGATTTTAATTTATTTGTTTCCATTGTTTAAGTTGTTCAACAATCGGTTCATAACGTTAAAATATCGGTTCAATCGGCAACACGTGGCTTTTCTTTGTTTACTTTGTGCAACAATTGAATACGGTATTTCGTTGACCAACAATGGAATATAAGCAAAAGATCGGTTTTGCGGGCTCCAACAATATCCGAATATGAAGAAACATTCGGTGTTTTTTTTAAAAACGTCGGTCTGTTAGTGTGCTTTGTTGTCTTAACACGATTTTACTCCATGGCGTTTAATTTTTTTTGTTTCCATTGTTTAAGTGGTTCAAAAATCGGCTTATAACGTTAAAATATCGGTTCAATCGGTAACACGTGGCTTTTCTTTGTTTACATTGTGCAACAATGGAATACGGTATTTCGTTGCCCAACAATGGAATATACGCAAAGGATCTGTTTTGCGGCCTCCAACAATAACCGAATATGAAGAAAGATTCGGTGTTTTGTTAAAAACGTCGGTTTGTTAGTTTGCTTTGTTGTCCTAACGCACTAAGACTCCATGGCATTTAGTTTATTTGTTTCCATTGTTTAAGTGGATCACAAATCGGCTTATAACGTTAAAATATAGGTTCAATCGGTAACACGAGGCTTTTTTTTGTTTACATTGTGCAACAATGGAATACTGTATTTCGTTGCCCAACAATGGAATATAAGCAAAGGATCTGTTTTGCGGGCTCCAACAATAACCGAATATGAAGAAACATTCGGTGATTTGTTAAAAACGTCGGTTTGTTAGTTTGCTTTGTTGTCCTAAAACACAGCGACTCCATGGAATTTAATTTATTTGTTTCCATTGTTTAAGATGTTCAACAATCGGTTTATAACGTTAAAATGCCGGTTCAATCGGTAACACATGGCTTTATTTTGTTTACATTCTGCAACAATGGAATACGGTATTTCGTTGCCCAACAATGGAGTATAAGCAAATATCGGTTTTGCGGCCTCCAACAATAACCGAATATGAAGAAAGATTCGGTGTTTTGTTAAAAACGTCAGTTTGTTAGTTTGCTTTGTTGTCCTAACACACTAAGACTCCATGCCATTTAGTTTATTTGTTTCCATTGTTTAAGTGGTTCAAAAATCGGCTTATAACGTTAAAATATAGGTTCAATCGGTAACACGTGCCTTTTTTTGTTTACATTGTGCAACAATGGAATACTGCATTTCGTTGCCCAACAATGAATATAAGCAAAGGATCGGTGTTGCGGGCTCCAACAATAACCGAATATGAAGAAACATTCGGTGTTTTGTTAAAAACGTCGGTTTGTTAGTATGCTTTGTTGTCCTAAAACACTGCGACTCATTGGAATTTAATTTATTTGTTTCCATTGTTTAAGTGGTTCACAAATCGGCTTATAACGTTAAAATATAGGTTCAATCGGTAACACGTGGCTTTTCTTTGTTTACATTGTGCAACAATGGAATACGGTATTTCGTTGCCCAACAATGGAATATAAGCAAAGGATCTGTTTTACGGGCTCCAACAATAACCGAATATGAAGAAACATTCGGTGATTTGTTAAAAACGTCGTTTTGAGAGTTTGCTTTTTTGTCCTAACACACTGAGACTCCATGGAATTTAATTTTTTTGTTTCCATTGTTTAAGTTGTTCAACAATCGGTTTATAACATAAAAATATCTGTTCAGTCGGTAACACGTGGCTTTTCTTTGAATACTTTGTGCAACAATGGAATACGGTATATCGTTGCCCAACAATGGAATATAAGCAAAGGATCGTTTTTGCGTGCTCCAACAATAACCGAATATGAAGAAACATTCGGTGTTTTGTTTAAAACGTCGGTTTGTTAGTTTGCTTTGTTGTCCTAAAACACTGCGACTTCATGGATTTTAATTTATTTGTTTCCATTGTTTAAGTTGTTCAACAATCGGTTCATAACGTTAAAATATCGGTTCAATCGGTAACACGTGGCTTTTCATTGTTTATTTTGTGTAACACTTGAATACGGTATTTCGTTTCCCAAGAATGGAATATAAGCAAAGGATCGGTTTTGCGGGCTCCAACAATAACCGAATATGAAGAAACATTCGGTGTTTTTTTAAAAACATCGGTCTGTTAGTGTGCTTTGTTGTCTTAACACGATTTGACTCCATGGCATTTAATTTATTTGTTTCCATTGTTTAAGTTGTTCAACAATCGGTTTATAACGTTAAAATATCGGTTCAATCGGCAACACGTGGCTTTTTTTGTTTACATTGTGCAACAATGAAATACTGTATTTCGTTGCCCAACAACGGAATATAAGCAAAGGATCGGTTTTGCGGGCTCCAACAATAACCGAATATGAATAAACATTCGGTGTTTTGTTAAAAACGTCGGTTTGTTAGTTTGCTTTGTTGTCCTAAAACACAGCGACTCCATGGAATTTATTTGTTTCCATTGTTTAAGATGTTCAACAATCGGTTTATAACGTTAAAATGCCGGTTCAATCGGTAACACATGGCTTTTCTTTGTTTACATTCTGCAACAATGGAATACGGTATTTCGTTGCCCAACAATGGAGTATAAGCAAATATCGGTTTTGCGGCCTCCAACAATAACCGAATATGAAGAAAGATTCGGTGTTTTGTTAAAAACGTCAGTTTGTTAGTTTGCTTTGTTGTCCTAACACACTAAGACTCCATGGCATTTAGTTTATTTGTTTCCATTGTTTAAGTGGTTCAAAAATCGGCTTATAACGTTAAAATATAGGTTCAATCGGTAACACGTGCCTTTTTTTGTTTACATTGTGCAACAATGGAATACTGCATTTCGTTGCCCAACAATGAATATAAGCAAAGGATCGGTGTTGCGGGCTCCAACAATAACCGAATATGAAGAAACATTCGGTGTTTTGTTAAAAACGTCGGTTTGTTAGTATGCTTTGTTGTCCTAAAACACTGCGACTCATTGGAATTTAATTTATTTGTTTCCATTGTTTAAGTGGTTCACAAATCGGCTTATAACGTTAAAATATAGGTTCAATCGGTAACACGTGGCTTTTCTTTGTTTACATTGTGCAACAATGGAATACGGTATTTCGTTGCCCAACAATGGAATATAAGCAAAGGATCTGTTTTGCGGGCTCCAACAATAACCGAATATGAAGAAACATTCGGTGATTTGTTAAAAACGTCGTTTTGAGAGTTTGCTTTTTTGTCCTAACACACTGAGACTCCATGGAATTTAATTTTTTTGTTTCCATTGTTTAAGTTGTTCAACAATCGGTTTATAACATAAAAATATCTGTTCAATCGGTAACACGTGGCTTTTCTTTGATTACTTTGTGCAACAATGGAATACGGTATATCGTTGCCCAACAATGGAATATAAGCAAAGGATCGTTTTTGCGTGCTCCAACAATAACCGAATATGAAGAAACATTCGGTGATTTGTTAAAAACGTCGTTTTGAGAGTTTGCTTTTTTGTCCTAACACACTGAGACTCCATGGAATTTAATTTTTTTGTTTCCATTGTTTAAGTTGTTCAACAATCGGTTCATAACGTTAAAATATCGGTTCAATCGGCAACACGTGGCTTTTCTTTGTTTACTTTGTGCAACAATTGAAAACGGTATTTCGTTGACCAACAATGGAATATAAGCAAAGGATCGGTTTTGCGGGCTCCAACAATATCCGAATATGAAGAAACATTCGGTGTTTTTTTTAAAAACGTCGCTCTGTTAGTGTGCTTTGTTGTCTTAACACGATTTTACTCCATGGCGTTTAATTTTTTTTGTTTCCATTGTTTAAGTGGTTCAAAAATCGGCTTATAACGTTAAAATATCGGTTCAATCGGTAACACGTGGCTTTTCTTTGTTTACATTGTGCAACAATGGAATACGGTATTTCGTTGCCCAACAATGGAATATACGCAAAGGATCTGTTTTGCGGCCTCCAACAATAACCGAATATGAAGAAAGATTCGGTGTTTTGTTAAAAACGTCGGTTTGTTAGTTTGCTTTGTTGTCCTAACGCACTAAGACTCCATGGCATTTAGTTTATTTGTTTCCATTGTTTTAGTGGTTCACAAATCGGCTTATAACGTTAAAATATAGGTTCAATCGGTAACACGAGGCTTTTTTTTGTTTACATTGTGCAACAATGGAATACTGTATTTCGTTGCCCAACAATGGAATATAAGCAAAGGATCTGTTTTGCGGGCTCCAACAATAACCGAATATGAAGAAACATTCGGTGATTTGTTAAAAACGTCGGTTTGTTAGTTTGCTTTGTTGTCCTAAAACACAGCGACTCCATGGAATTTAATTTATTTGTTTCCATTGTTTAAGATGTTCAACAATCGGTTTATAACGTTAAAATGCCGGTTCAATCGGTAACACATGGCTTTATTTTGTTTACATTCTGCAACAATGGAATACGGTATTTCGTTGCCCAACAATGGAGTATAAGCAAATATCGGTTTTGCGGCCTCCAACAATAACCGAATATGAAGAAAGATTCGGTGTTTTGTTAAAAACGTCAGTTTGTTAGTTTGTTTTGTTGTCCTAACACACTAAGACTCCATGGCATTTAGTTTATTTGTTTCCATTGTTTAAGTGGTTCAAAAATCGGCTTATAACGTTAAAATATAGGTTCAATCGGTAACACGTGCCTTTTTTTGTTTACATTGTGCAACAATGGAATACTGCATTTCGTTGCCCAACAATGAATATAAGCAAAGGATCGGTGTTGCGGGCTCCAACAATAACCGAATATGAAGAAACATTCGGTGTTTTGTTAAAAACGTCGGTTTGTTAGTATGCTTTGTTGTCCTAAAACACTGCGACTCATTGGAATTTAATTTATTTGTTTCCATTGTTTAAGTGGTTCACAAATCGGCTTATAACGTTAAAATATAGGTTCAATCGGTAACACGTGGCTTTTTTTTGTTTACATTGTGCAACAATGGAATACTGTATTTCGTTGCCCAACAATGGAATATAAGCAAAGGATCTGTTTTGCGTGCTCCAACAATAACCGAATATGAAGAAACATTCGGTGTTTCTTTAAAAACGTCGGTTTGTTAGTTTGCTTTGTTGTCCTAAAACACTGCGTCTTCATGGATTTTAATTTATTTGTTTCCATTGTTTAAGTTGTTCAACAATCGGTTCATAACGTTAAAATATCGGTTCAATCGGCAACACGTGGCTTTTCTTTGTTTACTTTGTGCAACAATTGAATACGGTATTTCGTTGACCAACAATGGAATATAAGCAAAAGATCGGTTTTGCGGGCTCCAACAATATCCGAATATGAAGAAACATTCGGTGTTTTTTTTAAAAACGTCGGTCTGTTAGTGTGCTTTGTTGTCTTAACACGATTTTACTCCATGGCGTTTAATTTTTTTTGTTTCCATTGTTTAAGTGGTTCAAAAATCGGCTTATAACGTTAAAATATCGGTTCAATCGGTAACACGTGGCTTTTCTTTGTTTACATTGTGCAACAATGGAATACGGTATTTCGTTGCCCAACAATGGAATATACGCAAAGGATCTGTTTTGCGGCCTCCAACAATAACCGAATATGAAGAAAGATTCGGTGTTTTGTTAAAAACGTCGGTTTGTTAGTTTGCTTTGTTGTCCTAACGCACTAAGACTCCATGGCATTTAGTTTATTTGTTTCCATTGTTTAAGTGGATCACAAATCGGCTTATAACGTTAAAATATAGGTTCAATCGGTAACACGAGGCTTTTTTTTGTTTACATTGTGCAACAATGGAATACTGTATTTCGTTGCCCAACAATGGAATATAAGCAAAGGATCTGTTTTGCGGGCTCCAACAATAACCGAATATGAAGAAACATTCGGTGATTTGTTAAAAACGTCGGTTTGTTAGTTTGCTTTGTTGTCCTAAAACACAGCGACTCCATGGAATTTAATTTATTTGTTTCCATTGTTTAAGATGTTCAACAATCGGTTTATAACGTTAAAATGCCGGTTCAATCGGTAACACATGGCTTTATTTTGTTTACATTCTGCAACAATGGAATACGGTATTTCGTTGCCCAACAATGGAGTATAAGCAAATATCGGTTTTGCGGCCTCCAACAATAACCGAATATGAAGAAAGATTCGGTGTTTTGTTAAAAACGTCAGTTTGTTAGTTTGCTTTGTTGTCCTAACACACTAAGACTCCATGCCATTTAGTTTATTTGTTTCCATTGTTTAAGTGGTTCAAAAATCGGCTTATAACGTTAAAATATAGGTTCAATCGGTAACACGTGCCTTTTTTTGTTTACATTGTGCAACAATGGAATACTGCATTTCGTTGCCCAACAATGAATATAAGCAAAGGATCGGTGTTGCGGGCTCCAACAATAACCGAATATGAAGAAACATTCGGTGTTTTGTTAAAAACGTCGGTTTGTTAGTATGCTTTGTTGTCCTAAAACACTGCGACTCATTGGAATTTAATTTATTTGTTTCCATTGTTTAAGTGGTTCACAAATCGGCTTATAACGTTAAAATATAGGTTCAATCGGTAACACGTGGCTTTTCTTTGTTTACATTGTGCAACAATGGAATACGGTATTTCGTTGCCCAACAATGGAATATAAGCAAAGGATCTGTTTTACGGGCTCCAACAATAACCGAATATGAAGAAACATTCGGTGATTTGTTAAAAACGTCGTTTTGAGAGTTTGCTTTTTTGTCCTAACACACTGAGACTCCATGGAATTTAATTTTTTTGTTTCCATTGTTTAAGTTGTTCAACAATCGGTTTATAACATAAAAATATCTGTTCAGTCGGTAACACGTGGCTTTTCTTTGAATACTTTGTGCAACAATGGAATACGGTATATCGTTGCCCAACAATGGAATATAAGCAAAGGATCGTTTTTGCGTGCTCCAACAATAACCGAATATGAAGAAACATTCGGTGTTTTGTTTAAAACGTCGGTTTGTTAGTTTGCTTTGTTGTCCTAAAACACTGCGACTTCATGGATTTTAATTTATTTGTTTCCATTGTTTAAGTTGTTCAACAATCGGTTCATAACGTTAAAATATCGGTTCAATCGGTAACACGTGGCTTTTCATTGTTTATTTTGTGTAACACTTGAATACGGTATTTCGTTTCCCAAGAATGGAATATAAGCAAAGGATCGGTTTTGCGGGCTCCAACAATAACCGAATATGAAGAAACATTCGGTGTTTTTTTAAAAACATCGGTCTGTTAGTGTGCTTTGTTGTCTTAACACGATTTGACTCCATGGCATTTAATTTATTTGTTTCCATTGTTTAAGTTGTTCAACAATCGGTTTATAACGTTAAAATATCGGTTCAATCGGCAACACGTGGCTTTTTTTGTTTACATTGTGCAACAATGAAATACTGTATTTCGTTGCCCAACAACGGAATATAAGCAAAGGATCGGTTTTGCGGGCTCCAACAATAACCGAATATGAATAAACATTCGGTGTTTTGTTAAAAACGTCGGTTTGTTAGTTTGCTTTGTTGTCCTAAAACACAGCGACTCCATGGAATTTATTTGTTTCCATTGTTTAAGATGTTCAACAATCGGTTTATAACGTTAAAATGCCGGTTCAATCGGTAACACATGGCTTTTCTTTGTTTACATTCTGCAACAATGGAATACGGTATTTCGTTGCCCAACAATGGAGTATAAGCAAATATCGGTTTTGCGGCCTCCAACAATAACCGAATATGAAGAAAGATTCGGTGTTTTGTTAAAAACGTCAGTTTGTTAGTTTGCTTTGTTGTCCTAACACACTAAGACTCCATGGCATTTAGTTTATTTGTTTCCATTGTTTAAGTGGTTCAAAAATCGGCTTATAACGTTAAAATATAGGTTCAATCGGTAACACGTGCCTTTTTTTGTTTACATTGTGCAACAATGGAATACTGCATTTCGTTGCCCAACAATGAATATAAGCAAAGGATCGGTGTTGCGGGCTCCAACAATAACCGAATATGAAGAAACATTCGGTGTTTTGTTAAAAACGTCGGTTTGTTAGTATGCTTTGTTGTCCTAAAACACTGCGACTCATTGGAATTTAATTTATTTGTTTCCATTGTTTAAGTGGTTCACAAATCGGCTTATAACGTTAAAATATAGGTTCAATCGGTAACACGTGGCTTTTCTTTGTTTACATTGTGCAACAATGGAATACGGTATTTCGTTGCCCAACAATGGAATATAAGCAAAGGATCTGTTTTGCGGGCTCCAACAATAACCGAATATGAAGAAACATTCGGTGATTTGTTAAAAACGTCGTTTTGAGAGTTTGCTTTTTTGTCCTAACACACTGAGACTCCATGGAATTTAATTTTTTTGTTTCCATTGTTTAAGTTGTTCAACAATCGGTTTATAACATAAAAATATCTGTTCAATCGGTAACACGTGGCTTTTCTTTGATTACTTTGTGCAACAATGGAATACGGTATATCGTTGCCCAACAATGGAATATAAGCAAAGGATCGTTTTTGCGTGCTCCAACAATAACCGAATATGAAGAAACATTCGGTGATTTGTTAAAAACGTCGTTTTGAGAGTTTGCTTTTTTGTCCTAACACACTGAGACTCCATGGAATTTAATTTTTTTGTTTCCATTGTTTAAGTTGTTCAACAATCGGTTCATAACGTTAAAATATCGGTTCAATCGGCAACACGTGGCTTTTCTTTGTTTACTTTGTGCAACAATTGAAAACGGTATTTCGTTGACCAACAATGGAATATAAGCAAAGGATCGGTTTTGCGGGCTCCAACAATATCCGAATATGAAGAAACATTCGGTGTTTTTTTTAAAAACGTCGGTCTGTTAGTGTGCTTTGTTGTCTTAACACGATTTTACTCCATGGCGTTTAATTTTGTTTTGTTTCCATTGTTTAAGTGGTTCAAAAATCGGCTTATAACGTTAAAATATCGGTTCAATCGGCAACACGTGGCTTTTTTTGTTTACATTGTGCAACAATGAAATACTGTATTTCGTTGCCCAACAACGGAATATAAGCAAAGGATCGGTTTTGCGGGCTCCAACAATAACCGAATATGAATAAACATTCGGTGTTTTGTTAAAAACGTCGGTTTGTTAGTTTGCTTTGTTGTCCTAAAACACAGCGACTCCATGGAATTTATTTGTTTCCATTGTTTAAGATGTTCAACAATCGGTTTATAACGTTAAAATGCCGGTTCAATCGGTAACACATGGCTTTTCTTTGTTTACATTCTGCAACAATGGAATACGGTATTTCGTTGCCCAACAATGGAGTATAAGCAAATATCGGTTTTGCGGCCTCCAACAATAACCGAATATGAAGAAAGATTCGGTGTTTTGTTAAAAACGTCAGTTTGTTAGTTTGCTTTGTTGTCCTAACACACTAAGACTCCATGGCATTTAGTTTATTTGTTTCCATTGTTTAAGTGGTTCAAAAATCGGCTTATAACGTTAAAATATAGGTTCAATCGGTAACACGTGCCTTTTTTTGTTTACATTGTGCAACAATGGAATACTGCATTTCGTTGACCAACAATGGAATATAAGCAAAGGATCGGTGTTGCGGGCTCCAACAATAACCGAATATGAAGCAACATTCGGTGTTTTGTTAAAAACGTCGGTTTGTTAGTTTGCTTTGTTGTCCTAAAACACTGCGACTCATTGGAATTTAATTTATTTGTTTCCATTGTTTAAGTTGTTCAACAATTGGTTTATAACGTTAAAATATTGGTTTAATCGGCAACACGTGGCTTTTCTTTCTTTACTTTGTGCAACAATGGAATACTGTATTTCGTTGCCCAACAATGGAATATAAGCAAAGGATCGGTTTTGCGGGCTCCAACAATAACCGAATATGAAGAAACATTCGGTGTTTTGTTAAAAACGTCGTTTTGATAGTTTGCTTTGTTGTCCTAACACACGGAGACTCCATGGAATTTAATTTATTTGTTTCCATTGTTTAAGTTATTCAACAATCGGTTTATAACATTAAAATATCTGTTCAATCGGTAACACGTGGCTTTTCTTTGTTTACTTTGTGCAACAATGGAATACGGTATATCGTTGCCCAACAATGGAATATAAGCAAAGGATCGGTTTTGCGGGCTCCAACAATAACCGAATATGAAGAAACATTCGGTGTTTTGTTAAAAACGTCGGTTTGTTAGTTTGCTTTGTTGTCCTACAACACTGCGACTCCATGGAATTTAATTTATTTGTTTCCATTGTTTAAGTTGTTCAACAATTGCTTTATAACGTTAAAATATTGGTTTAATCGGCAACACGTGGCTTTTCTTTGTTTACTTTGTGCAACAATTGAATACGGTATTTCGTTGACCAACAATGGAATATAAGCAAAGGATCGGTTTTGCGGGCTCCAACAATATCCGAATATGAAGAAACATTCGGTGTTTTTTTTAAAAACGTCGCTCTGTTAGTGTGCTTTGTTGTCTTAACACGATTTTACTCCATGGCGTTTAATTTTTTTTGTTTCCATTGTTTAAGTGGTTCAAAAATCGGCTTATAACGTTAAAATATCGGTTCAATCGGTAACACGTGGCTTTTCTTTGTTTACATTGTGCAACAATGGAATACGGTATTTCGTTGCCCAACAATGGAATATACGCAAAGGATCTGTTTTGCGGCCTCCAACAATAACCGAATATGAAGAAAGATTCGGTGTTTTGTTAAAAACGTCGGTTTGTTAGTTTGCTTTGTTGTCCTAACGCACTAAGACTCCATGGCATTTAGTTTATTTGTTTCCATTGTTTTAGTGGTTCACAAATCGGCTTATAACGTTAAAATATAGGTTCAATCGGTAACACGAGGCTTTTTTTTGTTTACATTGTGCAACAATGGAATACTGTATTTCGTTGCCCAACAATGGAATATAAGCAAAGGGTCTGTTTTGCGGGCTCCAACAATAACCGAATATGAAGAAACATTCGGTGATTTGTTAAAAACGTCGGTTTGTTAGTTTGCTTTGTTGTCCTAAAACACAGCGACTCCATGGAATTTAATTTATTTGTTTCCATTGTTTAAGATGTTCAACAATCGGTTTATAACGTTAAAATGCCGGTTCAATCGGTAACACATGGCTTTATTTTGTTTACATTCTGCAACAATGGAATACGGTATTTCGTTGCCCAACAATGGAGTATAAGCAAATATCGGTTTTGCGGCCTCCAACAATAACCGAATATGAAGAAAGATTCGGTGTTTTGTTAAAAACGTCAGTTTGTTAGTTTGTTTTGTTGTCCTAACACACTAAGACTCCATGGCATTTAGTTTATTTGTTTCCATTGTTTAAGTGGTTCAAAAATCGGCTTATAACGTTAAAATATAGGTTCAATCGGTAACACGTGCCTTTTTTTGTTTACATTGTGCAACAATGGAATACTGCATTTCGTTGCCCAACAATGAATATAAGCAAAGGATCGGTGTTGCGGGCTCCAACAATAACCGAATATGAAGAAACATTCGGTGTTTTGTTAAAAACGTCGGTTTGTTAGTATGCTTTGTTGTCCTAAAACACTGCGACTCATTGGAATTTAATTTATTTGTTTCCATTGTTTAAGTGGTTCACAAATCGGCTTATAACGTTAAAATATAGGTTCAATCGGTAACACGTGGCTTTTTTTTGTTTACATTGTGCAACAATGGAATACTGTATTTCGTTGCCCAACAATGGAATATAAGCAAAGGATCTGTTTTGCGTGCTCCAACAATAACCGAATATGAAGAAACATTCGGTGTTTCTTTAAAAACGTCGGTTTGTTAGTTTGCTTTGTTGTCCTAAAACACTGCGTCTTCATGGATTTTAATTTATTTGTTTCCATTGTTTAAGTTGTTCAACAATCGGTTCATAACGTTAAAATATCGGTTCAATCGGCAACACGTGGCTTTTCTTTGTTTACTTTGTGCAACAATTGAATACGGTATTTCGTTGACCAACAATGGAATATAAGCAAAGGATCGGTTTTGCGGGCTCCAACAATATCCGAATATGAAGAAACATTCGGTGTTTTTTTTAAAAACGTCGGTCTGTTAGTGTGCTTTGTTGTCTTAACACGATTTTACTCCATGGCGTTTAATTTTTTTTGTTTCCATTGTTTAAGTGGTTCAAAAATCGGCTTATAACGTTAAAATATCGGTTCAATCGGTAACACGTGGCTTTTCTTTGTTTACATTGTGCAACAATGGAATACGGTATTTCGTTGCCCAACAATGGAATATACGCAAAGGATCTGTTTTGCGGCCTCCAACAATAACCGAATATGAAGAAAGATTCGATGTTTTGTTAAAAACGTCGGTTTGTTAGTTTGCTTTGTTGTCCTAACGCACTAAGACTCCATGGCATTTAGTTTATTTGTTTCCATTGTTTAAGTGGATCACAAATCGGCTTATAACGTTAAAATATAGGTTCAATCGGTAACACGAGGCTTTTTTTTGAATACTTTGTGCAACAATGGAATACGGTATATCGTTGCCCAACAATGGAATATAAGCAAAGGATCGTTTTTGCGTGCTCCAACAATAACCGAATATGAAGAAACATTCGGTGTTTTGTTAAAAACGTCGGTTTGTTAGTATGCTTTGTTGTCCTAAAACACTGCGACTCATTGGAATTTAATTTATTTGTTTCCATTGTTTAAGTGGTTCACAAATCGGCTTATAACGTTAAAATATAGGTTCAATCGGTAACACGTGGCTTTTCTTTGTTTACATTGTGCAACAATGGAATACGGTATTTCGTTGCCCAACAATGGAATATAAGCAAAGGATCTGTTTTACGGGCTCCAACAATAACCGAATATGAAGAAACATTCGGTGATTTGTTAAAAACGTCGTTTTGAGAGTTTGCTTTTTTGTCCTAACACACTGAGACTCCATGGAATTTAATTTTTTTGTTTCCATTGTTTAAGTTGTTCAACAATCGGTTTATAACATAAAAATATCTGTTCAGTCGGTAACACGTGGCTTTTCTTTGAATACTTTGTGCAACAATGGAATACGGTATATCGTTGCCCAACAATGGAATATAAGCAAAGGATCGTTTTTGCGTGCTCCAACAATAACCGAATATGAAGAAACATTCGGTGTTTTGTTTAAAACGTCGGTTTGTTAGTTTGCTTTGTTGTCCTAAAACACTGCGACTTCATGGATTTTAATTTATTTGTTTCCATTGTTTAAGTTGTTCAACAATCGGTTCATAACGTTAAAATATCGGTTCAATCGGTAACACGTGGCTTTTCATTGTTTACTTTGTGTAACACTTGAATACGGTATTTCGTTTCCCAACAATGGAATATAAGCAAAGGATCGGTTTTGCGGGCTCCAACAATAACCGAATATGAAGAAACATTCGGTGTTTTTTTAAAAACATCGGTCTGTTAGTGTGCTTTGTTGTCTTAACACGATTTGACTCCATGGCATTTAATTTATTTGTTTCCATTGTTTAAGTTGTTCAACAATCGGTTTATAACGTTAAAATATCGGTTCAATCGGCAACACGTGGCTTTTTTTGTTTACATTGTGCAACAATGAAATACTGTATTTCGTTGCCCAACAACGGAATATAAGCAAAGGATCGGTTTTGCGGGCTCCAACAATAACCGAATATGAATAAACATTCGGTGTTTTGTTAAAAACGTCGGTTTGTTAGTTTGCTTTGTTGTCCTAAAACACAGCGACTCCATGGAATTTATTTGTTTCCATTGTTTAAGATGTTCAACAATCGGTTTATAACGTTAAAATGCCGGTTCAATCGGTAACACATGGCTTTTCTTTGTTTACATTCTGCAACAATGGAATACGGTATTTCGTTGCCCAACAATGGAGTATAAGCAAATATCGGTTTTGCGGCCTCCAACAATAACCGAATATGAAGAAAGATTCGGTGTTTTGTTAAAAACGTCAGTTTGTTAGTTTGCTTTGTTGTCCTAACACACTAAGACTCCATGGCATTTAGTTTATTTGTTTCCATTGTTTAAGTGGTTCAAAAATCGGCTTATAACGTTAAAATATAGGTTCAATCGGTAACACGTGCCTTTTTTTGTTTACATTGTGCAACAATGGAATACTGCATTTCGTTGACCAACAATGGAATATAAGCAAAGGATCGGTGTTGCGGGCTCCAACAATAACCGAATATGAAGAAACATTCGGTGTTTTGTTAAAAACGTCGGTTTGTTAGTTTGCTTTGTTGTCCTAAAACACTGCGACTCATTGGAATTTAATTTATTTGTTTCCATTGTTTAAGTTGTTCAACAATTGGTTTATAACGTTAAAATATTGGTTTAATCGGCAACACGTGGCTTTTCTTTCTTTACTTTGTGCAACAATGGAATACTGTATTTCGTTGCCCAACAATGGAATATAAGCAAAGGATCGGTTTTGCGGGCTCCAACAATAACCGAATATGAAGAAACATTCGGTGTTTTGTTAAAAACGTCGTTTTGATAGTTTGCTTTGTTGTCCTAACACACGGAGACTCCATGGAATTTAATTTATTTGTTTCCATTGTTTAAGTTATTCAACAATCGGTTTATAACATTAAAATATCTGTTCAATCGGTAACACGTGGTTTTTCTTTGTTTACTTTGTGCAACAATGGAATACGGTATATCGTTGCCCAACAATGGAATATAAGCAAAGGATCGGTTTTGCGGGCTCCAACAATAACCGAATATGAAGAAACATTCGGTGTTTTGTTAAAAACGTCGGTTTGTTAGTTTGCTTTGTTGTCCTACAACACTGCGACTCCATGGAATTTAATTTATTTGTTTCCATTGTTTAAGTTGTTCAACAATTGCTTTATAACGTTAAAATATTGGTTTAATCGGCAACACGTGGCTTTTCTTTGTTTACTTTGTGCAACAATTGAATACGGTATTTCGTTGACCAACAATGGAATATAAGCAAAGGATCGGTTTTGCGGGCTCCAACAATATCCGAATATGAAGAAACATTCGGTGTTTTTTTTAAAAACGTCGGTCTGTTAGTGTGCTTTGTTGTCTTAACACGATTTTACTCCATGGCGTTTAATTTTTTTTGTTTCCATTGTTTAAGTGGTTCAAAAATCGGCTTATAACGTTAAAATATCGGTTCAATCGGTAACACGTGGCTTTTCTTTGTTTACATTGTGCAACAATGGAATACGGTATTTCGTTGCCCAACAATGGAATATACGCAAAGGATCTGTTTTGCGGCCTCCAACAATAACCGAATATGAAGAAAGATTCGGTGTTTTGTTAAAAACGTCGGTTTGTTAGTTTGCTTTGTTGTCCTAACGCACTAAGACTCCATGGCATTTAGTTTATTTGTTTCCATTGTTTAAGTGGTTCAAAAATCGGCTTATAACGTTAAAATATAGGTTCAATCGGTAACACGTGCCTTTTTTTGTTTACATTGTGCAACAATGGAATTCTGCATTTCGTTGCCCAACAATGAATATAAGCAAAGGATCGGTGTTGCGGGCTCCAACAATAACCGAATATGAAGAAACATTCGGTGTTTTGTTAAAAACGTCGGTTTGTTAGTATGCTTTGTTGTCCTAAAACACTGCGACTCATTGGAATTTAATTTATTTGTTTCCATTGTTTAAGTGGTTCACAAATCGGCTTATAACGTTAAAATATAGGTTCAATCGGTAACACGTGGCTTTTCTTTGTTTACATTGTGCAACAATGGAATACGGTATTTCGTTGCCCAACAATGGAATATAAGCAAAGGATCTGTTTTGCGGGCTCCAACAATAACCGAATATGAAGAAACATTCGGTGATTTGTTAAAAACGTCGTTTTGAGAGTTTGCTTTTTTGTCCTAACACACTGAGACTCCATGGAATTTAATTTTTTTGTTTCCATTGTTTAAGTTGTTCAACAATCGGTTTATAACATAAAAATATCTGTTCAATCGGTAACACGTGGCTTTTCTTTGATTACTTTGTGCAACAATGGAATACGGTATATCGTTGCCCAACAATGGAATATAAGCAAAGGATCGTTTTTGCGTGCTCCAACAATAACCGAATATGAAGAAACATTCGGTGTTTTGTTTAAAACGTCGGTTTGTTAGTTTGCTTTGTTGTCCTAAAACACTGCGACTTCATGGATTTTAATTTATTTGTTTCCATTGTTTAAGTTGTTCAACAATCGGTTCATAACGTTAAAATATCGGTTCAATCGGTAACACGTGGCTTTTCATTGTTTACTTTGTGTAACACTTGAATACGGTATTTCGTTTCCCAACAATGGAATATAAGCAAAGGATCGGTTTTGCGGGCTCCAACAATAACCGAATATGAAGAAACATTCGGTGTTTTTTTAAAAACATCGGTCTGTTAGTGTGCTTTGTTGTCTTAACACGATTTGACTCCATGGCATTTAATTTATTTGTTTCCATTGTTTAAGTTGTTCAACAATCGGTTTATAACGTTAAAATATCGGTTCAATCGGCAACACGTGGCTTTTTTTGTTTACATTGTGCAACAATGAAATACTGTATTTCGTTGCCCAACAACGGAATATAAGCCAAGGATCGGTTTTGCGGGCTCCAACAATAACCGAATATGAATAAACATTCGGTGTTTTGTTAAAAACGTCGGTTTGTTAGTTTGCTTTGTTGTCCTAAAACACAGCGACTCCATGGAATTTATTTGTTTCCATTGTTTAAGATGTTCAACAATCGGTTTATAACGTTAAAATGCCGGTTCAATCGGTAACACATGGCTTTTCTTTGTTTACATTCTGCAACAATGGAATACGGTATTTCGTTGCCCAACAATGGAGTATAAGCAAATATCGGTTTTGCGGCCTCCAACAATAACCGAATATGAAGAAAGATTCGGTGTTTTGTTAAAAACGTCAGTTTGTTAGTTTGCTTTGTTGTCCTAACACACTAAGACTCCATGGCATTTAGTTTATTTGTTTCCATTGTTTAAGTGGTTCAAAAATCGGCTTATAACGTTAAAATATAGGTTCAATCGGTAACACGTGCCTTTTTTTGTTTACATTGTGCAACAATGGAATACTGCATTTCGTTGACCAACAATGGAATATAAGCAAAGGATCGGTGTTGCGGGCTCCAACAATAACCGAATATGAA
This sequence comes from Maratus speciosus, assembly GCA_963932465.1. Taxonomy (NCBI): domain Eukaryota; kingdom Metazoa; phylum Arthropoda; class Arachnida; order Araneae; family Salticidae; genus Maratus; species Maratus speciosus. The sequence goes on from CAWVRF010001084.1 coordinate 351,497, forward strand.
GAAACATTCGGTGTTTTGTTAAAAACGTCGGTTTGTTAGTTTGCTTTGTTGTCCTAAAACACTGCGACTCATTGGAATTTAATTTATTTGTTTCCATTGTTTAAGTTGTTCAACAATTGGTTTATAACGTTAAAATATTGGTTTAATCGGCAACACGTGGCTTTTTTTCTTTACTTTGTGCAACAATGGAATACTGTATTTCGTTGCCCAACAATGGAATATAAGCAAAGGATCGGTTTTGCGGGCTCCAACAATAACCGAATGTGAAGAAACATTCGGTGTTTTGTTAAAAACGTCGTTTTGATAGTTTGCTTTGTTGTCCTAACACACGGAGACTCCATGGAATTTAATTTATTTGTTTCCATTGTTTAAGTTATTCAACAATCGGTTTATAACATTAAAATATCTGTTCAATCGGTAACACGTGGCTTTTCTTTGTTTACTTTGTGCAACAATGGAATACGGTATATCGTTGCCCAACAATGGAATATAAGCAAAGGATCGGTTTTGCGGGCTCCAACAATAACCGAATATGAAGAAACATTCGGTGTTTTGTTAAAAACGTCGGTTTGTTAGTTTGCTTTGTTGTCCTACAACACTGCGACTCCATGGAATTTAATTTATTTGTTTCCATTGTTTAAGTTGTTCAACAATTGCTTTATAACGTTAAATTATTGGTTTAATCGGCAACACGTGGCTTTTCTTTGTTTACTTTGTGCAACAATTGAATACGGTATTTCGTTGACCAACAATGGAATATAAGCAAAGGATCGGTTTTGCGGGCTCCAACAATATCCGAATATGAAGAAACATTCGGTGTTTTTTTTAAAAACGTCGGTCTGTTAGTGTGCTTTGTTGTCTTAACACGATTTTACTCCATGGCGTTTAATTTTTTTTGTTTCCATTGTTTAAGTGGTTCAAAAATCGGCTTATAACGTTAAAATATCGGTTCAATCGGTAACACGTGGCTTTTCTTTGTTTACATTGTGCAACAATGGAATACGGTATTTCGTTGCCCAACAATGGAATATACGCAAAGGATCTGTTTTGCGGCCTCCAACAATAACCGAATATGAAGAAAGATTCGGTGTTTTGTTAAAAACGTCGGTTTGTTAGTTTGCTTTGTTGTCCTAACGCACTAAGACTCCATGGCATTTAGTTTATTTGTTTCCATTGTTTTAGTGGTTCACAAATCGGCTTATAACGTTAAAATATAGGTTCAATCGGTAACACGAGGCTTTTTTTTGTTTACATTGTGCAACAATGGAATACTGTATTTCGTTGCCCAACAATGGAATATAAGCAAAGGATCTGTTTTGCGGGCTCCAACAATAACCGAATATGAAGAAACATTCGGTGATTTGTTAAAAACGTCGGTTTGTTAGTTTGCTTTGTTGTCCTAAAACACAGCGACTCCATGGAATTTAATTTATTTGTTTCCATTGTTTAAGATGTTCAACAATCGGTTTATAACGTTAAAATGCCGGTTCAATCGGTAACACATGGCTTTATTTTGTTTACATTCTGCAACAATGGAATACGGTATTTCGTTGCCCAACAATGGAGTATAAGCAAAGGATCGGTTTTGCGGGCTCCAACAATAACCGAATATTAAGAAACATTCGGTGTTTTGTTAAAAAGGTCGGATTGTTAGTTTGCTTTGTTGTCCTAACACACTAAGACTCCATGGCATTTAGTTTATTTGTTTCCATTGTTTAAGTGGTTCAAAAATCGGCTTATAACGTTAAAATATAGGTTCAATCGGTAACACGTGCCTTTTTTTGTTTACATTGTGCAACAATGGAATACTGCATTTCGTTGCCCAACAATGAATATAAGCAAAGGATCGGTGTTGCGGGCTCCAACAATAACCGAATATGAAGAAACATTCGGTGTTTTGTTAAAAACGTCGGTTTGTTAGTATGCTTTGTTGTCCTAAAACACTGCGACTCATTGGAATTTAATTTATTTGTTTCCATTGTTTAAGTGGTTCACAAATCGGCTTATAACGTTAAAATATAGGTTCAATCGGTAACACGTGGCTTTTCTTTGTTTACATTGTGCAACAATGGAATACGGTATTTCGTTGCCCAACAATGGAATATAAGCAAAGGATCTGTTTTGCGGGCTCCAACAATAACCGAATATGAAGAAACATTCGGTGATTTGTTAAAAACGTCGTTTTGAGAGTTTGCTTTTTTGTCCTAACACACTGAGACTCCATGGAATTTAATTTTTTTGTTTCCATTGTTTAAGTTGTTCAACAATCGGTTTATAACATAAAAATATCTGTTCAATCGGTAACACGTGGCTTTTCTTTGATTACTTTGTGCAACAATGGAATACGCTATATCGTTGCCCAACAATGGAATATAAGCAAAGGATCGTTTTTGCGTGCTCCAACAATAACCGAATATGAAGAAACATTCGGTGTTTTGTTTAAAACGTCGGTTTGTTAGTTTGCTTTGTTGTCCTAAATCACTGCGACTTCATGGATTTTAATTTATTTGTTTCCATTGTTTAAGTTGTTCAACAATCGGTTTATAACGTTAAAATATCGGTTCAATCGGCAACACGTGGCTTTTTTTGTTTACATTGTGCAACAATGAAATACTGTATTTCGTTGCCCAACAACGGAATATAAGCAAAGGATCGGTTTTGCGGGCTCCAACAATAACCGAATATGAATAAACATTCGGTGTTTTGTTAAAAACGTCGGTTTGTTAGTTTGCTTTGTTGTCCTAAAACACAGCGACTCCAAGGAATTTATTTGTTTCCATTGTTTAAGATGTTCAACAATCGGTTTATAACGTTAAAATGCCGGATCAATCGGTAACACATGGCTTTTCTTTGTTTACATTCTGCAACAATGGAATACGGTATTTCGTTGCCCAACAATGGAGTATAAGCAAATATCGGTTTTGCGGCCTCCAACAATAACCGAATATGAAGAAAGATTCGGTGTTTTGTTAAAAACGTCAGTTTGTTAGTTTGCTTTGTTGTCCTAACACACTAAGACTCCATGGCATTTAGTTTATTTGTTTCCATTGTTTAAGTGGTTCAAAAATCGGCTTATAACGTTAAAATATAGGTTCAATCGGTAACACGTGCCTTTTTTTGTTTACATTGTGCAACAATGGAATACTGCATTTCGTTGACCAACAATGGAATATAAGCAAAGGATCGGTGTTGCGGGCTCCAACAATAACCGAATATGAAGAAACATTCGGTGTTTTGTTAAAAACGTCGGTTTGTTAGTTTGCTTTGTTGTCCTAAAACACTGCGACTCATTGGAATTTAATTTATTTGTTTCCATTGTTTAAGTTGTTCAACAATTGGTTTATAACGTTAAAATATTGGTTTAATCGGCAACACGTGGCTTTTCTTTCTTTACTTTGTGCAACAATGGAATACTGTATTTCGTTGCCCAACAATGGAATATAAGCAAAGGATCGGTTTTGCGGGCTCCAACAATAACCGAATATGAAGAAACATTCGGTGTTTTGTTAAAAACGTCGTTTTGATAGTTTGCTTTGTTGTCCTAACACACGGAGACTCCATGGAATTTAATTTATTTGTTTCCATTGTTTAAGTTATTCAACAATCGGTTTATAACATTAAAATATCTGTTCAATCGGTAACACGTGGCTTTTCTTTGTTTACTTTGTGCAACAATGGAATACGGTATATCGTTGCCCAACAATGGAATATAAGCAAAGGATCGGTTTTGCGGGCTCCAACAATAACCGAATATGAAGAAACATTCGGTGTTTTGTTAAAAACGTCGGTTTGTTAGTTTGCTTTGTTGTCCTACAACACTGCGACTCCATGGAATTTAATTTATTTGTTTCCATTGTTTAAGTTGTTCAACAATTGCTTTATAACGTTAAAATATTGGTTTAATCGGCAACACGTGGCTTTTCTTTGTTTACTTTGTGCAACAATTGAATACGGTATTTCGTTGACCAACAATGGAATATAAGCAAAGGATCGGTTTTGCGGGCTCCAACAATATCCGAATATGAAGAAACATTCGGTGTTTTTTTTAAAAACGTCGGTCTGTTAGTGTGCTTTGTTGTCTTAACACGATTTTACTCCATGGCGTTTAATTTTTTTTGTTTCCATTGTTTAAGTGGTTCAAAAATCGGCTTATAACGTTAAAATATCGGTTCAATCGGTAACACGTGGCTTTTTTTTGTTTACATTGTGCAACAATGGAATACTGTATTTCGTTGCCCAACAATGGAATATAAGCAAAGGATCTGTTTTGCGTGCTCCAACAATAAACGAATATGAAGAAACATTCGGTGTTTCGTTAAAAACGTCGGTTTGTTAGTTTGCTTTGTTGTCCTAAAACACTGCGTCTTCATGGATTTTAATTTATTTGTTTCCATTGTTTAAGTTGTTCAACAATCGGTTCATAACGTTAAAATATCGGTTCAATCGGTAACACGTGGCTTTTCATTGTTTACTTTGTGTAACAATTGAATACGGTATTTCGTTTCCCAACAATGGAATATAAGCAAAGGATCGGTTTTGCGGGCTCCAACATAACCGAATATGAAGAAACATTCGGTGTTTTTTTAAAAACATCGGTCTGTTAGTGTGCTTTGTTGTCTTAACACGATTTGACTCCATGGCATTTAATTTATTTGTTTCCATTGTTTAAGTTGTTCAACAATCGGTTTATAACGTTAAAATATCGGTTCAATCGGAAACACGTGGCTTTTTTTGTTTACATTGTGCAACAATGAAATATTGTATTTCGTTGCCCAACAACGGAATATAAGCAAAGGATCGGTTTTGCGGGCTCCAACAATAACCGAATGTGAATAAACATTCGGTGTTTTGTTAAAAACGTCGGATTGTTAGTTTGCTTTGTTGTCCTAAAACACTGAGACTCCATGGAATTTAATTTATTTGTTTTCTTTGTTTAAGTTGTTGAACAATCGGTTTGTAACGTTAAAATATCGGTTCAATGGGTAACACATGGCTTTTCTTTGTTTACATTGTGCAACAATGGAATACGGTATTTCGTTGCCCAACAATGGAATATAAGCGAAGGATCTGTTTTGCGGGCTCCAACAATAACCGAATATGAAGAAACATTCGGTGATTTGTTAAAAACGTCGTTTTGAGAGTTTGCTTTTTTGTCCTAACACACTGAGACTCCATGGAATTTAATTTTTTTCTTTCCATTGTTTAAGTTGTTCAACAATCGGTTTATAACATAAAAATATCTGTTCAATCGGTAACACGTGGCTTTTCTTTGATTACTTTGTGCAACAATGGAATACGGTATATCGTTGCCCAACAATGGAATATAAGCAAAGGATCGTTTTTGCGTGCTCCAACAATAACCGAATATGAAGAAACATTCGGCGTTTTGTTTAAAACGTCGGTTTGTTAGTTTGCTTTGTTGTCCTAAAACACTGCGACTTCATGGATTTTAATTTATTTGTTTCCATTGTTTAAGTTGTTCAACAATCGGTTCATAACGTTAAAATATCGGTTCAATCGGTAACACGTGGCTTTTCATTGCTTACTTTGTGTAACACTTGAATACGGTATTTCGTTTCCCAACAATGGAATATAAGCAAAGGATCGGTTTTGCGGGCTCCAACAATAACCGAATATGAAGAAACATTCGGTGTTTTTTTAAAAACATCGGTCTGTTAGTGTGCTTTGTTGTCTTAACACGATTTGACTCCATGGCATTTAATTTATTTGTTTCCATTGTTTAAGTTGTTCAACAATCGGTTTATAACGTTAAAATATCGGTTCAATCGGCAACACGTGGCTTTTTTTGTTTACATTGTGCAACAATGAAATACTGTATTTCGTTGCCCAACAACGGAATATAAGCAAAGGATCGGTTTTGCGGGCTCCAACAATAACCGAATATGAATAAACATTCGGTGTTTTGTTAAAAACGTCGGTTTGTTAGTTTGCTTTGTTGTCCTAAAACACAGCGACTCCATGGAATTTATTTGTTTCCATTGTTTAAGATGTTCAACAATCGGTTTATAACGTTAAAATGCCGGTTCAATCGGTAACACATGGCTTTTCTTTGTTTACATTCTGCAACAATGGAATACGGTATTTCGTTGCCCAACAATGGAGTATAAGCAAATATTGGTTTTGCGGCCTCCAACAATAACCGAATATGAAGAAAGATTCGGTGTTTTGTTAAAAACGTCAGTTTGTTAGTTTGCTTTGTTGTCCTAACACACTAAGACTCCATGGCATTTAGTTTATTTGTTTCCATTGTTTAAGTGGTTCAACAATTGCTTTATAACGTTAAAATATTGGTTTAATCGGCAACACGTGGCTTTTCTTTGTTTACTTTGTGCAACAATTGAATACGGTATTTCGTTGACCAACAATGGAATATAAGCAAAGGATCGGTTTTGCGGGCTCCAACAATATCCGAATATGAAGAAACATTCGGTGTTTTTTTTAAAAACGTCGGTCTGTTAGTGTGCTTTGTTGTCTTAACACGATTTTACTCCATGGCGTTTAATTTTTTTTGTTTCCATTGTTTAAGTGGTTCAAAAATCGGCTTATAACGTTAAAATATCGGTTCAATCGGTAACACGTGGCTTTTCTTTGTTTACATTGTGCAACAATGGAATACGGTATTTCGTTCCTCAACAATGGAATATACGCAAAGGATCTGTTTTGCGGCCTCCAACAATAACCGAATATGAAGAAAGATTCGGTGTTTTGTTAAAAACGTCGGTTTGTTAGTTTGCTTTGTTGTCCTAACGCACTAAGACTCCATGGCATTTAGTTTATTTGTTTCCATTGTTTTAGTGGTTCACAAATCGGCTTATAACGTTAAAATATAGGTTCAATCGGTAACACGTGGCTTTTTTTTGTTTACATTGTGCAACAATGGAATACTGTATTTCGTTGCCCAACAATGGAATATAAGCAAAGGATCTGTTTTGCGTGCTCCAACAATAACCGAATATGAAGAAACATTCGGTGTTTCGTTAAAAACGTCGGTTTGTTAGTTTGCTTTGTTGTCCTAAAACACTGCGTCTTCATGGATTTTAATTTATTTGTTTCCATTGTTTAAGTTGTTCAACAATCGGTTCATAACGTTAAAATATCGGTTCAATCGGTAACACGTGGCTTTTCATTGTTTACTTTGTGTAACGATTGAATACGGTATTTCGTTTCCCAACAATGGAATATAAGCAAAGGATCGGTTTTGCGGGCTCCAACATAACCGAATATGAAGAAACATTCGGTGTTTTTTTAAAAACATCGGTCTGTTAGTGTGCTTTGTTGTCTTAACACGATTTGACTCCATGGCATTTAATTTATTTGTTTCCATTGTTTAAGTTGTTCAACAATCGGTTTATAACGTTAAAATATCGGTTCAATCGGAAACACGTGGCTTTTTTTGTTTACATTGTGCAACAATGAAATATTGTATTTCGTTGCCCAACAACGGAATATAAGCAAAGGATCGGTTTTGCGGGCTCCAACAATAACCGAATGTGAATAAACATTCGGTGTTTTGTTAAAAACGTCGGATTGTTAGTTTGCTTTGTTGTCCTAAAACACTGAGACTCCATGGAATTTAATTTATTTGTTTTCTTTGTTTAAGTTGTTGAACAATCGGTTTGTAACGTTAAAATATCGGTTCAATGGGTAACACATGGCTTTTCTTTGTTTACATTGTGCAACAATGGAATACGGTATTTCGTTGCCCAACAATGGAATATAAGCAAAGGATCTGTTTTGCGGGCTCCAACAATAACCGAATATGAAGAAACATTCGGTGATTTGTTTAAAACGTCGGTTTGTTAGTTTGCTTTGTTGTCCTAAAACACTGCGACTTCATGGATTTTAATTTATTTGTTTCCATTGTTTAAGTTGTTCAACAATCGGTTCATAACGTTAAAATATCGGTTCAATCGGTAACACGTGGCTTTTCATTGCTTACTTTGTGTAACACTTGAATACGGTATTTCGTTTCCCAACAATGGAATATAAGCAAAGGATCGGTTTTGCGGGCTCCAACAATAACCGAATATGAAGAAACATTCGGTGTTTTTTTAAAAACATCGGTCTGTTAGTGTGCTTTGTTGTCTTAACACGATTTGACTCCATGGCATTTAATTTATTTGTTTCCATTGTTTAAGTTGTTCAACAATCGGTTTATAACGTTAAAATATCGGTTCAATCGGCAACACGTGGCTTTTTTTGTTTACATTGTGCAACAATGAAATACTGTATTTCGTTGCCCAACAACGGAATATAAGCAAAGGATCGGTTTTGCGGGCTCCAACAATAACCGAATATGAATAAACATTCGGTGTTTTGTTAAAAACGTCGGTTTGTTAGTTTGCTTTGTTGTCCTAAAACACAGCGACTCCATGGAATTTATTTGTTTCCATTGTTTAAGATGTTCAACAATCGGTTTATAACGTTAAAATGCCGGTTCAATCGGTAACACATGGCTTTTCTTTGTTTACATTCTGCAACAATGGAATACGGTATTTCGTTGCCCAACAATGGAGTATAAGCAAATATTGGTTTTGCGGCCTCCAACAATAACCGAATATGAAGAAAGATTCGGTGTTTTGTTAAAAACGTCAGTTTGTTAGTTTGCTTTGTTGTCCTAACACACTAAGACTCCATGGCATTTAGTTTATTTGTTTCCATTGTTTAAGTGGTTCAAAAATCGGCTTATAACGTTAAAATATAGGTTCAATCGGTAACACGTGCCTTTTTTTGTTTACATTGTGCAACAATGGAATACTGCATTTCGTTGACCAACAATGGAATATAAGCAAAGGATCGGTGTTGCGGGCTCCAACAATAACCGAATATAAAGAAACATTCGGTGTTTTGTTAAAAACGTCGGTTTGTTAGTTTGCTTTGTTGTCCTAACACACGGAGGCTCCATGGAATTTAATTTATTTGTTTCCGTTGTTTAAGTTATTCAACAATCGGTTTATAACATTAAAATATCTGTTCAATCGGTAACACGTGGCTTTTCTTTGTTTACTTTGTGCAACAATGGAATACGGTATATCGTTGCCCAACAATGGAATATAAGCAAAGGATCGGTTTTGCGGGCTCCAACAATAACCGAATATGAAGAAACATTCGGTGTTTTGTTAAAAACGTCGGTTTGTTAGTTTGCTTTGTTGTCCTACAACACTGCGACTCCATGGAATTTAATTTATTTGTTTCCATTGTTTAAGTTGTTCAACAATTGCTTTATAACGTTAAAATATTGGTTTAATCGGCAACACGTGGCTTTTCTTTGTTTACTTTGTGCAACAATTGAATACGGTATTTCGTTGACCAACAATGGAATATAAGCAAAGGATCGGTTTTGCGGGCTCCAACAATATCCGAATATGAAGAAACATTCGGTGTTTTTTTTTAAAAACGTCGGTCTGTTAGTGTGCTTTGTTGTCTTAACACGATTTTACTCCATGGCGTTTAATTTTTTTTGTTTCCATTGTTTAAGTGGTTCAAAAATCGGCTTATAACGTTAAAATATCGGTTCAATCGGTAACACGTGGCTTTTTTTGTTTACATTGTGCAACAATGGAATACGGTATTTCGTTGCCCAACAATGGAATATAAGCAAAGGATCTGTTTTGCGGGCTCCAACAATAACCGAATATGAAGAAACATTCGGTGATTTGTTAAAAACGTCGGTTTGTTAGTTTGCTTTGTTGTCCTAAAACACAGCGACTCCATGGAATTTAATTTATTTGTTTCCATTGTTTAAGATGTTCAACAATCGGTTTATAACGTTAAAATGCCGGTTCAATCGGTAACACATGGCTTTATTTTGTTTACATTCTGCAACAATGGAATACGGTATTTCGTTGCCCAACAATGGAGTATAAGCAAATATCGGTTTTGCGGCCTCCAACAATAACCGAATATGAAGAAAGATTCGGTGTTTTGTTAAAAACGTCAGTTTGTTAGTTTGCTTTGTTGTCCTAACACACTAAGACTCCATGGCATTTAGTTTATTTGTTTCCATTGTTTAAGTGGTTCAAAAATCGGCTTATAACGTTAAAATATAGGTTCAATCGGTAACACGTGCCTTTTTTTGTTTACATTGTGCAACAATGGAATACTGCATTTCGTTGCCCAACAATGGAATATAAGCAAAGGATCGGTTTTGCGGGCTCCAACAATAACCGAATATGAAGAAACATTCGGTGTTTTGTTAAAAACGTCGGTTTGTTAGTTTGCTTTGTTGTCCTAAAACACTGCGACTTCATGGATTTTAATTTATTTGTTTCCATTGTTTAAGATGTTCAACAATCGGTTTATAACGTTAAAATGCCGGTTCAATCGGTAACACATGGCTTTATTTTGTTTACATTCTGCAACAATGGAATACGGTATTTCGTTGCCCAACAATGGAGTATAAGCAAATATCGGTTTTGCGGCCTCCAACAATAACCGAATATGAAGAAAGATTCGGTGTTTTGTTAAAAACGTCAGTTTGTTAGTTTGCTTTGTTGTCCTAACACACTAAGACTCCATGGCATTTAGTTTATTTGTTTCCATTGTTTAAGTGGTTCAAAAATCGGCTTATAACGTTAAAATATTGGTTTAATAGGCAACACGTGGCTTTTCTTTGTTAACTTTGTGCAACAATTGAATACGGTATTTCGTTGACCAACAATGGAATATAAGCAAAGGATCGGTTTTGCGGGCTCCAACAGTATCCGAATATGAAGAAACATTCGGTGTTTTTTTTTTAAAAACGTCGGTCTGTTAGTGTGCTTTGTTGTCTTAACACGATTTAACTCCATGGCGTTTAATTTTTTTTTATTTCCATTGTTTAAGTGGTTCAAAAATCGGCTTATAACGTTAAAATATCGGTTCAATCGGTAACACATTGCTTTTTTTGTTTACATTGTGCAACAGTGGAATACGGTATTTCGTTGCCCAACAATGGAATATAAGCAAAGGATCGGTTTTCCGGCCTCCAACAATAACCGAATATGAAGAAAGATTCGGTGTTTTGTTAAAAACGTCGGTTTGTTAGTTTGCTCTATTGTCCTAACACACTAAGACTCCATGGCATTTAGTTTATTTGTTTCCATTGTTTAAGTGGTTCACAAATCGGCTTATAACGTTAAAATATAGGTTCAATCGGTAACACGTGGCTTTTTTTTGTTTACATTGTGCAACAATGGAATACTGTATTTCGTTGCCCAACAATGGAATATAAGCAAAGGATCTGTTTTGCGGGCTCCAACAATAACCGAATATGAAGAAACATTCGGCGATTTGTTAAAAACGTCGTTTTGAGAGTTTGCTTTTTTGTCCTAACACACTGAGACTCCATGGAATTTAATTTTTTTGTTTCCATTGTTTAAGTTGTTCAACAATCGGTTTATAACAAAAAAATATCTGTTCAATCGGTAACACGTGGCTTTTCTTTGTTTACTTTGTGCAACAATGGAATACGGTATATCGTTGCCCAACAATGGAATATAAGCAAAGGATCGTTTTTGCGTGCTCCAACAATAACCGAATATGAAGAAACATTCGGTGTTTTGTTAAAAACTTCGGTTTGTTAGTTTGCTTTGTTGTCTTAAAACACTGCGACTTCATGGATTTTAATTTATTTGTTTCCATTGTTTAAGTTGTTCAACAATCGGTTCATAACGTTAAAATATCGGTTTAATCGGTAACACGTGGCTTTTCATTGTTTACTTTGTGTAACAATTGAATACGGTATTTCGTTTCCCAACAATGGAATATAAGCAAAGGATCGGTTTTGCGGGCTCCAACAATATCCGAATATGAAGAAACATTCGGTGTTTTTTTTAAAAACGTCGGTCTGTTAGTGTGCTTTGTTGTCTTAACACGATTTAACTCCATGGCGTTTAATTTTTTTTGTTTCCATTGTTTAAGTGGTTCAAAAATCGGCTTATAACGTTAAAATATCGGTTCAATCGGTAACACATGGCTTTTCTTTGTTTACATTGTGCAACAATGGAATACTGTATTTCGTTGCCCAACAATGGAATATAAGCAAAGGATCTTTTTTGCGGGCTCCAACAATAACCGAATATGAAGAAACATTCGGTGATTTGTTAAAAACGTCGTTTTGAGAGTTTGATTTTTTGTCCTAACACACTGAGACTCCATGGAATTTAATTTTTTTGTTTCCATTGTTTAAGTTGTTCAACAATCGGTTTATAACGTTAAAATATCGGTTCAATCGGTAACACGTGGCTTTTCATTGTTTACTTTGTGTAACAATTGAATACGGTATTTCGTTTCCCAACAATGGAATATAAGCAAAGGATCGGTTTTGCGGGCTCCAACAATAACCGAATATGAAGAAACATTCGGTGTTTTTTTAAAAAAATCGGTCTGTTAGTGTGCTTTGTTGTCTTAACACGATTTGACTCCATGGCATTTAATTTATTTGTTTCCATTGTTTAAGTTGTTCAACAATCGGTTTATAACGTTAAAATATCGGTTCAATCGGCAACACGTGGCTTTTTTTGTTTACATTGTGCAACAATGAAATACTGTATTTCGTTGCCCAACAACGGAATATAAGCAAAGGATCGGTTTTGCGGGCTCCAACAATAACCGAATGTGAATAAACATTCGGTGTTTTGTTAAAAACGTCGGATTGTTAGTTTGCTTTGTTGTCCTAAAACACTGCGACTCCATGGAATTTAATTTATTTGTTTACTTTGTTTAAGTTGTTGAACAATCGGTTTGTAACGTTAAAATATCGGTTCAATGGGTAACACATGGCTTTTCTTTGTTTACATTGTGCAACAATGGAATACGGTATTTCGTTGCCCAACAATGGAATATAAGCAAATTATCGGTTTTGCGGCCTCCAACAATAACCGAAAATGAAGAAATATTCGGTGTTTTGTTAAAAACGTCGGTTTGTTAGTTTGCTTTGTTGTCCTAACACACTACGACTCCATGGCATTTAGTTTATTTGTTTCCATTGTTTTCGTGGTTCAAAAATCGGCTCATAACGTAAAAATATACGTTAGATCGGTAACACGTGGCTTTTTTTTGTTTACATTGTGCAACAATGGAATACTGTATTTCGTTGCCCAACAATGGAATATAAGCAAAGGATCGGTTTTGCGGGCTCCGACAATAACCGAATATGAAGAAACATTCGGTGTTTTGTTAAAAACGTCGTTTTGATAGTTTGCTTTGTTGTCCTAACACACTGAGACTCCGTGGAATTTAATTTATTTGTTTCCATTGTTTAAGTTGTTCAACAATCGGTTTATAACGTTAAAATATCGGTTCAATCGGCAACACGTGGCTTTTTTTGTTTACATTGTGCAACAATGAAATACTGTATTTCGTTGCCCAACAACGGAATATAAGCAAAGGATCGGTTTTGCGGGCTCCAACAATAACCGAATGTGAATAAACATTCGGTGTTTTGTTAAAAACGTCGGATTGTTAGTTTGCTTTGTTGTCCTAAAACACTGCGACTCCATGGAATTTAATTTATTTGTTTACTTTGTTTAAGTTGTTGAACAATCGGTTTGTAACGTTAAAATATCGGTTCAATGGGTAACACATGGCTTTTCTTTGTTTACATTGTGCAACAATGGAATACGGTATTTCGTTGCCCAACAATGGAATATAAGCAAATTATCGGTTTTGCGGCCTCCAACAATAACCGAAAATGAAGAAATATTCGGTGTTTTGTTAAAAACGTCGGTTTGTTAGTTTGCTTTGTTGTCCTAACACACTACGACTCCATGGCATTTAGTTTATTTGTTTCCATTGTTTTCGTGGTTCAAAAATCGGCTCATAACGTAAAAATATACGTTAGATCGGTAACACGTGGCTTTTTTTTGTTTACATTGTGCAACAATGGAATACTGTATTTCGTTGCCCAACAATGGAATATAAGCAAAGGATCGGTTTTGCGGGCTCCGACAATAACCGAATATGAAGAAACATTCGGTGTTTTGTTAAAAACGTCGTTTTGATAGTTTGCTTTGTTGTCCTAACACACTGAGACTCCGTGGAATTTAATTTATTTGTTTCCATTGTTTAAGTTGTTCAACAATCGGTTTATAACATTAAAATATCTGTTCAATCGGTAACACGTGGCTTTTCTTTGTTTACTTTGTGAAACAATGGAATACGGTATATCGTTGGCCAACAATGGAATATAAGCAAAGGATCGGTTTTGTGGGCTCCAACAATAACCGAATATGAAGAAACATTCGGTGTTTTGTTAAAAACGTCGGTTTGTTAGTTTGCTTTGTTGTCCTAAAACACTGCGACTCCATGGAATTTAATTTATTTGTTTCCATTGTTTAAGTTGTTCAACAATCGGTTTATAACGTTAAAATGCCGGTTCAATCGGTAACACCTGGCTTTTCTTTGTTTACATTGTGCAATAATGGAATACGGTATTTCGTTGCCCAACAATGGAGTATAAGCAAAGGATCGGTTTTGCGGGCTCCAACAATAACAGAATATGAAGAGACATTCGGTGTTTTGTTAAAAACGTCGGTTTGTTAGTTTGCTTTGTTGTCCTAAAACACAGCGACTCCATGGCATTTAATTTATTTGTTTCCATTGTTTAAGTTGTTCAACAATCGGTTTATAACGATAAAATATCTGTTCAATCGGTAACACTTGGCTTTTCTTTGTTTATTTTGTGCAACAATGGAATACGGTATATCGTTTCCCACCAATGGAATATAAGCAAAGGATCGGTTTTGCGGGCTCCAACAATAACCGAATATTAAGAAACATTCGGTGTTTTGTTAAAAAGGACGGATTGTTTGTTTGCTTTGTTGTCCTGAATCACTGCGACTCCATGGAATTTAATTTATTTGTTTCCATTGTTTATGTTGTTCAACAATTGGTTTATAACGTTAAAATATTGGTTTAATCGGCAACACGTGGCTTTTCTTTGTTTACTTTGTGCAACAATTGAATACGGTATTTCGTTGACCAACAATGGAATATAAGCAAAGGATCGGTTTTGCGGGCTCCAACAATATCCGAATATGAAGAAACATACGGTGTTCTTTTTAAAAACGTCGGTCTGTTAGTGTGCTTTGTTGTCTTAACACCATTTAACTCCATGGCGTTTAATTTTTTTGTTTCCATTGTTTAAGTGGTTCAAAAATCGGCTTATAACGTAAAAATATCGGTTCAATCGGTAACACATGGCTTTTCTTTGTTTACATTGTGCAACAATGGAATACGGTATTTCGTTGCCCAACAATGGAATATAAGCAAAGGATCGGTTTTGCGGCCTCCAACAATAACCGAAAATGAAGAAATATTCGGTGTTTTGTTAAAAACGTCGGTTTGTTAGTTTGCTTTGTTGTCCTAACACACTACGACTCCATGGCATTTAGTTTATTTGTTTCCATTGTTTTCGTGGTTCAAAAATCGGCTCATAACGTAAAAATATACGTTAGATCGGTAACACGTGGCTTTTTTTTGTTTACATTGTGCAACAATGGAATACTGTATTTCGTTGCCCAACAATGGAATATAAGCAAAGGATCGGTTTTGCGGGCTCCGACAATAACCGAATATGAAGAAACATTCGGTGTTTTGTTAAAAACGTCGTTTTGATAGTTTGCTTTGTTGTCCTAACACACTGAGACTCCGTGGAATTTAATTTATTTGTTTCCATTGTTTAAGTTGTTCAACAATCGGTTTATAACATTAAAATATCTGTTCAATCGGTAACACGTGGCTTTTCTTTGTTTACTTTGTGAAACAATGGAATACGGTATATCGTTGGCCAACAATGGAATATAAGCAAAGGATCGGTTTTGTGGGCTCCAACAATAACCGAATATGAAGAAACATTCGGTGTTTTGTTAAAAACGTCGGTTTGTTAGTTTGCTTTGTTGTCCTAAAACACTGCGACTCCATGGAATTTAATTTATTTGTTTCCATTGTTTAAGTTGTTCAACAATCGGTTTATAACGTTAAAATATAGGTTCAATCGGTAACACGTGGCTTTTTTTTGTTTACATTGTGCAACAATGGAATACTGTATTTCGTTGCCCAACAATGGAATATAAGAAAAGGATCTGTTTTGCGGGCTCCAACAATAACCGAATATGAAGAAACATTCGGTGATTTGTTAAAAACGTCGTTTTGATAGTTTGCTTTGTTGTCCTAACACACTGAGACTCCAAGGAATTTAATTTTTTTGTTTCCATTGTTTAAGTTGTTCAACAATCGGTTTATAACATAAAAATATCTGTTCAATCGGTAACACGTGGCTTTTCTTTGTTTACTTTGTGCAACAATGGAATACGGTATATCGTTGCCCAACAATGGAATATAAGCAAAGGATCGTTTTTGCGGACTCCAACAATAACCGAATATGAAGAAACATTCGGTGTTTTGTTAAAAACGTCGGTTTGTTCGTTAGCTTTGTTGTCGTAAAACACTGCGACTTCATGGAATTTAATTTATTTGTTTCCATTGTTTAAGTTGTTCAACAATCGGTTTATAACGTTAAAATATCGGTACAATCGGTAACACGTGGCTTTTCATTGTTTACTTTGTGTAACAATGGAATACGGTATTTCGTTTACCAACAATGGAATATAAGCAAAGGATCGGTTTTGCGGGCTCCAACAATAACCGAATATGAAGAAACATTCGGTGTTTTTTTAAAAACATCGGTGTGTTAGTGTGCTTTGTTGTCTTAACACGATTTGACTCCATGGCATTTAATTTATTTGTTTCCATTGTTTAAGTTGTTCAACAATCGTTTTATAACGTTAAAATATAGGTTCAATCGGTAACACGTGGCTTTTTTTTGTTTACATTGTGCAACAATGGAATACTGTATTTCGTTGTCCAACAATGGAATATAAGCAAAGGATCTGTTTTGCGGGCTCCAACAATAACCGAATATGAAGAAACATTCGGTGTTTTGTTAAAAACGTCGGTTTGTTAGTTTGCTTTGTTGTCGTAACACACTACGACTCCATGGCATTTAGTTTATTTGTTTCCATTGTTTTAGTGGTTCAAAAATCGGCTTATAACGTTAAAATATAGGTTAGATCGGTAACACGTGGCTTTTTTTGTTTACATTGTGCAACAATGGAATACTGTATTTCGTTGCCCAACAACGGAATATAAGCAAAGGATCGGTTTTGCGGGCTCCAACAATAACCGAATATGAATAAACATTCGGTGTTTTGTTAAAAACGTCGGATTGTTAGTTTGCTTTGTTGTCCTAAAACACTGCGACTCCATGGAATTTAATTTATTTGTTTTCTTTGTTTAAGTTGTTGAACAATCGGTTTGTAACGTTAAAATATCGGTTCAATGGGTAACACATGGCTTTTCTATGTTTACATTGTGCAACAATGGAATACGGTATTTCGTTGCCCAACAATGGAATATAAGCAAAGGATCTGTTTTGCGGGCTCCAACAATAACCGAATATGAAGAAACATTCGGTGATTTCTTAAAAACGTCGTTTTGAGAGTTTGCTTTTTTGTCCTAACACACTGAGACTCCATGGAATTTAATTTTTTTGTTTCCATTGTTTAAGTTGTTCAACAATCGGTTTATAACATAAAAATATCTGTTCAATCGGTAACACGTGGCTTTTCTTTGTTTACTTTGTGCAACAATGGAATACGGTATATCGTTGCCCAACAATGGAATATAAGCAAAGGATCGTTTTTGCGTGCTCCAACAATAACAGAATATGAAGAAACATTCGGTGTTTTGTTAAAAACGTCGGTTTGTTAGTTTGCTTTGTTGTCCTAAAACTCTGCGACTTCATGGATTTTAATTTATTTGTTTCCATTGTTTAAGATGTTCAACAATCGGTTTATAACGTTAAAATGCCGGTTCAATCGGTAACAAATGGCTTTTCTTTGTTTACATTCTGCAACAATGGAATACGGTATTTCGTTGCCCAACAATGGAGCATAAGCAAATATCGGTTTTGCGGCCTCCAACAATAACCGAATATGAAGAAAGATTCGGTGTTTTGTTAAAAACGTCAGTTTGTTAGTTTGCGTTGTTGTCCTAATACACTAAGATTCCATGGCATTTAGTTTATTTGTTTCCATTGTTTAAGTGGTTCAAAAATCGGCTTATAACGTTAAAATATAGGTTCAATAAGTAACACGTGCGTTTTTTTGTTTACATTGTGCAACAATGGAATACTGCATTTCGTTGACCAATAATGGAATAAAAGCAAAGGATCGGTGTTGCGGGCTCCAACAATAACCGAATATGAAGAAACATTCGGTGTTTTGTTAAAAACGTCGGTTTGTTAGTGTGCTTTGTTGTCTTAACACGATTTGACTCCATGGCATTTAATTTATTTGTTTCCATTGTTTAAGTTGTTCAACAATCGTTTTATAACGTTAAAATATCGGTTCAATCGGTAACACGTGGCTTTTTTTTGTTTACATTGTGCAACAATGAAATACTGTTTTTCGTTGCCCAACAACGGAACATAAGCAAAGGATCGGTTTTGCGGGCTCCAACAATAACCGAATATGAATAAACATTCGGTGTTTTGTTAAAAACGTCGGATTGTTAGTTTGCTTTGTTGTCCTAAAACACTGCGACTCATTGGAATTTAATTTATTTGTTTCCTTTGTTTAAAATATTGAACAATCGGTTTATAACGTTAAAATATAGGTTCAATCGGTAACACGTGGCTTTTTTTTGTTTACATTGTGCAACAATGGAATACGGTATTTCGTTTCCCAACAATGGAATGTAAGCAAAGGATCGGTTTTGCGGGCTCCAACAATAACCGAATATGAAGAAACATTCGGTGTTTTTTTAAAAACATCGGTGTGTTAGTGTGCTTTGTTGTCTTAACACGATTTGACTCCATGGCATTTAATTTATTTGTTTCCATTGTTTAAGTTGTTCAACAATCGTTTTATAACGTTAAAATATCGGTTCAATCGGTAACACGTGGCTTTTTTTTGTTTACATTGTGCAACAATGAAATACTGTTTTTCGTTGCCCAACAACGGAACATAAGCAAAGGATCGGTTTTGCGGGCTCCAACAATAACCGAATATGAATAAACATTCGGTGTTTTGTTAAAAACGTCGGATTGTTAGTTTGCTTTGTTGTCCTAAAACACTGCGACTCCATGGAATTTAATTTATTTGTTTCCTTTGTTTAAGATGTTGAACAATCGGTTTCTAACGTTAAAATATAGGTTCAATCGGTAACACGTGGCTTTTTTTTGTTTACATTGTACAACAATGGAATACTGTATTTCGTTGTCCAACAATGGAATATAAGCAAAGGATCTGTTTTGCGGGCTCCAACAATAACCGAATATGAAGAAACAATCGGTGTTTTGTTAAAAACGTCGGTTTGTTAGTTTGCTTTGTTGTCGTAACACACTACGACTCCATGGCATTTAGTTTATTTGTTTCCATTGTTTTAGTGGTTCAAAAATCGGCTTATAACGTTAAAATATAGGTTAGATCGGTAACACGTGGCTTTTTTTCTTTACAATGTGCAACAATGGAATACTGTATTTCGTTGCCCAACAAGGGAATATAAGCAAAGGATCGGTTTTGCGGGCTCCAACAATAACCGAATATGAATAAACATTCGGTGTTTTGTTAAAAACGTCGGATTGTTAGTTTGCTTTGTTGTCCTAAAACACTGCGACTCCATGGAATTTAATTTATTTGTTTTCTTTGTTTAAGTTATTGAACAATCGGTTTGTAACGTTAAAATATCGGTTCAATGGGTAACACATGGCTTTTCTTTGTTTACATTGTGCAACAATGGAATACGGTATTTCGTTGCCCAACAACGGAATATAAGCAAAGGATCGGTTTTCCGGCCTCCAACAATAACCGAATATGAAGAAAGATTCGGTGTTTTGTTAAAAACGTCGGTTTGTTAGTTTGCTTTGTTGTCCTAAAACACAGCGACTCCATGGAATTTATTTGTTTCCATTATTTAAGATGTTCAACAATCGGTTTATAACGTTAAAATGCCGGTTCAATCGGTAACACATGGCTTTTCTTTGTTTACATTCTGCAACAATGGAATACGGTATTTCGTTGCCCAACAATGGAGTATAAGCAAATATCGGTTTTGCGGCCTCCAACAATAACCGAATATGAAGAAAGATTCGGTGTTTTGTTAAAAACGTCAGTTTGTTAGTTTGCTTTGTTGTCCTAACACACTAAGACTCCATGGCATTTAGTTTATTTGTTTCCATTGTTTAAGTGGTTCAAAAATCGGCTTATAACGTTAAAATATAGGTTCAATCGGTAACACGTGCCTTTTTTTGTTTACATTGTGCAACAATGGAATACTGCATTTCGTTGACCAACAATGGAATATAAGCAAAGGATCGGTGTTGCGGGCTCCAACAATAACCGAATATGAAGAAACATTCGGTGTTTTGTTAAAAACGTCGGTTTGTTAGTTTGCTTTGTTGTCCTAAAACACTGCGACTCATTGGAATTTAATTTATTTGTTTCCATTGTTTAAGTTGTTCAACAATTGGTTTATAACGTTAAAATATTGGTTTAATCGGCAACACGTGGCTTTTCTTTCTTTACTTTGTGCAACAATGGAATACTGTATTTCGTTGCCCAACAATGGAATATAAGCAAAGGATCGGTTTTGCGGGCTCCAACAATAACCGAATATGAACAAACATTCGGTGTTTGTTAAAAACGTCGTTTTGATAGTTTGCTTTGTTGTCCTAACACACGGAGACTCCATGGAATTTAATTTATTTGTTTCCATTGTTTAAGTTATTCAACAATCGGTTTATAACATTAAAATATCTGTTCAATCGGTAACACGTGGCTTTTCTTTGTTTACTTTGTGCAACAATGGAATACGGTATATCGTTGCCCAACAATGGAATATAAGCAAAGGATCGGTTTTGCGGGCTCCAACAATAACCGAATATGAAGAAACATTCGGTGTTTTGTTAAAATCGTCGGTTTGTTAGTTTGCTTTGTTGTCCTACAACACTGCGACTCCATGGAATTTAATTTATTTGTTTCCATTGTTTAAGTTGTTCAACAATTGCTTTATAACGTTAAAATATTGGTTTAATCGGCAACACGTGGCTTTTCTTTGTTTACTTTGTGCAACAATTGAATACGGTATTTCGTTGACCAACAATGGAATATAAGCAAAGGATCGGTTTTGCGGGCTCCAACAATATCCGAATATGAAGAAACATTCGGTGTTTTTTTTAAAAACGTCGGTCTGTTAGTGTGCTTTGTTGTCTTAACACGATTTTACTCCATGGCGTTTAATTTTTTTTGTTTCCATTGTTTAAGTGGTTCAAAAATCGGCTTATAACGTTAAAATATCGGTTCAATCGGTAACACGTGGCTTTTCTTTGTTTACATTGTGCAACAATGGAATACGGTATTTCGTTGCCCAACAATGGAATATACGCAAAGGACCTGTTTTGCGGCCTCCAACAATAACCGAATATGAAGAAAGATTCGGTGTTTTTTTAAAAACGTCGGTTTGTTAGTTTGCTTTGTTGTCCTAACGCGCTAAGACTCCATGGCATTTAGTTTATTTGTTTCCATTGTTTTAGTGGTTCACAAATCGGCTTATAACGTTAAAATATAGGTTCAATCGGTAACACGAGGCTTTTTTTTGTTTACATTGTGCAACAATGGAATACTGTATTTCGTTGCCCAACAATGGAATATAAGCAAAGGATCTGTTTTGCGGGCTCCAACAATAACCGAATATGAAGAAACATTCGGTGATTTGTTAAAAACGTCGGTTTGTTAGTTTGCTTTGTTGTCCTAAAACACAGCGACTCCATGGAATTTAATTTATTTGTTTCCATTGTTTAAGATGTTCAACAATCGGTTTATAACGTTAAAATGCCGGTTCAATCGGTAACACATGGCTTTATTTTGTTTACATTCTGCAACAATGGAATACGGTATTTCGTTGCCCAACAATGGAGTATAAGCAAATATCGGTTTTGCGGCCTCCAACAATAACCGAATATGAAGAAAGATTCGGTGTTTTGTTAAAAACGTCAGTTTGTTAGTTTGCTTTGTTGTCCTAACACACTAAGACTCCATGGCATTTAGTTTATTTGTTTCCATTGTTTAAGTGGTTCAAAAATCGGCTTATAACGTTAAAATATAGGTTCAATCAGTAACACGTGCCTTTTTTTGTTTACATTGTGCAACAATGGAATACTGCATTTCGTTGCCCAACAATGAATATAAGCAAAGAATCGGTGTTGCGGGCTCCAACAATAACCGAATATGAAGAAACATTCGGTGTTTCTTTAAAAACGTCGGTTTGTTAGTATGCTTTGTTGTCCTAAAACACTGCGACTCATTGGAATTTAATTTATTTGTTTCCATTGTTTAAGTGGTTCACAAATCGGCTTATAACGTTAAAATATAGGTTCAATCGGTAACACGTGGCTTTTTTTTGTTTACATTGTGCAACAATGGAATACTGTATTTCGTTGCCCAACAATGGAATATAAGCAAAGGATCTGTTTTGCGTGCTCCAACAATAACCGAATATGAAGAAACATTCGGTGTTTCGTTAAAAACGTCGGTTTGTTAGTTTGCTTTGTTGTCCTAAAACACTGCGTCTTCATGGATTTTAATTTATTTGTTTCCATTGTTTAAGTTGTTGAACAATCGGTTTGTAACGTTAAAATATCGGTTCAATGGGTAACACATGGCTTTTCTTTGTTTACATTGTGCAACAATGGAATACGGTATTTCGTTGCCCAACAATGGAATATAAGCAAAGGATCTGTTTTGCGGGCTCCAACAATAACCGAATATGAAGAAACATTCGGTGATTTGTTAAAAACGTCGTTTTGAGAGTTTGCTTTTTTGTCCTAACACACTGAGACTCCATGGAATTTAATTTTTTTGTTTCCATTGTTTAAGTTGTTCAACAATCGGTTTATAACATAAAAATATCTGTTCAATCGGTAACACGTGGCTTTTCTTTGATTACTTTGTGCAACAATGGAATACGGTATATCGTTGCCCAACAATGGAATATAAGCAAAGGATCGTTTTTGCGTGCTCCAACAATAACCGAATATGAAGAAACATTCGGTGTTTTTTTAAAAACATCGGTCTGTTAGTGTGCTTTGTTGTCTTAACACGATTTGACTCCATGGCATTTAATTTATTTGTTTCCATTGTTTAAGTTGTTCAACAATCTGTTTATAACTTTAAAATATCGGTTCAATCGGCAACACGTGGCTTTTTTTGTTTACATTGTGCAACAATGAAATACTGTATTTCGTTGCCCAACAACGGAATATAAGCAAAGGATCGGTTTTGCGGCCTCCAACAATAACCGAATATGAAGAAAGATTCGGTGTTTTGTTAAAAACGTCGTTTTGATAGTTTGCTTTGTTGTCCTAACACACGGAGGCTCCATGGAATTTAATTTATTTGTTTCCATTGTTTAAGTTATTCAACAATCGGTTTATAACATTAAAATATCTGTTCAATCGGTAACACGTGGCTTTTCTTTGTTTACTTTGTGCAACAATGGAATACGGTATATCGTTGCCCAACAATGGAATATAAGCAAAGGATCGGTTTTGCGGGCTCCAACAATAACCGAATATGAAGAAACATTCGGTGTTTTGTTAAAAACGTCGGTTTGTTAGTTTGCTTTGTTGTCCTACAACACTGCGACTCCATGGAATTTAATTTATTTGTTTCCATTGTTTAAGTTGTTCAACAATTGCTTTATAACGTTAAAATATTGGTTTAATCGGCAACACGTGGCTTTTCTTTGTTTACTTTGTGCAACAATTGAATACGGTATTTTGTTGACCAACAATGGAATATAAGCAAAGGATCGGTTTTGCGGGCTCCAACAATATCCGAATATGAAGAAACATTCGGTGTTTTTTTTTAAAAACGTCGGTCTGTTAGTGTGCTTTGTTGTCTTAACACGATTTTACTCCATGGCGTTTAATTTTTTTTGTTTCCATTGTTTAAATGGTTCAAAAATCGGCTTATAACGTTAAAATATCGGTTCAATCGGTAACACGTGGCTTTTTTTGTTTACATTGTGCAACAATGGAATACGGTATTTCGTTGCCCAACAATGGAATATAAGCAAAGGATCTGTTTTGCGGCCTCCAACAATAACCGAATATGAAGAAAGATTCGGTGTTTTGTTAAAAACGTCGGTTTGTTAGTTTGCTTTGTTGTCCTAACGCACTAAGACTCCATGGCATTTAGTTTATTTGTTTCCATTGTTTAAGTGGTTCACAAATCGGCTTATAACGTTAAAATATAGGTTCAATCGGTAACACGTGGCTTTTTTTTGTTTACATTGTGCAACAATGGAATACTGTATTTCGTTGCCCAACAATGGAATATAAGCAAAGGATCTGTTTTGCGGGCTCCAACAATAACCGAATATGAAGAAACATTCGGTGATTTGTTAAAAACGTCGGTTTGTTAGTTTGCTTTGTTGTCCTAAAACACAGCGACTCCATGGAATTTAATTTATTTGTTTCCATTGTTTAAGATGTTCAACAATCGGTTTATAACATTAAAATGCCGGTTCAATCGGTAACACATGGCTTTATTTTGTTTACATTCTGCAACAATGGAATACGGTATTTCGTTGCCCAACAATGGAGTATAAGCAAATATCGGTTTTGCGGCCTCCAACAATAACCGAATATGAAGAAAGATTCGGTGTTTTGTTAAAAACGTCAGTTTGTTAGTTTGCTTTGTTGTCCTAACACACTAAGACTCCATGGCATTTAGTTTATTTGTTTCCATTGTTTAAGTGGTTCAAAAATCGGCTTATAACGTTAAAATATAGGTTCAATCGGTAACACGTGCCTTTTTTTGTTTACATTGTGCAACAATGGAATACTGCATTTCGTTGCCCAACAATGGAATATAAGCAAAGGATCGGTTTTGCGGGCTCCAACAATAACCGAATATGAAGAAACATTCGGTGTTTTGTTAAAAACGTCGGTTTGTTAGTTTGCTTTGTTGTCCTAAAACACTGCGACTTCATGGATTTTAATTTATTTGTTTCCATTGTTTAAGTTGTTCAACAATCGGTTCATAACGTTAAAATATCGGTTCAATCGGTAACACGTGGCTTTTCATTGTTTACTTTGTGTAACAATTGAATACGGTATTTCGTTTCCCAACAATGGAATATAAGCAAAGGATCGGTTTTGCGGGCTCCAACAATAACCGAATATGAAGGAACATTCGGTGTTTTTTTAAAAACATCGGTCTGTTAGTGTGCTTTGTTGTCTTAACACGATTTGACTCCATGGCATTTAATTTATTTGTTTCCATTGTTTAAGTTGTTCAACAATCGGTTTATAACGTTAAAATATCGGTTCAATCGGCAACACGTGGCTTTTTTTGTTTACATTGTGCAACAATGAAATACTGTATTTCGTTGCCCAACAACGGAATATAAGCAAAGGATCGGTTTTGCGGGCTCCAACAATAACCGAATGTGAATAAACATTCGGTGTTTTGTTAAAAACGTCGGACTGTTAGTTTGCGTTGTTGTCCTAACACACTAAGACTCCATGGCATTTAGTTTATTTGTTTCCATTGTTTAAGTGGTTCAAAAACCGGCTTATAACGTTAAAATATAGGTTCAATCAGTAACACGTGCCTTTTTTTGTTTACATTGTGCAACAATGGAATACTGCATTTCGTTGCCCAGTAATGGAATATAAGCAAAGGATCGGTGTTGCGGGCTCCAACAATAACCGAATATGAAGAAACATTCGGTATTTTGTTAAAAACGTCGTTTTGATAGTTTGCTTTGTTGTCCTAACACACGGAGACTCCATGGAATTTAATTTATTTGTTTCCATTGTTTAAGTTATTCAACAATCGGTTTATAACATTAAAATATCTGTTCAATCGGTAACACGTGGCTTTTCTTTGTTTACTTTGTGCAACAATGGAATACGGTATATCGTTGCCCAACAATGGAATATAAGCAAAGGATCGGTTTTGCGGGCTCCAACAATAACCGAATATGAAGAAACATTCGGTGCTTTGTTAAAAACGTCGGTTTGTTAGTTTGCTTTGTCCTCCTACAACACTGCGACTCCATGGATTTTAATTTATTTGTTTCCATTGTTTAAGTTGTTCAACAATCGGTTCATAACGTTAAAATATCGGTTTAATCGGTAACACGTGGCTTTTCATTGTTTACTTTGTGTAACAATTGAATACGGTATTTCGTTTCCCAACAATGGAATATAAGCAAAGGATCGGTTTTGCGGGCTCCAACAATATCCGAATATGAAGAAACATTCGGTGTTTTTTTTAAAAACGTCGGTCTGTTAGTGTGCTTTGTTGTCTTAACACGATTTAACTCCATGGCGTTTAATTTCTTTTGTTTCCATTGTTTAAGTGGTTCAAAAATCGGCTTATAACGTTAAAATATCGGTTCAATCGGTAACACATGGCTTTTCTTTGTTTACATTGTGCAACAATGGAATACGGTATTTCGTTGCCCAACTATGGAATATATGCAAAGGATCGGTTTTGCGGCCTCCAACAATAACCGAATATGAAGAAAGATTCGGTGTTTTGTTAAAAACGTCGGTTTGTTAGTTTGCTTTGTTGTCCTAACACACTAAGACTCCATGGCATTTAGTTTATTTGTTTCCATTGTTTAAGTGGTTCACAAATCGGCTTATAACGTTAAAATATAGGTTCAATCGGTAACACGTGGCTTTTTTTTGTTTACATTGTGCAACAAAGGAATACTGTATTTCGTTGCCCAACAATGGAATATAAGCAAAGGATCTGTTTTGCGGGCTCCAACAATAACCGAATATGAAGAAACATTCGGTGATTTGTTAAAAACGTCGTTTTGAGAGTTTGATTTTTTGTCCTAACACACTGAGACTCCATGGAATTTAATTTTTTTGTTTCCATTGTTTAAGTTGTTCAACAATCGGTTTATAACGTTAAAATATCGGTTCAATCGGTAACACGTGGCTTTTCATTGTTTACTTTGTGTAACAATTGAATACGGTATTTCGTTTCCCAACAATGGAATATAAGCAAAGGATCGGTTTTGCGGGCTCCAACAATAACCGAATATGAAGAAACATTCGGTGTTTTTTTAAAAAAATCGGTCTGTTAGTGTGCTTTGTTGTCTTAACACGATTTGACTCCATGGCATTTAATTTATTTGTTTCCATTGTTTAAGTTGTTCAACAATCGGTTTATAACGTTAAAATATCGGTTCAATCGGCAACACGTGGCTTTTTTTGTTTACATTGTGCAACAATGAAATACTGTATTTCGTTGCCCAACAACGGAATATAAGCAAAGGATCGGTTTTGCGGGCTCCAACAATAACCGAATGTGAATAAACATTCTGTGTTTTGTTAAAAACGTCGGATTGTTAGTTTGCTTTGTTGTCCTAAAACACTGCGACTCCATGGAATTTAATTTATTTGTTTACTTTGTTTAAGTTGTTGAACAATCGGTTTGTAACGTTAAAATATCGGTTCAATGGGTAACACATGGCTTTTCTTTGTTTACATTGTGCAACAATGGAATACGGTATTTCGTTGCCCAACAATGGAATATAAGCAAAGGATCTGTTTTGCGGCCTCCAACAATAACCGAATATGAAGAAAGATTCGGTGTTTTGTTAAAAACGTCGGTTTGTTAGTTTGCTTTGTTGTCCTAACGCACTAAGACTCCATGGCATTTAGTTTATTTGTTTCCATTGTTTAAGTGGTTCACAAATCGGCTTATAACGTTAAAATATAGGTTCAATCGGTAACACGTGGCTTTTTTTTGTTTACATTGTGCAACAATGGAATACTGTATTTCGTTGCCCAACAATGGAATATAAGCAAAGGATCTGTTTTGCGGGCTCCAACAATAACCGAATATGAAGAAACATTCGGTGATTTGTTAAAAACGTCGGTTTGTTAGTTTGCTTTGTTGTCCTAAAACACAGCGACTCCATGGAATTTAATTTATTTGTTTCCATTGTTTAAGATGTTCAACAATCGGTTTATAACATTAAAATGCCGGTTCAATCGGTAACACATGGCTTTATTTTGTTTACATTCTGCAACAATGGAATACGGTATTTCGTTGCCCAACAATGGAGTATAAGCAAATATCGGTTTTGCGGCCTCCAACAATAACCGAATATGAAGAAAGATTCGGTGTTTTGTTAAAAACGTCAGTTTGTTAGTTTGCTTTGTTGTCCTAACACACTAAGACTCCATGGCATTTAGTTTATTTGTTTCCATTGTTTAAGTGGTTCAAAAATCGGCTTATAACGTTAAAATATAGGTTCAATCGGTAACACGTGCCTTTTTTTGTTTACATTGTGCAACAATGGAATACTGCATTTCGTTGCCCAACAATGGAATATAAGCAAAGGATCGGTTTTGCGGGCTCCAACAATAACCGAATATGAAGAAACATTCGGTGTTTTGTTAAAAACGTCGGTTTGTTAGTTTGCTTTGTTGTCCTAAAACACTGCGACTTCATGGATTTTAATTTATTTGTTTCCATTGTTTAAGTTGTTCAACAATCGGTTCATAACGTTAAAATATCGGTTCAATCGGTAACACGTGGCTTTTCATTGTTTACTTTGTGTAACAATTGAATACGGTATTTCGTTTCCCAACAATGGAATATAAGCAAAGGATCGGTTTTGCGGGCTCCAACAATAACCGAATATGAAGGAACATTCGGTGTTTTTTTAAAAACATCGGTCTGTTAGTGTGCTTTGTTGTCTTAACACGATTTGACTCCATGGCATTTAATTTATTTGTTTCCATTGTTTAAGTTGTTCAACAATCGGTTTATAACGTTAAAATATCGGTTCAATCGGCAACACGTGGCTTTTTTTTTTTACATTGTGCAACAATGAAATACTGTATTTCGTTGCCCAACAACGGAATATAAGCAAAGGATCGGTTTTGCGGGCTCCAACAATAACCGAATGTGAATAAACATTCGGTGTTTTGTTAAAAACGTCGGACTGTTAGTTTGCGTTGTTGTCCTAACACACTAAGACTCCATGGCATTTAGTTTATTTGTTTCCATTGTTTAAGTGGTTCAAAAACCGGCTTATAACGTTAAAATATAGGTTCAATCAGTAACACGTGCCTTTTTTTGTTTACATTGTGCAACAATGGAATACTGCATTTCGTTGCCCAGTAATGGAATATAAGCAAAGGATCGGTGTTGCGGGCTCCAACAATAACCGAATATGAAGAAACATTCGGTATTTTGTTAAAAACGTCGTTTTGATAGTTTGCTTTGTTGTCCTAACACACGGAGACTCCATGGAATTTAATTTATTTGTTTCCATTGTTTAAGTTATTCAACAATCGGTTTATAACATTAAAATATCTGTTCAATCGGTAACACGTGGCTTTTCTTTGTTTACTTTGTGCAACAATGGAATACGGTATATCGTTGCCCAACAATGGAATATAAGCAAAGGATCGGTTTTGCGGGCTCCAACAATAACCGAATATGAAGAAACATTCGGTGCTTTGTTAAAAACGTCGGTTTGTTAGTTTGCTTTGTCCTCCTACAACACTGCGACTCCATGGATTTTAATTTATTTGTTTCCATTGTTTAAGTTGTTCAACAATCGGTTCATAACGTTAAAATATCGGTTTAATCGGTAACACGTGGCTTTTCATTGTTTACTTTGTGTAACAATTGAATACGGTATTTCGTTTCCCAACAATGGAATATAAGCAAAGGATCGGTTTTGCGGGCTCCAACAATATCCGAATATGAAGAAACATTCGGTGTTTTTTTTAAAAACGTCGGTCTGTTAGTGTGCTTTGTTGTCTTAACACGATTTAACTCCATGGCGTTTAATTTTTTTGTTTCCATTGTTTAAGTGGTTCAAAAATCGGCTTATAACGTTAAAATATCGGTTCAATCGGTAACACATGGCTTTTCTTTGTTTACATTGTGCAACAATGGAATACGGTATTTCGTTGCCCAACTATGGAATATATGCAAAGGATCGGTTTTGCGGCCTCCAACAATAACCGAATATGAAGAAAGATTCGGTGTTTTGTTAAAAACGTCGGTTTGTTAGTTTGCTTTGTTGTCCTAACACACTAAGACTCCATGGCATTTAGTTTATTTGTTTCCATTGTTTAAGTGGTTCACAAATCGGCTTATAACGTTAAAATATAGGTTCAATCGGTAACACGTGGCTTTTTTTTGTTTACATTGTGCAACAAAGGAATACTGTATTTCGTTGCCCAACAATGGAATATAAGCAAAGGATCTGTTTTGCGGGCTCCAACAATAACCGAATATGAAGAAACATTCGGTGATTTGTTAAAAACGTCGTTTTGAGAGTTTGATTTTTTGTCCTAACACACTGAGACTCCATGGAATTTAATTTTTTTGTTTCCATTGTTTAAGTTGTTCAACAATCGGTTTATAACGTTAAAATATCGGTTCAATCGGTAACACGTGGCTTTTCATTGTTTACTTTGTGTAACAATTGAATACGGTATTTCGTTTCCCAACAATGGAATATAAGCAAAGGATCGGTTTTGCGGGCTCCAACAATAACCGAATATGAAGAAACATTCGGTGTTTTTTTAAAAAAATCGGTCTGTTAGTGTGCTTTGTTGTCTTAACACGATTTGACTCCATGGCATTTAATTTATTTGTTTCCATTGTTTAAGTTGTTCAACAATCGGTTTATAACGTTAAAATATCGGTTCAATCGGCAACACGTGGCTTTTTTTGTTTACATTGTGCAACAATGAAATACTGTATTTCGTTGCCCAACAACGGAATATAAGCAAAGGATCGGTTTTGCGGGCTCCAACAATAACCGAATGTGAATAAACATTCTGTGTTTTGTTAAAAACGTCGGATTGTTAGTTTGCTTTGTTGTCCTAAAACACTGCGACTCCATGGAATTTAATTTATTTGTTTACTTTGTTTAAGTTGTTGAACAATCGGTTTGTAACGTTAAAATATCGGTTCAATGGGTAACACATGGCTTTTCTTTGTTTACATTGTGCAACAATGGAATACGGTATTTCGTTGCCCAACAATGGAATATAAGCAAATTATCGGTTTTGCGGCCTCCGACAATAACCGAAAATGAAGAAATATTCGGTGTTTTGTTAAAAACGTCGGTTTGTTAGTTTGCTTTGTTGTCCTAACACACTACGACTCCATGGCATTTAGTGTATTTGTTTCCATTGTTTTCGTGGTTCAAAAATCGGCTCATAACGTAAAAATATACGTTAGATCGGTAACACGTGGCTTTTTTTTGTTTACATTGTGCAACAATGGAATACTGTATTTCGTTGCCCAACAATGGAATATAAGCAAAGGATCGGTTTTGCGGGCTCCGACAATAACCGAATATGAAGAAACATTCGGTGTTTTGTTAAAAACGTCGTTTTGATAGTTTGCTTTGTTGTCCTAACACACTGAGACTCCGTGGAATTTAATTTATTTGTTTCCATTGTTTAAGTTGTTCAACAATCGGTTTATAACATTAAAATATCTGTTCAATCGGTAACACGTGGCTTTTCTTTGTTTACTTTGTGAAACAATGGAATACGGTATATCGTTGGCCAACAATGGAATATAAGCAAAGGATCGGTTTTCCGGGCTCCAACAATAACCGAATATGAAGAAACATTCGGTGTTTTGTTAAAAACGTCGGTTTGTTAGTTTGCTTTGTTGTCCTAAAACACTGCGACTCCATGGAATTTAATGTATTTGTTTCCATTGTTTAAGTTGTTCAACAATCGGTTTATAACGTTAAAATGCCGGTTCAATCGGTAGCACATGGCTTTTCTTTGTTTACATTGTGCAATAATGGAATACGGTATTTCGTTGCCCAACAATGGAGTATAAGCAAAGGATCGGTTTTGCGGGCTCCAACAATAACAGAATATGAAGAGACATTCGGTGTTTTGTTAAAAACGTCGGTTTGTTACTTTGCTTTGTTGTCCTAAAACACAGCGACTCCATGGCATTTAATTTATTTGTTTCCATTGTTTAAGTTGTTCAACAATCGGTTTATAACGATAAAATATCTGTTCAATCGGTAACACTTGGCTTTTCTTTGTTTATTTTGTGCAACAATGGAATACGGTATATCGTTTCCCACCAATGGAATATAAGCAAAGGATAGGTTTTGCGGGATCCAACAATAACCGAATATTAAGAAACATTCGGTGTTTTGTTAAAAAGGACGGATTGTTTGTTTGCTTTGTTGTCCTGAATCACTGCGACTCCATGGAATTTAATTTATTTGTTTCCATTGTTTATGTTGTTCAACAATTGGTTTATAACGTTAAAATATTGGTTTAATCGGCAACACGTGGCTTTTCTTTGTTTACTTTGTGCAACAATTGAATACGGTATTTCGTTGACCAACAATGGAATATAAGCAAAGGATCGGTTTTGCGGGCTCCAACAATATCCGAATATGAAGAAACATACGGTGTTCTTTTTAAAAACGTCGGTCTGTTAGTGTGCTTTGTTGTCTTAACACGATTTAACTCCATGGCGTTTAATTTTTTTGTTTCCATTGTTTAAGTGGTTCAAAAATCGGCTTATAACGTAAAAATATCGGTTCAATCGGTAACACATGGCTTTTCTTTGTTTACATTGTGCAACAATGGAATACGGTATTTCGTTGCCCAACAATGGAATATAAGCAAAGGATCGGTTTTGCGGCCTCCAACAATAACCGAATATGAAGAAGGATTCGGTGTTTTGATAAAAACGTCGGTTTGTTAGCTTGCTTTGTTGTCCTAACACACTAAGACTCCATGGCATTTAGTTTATTTGTTTCCATTGTTTAAGTGGTTCACAAATCGGCTTATAACGTTAAAATATAGGTTCAATCGGTAACACGTGGCTTTTTTTTGTTTACATTGTGCAACAATGGAATACTGTATTTCGTTGCCCAACAATGGAATATAAGAAAAGGATCTGTTTTGCGGGCTCCAACAATAACCGAATATGAAGAAACATTCGGTGATTTGTTAAAAAAGTCGTTTTGATAGTTTGCTTTGTTGTCCTAACACACTGAGACTCCAAGGAATTTAATTTTTTTGTTTCCATTGTTTAAGTTGTTCAACAATCGGTTTATAACATAAAAATATCTGTTCAATCGGTAACACGTGGCTTTTCTTTGTTTACTTTGTGCAACAATGGAATACGGTATATCGTTGCCCAACAATGCAATATAAGCAAAGGATCGTTTTTGCGGACTCCAACAATAACCGAATATGAAGAAACATTCGGTGTTTTGTTAAAAACGTCGGTTTGTTCGTTAGCTTTGTTGTCGTAAAACACTGCGACTTCATGGAATTTAATTTATTTGTTTCCATTGTTTAAGTTGTTCAACAATCGGTTTATAACGTTAAAATATCGGTACAATCGGTAACACGTGGCTTTTCATTGTTTACTTTGTGTAACAATGGAATACGGTATTTCGTTTCCCAACAATGGAATATAAGCAAAGGATCGGTTTTGCGGGCTCCAACAATAACCGAATATGAAGAAACATTCGGTGTTTTTTTAAAAACATCGGTGTGTTAGTGTGCTTTGTTGTCTTAACACGATTTGACTCCATGGCATTTAATTTATTTGTTTCCATTGTTTAAGTTGTTCAACAATCGTTTTATAACGTTAAAATATAGGTTCAATCGGTAACACGTGGCTTTTTTTTGTTTACATTGTGCAACAATGGAATACTGTATTTCGTTGTCCAACAATGGAATATAAGCAAAGGATCTGTTTTGCGGGCTCCAACAATAACCGAATATGAAGAAACATTCGGTGTTTTGTTAAAAACGTCGGTTTGTTAGTTTGCTTTGTTGTCGTAACACACTACGACTCCATGGCATTTAGTTTATTTGTTTCCATTGTTTTAGTGGTTCAAAAATCGGCTTATAACGTTAAAATATAGGTTAG
The DNA here is from genome assembly GCA_963932465.1 of Maratus speciosus. Lineage (NCBI taxonomy): Eukaryota > Metazoa > Arthropoda > Arachnida > Araneae > Salticidae > Maratus > Maratus speciosus. The sequence continues at coordinate 385,498 of CAWVRF010001084.1, forward strand.
ATCGGTAACACGTGGCTTTTTTTGTTTACATTGTGCAACAATGGAATACTGTATTTCGTTGCCCAACAACGGAATATAAGCAAAGGATCGGTTTTGCGGGCTCCAACAATAACCGAATATGAATAAACATTCGGTGTTTTGTTAAAAACGTCGGATTGTTAGTTTGCTTTGTTGTCCTAAAACACTGCGACTCCATGGAATTTAATTTATTTGTTTTCTTTGTTTAAGTTGTTGAACAATCGGTTTGTAACGTTAAAATATCGGTTCAATGGGTAACACATGGCTTTTCTATGTTTACATTGTGCAACAATGGAATACGGTATTTCGTTGCCCAACAATGGAATATAAGCAAAGGATCTGTTTTGCGGGCTCCAACAATAACCGAATATGAAGAAACATTCGGTGATTTGTTAAAAACGTCGTTTTGAGAGTTTGCTTTTTTGTCCTAACACACTGAGACTCCATGGAATTTAATTTTTTTGTTTCCATTGTTTAAGTTGTTCAACAATCGGTTTATAACATAAAAATATCTGTTCAATCGGTAACACGTGGCTTTTCTTTGTTTACTTTGTGCAACAATGGAATACGGTATATCGTTGCCCAACAATGGAATATAAGCAAAGGATCGTTTTTGCGTGCTCCAACAATAACAGAATATGAAGAAACATTCGGTGTTTTGTTAAAAACGTCGGTTTGTTAGTTTGCTTTGTTGTCCTAAAACTCTGCGACTTCATGGATTTTAATTTATTTGTTTCCATTGTTTAAGTTGTTCAACAATCGGTTCATAACGTTAAAATATCGGTTCAATCGGTAACACGTGGCTTTTCATTGTTTACTTTGTGTAACAATTGAATACGGTATTTCGTTTCCCAACAATGGAATATAAGCAAAGGATCGGTTTTGCGGGCTCCAACAATAACCGAATATGAAGAAACATTCGGTGTTTTTTTAAAAACATCGGTCTGTTAGTGTGCTTTGTTGTCTTAACACGATTTGACTCCATGGCATTTAATTTATTTGTTTCCATTGTTTAAGTTGTTCAACAATCGGTTTATAACGTTAAAATATCGGTTCAATCGGCAACACGTGGCTTTTTTTGTTTACATTGTGCAACAATGAAATACTGTATTTCGTTGCCCAACAACGGAATATAAGCAAAGGATCGGTTTTGCGGGCTCCATCAATAACCGAATATGAAGAAACATTCGGTGATTTGTTAAAAACGTCGTTTTGAGAGTTTGATTTTTTGTCCTAACACACTGAGACTCCATGGAATTTAATTTTTTTGTTTCCATTGTTTAAGTTGTTCAACAATCGGTTTATAACGTTAAAATATCGGTTCAATCGGTAACACGTGGCTTTTCATTGTTTACTTTGTGTAACAATTGAATACGGTATTTCGTTTCCCAACAATGGAATATAAGCAAAGGATCGGTTTTGCGGGCTCCAACAATAACCGAATATGAAGAAACATTCGGTGTTTTTTTAAAAAAATCGGTCTGTTAGTGTGCTTTGTTGTCTTAACACGATTTGACTCCATGGCATTTAATTTATTTGTTTCCATTGTTTAAGTTGTTCAACAATCGGTTTATAACGTTAAAATATCGGTTCAATCGGCAACACGTGGCTTTTTTTGTTTACATTGTGCAACAATGAAATACTGTATTTCGTTGCCCAACAACGGAATATAAGCAAAGGATCGGTTTTGCGGGCTCCAACAATAACCGAATGTGAATAAACATTCGGTGTTTTGTTAAAAACGTCGGATTGTTAGTTTGCTTTGTTGTCCTAAAACACTGCGACTCCATGGAATTTAATTTATTTGTTTACTTTGTTTAAGTTGTTGAACAATCGGTTTGTAACGTTAAAATATCGGTTCAATGGGTAACACATGGCTTTTCTTTGTTTGCATTGTGCAACAATGGAATACGGTATTTCGTTGCCCAACAATGGAATATAAGCAAATTATCGGTTTTGCGGCCTCCAACAATAACCGAAAATGAAGAAATATTCGGTGTTTTGTTAAAAACGTCGGTTTGTTAGTTTGCTTTGTTGTCCTAACACACTACGACTCCATGGCATTTAGTGTATTTGTTTCAATTGTTTTCGTGGTTCAAAAATCGGCTCATAACGTAAAAATATACGTTAGATCGGTAACACGTGGCTTTTTTTTGTTTACATTGTGCAACAATGGAATACTGTATTTCGTTGCCCAACAATGGAATATAAGCAAATGATCGGTTTTGCGGGCTCCGACAATAACCGAATATGAAGAAACATTCGGTGTTTTGTTAAAAACGTAGTTTTGATAGTTTGCTTTGTTGTCCTAACACACTGAGACTCCGTGGAATTTAATTTATTTGTTTCCATTGTTTAAGTTGTTCAACAAACGGTTTATAACATTAAAATATCTGTTCAATCGGTAACACGTGGCTTTTCTTTGTTTACTTTGTGAAACAATGGAATACGGTATATCGTTGGCCAACAATGGAATATAAGCAAAGGATCGGTTTTCCGGGCTCCAACAATAACCGAATATGAAGAAACATTCGGTGTTTTGTTAAAAACGTCGGTTTGTTAGTTTGCTTTGTTGTCCTAAAACACTGCGACTCCATGGAATTTAATGTATTTGTTTCCATTGTTTAAGTTGTTCAACAATCGGTTTATAACGTTAAAATGCCGGTTCAATCGGTAACACATGGCTTTTCTTTGTTTACATTGTGCAATAATGGAATACGGTATTTCGTTGCCCAACAATGGAGTATAAGCAAAGGATCGGTTTTGCGGGCTCCAACAATAACAGAATATGAAGAGACATTCGGTGTTTTGTTAAAAACGTCGGTTTGTTAGTTTGCTTTGTTGTCCTAAAACGAAGCGACTCCATGGCATTTAATTTATTTGTTTCCATTGTTTAAGTTGTTCAACAATCGGTTTATAACGATAAAATATCTGTTCAATCGGTAACACTTGGCTTTTCTTTGTTTATTTTGTGCAACAATGGAATACGGTATATCGTTTCCCACCAATGGAATATAAGCAAAGGATAGGTTTTGCGGGCTCCAACAATAACCGAATATTAAGAAACATTCGGTGTTTTGTTAAAAAGGACGGATTGTTTGTTTGCTTTGTTGTCCTGAATCACTGCGACTCCATGGAATTTAATTTATTTGTTTCCATTGTTTATGTTGTTCAACAATTGGTTTATAACGTTAAAATATTGGTTTAATCGGCAACACGTGGCTTTTCTTTGTTTACTTTGTGCAACAATTGAATACGGTATTTCGTTGACCAACAATGGAATATAAGCAAAGGATCGGTTTTGCGGGCTCCAACAATATCCGAATATGAAGAAACATACGGTGTTCTTTTTAAAAACGTCGGTCTGTTAGTGTGCTTTGTTGTCTTAACACGATTTAACTCCATGGCGTTTAATTTTTTTGTTTCCATTGTTTAAGTGGTTCAAAAATCGGCTTATAACGTAAAAATATCGGTTCAATCGGTAACACATGGCTTTTCTTTGTTTACATTGTGCAACAATGGAATACGGTATTTCGTTGCCCAACAATGGAATATAAGCAAAGGATCGGTTTTGCGGCCTCCAACAATAACCGAATATGAAGAAGGATTCGGTGTTTTGATAAAAACGTCGGTTTGTTAGCTTGCTTTGTTGTCCTAACACACTAAGACTCCATGGCATTTAGTTTATTTGTTTCCATTGTTTAAGTGGTTCACAAATCGGCTTATAACGTTAAAATATAGGTTCAATCGGTAACACGTGGCTTTTTTTTGTTTACATTGTGCAACAATGGAATACTGTATTTCGTTGCCCAACAATGGAATATAAGAAAAGGATCTGTTTTGCGGGCTCCAACAATAACCGAATATGAAGAAACATTCGGTGATTTGTTAAAAACGTCGTTTTGATAGTTTGCTTTGTTGTCCTAACACACTGAGACTCCAAGGAATTTAGTTTTTTTGTTTCCATTGTTTAAGTTGTTCAACAATCGGTTTATAACATAAAAATATCTGTTCAATCGGTAACACGTGGCTTTTCTTTGTTTACTTTGTGCAACAATGGAATACGGTATATCGTTGCCCAACAATGGAATATAAGCAAAGGATCGTTTTTGCGGACTCCAACAATAACCGAATATGAAGAAACATTCGGTGTTTTTTTAAAAACGTCGGTTTGTTCTTTAGCTTTGTTGTCGTAAAACACTGCGACTTCATGGAATTTAATTTATTTGTTTCCATTGTTTAAGTTGTTCAACAATCGGTTTATAACGTTAAAATATCGGTACAATCGGTAACACGTGGCTTTTCATTGTTTACTTTGTGTAACAATGGAATACGGTATTTCGTTTCCCAACAATGGAATATAAGCAAAGGATCGGTTTTGCGGGCTCCAACAATAACCGAATATGAAGAAACATTCGGTGTTTTTTTAAAAACATCGGTGTGTTAGTGTGCTTTGTTGTCTTAACACGATTTGACTCCATGGCATTTAATTTATTTGTTTCCATTGTTTAAGTTGTTCAACAATCGTTTTATAACGTTAAAATATAGGTTCAATCGGTAACACGTGGCTTTTTTTTGTTTACATTGTGCAACAATGGAATACTGTATTTCGTTGTCCAACAATGGAATATAAGCAAAGGATCTGTTTTGCGGGCTCCAACAATAACCGAATATGAAGAAACATTCGGTGTTTTGTTAAAAACGTCGGTTTGTTAGTTTGCTTTGTTGTCGTAACACACTACGACTCCATGACATTTAGTTTATTTGTTTCCATTGTTTTAGTGGTTCAAAAATCGGCTTATAACGTTAAAATATAGGTTAGATCGGTAACACGTGGCTTTTTTTGTTTACATTGTGCAACAATGGAATACTGTATTTCGGTGCCCAACAACGGAATATAAGCAAAGGATCGGTTTTGCGGGCTCCAACAATAACCGAATATGAATAAACATTCGGTGTTTTGTTAAAAACGTCGGATTGTTAGTTTGCTTTGTTGTCCTAAAACACTGCGACTCCATGGAATTTAATTTATTTGTTTACTTTGTTTAAGTTGTTGAACAATCGGTTTGTAACGTTAAAATATCGGTTCAATGGGTAACACATGGCTTTTCTTTGTTTACATTGTGCAACAATGGAATACGGTATTTCGTTGCCCAACAATGGAATATAAGCAAATTATCGGTTTTGCGGCCTCCAACAATAACCGAAAATGAAGAAATATTCGGTGTTTTGTTAAAAACGTCGGTTTGTTAGTTTGCTTTGTTGTCCTAACACACTACGACTCCATGGCATTTAGTGTATTTGTTTCAATTGTTTTCGTGGTTCAAAAATCGGCTCATAACGTAAAAATATACGTTAGATCGGTAACACGTGGCTTTTTTTTGTTTACATTGTGCAACAATGGAATACTGTATTTCGTTGCCCAACAATGGAATATAAGCAAATGATCGGTTTTGCGGGCTCCGACAATAACCGAATATGAAGAAACATTCGGTGTTTTGTTAAAAACGTCGTTTTGATAGTTTGCTTTGTTGTCCTAACACACTGAGACTCCGTGGAATTTAATTTATTTGTTTCCATTGTTTAAGTTGTTCAACAATCGGTTTATAACATTAAAATATCTGTTCAATCGGTAACACGTGGCTTTTCTTTGTTTACTTTGTGAAACAATGGAATACGGTATATCGTTGGCCAACAATGGAATATAAGCAAAGGATCGGTTTTCCGGGCTCCAACAATAACCGAATATGAAGAAACATTCGGTGTTTTGTTAAAAACGTCGGTTTGTTAGTTTGCTTTGTTGTCCTAAAACACTGCGACTCCATGGAATTTAATGTATTTGTTTCCATTGTTTAAGTTGTTCAACAATCGGTTTATAACGTTAAAATGCCGGTTCAATCGGTAACACATGGCTTTTCTTTGTTTACATTGTGCAATAATGGAATACGGTATTTCGTTGCCCAACAATGGAGTATAAGCAAAGGATCGGTTTTGCGGGCTCCAACAATAACAGAATATGAAGAGACATTCGGTGTTTTGTTAAAAACGTCGGTTTGTTAGTTTGCTTTGTTGTCCTAAAACACAGCGACTCCATGGCATTTAATTTATTTGTTTCCATTGTTTAAGTTGTTCAACAATCGGTTTATAACGATAAAATATCTGTTCAATCGGTAACACTTGGCTTTTCTTTGTTTATTTTGTGCAACAATGGAATACGGTATATCGTTTCCCACCAATGGAATATAAGCAAAGGATAGGTTTTGCGGGCTCCAACAATAACCGAATATTAAGAAACATTCGGTGTTTTGTTAAAAAGGACGGATTGTTTGTTTGCTTTGTTGTCCTGAATCACTGCGACTCCATGGAATTTAATTTATTTGTTTCCATTGTTTATGTTGTTCAACAATTGGTTTATAACGTTAAAATATTGGTTTAATCGGCAACACGTGGCTTTTCTTTGTTTACTTTGTGCAACAATTGAATACGGTATTTCGTTGACCAACAATGGAATATAAGCAAAGGATCGGTTTTGCGGGCTCCAACAATATCCGAATATGAAGAAACATACGGTGTTCTTTTTAAAAACGTCGGTCTGTTAGTGTGCTTTGTTGTCTTAACACGATTTAACTCCATGGCGTTTAATTTTTTTGTTTCCATTGTTTAAGTAGTTCAAAAATCGGCTTATAACGTAAAAATATCGGTTCAATCGGTAACACATGGCTTTTCTTTGTTTACATTGTGCAACAATGGAATACGGTATTTCGTTGCCCAACAATGGAATATAAGCAAAGGATCGGTTTTGCGGCCTCCAACAATTACCGAATATGAAGAAGGATTCGGTGTTTTGATAAAAACGTCGGTTTGTTAGCTTGCTTTGTTGTCCTAACACACTAAGACTCCATGGCATTTAGTTTATTTGTTTCCATTGTTTAAGTGGTTCACAAATCGGCTTATAACGTTAAAATATAGGTTCAATCGGTAACACGTGGCTTTTTTTTGTTTACATTGTGCAACAATGGAATACTGTATTTCGTTGCCCAACAATGGAATATAAGAAAAGGATCTGTTTTGCGGGCTCCAACAATAACCGAATATGAAGAAACATTCGGTGATTTGTTAAAAACGTCGTTTTGATAGTTTGCTTTGTTGTCCTAACACACTGAGACTCCAAGGAATTTAGTTTTTTTGTTTCCATTGTTTAAGTTGTTCAACAATCGGTTTATAACATAAAAATATCTGTTCAATCGGTAACACGTGGCTTTTCTTTGTTTACTTTGTGCAACAATGGAATACGGTATATCGTTGCCCAACAATGGAATATAAGCAAAGGATCGTTTTTGCGGACTCCAACAATAACCGAATATGAAGAAACATTCGGTGTTTTGTTAAAAACGTCGGTTTGTTCTTTAGCTTTGTTGTCGTAAAACACTGCGACTTCATGGAATTTAATTTATTTGTTTCCATTGTTTAAGTTGTTCAACAATCGGTTTATAACGTTAAAATATCGGTACAATCGGTAACACGTGGCTTTTCATTGTTTACTTTGTGTAACAATGGAATACGGTATTTCGTTTCCCAACAATGGAATATAAGCAAAGGATCGGTTTTGCGGGCTCCAACAATAACCGAATATGAAGAAACATTCGGTGTTTTTTTAAAAACATCGGTGTGTTAGTGTGCTTTGTTGTCTTAACACGATTTGACTCCATGGCATTTAATTTATTTGTTTCCATTGTTTAAGTTGTTCAACAATCGTTTTATAACGTTAAAATATAGGTTCAATCGGTAACACGTGGCTTTTTTTTGTTTACATTGTGCAACAATGGAATACTGTATTTCGTTGTCCAACAATGGAATATAAGCAAAGGATCTGTTTTGCGGGCTCCAACAATAACCGAATATGAAGAAACATTCGGTGTTTTGTTAAAAACGTCGGTTTGTTAGTTTGCTTTGTTGTCGTAACACACTACGACTCCATGGCATTTAGTTTATTTGTTTCCATTGTTTTAGTGGTTCAAAAATCGGCTTATAACGTTAAAATATAGGTTAGATCGGTAACACGTGGCTTTTTTTGTTTACATTGTGCAACAATGGAATACTGTATTTCGTTGCCCAACAACGGAATATAAGCAAAGGATCGGTTTTGCGGGCTCCAACAATAACCGAATATGAATAAACATTCGGTGTTTTGTTAAAAACGTCGGATTGTTAGTTTGCTTTGTTGTCCTAAAACACTGCGACTCCATGGAATTTAATTTATTTGTTTTCTTTGTTTAAGTTGTTGAACAATCGGTTTGTAACGTTAAAATATCGGTTCAATGGGTAACACATGGCTTTTCTATGTTTACATTGTGCAACAATGGAATACGGTATTTCGTTGCCCAACAATGGAATATAAGCAAAGGATCTGTTTTGCGGGCTCCAACAATAACCGAATATGAAGAAACATTCGGTGATTTGTTAAAAACGTCGTTTTGAGAGTTTGCTTTTTTGTCCTAACACACTGAGACTCCATGGAATTTAATTTTTTTGTTTCCATTGTTTAAGTTGTTCAACAATCGGTTTATAACATAAAAATATCTGTTCAATCGGTAACACGTGGCTTTTCTTTGTTTACTTTGTGCAACAATGGAATGCGGTATTTCGTTGCCCAACAATGGAGCATAAGCAAATATCGGTTTTGCGGCCTCCAACAATAACCGAATATGAAGAAAGATTCGGTGTTTTGTTAAAAACGTCAGTTTGTTAGTTTGCGTTGTTGTCCTAATACACTAAGACTCCATGGCATTTAGTTTATTTGTTTCCATTGTTTAAGTGGTTCAAAAATCGGCTTATAACGTTAAAATATAGGTTCAATCAGTAACACGTGCGTTTTTTTGTTTACATTGTGCAACAATGGAATACTGCATTTCGTTGACCAATAATGGAATAAAAGCAAAGGATCGGTGTTGCGGGCTCCAACAATAACCGAATATGAAGAAACATTCGGTGTTTTGTTAAAAACGTCGGTTTGTTAGTGTGCTTTGTTGTCTTAACACGATTTGACTCCATGGCATTTAATTTATTTGTTTCCATTGTTTAAGTTGTTCAACAATCGTTTTATAACGTTAAAATATCGGTTCAATCGGTAACACGTGGCTTTTTTTTGTTTACATTGTGCAACAATGAAATACTGTTTTTCGTTGCCCAACAACGGAACATAAGCAAAGGATCGGTTTTGCGGGCTCCAACAATAACCGAATATGAATAAACATTCGGTGTTTTGTTAAAAACGTCGGATTGTTAGTTTGCTTTGTTGTCCTAAAACACTGCGACTCATTGGAATTTAATTTATTTGTTTCCTTTGTTTAAGTTGTTGAACAATCGGTTTATAACGTTAAAATATAGGTTCAATCGGTAACACGTGGCTTTTTTTTGTTTACATTGTGCAACAATGGAATACTGTATTTCGTTGTCCAACAATGGAATATAAGCAAAGGATCTGTTTTGCGGGCTCCAACAATAACCGAATATGAAGAAACAATCGGTGTTTTGTTAAAAACGTCGGTTTGTTAGTTTGCTTTGTTGTCGTAACACACTACGACTCCATGGCATTTAGTTTATTTGTTTCCATTGTTTTAGTGGTTCAAAAATCGGCTTATATCGTTAAAATATAGGTTAGATCGGTAACACGTGGCTTTTTTTCTTTACATTGTGCAACAATGGAATACTGTATTTCGTTGCCCAACAAGGGAATATAAGCAAAGGATCGGTTTTGCGGGCTCCAACAATAACCGAATATGAATAAACATTCGGTGTTTTGTTAAAAACGTCGGATTGTTAGTTTGCTTTGTTGTCCTAAAACACTGCGACTCCATGGAAATTAATTTATTTGTTTTCTTTGTTTAAGTTATTGAACAATCGGTTTGTAATGTTAAAATATCGGTTCAATGGGTAACACATGGCTTTTCTTTGTTTACATTGTGCAACAATGGAATACGGTATTTCGTTGCCCAACAACGGAATATAAGCAAAGGATCGGTTTTCCGGCCTCCAACAATAACCGAATATGAAGAAAGATTCGGTGTTTTGTTAAAAACGTCGGTTTGTTAGTTTGCTTTGTTGTCCTAAAACACAGCGACTCCATGGAATTTATTTGTTTCCATTGTTTAAGATGTTCAACAATCGGTTTATAACGTTAAAATGCCGGTTCAATCGGTAACACATGGCTTTTCTTTGTTTACATTCTGCAACAATGGAATACGGTATTTCGTTGCCCAACAATGGAGTATAAGCAAATATCGGTTTTGCGGCCTCCAACAATAACCGAATATGAAGAAAGATTCGGTGTTTTGTTAAAAACGTCAGTTTGTTAGTTTGCTTTGTTGTCCTAACACACTAAGACTCCATGGCATTTAGTTTATTTGTTTCCATTGTTTAAGTGGTTCAAAAATCGGCTTATAACTTTAAAATATAGGTTCAATCGGTAACACGTGCCTTTTTTTGTTTACATTGTGCAACAATGGAATACTGCATTTCGTTGACCAATAATGGAATATAAGCAAAGGATCGGTGTTGCGGGCTCCAACAATAACCGAATATGAAGAAACATTCGGTGTTTTGTTAAAAACGTCGGTTTGTTAGTTTGCTTTGTTGTCCTAAAACACTGCGGCTCATTGGAATTTAATTTATTTGTTTCCATTGTTTAAGTTGTTCAACAATTGGTTTATAACGTTAAAATATTGGTTTAATCGGCAACACGTGGCTTTTCTTTCTTTACTTTGTGCAACAATGGAATACTGTATTTCGTTGCCCAACAATGGAATATAAGCAAAGGATCGGTTTTGCGGGCTCCAACAATAACCGAATATGAACAAACATTCGGTGTTTTGTTAAAAACGTCGTTTTGATAGTTTGCTTTGTTGTTCTAACACACGGAGACTCCATGGAATTTAATTTATTTGTTTCCATTGTTTAAGTTATTCAACAATCGGTTTATAACATTAAAATATCTGTTCAATCGGTAACACGTGGCTTTTCTTTGTTTACTTTGTGCAACAATGGAATACGGTATATCGTTGCCCAACAATGGAATATAAGCAAAGGATCGGTTTTGCGGGCTCCAACAATAACCGAATATGAAGAAACATTCGGTGTTTTGTTAAAAACGTCGGTTTGTTAGTTTGCTTTGTTGTCCTACAACACTGCGACTCCATGGAATTTAATTTATTTGATTCCATTGTTTAAGTTGTTCAACAATTGCTTTATAACGTTAAAATATTGGTTTAATCGGCAACACGTGGCTTTTCTTTGTTTACTTTGTGCAACAATTGAATACGGTATTTCGTTGACCAACAATGGAATATAAGCAAAGGATCGGTTTTGCGGGCTCCAACAATATCCGAGTATGAAGAAACATTCGGTGTTTTTTTTAAAAACGTCGGTCTGTTAGTGTGCTTTGTTGTCTTAACACGATTTTACTCCATGGCGTTTAATTTTTTTTGTTTCCATTGTTTAAGTGGTTCAAAAATCGGCTTATAACGTTAAAATATCGGTTCAATCGGTAACACATGGCTTTTCTTTGTTTACATTGTGCAACAATGGAATACGGTATTTCGTTGCCCAACAAAGGAATATACGCAAAGGATCTGTTTTGCGGCCTCCAACAATAACCGAATATGAAGAAAGATTCGGTGTTTTGTTAAAAACGTCGGTTTGTTAGTTTGCTTTGTTGTCCTAACGCACTAAGTCTCCATGGCATTTAGTTTATTTGTTTCCATTGTTTTAGTGGTTCACAAATCGGCTTATAACGTTAAAATATAGGTTCAATCGGTAACACGAGGCTTTTTTTTGTTTACATTGTGCAACAATCGAATACTGTATTTCGTTGCCCAACAATGGAATATAAGCAAAGGATCTGTTTTGCGGGCTCCAACAATAACCGAATATGAAGAAACATTCGGTGATTTGTTAAAAACGTCGGTTTGTTAGTTTGCTTTGTTGTCCTAAAACACAGCGACTCCATGGAATTTAATTTATTTGTTTCCATTGTTTAAGATGTTCAACAATCGGTTTATAACGTTAAAATGCCGGTTCAATCGGTAACACATGGCTTTATTTTGTTTACATTCTGCAACTATGGAATACGGTATTTCGTTGCCCAACAATGGAGTATAAGCAAATATCGGTTTTGCGGCCTCCAACAATAACCGAATATGAAGAAAGATTCGGTGTTTTGTTAAAAACGTCAGTTTGTTAGTTTGCTTTGTTGTCCTAACACACTAAGACTCCATGGCATTTAGTTTATTTGTTTCCATTGTTTAAGTGGTTCAAAAATCGGCTTATAACGTTAAAATATAGGTTCAATCAGTAACACGTGCCTTTTTTTGTTTACATTGTGCAACAATGGAATACTGCATTTCGTTGCCCAACAATGAATATAAGCAAAGGATCGGTGTTGCGGGCTCCAACAATAACCGAATATGAAGAAACATTCGGTGTTTTGTTAAAAACGTCGGTTTGTTAGTATGCTTTGTTGTCCTAAAACACTGCGACTCATTGGAATTTAATTTATTTGTTTCCATTGTTTAAGTGGTTCACAAATCGGCTTATAACGTTAAAATATAGGTTCAATCGGTAACACGTGGCTTTTTTTTGTTTACATTGTGCAACAATGGAATACTGTATTTCGTTGCCCAACAATGGAATATAAGCAAAGGATCTGTTTTGCGTGCTCCAACAATAACCGAATATGAAGAAACATTCGGTGTTTCGTTAAAAACGTCGGTTTGTTAGTTTGCTTTGTTGTCCTAAAACACTGCGTCTTCATGGATTTTAATTTATTTGTTTCCATTGTTTAAGTTGTTCAACAATCGGTTCATAACGTTAAAATATCGGTTCAATCGGTAACACGTGGCTTTTCATTGTTTACTTTGTGTAACAATTGAATACGGTATTTCGTTTCCCAACAATGGAATATAAGCAAAGGATCGGTTTTGCGGGCTCCAACAATAACCGAATATGAAGAAACATTCGGTGTTTTTTTAAAAACATCGGTCTGTTAGTGTGCTTTGTTGTCTTAACTCGATTTGACTCCATGGCATTTAATTTATTTGTTTCCATTGTTTAAGTTGTTCAACAATCGGTTTATAACGTTAAAATATCGGTTCAATCGGAAACACGTGGCTTTTTTTGTTTACATTGTGCAACAATGAAATATTGTATTTCGTTGCCCAACAACGGAATATAAGCAAAGGATCGGTTTTGCGGGCTCCAACAATAACCGAATGTGAATAAACATTCGGTGTTTTGTTAAAAACGTCGGATTGTTAGTTTGCTTTGTTGTCCTAAAACACTGAGACTCCATGGAATTTAATTTATTTGTTTTCTTTGTTTAAGTTGTTGAACAATCGGTTTGTAACGTTAAAATATCGGTTCAATGGGTAACACATGGCTTTTCTTTGTTTACATTGTGCAACAATGGAATACGGTATTTCGTTGCCCAACAATGGAATATAAGCAAAGGATCTGTTTTGCGGGCTCCAACAATAACCGAATATGAAGAAACATTCGGTGATTTGTTAAAAACGTCGTTTTGAGAGTTTGCTTTTTTGTCCTAACACACTGAGACTCCATGGAATTTAATTTTTTTGTTTCCATTGTTTAAGTTGTTCAACAATCGGTTTATAACATAAAAATATCTGTTCAATCGGTAACACGTGGCTTTTCTTTGATTACTTTGTGCAACAATGGAATACGGTATATCGTTGCCCAACAATGGAATATAAGCAAAGGATCGTTTTTGCGTGCTCCAACAATAACCGAATATGAAGAAACATTCGGCGTTTTGTTTAAAACGTCGGTTTGTTAGTTTGCTTTGTTGTCCTAAAACACTGCGACTTCATGGATTTTAATTTATTTGTTTCCATTGTTTAAGTTGTTCAACAATCGGTTCATAACGTTAAAATATCGGTTCAATCGGTAACACGTGGCTTTTCATTGCTTACTTTGTGTAACACTTGAATACGGTATTTCGTTTCCCAACAATGGAATATAAGCAAAGGATCGGTTTTGCGGGCTCCAACAATAACCGAATATGAAGAAACATTCGGTGTTTTTTTAAAAACATCGGTCTGTTAGTGTGCTTTGTTGTCTTAACACGATTTGACTCCATGGCATTTAATTTATTTGTTTCCATTGTTTAAGTTGTTCAACAATCGGTTTATAACGTTAAAATATCGGTTCAATCGGCAACACGTGGCTTTTTTTGTTTACATTGTGCAACAATGAAATACTGTATTTCGTTGCCCAACAACGGAATATAAGCAAAGGATCGGTTTTGCGGGCTCCAACAATAACCGAATATGAATAAACATTCGGTGTTTTGTTAAAAACGTCGGTTTGTTAGTTTGCTTTGTTGTCCTAAAACACAGCGACTCCATGGAATTTAGTTGTTTCCATTGTTTAAGATGTTCAACAATCGGTTTATAACGTTAAAATGCCGGTTCAATCGGTAACACATGGCTTTTCTTTGTTTACATTCTGCAACAATGGAATACGGTATTTCGTTGCCCAACAATGGAGTATAAGCAAATATCGGTTTTGCGGCCTCCAACAATAACCGAATATGAAGAAAGATTCGGTGTTTTGTTAAAAACGTCAGTTTGTTAGTTTGCTTTGTTGTACTAACACACTAAGACTCCATGGCATTTAGTTTATTTGTTTCCATTGTTTAAGTGGTTCAAAAATCGGCTTATAACGTTAAAATATAGGTTCAATCGGTAACACGTGCCTTTTTTTGTTTACATTGTGCAACAATGGAATACTGCATTTCGATGACCAACAATGGAATATAAGCAAAGGATCGGTGTTGCGGGCTCCAACAATAACCGAATATAAAGAAACATTCGGTGTTTTGTTAAAAACGTCGGTTTGTTAGTTTGCTTTGTTGTCCTAAAACACTGCGACTCATTGGAATTTAATTTATTTGTTTCCATTGTTTAAGTTGTTCAACAATTGGTTTATAACGTTAAAATATTGGTTTAATCGGCAACACGTGGCTTTTCTTTCTTTACTTTGTGCAACAATGGAATACGGTATTTCGTTGCCCAACAATGGAGTATAAGCAAATATCGGTTTTGCGGCCTCCAACAATAACCGAATATGAAGAAAGATTCGGTGTTTTGTTAAAAACGTCAGTTTGTTAGTTTGCTTTGTTGTCCTAACACACTAAGACTCCATGGCATTTAGTTTATTTGTTTCCATTGTTTAAGTGGTTCAAAAATCGGCTTATAACGTTAAAATATAGGTTCAATCGGTAACACGTGCCTTTTTTTGTTTACATTGTGCAACAATGGAATACTGCATTTCGTTGCCCAACAATGGAATATAAGCAAAGGATCGGTTTTGCGGGCTCCAACAATAACCGAATATGAAGAAACATTCGGTGTTTTGTTAAAAACGTCGGTTTGTTAGTTTGCTTTGTTGTCCTAAAACACTGCGACTTCATGGATTTTAATTTATTTGTTTCCATTGTTTAAGTTGTTCAACAATCGGTTCATAACGTTAAAATATCGGTTCAATCGGTAACACGTGGCTTTTCATTGTTTACTTTGTGTAACAATTGAATACGGTATTTCGTTTCCCAACAATGGAATATAAGCAAAGGATCGGTTTTGCGGGCTCCAACAATAACCGAATATGAAGGAACATTCGGTGTTTTTTTAAAAACATCGGTCTGTTAGTGTGCTTTGTTGTCTTAACACGATTTGACTCCATGGCATTTAATTTATTTGTTTCCATTGTTTAAGTTGTTCAACAATCGGTTTATAACGTTAAAATATCGGTTCAATCGGCAACACGTGGCTTTTTTTGTTTACATTGTGCAACAATGAAATACTGTATTTCGTTGCCCAACAACGGAATATAAGCAAAGGATCGGTTTTGCGGGCTCCAACAATAACCGAATGTGAATAAACTTTCGGTGTTTTGTTAAAAACGTCGGACTGTTAGTTTGCGTTGTTGTCCTAACACACTAAGACTCCATGGCATTTAGTTTATTTGTTTCCATTGTTTAAGTGGTTCAAAAACCGGCTTATAACGTTAAAATATAGGTTCAATCAGTAACACGTGCCTTTTTTTGTTTACATTGTGCAACAATGGAATACTGCATTTCGTTGCCCAGTAATGGAATATAAGCAAAGGATCGGTGTTGCGGGCTCCAACAATAACCGAATATGAAGAAACATTCGGTATTTTGTTAAAAACGTCGTTTTGATAGTTTGCTTTGTTGTCCTAACACACGGAGACTCCATGGAATTTAATTTATTTGTTTCCATTGTTTAAGTTATTCAACAATCGGTTTATAACATTAAAATATCTGTTCAATCGGTAACACGTGGCTTTTCTTTGTTTACTTTGTGCAACAATGGAATACGGTATATCGTTGCCCAACAATGGAATATAAGCAAAGGATCGGTTTTGCGGGCTCCAACAATAACCGAATATGAAGAAACATTCGGTGCTTTGTTAAAAACGTCGGTTTGTTAGTTTGCTTTGTCCTCCTACAACACTGCGACTCCATGGATTTTAATTTATTTGTTTCCATTGTTTAAGTTGTTCAACAATCGGTTCATAACGTTAAAATATCGGTTTAATCGGTAACACGTGGCTTTTCATTGTTTACTTTGTGTAACAATTGAATACGGTATTTCGTTTCCCAACAATGGAATATAAGCAAAGGATCGGTTTTGCGGGCTCCAACAATATCCGAATATGAAGAAAAATTCGGTGTTTTTTTTAAAAACGTCGGTCTGTTAGTGTGCTTTGTTGTCTTAACACGATTTAACTCCATGGCGTTTAATTTCTTTTGTTTCCATTGTTTAAGTGGTTCAAAAATCGGCTTATAACGTTAAAATATCGGTTCAATCGGTAACACATGGCTTTTCTTTGTTTACATTGTGCAACAATGGAATACGGTATTTCGTTGCCCAACTATG
Organism: Maratus speciosus; assembly: GCA_963932465.1. Lineage (NCBI taxonomy): Eukaryota > Metazoa > Arthropoda > Arachnida > Araneae > Salticidae > Maratus > Maratus speciosus. The sequence continues at coordinate 402,492 of CAWVRF010001084.1, forward strand.
GAATATATGCAAAGGATCGGTTTTGCGGCCTCCAACAATAACCGAATATGAAGAAAGATTCGGTGTTTTGTTAAAAACGTCGGTTTGTTAGTTTGCTTTGTTGTCCTAACACACTAAGACTCCATGGCATTTAGTTTATTTGTTTCCATTGTTTAAGTGGTTCACAAATCGGCTTATAACGTTAAAATATAGGTTCAATCGGTAACACGTGGCTTTTTTTTGTTTACATTGTGCAACAAAGGAATACTGTATTTCGTTGCCCAACAATGGAATATAAGCAAAGGATCTGTTTTGCGGGCTCCAACAATAACCGAATATGAAGAAACATTCGGTGATTTGTTAAAAACGTCGTTTTGAGAGTTTGATTTTTTGTCCTAACACACTGAGACTCCATGGAATTTAATTTTTTTGTTTCCATTGTTTAAGTTGTTCAACAATCGGTTTATAACGTTAAAATATCGGTTCAATCGGTAACACGTGGCTTTTCATTGTTTACTTTGTGTAACAATTGAATACGGTATTTCGTTTCCCAACAATGGAATATAAGCAAAGGATCGGTTTTGCGGGCTCCAACAATAACCGAATATGAAGAAACATTCGGTGTTTTTTTAAAAAAATCGGTCTGTTAGTGTGCTTTGTTGTCTTAACACGATTTGACTCCATGGCATTTAATTTATTTGTTTCCATTGTTTAAGTTGTTCAACAATCGGTTTATAACGTTAAAATATCGGTTCAATCGGCAACACGTGGCTTTTTTTGTTTACATTGTGCAACAATGAAATACTGTATTTCGTTGCCCAACAACGGAATATAAGCAAAGGATCGGTGTTGCGGGCTCCAACAATAACCGAATATAAAGAAACATTCGGTGTTTTGTTAAAAACGTCGGTTTGTTAGTTTGCTTTGTTGTCCTAAAACACTGCGACTCATTGGAATTTAATTTATTTGTTTACTTTGTTTAAGTTGTTGAACAATCGGTTTGTAACGTTAAAATATCGGTTCAATGGGTAACACATGGCTTTTCTTTGTTTACATTGTGCAACAATGGAATACGGTATTTCGTTGCCCAACAATGGAATATAAGCAAATTATCGGTTTTGCGGCCTCCGACAATAACCGAAAATGAAGAAATATTCGGTGTTTTGTTAAAAACGTCGGTTTGTTAGTTTGCTTTGTTGTCCTAAAACACTGCGACTCCATGGAATTTAATGTATTTGTTTCCATTGTTTAAGTTGTTCAACAATCGGTTTATAACGTTAAAATGCCGGTTCAATCGGTAGCACATGGCTTTTCTTTGTTTACATTGTGCAATAATGGAATACGGTATTTCGTTGCCCAACAATGGAGTATAAGCAAAGGATCGGTTTTGCGGGCTCCAACAATAACAGAATATGAAGAGACATTCGGTGTTTTGTTAAAAACGTCGGTTTGTTAGTTTGCTTTGTTGTCCTAAAACACAGCGACTCCATGGCATTTAATTTATTTGTTTCCATTGTTTAAGTTGTTCAACAATCGGTTTATAACGATAAAATATCTGTTCAATCGGTAACACTTGGCTTTTCTTTGTTTATTTAGTGCAACAATGGAATACGGTATATCGTTTCCCACCAATGGAATATAAGCAAAGGATAGGTTTTGCGGGATCCAACAATAACCGAATATTAAGAAACATTCGGTGTTTTGTTAAAAAGGACGGATTGTTTGTTTGCTTTGTTGTCCTGAATCACTGCGACTCCATGGAATTTAATTTATTTGTTTCCATTGTTTATGTTGTTCAACAATTGGTTTATAACGTTAAAATATTGGTTTAATCGGCAACACGTGGCTTTTCTTTGTTTACTTTGTGCAACAATTGAATACGGTATTTCGTTGACCAACAATGGAATATAAGCAAAGGATCGGTTTTGCGGGCTCCAACAATATCCGAATATGAAGAAACATACGGTGTTCTTTTTAAAAACGTCGGTCTGTTAGTGTGCTTTGTTGTCTTAACACGATTTAACTCCATGGCGTTTAATTTTTTTGTTTCCATTGTTTAAGTGGTTCAAAAATCGGCTTATAACGTAAAAATATCGGTTCAATCGGTAACACATGGCTTTTCTTTGTTTACATTGTGCAACAATGGAATACGGTATTTCGTTGCCCAACAATGGAATATAAGCAAAGGATCGGTTTTGCGGCCTCCAACAATAACCGAATATGAAGAAGGATTCGGTGTTTTGATAAAAACGTCGGTTTGTTAGCTTGCTTTGTTGTCCTAACACACTAAGACTCCATGGCATTTAGTTTATTTGTTTCCATTGTTTAAGTGGTTCACAAATCGGCTTATAACGTTAAAATATAGGTTCAATCGGTAACACGTGGCTTTTTTTTGTTTACATTGTGCAACAATGGAATACTGTATTTCGTTGCCCAACAATGGAATATAAGAAAAGGATCTGTTTTGCGGGCTCCAACAATAACCGAATATGAAGAAACATTCGGTGATTTGTTAAAAAAGTCGTTTTGATAGTTTGCTTTGTTGTCCTAACACACTGAGACTCCAAGGAATTTAATTTTTTTGTTTCCATTGTTTAAGTTGTTCAACAATCGGTTTATAACATAAAAATATCTGTTCAATCGGTAACACGTGGCTTTTCTTTGTTTACTTTGTGCAACAATGGAATACGGTATATCGTTGCCCAACAATGGAATATAAGCAAAGGATCGTTTTTGCGGACTCCAACAATAACCGAATATGAAGAAACATTCGGTGTTTTGTTAAAAACGTCGGTTTGTTCGTTAGCTTTGTTGTCGTAAAACACTGCGACTTCATGGAATTTAATTTATTTGTTTCCATTGTTTAAGTTGTTCAACAATCGGTTTATAACGTTAAAATATCGGTACAATCGGTAACACGTGGCTTTTCATTGTTTACTTTGTGTAACAATGGAATACGGTATTTCGTTTCCCAACAATGGAATATAAGCAAAGGATCGGTTTTGCGGGCTCCAACAATAACCGAATATGAAGAAACATTCGGTGTTTTTTTTAAAAACATCGGTGTGTTAGTGTGCTTTGTTGTCTTAACACGATTTGACTCCATGGCATTTAATTTATTTGTTTCCATTGTTTAAGTTGTTCAACAATCGTTTTATAACGTTAAAATATAGGTTCAATCGGTAACACGTGGCTTTTTTTTGTTTACATTGTGCAACAATGGAATACTGTATTTCGTTGTCCAACAATGGAATATAAGCAAAGGATCTGTTTTGCGGGCTCCAACAATAACCGAATATGAAGAAACATTCGGTGTTTTGTTAAAAACGTCGGTTTGTTAGTTTGCTTTGTTGTCGTAACACACTACGACTCCATGGCATTTAGTTTATTTGTTTCCATTGTTTTAGTGGTTCAAAAATCGGCTTATAACGTTAAAATATAGGTTAGATCGGTAACACGTGGCTTTTTTTGTTTACATTGTGCAACAATGGAATACTGTATTTCGTTGCCCAACAACGGAATATAAGCAAAGGATCGGTTTTGCGGGCTCCAACAATAACCGAATATGAAGAAACATTCGGTGTTTTGTTAAAAACGTCGGTTTGTTAGTTTGCTTTGTTGTCCTAAAACACTGCGACTTCATGGATTTTAATTTATTTGTTTCCATTGTTTAAGTTGTTCAACAATCGGTTCATAACGTTAAAATATCGGTTCAATCGGTAACACGTGGCTTTTCATTGTTTACTTTGTGTAACAATTGAATACGGTATTTCGTTTCCCAACAATGGAATATAAGCAAAGGATCGGTTTTGCGGGCTCCAACAATAACCGAATATGAAGGAACATTCGGTGTTTTTTTAAAAACATCGGTCTGTTAGTGTGCTTTGTTGTCTTAACACGATTTGACTCCATGGCATTTAATTTATTTGTTTCCATTGTTTAAGTTGTTCAACAATCGGTTTATAACGTTAAAATATCGGTTCAATCGGCAACACGTGGCTTTTTTTGTTTACATTGTGCAACAATGAAATACTGTATTTCGTTGCCCAACAACGGAATATAAGCAAAGGATCGGTTTTGCGGGCTCCAACAATAACCGAATGTGAATAAACTTTCGGTGTTTTGTTAAAAACGTCGGACTGTTAGTTTGCGTTGTTGTCCTAACACACTAAGACTCCATGGCATTTAGTTTATTTGTTTCCATTGTTTAAGTGGTTCAAAAACCGGCTTATAACGTTAAAATATAGGTTCAATCAGTAACACGTGCCTTTTTTTGTTTACATTGTGCAACAATGGAATACTGCATTTCGTTGCCCAGTAATGGAATATAAGCAAAGGATCGGTGTTGCGGGCTCCAACAATAACCGAATATGAAGAAACATTCGGTATTTTGTTAAAAACGTCGTTTTGATAGTTTGCTTTGTTGTCCTAACACACGGAGACTCCATGGAATTTAATTTATTTGTTTCCATTGTTTAAGTTATTCAACAATCGGTTTATAACATTAAAATATCTGTTCAATCGGTAACACGTGGCTTTTCTTTGTTTACTTTGTGCAACAATGGAATACGGTATATCGTTGCCCAACAATGGAATATAAGCAAAGGATCGGTTTTGCGGGCTCCAACAATAACCGAATATGAAGAAACATTCGGTGCTTTGTTAAAAACGTCGGTTTGTTAGTTTGCTTTGTCCTCCTACAACACTGCGACTCCATGGATTTTAATTTATTTGTTTCCATTGTTTAAGTTGTTCAACAATCGGTTCATAACGTTAAAATATCGGTTTAATCGGTAACACGTGGCTTTTCATTGTTTACTTTGTGTAACAATTGAATACGGTATTTCGTTTCCCAACAATGGAATATAAGCAAAGGATCGGTTTTGCGGGCTCCAACAATATCCGAATATGAAGAAACATTCGGTGTTTTTTTTAAAAACGTCGGTCTGTTAGTGTGCTTTGTTGTCTTAACACGATTTAACTCCATGGCGTTTAATTTCTTTTGTTTCCATTGTTTAAGTGGTTCAAAAATCGGCTTATAACGTTAAAATATCGGTTCAATCGGTAACACATGGCTTTTCTTTGTTTACATTGTGCAACAATGGAATACGGTATTTCGTTGCCCAACTATGGAATATATGCAAAGGATCGGTTTTGCGGCCTCCAACAATAACCGAATATGAAGAAAGATTCGGTGTTTTGTTAAAAACGTCGGTTTGTTAGTTTGCTTTGTTGTCCTAACACACTAAGACTCCATGGCATTTAGTTTATTTGTTTCCATTGTTTAAGTGGTTCACAAATCGGCTTATAACGTTAAAATATAGGTTCAATCGGTAACACGTGGCTTTTTTTTGTTTACATTGTGCAACAAAGGAATACTGTATTTCGTTGCCCAACAATGGAATATAAGCAAAGGATCTGTTTTGCGGGCTCCAACAATAACCGAATATGAAGAAACATTCGGTGATTTGTTAAAAACGTCGTTTTGAGAGTTTGATTTTTTGTCCTAACACACTGAGACTCCATGGAATTTAATTTTTTTGTTTCCATTGTTTAAGTTGTTCAACAATCGGTTTATAACGTTAAAATATCGGTTCAATCGGTAACACGTGGCTTTTCATTGTTTACTTTGTGTAACAATTGAATACGGTATTTCGTTTCCCAACAATGGAATATAAGCAAAGGATCGGTTTTGCGGGCTCCAACAATAACCGAATATGAAGAAACATTCGGTGTTTTTTTAAAAAAATCGGTCTGTTAGTGTGCTTTGTTGTCTTAACACGATTTGACTCCATGGCATTTAATTTATTTGTTTCCATTGTTTAAGTTGTTCAACAATCGGTTTATAACGTTAAAATATCGGTTCAATCGGCAACACGTGGCTTTTTTTGTTTACATTGTGCAACAATGAAATACTGTATTTCGTTGCCCAACAACGGAATATAAGCAAAGGATCGGTTTTGCGGGCTCCAACAATAACCGAATGTGAATAAACATTCTGTGTTTTGTTAAAAACGTCGGATTGTTAGTTTGCTTTGTTGTCCTAAAACACTGCGACTCCATGGAATTTAATTTATTTGTTTACTTTGTTTAAGTTGTTGAACAATCGGTTTGTAACGTTAAAATATCGGTTCAATGGGTAACACATGGCTTTTCTTTGTTTACATTGTGCAACAATGGAATACGGTATTTCGTTGCCCAACAATGGAATATAAGCAAATTATCGGTTTTGCGGCCTCCGACAATAACCGAAAATGAAGAAATATTCGGTGTTTTGTTAAAAACGTCGGTTTGTTAGTTTGCTTTGTTGTCCTAAAACACTGCGACTCCATGGAATTTAATGTATTTGTTTCCATTGTTTAAGTTGTTCAACAATCGGTTTATAACGTTAAAATGCCGGTTCAATCGGTAGCACATGGCTTTTCTTTGTTTACATTGTGCAATAATGGAATACGGTATTTCGTTGCCCAACAATGGAGTATAAGCAAAGGATCGGTTTTGCGGGCTCCAACAATAACAGAATATGAAGAGACATTCGGTGTTTTGTTAAAAACGTCGGTTTGTTAGTTTGCTTTGTTGTCCTAAAACACAGCGACTCCATGGCATTTAATTTATTTGTTTCCATTGTTTAAGTTGTTCAACAATCGGTTTATAACGATAAAATATCTGTTCAATCGGTAACACTTGGCTTTTCTTTGTTTATTTAGTGCAACAATGGAATACGGTATATCGTTTCCCACCAATGGAATATAAGCAAAGGATAGGTTTTGCGGGATCCAACAATAACCGAATATTAAGAAACATTCGGTGTTTTGTTAAAAAGGACGGATTGTTTGTTTGCTTTGTTGTCCTGAATCACTGCGACTCCATGGAATTTAATTTATTTGTTTCCATTGTTTATGTTGTTCAACAATTGGTTTATAACGTTAAAATATTGGTTTAATCGGCAACACGTGGCTTTTCTTTGTTTACTTTGTGCAACAATTGAATACGGTATTTCGTTGACCAACAATGGAATATAAGCAAAGGATCGGTTTTGCGGGCTCCAACAATATCCGAATATGAAGAAACATACGGTGTTCTTTTTAAAAACGTCGGTCTGTTAGTGTGCTTTGTTGTCTTAACACGATTTAACTCCATGGCGTTTAATTTTTTTGTTTCCATTGTTTAAGTGGTTCAAAAATCGGCTTATAACGTAAAAATATCGGTTCAATCGGTAACACATGGCTTTTCTTTGTTTACATTGTGCAACAATGGAATACGGTATTTCGTTGCCCAACAATGGAATATAAGCAAAGGATCGGTTTTGCGGCCTCCAACAATAACCGAATATGAAGAAGGATTCGGTGTTTTGATAAAAACGTCGGTTTGTTAGCTTGCTTTGTTGTCCTAACACACTAAGACTCCATGGCATTTAGTTTATTTGTTTCCATTGTTTAAGTGGTTCACAAATCGGCTTATAACGTTAAAATATAGGTTCAATCGGTAACACGTGGCTTTTTTTTGTTTACATTGTGCAACAATGGAATACTGTATTTCGTTGCCCAACAATGGAATATAAGAAAAGGATCTGTTTTGCGGGCTCCAACAATAACCGAATATGAAGAAACATTCGGTGATTTGTTAAAAAAGTCGTTTTGATAGTTTGCTTTGTTGTCCTAACACACTGAGACTCCAAGGAATTTAATTTTTTTGTTTCCATTGTTTAAGTTGTTCAACAATCGGTTTATAACATAAAAATATCTGTTCAATCGGTAACACGTGGCTTTTCTTTGTTTACTTTGTGCAACAATGGAATACGGTATATCGTTGCCCAACAATGGAATATAAGCAAAGGATCGTTTTTGCGGACTCCAACAATAACCGAATATGAAGAAACATTCGGTGTTTTGTTAAAAACGTCGGTTTGTTCGTTAGCTTTGTTGTCGTAAAACACTGCGACTTCATGGAATTTAATTTATTTGTTTCCATTGTTTAAGTTGTTCAACAATCGGTTTATAACGTTAAAATATCGGTACAATCGGTAACACGTGGCTTTTCATTGTTTACTTTGTGTAACAATGGAATACGGTATTTCGTTTCCCAACAATGGAATATAAGCAAAGGATCGGTTTTGCGGGCTCCAACAATAACCGAATATGAAGAAACATTCGGTGTTTTTTTTAAAAACATCGGTGTGTTAGTGTGCTTTGTTGTCTTAACACGATTTGACTCCATGGCATTTAATTTATTTGTTTCCATTGTTTAAGTTGTTCAACAATCGTTTTATAACGTTAAAATATAGGTTCAATCGGTAACACGTGGCTTTTTTTTGTTTACATTGTGCAACAATGGAATACTGTATTTCGTTGTCCAACAATGGAATATAAGCAAAGGATCTGTTTTGCGGGCTCCAACAATAACCGAATATGAAGAAACATTCGGTGTTTTGTTAAAAACGTCGGTTTGTTAGTTTGCTTTGTTGTCGTAACACACTACGACTACATGGCATTTAGTTTATTTGTTTCCATTGTTTTAGTGGTTCAAAAATCGGCTTATAACGTTAAAATATAGGTTAGATCGGTAACACGTGGCTTTTTTTGTTTACATTGTGCAACAATGGAATACTGTATTTCGTTGCCCAACAACGGAATATAAGCAAAGGATCGGTTTTGCGGGCTCCAACAATAACCGAATATGAATAAACATTCGGTGTTTTGTTAAAAACGTCGGATTGTTAGTTTGCTTTGTTGTCCTAAAACACTGCGACTCCATGGAATTTAATTTATTTGTTTTCTTTGTTTAAGTTGTTGAACAATCGGTTTGTAACGTTAAAATATCGGTTCAATGGGTAACACATGGCTTTTCTATGTTTACATTGTGCAACAATGGAATACGGTATTTCGTTGCCCAACAATGGAATATAAGCAAAGGATCTGTTTTGCGGGCTCCAACAATAACCGAATATGAAGAAACATTCGGTGATTTGTTAAAAACGTCGTTTTGAGAGTTTGCTTTTTTGTCCTAACACACTGAGACTCCATGGAATTTAATTTTTTTGTTTCCATTGTTTAAGTTGTTCAACAATCGGTTTATAACATAAAAATATCTGTTCAATCGGTAACACGTGGCTTTTCTTTGTTTACTTTGTGCAACAATGGAATACGGTATATCGTTGCCCAACAATGGAATATAAGCAAAGGATCGTTTTTGCGTGCTCCAACAATAACAGAATATGAAGAAACATTCGGTGTTTTGTTAAAAACGTCGGTTTGTTAGTTTGCTTTGTTGTCCTAAAACTCTGCGACTTCATGGATTTTAATTTATTTGTTTCCATTGTTTAAGTTGTTCAACAATCGGTTCATAACGTTAAAATATCGGTTCAATCGGTAACACGTGGCTTTTCATTGTTTACTTTGTGTAACAATTGAATACGGTATTTCGTTTCCCAACAATGGAATATAAGCAAAGGATCGGTTTTGCGGGCTCCAACAATAACCGAATATGAAGAAACATTCGGTGTTTTTTTAAAAACATCGGTCTGTTAGTGTGCTTTGTTGTCTTAACACGATTTGACTCCATGGCATTTAATTTATTTGTTTCCATTGTTTAAGTTGTTCAACAATCGGTTTATAACGTTAAAATATCGGTTCAATCGGCAACACGTGGCTTTTTTTGTTTACATTGTGCAACAATGAAATACTGTATTTCGTTGCCCAACAACGGAATATAAGCAAAGGATCGGTTTTGCGGGCTCCAACAATAACCGAATATGAAGAAACATTCGGTGATTTGTTAAAAACGTCGTTTTGAGAGTTTGATTTTTTGTCCTAACACACTGAGACTCCATGGAATTTAATTTTTTTGTTTCCATTGTTTAAGTTGTTCAACAATCGGTTTATAACGTTAAAATATCGGTTCAATCGGTAACACGTGGCTTTTCATTGTTTACTTTGTGTAACAATTGAATACGGTATTTCGTTTCCCAACAATGGAATATAAGCAAAGGATCGGTTTTGCGGGCTCCAACAATAACCGAATATGAAGAAACATTCGGTGTTTTTTTAAAAAAATCGGTCTGTTAGTGTGCTTTGTTGTCTTAACACGATTTGACTCCATGGCATTTAATTTATTTGTTTCCATTGTTTAAGTTGTTCAACAATCGGTTTATAACGTTAAAATATCGGTTCAATCGGCAACACGTGGCTTTTTTTGTTTACATTGTGCAACAATGAAATACTGTATTTCGTTGCCCAACAACGGAATATAAGCAAAGGATCGTTTTTGCGTGCTCCAACAATAACAGAATATGAAGAAACATTCGGTGTTTTGTTAAAAACGTCGGATTGTTAGTTTGCTTTGTTGTCCTAAAACACTGCGACTCCATGGAATTTAATTTATTTGTTTACTTTGTTTAAGTTGTTGAACAATCGGTTTGTAACGTTAAAATATCGGTTCAATGGGTAACACATGGCTTTTCTTTGTTTACATTGTGCAACAATGGAATACGGTATTTCGTTGCCCAACAATGGAATATAAGCAAATTATCGGTTTTGCGGCCTCCAACAATAACCGAAAATGAAGAAATATTCGGTGTTTTGTTAAAAACGTCGGTTTGTTAGTTTGCTTTGTTGTCCTAACACACTACGACTCCATGGCATTTAGTGTATTTGTTTCAATTGTTTTCGTGGTTCAAAAATCGGCTCATAACGTAAAAATATACGTTAGATCGGTAACACGTGGCTTTTTTTTGTTTACATTGTGCAACAATGGAATACTGTATTTCGTTGCCCAACAATGGAATATAAGCAAATGATCGGTTTTGCGGGCTCCGACAATAACCGAATATGAAGAAACATTCGGTGTTTTGTTAAAAACGTCGTTTTGATAGTTTGCTTTGTTGTCCTAACACACTGAGACTCCGTGGAATTTAATTTATTTGTTTCCATTGTTTAAGTTGTTCAACAATCGGTTTATAACATTAAAATATCTGTTCAATCGGTAACACGTGGCTTTTCTTTGTTTACTTTGTGAAACAATGGAATACGGTATATCGTTGGCCAACAATGGAATATAAGCAAAGGATCGGTTTTCCGGGCTCCAACAATAACCGAATATGAAGAAACATTCGGTGTTTTGTTAAAAACGTCGGTTTGTTAGTTTGCTTTGTTGTCCTAAAACACTGCGACTCCATGGAATTTAATGTATTTGTTTCCATTGTTTAAGTTGTTCAACAATCGGTTTATAACGTTAAAATGCCGGTTCAATCGGTAACACATGGCTTTTCTTTGTTTACATTGTGCAATAATGGAATACGGTATTTCGTTGCCCAACAATGGAGTATAAGCAAAGGATCGGTTTTGCGGGCTCCAACAATAACAGAATATGAAGAGACATTCTGTGTTTTGTTAAAAACGTCGGTTTGTTAGTTTGCTTTGTTGTCCTAAAACACAGCGACTCCATGGCATTTAATTTATTTGTTTCCATTGTTTAAGTTGTTCAACAATCGGTTTATAACGATAAAATATCTGTTCAATCGGTAACACTTGGCTTTTCTTTGTTTATTTTGTGCAACAATGGAATACGGTATATCGTTTCCCACCAATGGAATATAAGCAAAGGATAGGTTTTGCGGGCTCCAACAATAACCGAATATTAAGAAACATTCGGTGTTTTGTTAAAAAGGACGGATTGTTTGTTTGCTTTGTTGTCCTGAATCACTGCGACTCCATGGAATTTAATTTATTTGTTTCCATTGTTTATGTTGTTCAACAATTGGTTTATAACGTTAAAATATTGGTTTAATCGGCAACACGTGGCTTTTCTTTGTTTACTTTGTGCAACAATTGAATACGGTATTTCGTTGACCAACAATGGAATATAAGCAAAGGATCGGTTTTGCGGGCTCCAACAATATCCGAATATGAAGAAACATACGGTGTTCTTTTTAAAAACGTCGGTCTGTTAGTGTGCTTTGTTGTCTTAACACGATTTAACTCCATGGCGTTTAATTTTTTTGTTTCCATTGTTTAAGTGGTTCAAAAATCGGCTTATAACGTAAAAATATCGGTTCAATCGGTAACACATGGCTTTTCTTTGTTTACATTGTGCAACAATGGAATACGGTATTTCGTTGCCCAACAATGGAATATAAGCAAAGGATCGGTTTTGCGGCCTCCAACAATAACCGAATATGAAGAAGGATTCGGTGTTTTGATAAAAACGTCGGTTTGTTAGCTTGCTTTGTTGTCCTAACACACTAAGACTCCATGGCATTTAGTTTATTTGTTTCCATTGTTTAAGTGGTTCACAAATCGGCTTATAACGTTAAAATATAGGTTCAATCGGTAACACGTGGCTTTTTTTTGTTTACATTGTGCAACAATGGAATACTGTATTTCGTTGCCCAACAATGGAATATAAGAAAAGGATCTGTTTTGCGGGCTCCAACAATAACCGAATATGAAGAAACATTCGGTGATTTGTTAAAAACGTCGTTTTGATAGTTTGCTTTGTTGTCCTAACACACTGAGACTCCAAGGAATTTAGTTTTTTTGTTTCCATTGTTTAAGTTGTTCAACAATCGGTTTATAACATAAAAATATCTGTTCAATCGGTAACACGTGGCTTTTCTTTGTTTACTTTGTGCAACAATGGAATACGGTATATCGTTGCCCAACAATGGAATATAAGCAAAGGATCGTTTTTGCGGACTCCAACAATAACCGAATATGAAGAAACATTCGGTGTTTTGTTAAAAACGTCGGTTTGTTCTTTAGCTTTGTTGTCGTAAAACACTGCGACTTCATGGAATTTAATTTATTTGTTTCCATTGTTTAAGTTGTTCAACAATCGGTTTATAACGTTAAAATATCGGTACAATCGGTAACACGTGGCTTTTCATTGTTTACTTTGTTTAACAATGGAATACGGTATTTCGTTTCCCAACAATGGAATATAAGCAAAGGATCGGTTTTGCGGGCTCCAACAATAACCGAATATGAAGAAACATTCGGTGTTTTTTTAAAAACATCGGTGTGTTAGTGTGCTTTGTTGTCTTAACACGATTTGACTCCATGGCATTTAATTTATTTGTTTCCATTGTTTAAGTTGTTCAACAATCGTTTTATAACGTTAAAATATAGGTTCAATCGGTAACACGTGGCTTTTTTTTGTTTACATTGTGCAACAATGGAATACTGTATTTCGTTGTCCAACAATGGAATATAAGCAAAGGATCTGTTTTGCGGGCTCCAACAATAACCGAATATGAAGAAACATTCGGTGTTTTGTTAAAAACGTCGGTTTGTTAGTTTGCTTTGTTGTCGTAACACACTACGACTCCATGGCATTTAGTTTATTTGTTTCCATTGTTTTAGTGGTTCAAAAATCGGCTTATAACGTTAAAATATAGGTTAGATCGGTAACACGTGGCTTTTTTTGTTTACATTGTGCAACAATGGAATACTGTATTTCGTTGCCCAACAACGGAATATAAGCAAAGGATCGGTTTTGCGGGCTCCAACAATAACCGAATATGAATAAACATTCGGTGTTTTGTTAAAAACGTCGGATTGTTAGTTTGCTTTGTTGTCCTAAAACACTGCGACTCCATGGAATTTAATTTATTTGTTTACTTTGTTTAAGTTGTTGAACAATCGGTTTGTAACGTTAAAATATCGGTTCAATGGGTAACACATGGCTTTTCTTTGTTTACATTGTGCAACAATGGAATACGGTATTTCGTTGCCCAACAATGGAATATAAGCAAATTATCGGTTTTGCGGCCTCCAACAATAACCGAAAATGAAGAAATATTCGGTGTTTTGTTAAAAACGTCGGTTTGTTAGTTTGCTTTGTTGTCCTAACACACTACGACTCCATGGCATTTAGTGTATTTGTTTCAATTGTTTTCGTGGTTCAAAAATCGGCTCATAACGTAAAAATATACGTTAGATCGGTAACACGTGGCTTTTTTTTGTTTACATTGTGCAACAATGGAATACTGTATTTCGTTGCCCAACAATGGAATATAAGCAAATGATCGGTTTTGCGGGCTCCGACAATAACCGAATATGAAGAAACATTCGGTGTTTTGTTAAAAACGTCGTTTTGATAGTTTGCTTTGTTGTCCTAACACACTGAGACTCCGTGGAATTTAATTTATTTGTTTCCATTGTTTAAGTTGTTCAACAATCGGTTTATAACATTAAAATATCTGTTCAATCGGTAACACGTGGCTTTTCTTTGTTTACTTTGTGAAACAATGGAATACGGTATATCGTTGGCCAACAATGGAATATAAGCAAAGGATCGGTTTTCCGGGCTCCAACAATAACCGAATATGAAGAAACATTCGGTGTTTTGTTAAAAACGTCGGTTTGTTAGTTTGCTTTGTTGTCCTAAAACACTGCGACTCCATGGAATTTAATGTATTTGTTTCCATTGTTTAAGTTGTTCAACAATCGGTTTATAACGTTAAAATGCCGGTTCAATCGGTAACACATGGCTTTTCTTTGTTTACATTGTGCAATAATGGAATACGGTATTTCGTTGCCCAACAATGGAGTATAAGCAAAGGATCGGTTTTGCGGGCTCCAACAATAACAGAATATGAAGAGACATTCGGTGTTTTGTTAAAAACGTCGGTTTGTTAGTTTGCTTTGTTGTCCTAAAACACAGCGACTCCATGGCATTTAATTTATTTGTTTCCATTGTTTAAGTTGTTCAACAATCGGTTTATAACGATAAAATATCTGTTCAATCGGTAACACTTGGCTTTTCTTTGTTTATTTTGTGCAACAATGGAATACGGTATATCGTTTCCCACCAATGGAATATAAGCAAAGGATAGGTTTTGCGGGCTCCAACAATAACCGAATATTAAGAAACATTCGGTGTTTTGTTAAAAAGGACGGATTGTTTGTTTGCTTTGTTGTCCTGAATCACTGCGACTCCATGGAATTTAATTTATTTGTTTCCATTGTTTATGTTGTTCAACAATTGGTTTATAACGTTAAAATATTGGTTTAATCGGCAACACGTGGCTTTTCTTTGTTTACTTTGTGCAACAATTGAATACGGTATTTCGTTGACCAACAATGGAATATAAGCAAAGGATCGGTTTTGCGGGCTCCAACAATATCCGAATATGAAGAAACATACGGTGTTCTTTTTAAAAACGTCGGTCTGTTAGTGTGCTTTGTTGTCTTAACACGATTTAACTCCATGGCGTTTAATTTTTTTGTTTCCATTGTTTAAGTAGTTCAAAAATCGGCTTATAACGTAAAAATATCGGTTCAATCGGTAACACATGGCTTTTCTTTGTTTACATTGTGCAACAATGGAATACGGTATTTCGTTGCCCAACAATGGAATATAAGCAAAGGATCGGTTTTGCGGCCTCCAACAATTACCGAATATGAAGAAGGATTCGGTGTTTTGATAAAAACGTCGGTTTGTTAGCTTGCTTTGTTGTCCTAACACACTAAGACTCCATGGCATTTAGTTTATTTGTTTCCATTGTTTAAGTGGTTCACAAATCGGCTTATAACGTTAAAATATAGGTTCAATCGGTAACACGTGGCTTTTTTTTGTTTACATTGTGCAACAATGGAATACTGTATTTCGTTGCCCAACAATGGAATATAAGAAAAGGATCTGTTTTGCGGGCTCCAACAATAACCGAATATGAAGAAACATTCGGTGATTTGTTAAAAACGTCGTTTTGATAGTTTGCTTTGTTGTCCTAACACACTGAGACTCCAAGGAATTTAGTTTTTTTGTTTCCATTGTTTAAGTTGTTCAACAATCGGTTTATAACATAAAAATATCTGTTCAATCGGTAACACGTGGCTTTTCTTTGTTTACTTTGTGCAACAATGGAATACGGTATATCGTTGCCCAACAATGGAATATAAGCAAAGGATCGTTTTTGCGGACTCCAACAATAACCGAATATGAAGAAACATTCGGTGTTTTGTTAAAAACGTCGGTTTGTTCTTTAGCTTTGTTGTCGTAAAGCACTGCGACTTCATGGAATTTAATTTATTTGTTTCCATTGTTTAAGTTGTTCAACAATCGGTTTATAACGTTAAAATATCGGTACAATCGGTAACACGTGGCTTTTCATTGTTTACTTTGTGTAACAATGGAATACGGTATTTCGTTTCCCAACAATGGAATATAAGCAAAGGATCGGTTTTGCGGGCTCCAACAATAACCGAATATGAAGAAACATTCGGTGTTTTTTTAAAAACATCGGTGTGTTAGTGTGCTTTGTTGTCTTAACACGATTTGACTCCATGGCATTTAATTTATTTGTTTCCATTGTTTAAGTTGTTCAACAATCGTTTTATAACGTTAAAATATAGGTTCAATCGGTAACACGTGGCTTTTTTTTGTTTACATTGTGCAACAATGGAATACTGTATTTCGTTGTCCAACAATGGAATATAAGCAAAGGATCTGTTTTGCGGGCTCCAACAATAACCGAATATGAAGAAACATTCGGTGTTTTGTTAAAAACGTCGGTTTGTTAGTTTGCTTTGTTGTCGTAACACACTACGACTCCATGGCATTTAGTTTATTTGTTTCCATTGTTTTAGTGGTTCAAAAATCGGCTTATAACGTTAAAATATAGGTTAGATCGGTAACACGTGGCTTTTTTTGTTTACATTGTGCAACAATGGAATACTGTATTTCGTTGCCCAACAACGGAATATAAGCAAAGGATCGGTTTTGCGGGCTCCAACAATAACCGAATATGAATAAACATTCGGTGTTTTGTTAAAAACGTCGGATTGTTAGTTTGCTTTGTTGTCCTAAAACACTGCGACTCCATGGAATTTAATTTATTTGTTTTCTTTGTTTAAGTTGTTGAACAATCGGTTTGTAACGTTAAAATATCGGTTCAATGGGTAACACATGGCTTTTCTATGTTTACATTGTGCAACAATGGAATACGGTATTTCGTTGCCCAACAATGGAATATAAGCAAAGGATCTGTTTTGCGGGCTCCAACAATAACCGAATATGAAGAAACATTCGGTGATTTGTTAAAAACGTCGTTTTGAGAGTTTGCTTTTTTGTCCTAACACACTGAGACTCCATGGAATTTAATTTTTTTGTTTCCATTGTTTAAGTTGTTCAACAATCGGTTTATAACATAAAAATATCTGTTCAATCGGTAACACGTGGCTTTTCTTTGTTTACTTTGTGCAACAATGGAATACGGTATATCGTTGCCCAACAATGGAATATAAGCAAAGGATCGTTTTTGCGTGCTCCAACAATAACAGAATATGAAGAAACATTCGGTGTTTTGTTAAAAACGTCGGTTTGTTAGTTTGCTTTGTTGTCCTAAAACTCTGCGACTTCATGGATTTTAATTTATTTGTTTCCATTGTTTAAGTTGTTCAACAATCGGTTCATAACGTTAAAATATCGGTTCAATCGGTAACACGTGGCTTTTCATTGTTTACTTTGTGTAACAATTGAATACGGTATTTCGTTTCCCAACAATGGAATATAAGCAAAGGATCGGTTTTGCGGGCTCCAACAATAACCGAATATGAAGAAACATTCGGTGTTTTTTTAAAAACATCGGTCTGTTAGTGTGCTTTGTTGTCTTAACACGATTTGACTCCATGGCATTTAATTTATTTGTTTCCATTGTTTAAGTTGTTCAACAATCGGTTTATAACGTTAAAATATCGGTTCAATCGGCAACACGTGGCTTTTTTTGTTTACATTGTGCAACAATGAAATACTGTATTTCGTTGCCCAACAACGGAACATAAGCAAAGGATCGGTTTTGCGGGCTCCAACAATAACCGAATATGAATAAACATTCGGTGTTTTGTTAAAAACGTCGGATTGTTAGTTTGCTTTGTTGTCCTAAAACACTGCGACTCCATGGAATTTAATTTATTTGTTTCCATTGTTTAAGATGTTCAACAATCGGTTTATAACGTTAAAATGCCGGTTCAATCGGTAACAAATGGCTTTTCTTTGTTTACATTCTGCAACAATGGAATACGGTATTTCGTTGCCCAACAATGGAGCATAAGCAAATATCGGTTTTGCGGCCTCCAACAATAACCGAATATGAAGAAAGATTCGGTGTTTTGTTAAAAACGTCAGTTTGTTAGTTTGCGTTGTTGTCCTAATACACTAAGACTCCATGGCATTTAGTTTATTTGTTTCCATTGTTTAAGTGGTTCAAAAATCGGCTTATAACGTTAAAATATAGGTTCAATCAGTAACACGTGCGTTTTTTTGTTTACATTGTGCAACAATGGAATACTGCATTTCGTTGACCAATAATGGAATAAAAGCAAAGGATCGGTGTTGCGGGCTCCAACAATAACCGAATATGAAGAAACATTCGGTGTTTTGTTAAAAACGTCGGTTTGTTAGTGTGCTTTGTTGTCTTAACACGATTTGACTCCATGGCATTTAATTTATTTGTTTCCATTGTTTAAGTTGTTCAACAATCGTTTTATAACGTTAAAATATCGGTTCAATCGGTAACACGTGGCTTTTTTTTGTTTACATTGTGCAACAATGAAATACTGTTTTTCGTTGCCCAACAACGGAACATAAGCAAAGGATCGGTTTTGCGGGCTCCAACAATAACCGAATATGAATAAACATTCGGTGTTTTGTTAAAAACGTCGGATTGTTAGTTTGCTTTGTTGTCCTAAAACACTGCGACTCATTGGAATTTAATTTATTTGTTTCCTTTGTTTAAGTTGTTGAACAATCGGTTTATAACGTTAAAATATAGGTTCAATCGGTAACACGTGGCTTTTTTTTGTTTACATTGTGCAACAATGGAATACGGTATTTCGTTTCCCAACAATGGAATATAAGCAAAGGATC
Source organism: Maratus speciosus (assembly GCA_963932465.1). Taxonomy (NCBI): domain Eukaryota; kingdom Metazoa; phylum Arthropoda; class Arachnida; order Araneae; family Salticidae; genus Maratus; species Maratus speciosus. The sequence continues at coordinate 421,335 of CAWVRF010001084.1, forward strand.
GGTTTTGCGGGCTCCAACAATAACCGAATATGAAGAAACATTCGGTGTTTTTTTAAAAACATCGGTGTGTTAGTGTGCTTTGTTGTCTTAACACGATTTGACTCCATGGCATTTAATTTATTTGTTTCCATTGTTTAAGTTGTTCAACAATCGTTTTATAACGTTAAAATATCGGTTCAATCGGTAACACGTGGCTTTTTTTTGTTTACATTGTGCAACAATGAAATACTGTTTTTCGTTGCCCAACAACGGAACATAAGCAAAGGATCGGTTTTGCGGGCTCCAACAATAACCAAATATGAATAAACATTCGGTGTTTTGTTAAAAACGTCGGATTGTTAGTTTGCTTTGTTGTCCTAAAACACTGCGACTCCATGGAATTTAATTTATTTGTTTCCTTTGTTTAAGTTGTTGAACAATCGGTTTCTAAGGTTAAAATATAGGTTCAATCGGTAACACGTGGCTTTTTTTTGTTTACATTGTGCAACAATGGAATACTGTATTTCGTTATCCAACAATGGAATATAAGCAAAGGATCTGTTTTGCGGGCTCCAACAATAACCGAATATGAAGAAACAATCGGTGTTTTGTTAAAAACGTCGGTTTGTTAGTTTGCTTTGTTGTCGTAACACACTACGACTCCATGGCATTTAGTTTATTTGTTTCCATTGTTTTAGTGGTTCAAAAATCGGCTTATAACGTTAAAATATAGGTTAGATCGGTAACACGTGGCTTTTTTTCTTTACATTGTGCAACAATGGAATACTGTATTTCGTTGCCCAACAAGGGAATATAAGCAAAGGATCGGTTTTGCGGGCTCCAACAATAACCGAATATGAATAAACATTCGGTGTTTTGTTAAAAACGTCGGATTGTTAGTTTGCTTTGTTGTCCTAAAACACTGCGACTCCATGGAAATTAATTTATTTGTTTTCTTTGTTTAAGTTATTGAACAATCGGTTTGTAATGTTAAAATATCGGTTCAATGGGTAACACATGGCTTTTCTTTGTTTACATTGTGCAACAATGGAATACGGTATTTCGTTGCCCAACAACGGAATATAAGCAAAGGATCGGTTTTCCGGCCTCCAACAATAACCGAATATGAAGAAAGATTCGGTGTTTTGTTAAAAACGTCGGTTTGTTAGTTTGCTTTGTTGTCCTAAAACACAGCGACTCCATGGAATTTATTTGTTTCCATTGTTTAAGATGTTCAACAATCGGTTTATAACGTTAAAATGCCGGTTCAATCGGTAACACATGGCTTTTCTTTGTTTACATTCTGCAACAATGGAATACGGTATTTCGTTGCCCAACAATGGAGTATAAGCAAATATCGGTTTTGCGGCCTCCAACAATAACCGAATATGAAGAAAGATTCGGTGTTTTGTTAAAAACGTCAGTTTGTTAGTTTGCTTTGTTGTCCTAACACACTAAGACTCCATGGCATTTAGTTTATTTGTTTCCATTGTTTAAGTGGTTCAAAAATCGGCTTATAACTTTAAAATATAGGTTCAATCGGTGACACGTGCCTTTTTTTGTTTACATTGTGCAACAATGGAATACTGCATTTCGTTGACCAATAATGGAATATAAGCAAAGGATCGGTGTTGCGGGCTCCAACAATAACCGAATATGAAGAAACATTCGGTGTTTTGTTAAAAACGTCGGTTTGTTAGTTTGCTTTGTTGTCCTAAAACACTGCGACTCATTGGAATTTAATTTATTTGTTTCCATTGTTTAAGTTGTTCAACAATTGGTTTATAACGTTAAAATATTGGTTTAATCGGCAACACGTGGCTTTTCTTTCTTTACTTTGTGCAACAATGGAATACTGTATTTCGTTGCCCAACAATGGAATATAAGCAAAGGATCGGTTTTGCGGGCTCCAACAATAACCGAATATGAACAAACATTCGGTGTTTTGTTAAAAACGTCGTTTTGATAGTTTGCTTTGTTGTCCTAACACACGGAGACTCCATGGAATTTAATTTATTTGTTTCCATTGTTTAAGTTATTCAACAATCGGTTTATAACATTAAAATATCTGTTCAATCGGTAACACGTGGCTTTTCTTTGTTTACTTTGTGCAACAATGGAATACGGTATATCGTTGCCCAACAATGGAATATAAGCAAAGGATCGGTTTTGCGGGCTCCAACAATAACCGAATATGAAGAAACATTCGGTGTTTTGTTAAAAACGTCGGTTTGTTAGTTTGCTTTGTTGTCCTACAACACTGCGACTCCATGGAATTTAATTTATTTGATTCCATTGTTTAAGTTGTTCAACAATTGCTTTATAACGTTAAAATATTGGTTTAATCGGCAACACGTGGCTTTTCTTTGTTTACTTTGTGCAACAATTGAATACGGTATTTCGTTGACCAACAATGGAATATAAGCAAAGGATCGGTTTTGCGGGCTCCAACAATATCCGAATATGAAGAAACATTCGGTGTTTTTTTTAAAAACGTCGGTCTGTTAGTGTGCTTTGTTGTCTTAACACGATTTTACTCCATGGCGTTTAATTTTTTTTGTTTCCATTGTTTAAGTGGTTCAAAAATCGGCTTATAACGTTAAAATATCGGTTCAATCGGTAACACATGGCTTTTCTTTGTTTACATTGTGCAACAATGGAATACGGTATTTCGTTGCCCAACAAAGGAATATACGCAAAGGATCTGTTTTGCGGCCTCCAACAATAACCGAATATGAAGAAAGATTCGGTGTTTTGTTAAAAACGTCGGTTTGTTAGTTTGCTTTGTTGTCCTAACGCACTAAGTCTCCATGGCATTTAGTTTATTTGTTTCCATTGTTTTAGTGGTTCACAAATCGGCTTATAACGTTAAAATATAGGTTCAATCGGTAACACGAGGCTTTTTTTTGTTTACATTGTGCAACAATCGAATACTGTATTTCGTTGCCCAACAATGGAATATAAGCAAAGGATCTGTTTTGCGGGCTCCAACAATAACCGAATATGAAGAAACATTCGGTGATTTGTTAAAAACGTCGGTTTGTTAGTTTGCTTTGTTGTCCTAAAACACAGCGACTCCATGGAATTTAATTTATTTGTTTCCATTGTTTAAGATGTTCAACAATCGGTTTATAACGTTAAAATGCCGGTTCAATCGGTAACACATGGCTTTATTTTGTTTACATTCTGCAACTATGGAATACGGTATTTCGTTGCCCAACAATGGAGTATAAGCAAATATCGGTTTTGCGGCCTCCAACAATAACCGAATATGAAGAAAGATTCGGTGTTTTGTTAAAAACGTCAGTTTGTTAGTTTGCTTTGTTGTCCTAACACACTAAGACTCCATGGCATTTAGTTTATTTGTTTCCATTGTTTAAGTGGTTCAAAAATCGGCTTATAACGTTAAAATATAGGTTCAATCAGTAACACGTGCCTTTTTTTGTTTACATTGTGCAACAATGGAATACTGCATTTCGTTGCCCAACAATGAATATAAGCAAAGGATCGGTGTTGCGGGCTCCAACAATAACCGAATATGAAGAAACATTCGGTGTTTTGTTAAAAACGTCTGTTTGTTAGTATGCTTTGTTGTCCTAAAACACTGCGACTCATTGGAATTTAATTTATTTGTTTCCATTGTTTAAGTGGTTCACAAATCGGCTTATAACGTTAAAATATAGGTTCAATCGGTAACACGTGGCTTTTTTTTGTTTACATTGTGCAACAATGGAATACTGTATTTCGTTGCCCAACAATGGAATATAAGCAAAGGATCTGTTTTGCGTGCTCCAACAATAACCGAATATGAAGAAACATTCGGTGTTTCGTTAAAAACGTCGGTTTGTTAGTTTGCTTTGTTGTCCTAAAACACTGCGTCTTCATGGATTTTAATTTATTTGTTTCCATTGTTTAAGTTGTTCAACAATCGGTTTATAACGTTAAAATATAGGTTCAATCGGTAACACGTGGCTTTTTTTTGTTTACATTGTGCAACAATGGAATACGGTATTTCGTTTCCCAACAATGGAATATAAGCAAAGGATCGGTTTTGCGGGCTCCAACAATAACCGAATATGAAGAAACATTCGGTGTTTTTTTAAAAACATCGGTGTGTTAGTGTGCTTTGTTGTCTTAACACGATTTGACTCCATGGCATTTAATTTATTTGTTTCCATTGTTTAAGTTGTTCAACAATCGTTTTATAACGTTAAAATATCGGTTCAATCGGTAACACGTGGCTTTTTTTTGTTTACATTGTGCAACAATGAAATACTGTTTTTCGTTGCCCAACAACGGAACATAAGCAAAGGATCGGTTTTGCGGGCTCCAACAATAACCAAATATGAATAAACATTCGGTGTTTTGTTAAAAACGTCGGATTGTTAGTTTGCTTTGTTGTCCTAAAACACTGCGACTCCATGGAATTTAATTTATTTGTTTCCTTTGTTTAAGTTGTTGAACAATCGGTTTCTAAGGTTAAAATATAGGTTCAATCGGTAACACGTGGCTTTTTTTTGTTTACATTGTGCAACAATGGAATACTGTATTTCGTTGTCCAACAATGGAATATAAGCAAAGGATCTGTTTTGCGGGCTCCAACAATAACCGAATATGAAGAAACAATCGGTGTTTTGTTAAAAACGTCGGTTTGTTAGTTTGCTTTGTTGTCGTAACACACTACGACTCCATGGCATTTAGTTTATTTGTTTCCATTGTTTTAGTGGTTCAAAAATCGGCTTATAACGTTAAAATATAGGTTAGATCGGTAACACGTGGCTTTTTTTCTTTACATTGTGCAACAATGGAATACTGTATTTCGTTGCCCAACAAGGGAATATAAGCAAAGGATCGGTTTTGCGGGCTCCAACAATAACCGAATATGAATAAACATTCGGTGTTTTGTTAAAAACGTCGGATTGTTAGTTTGCTTTGTTGTCCTAAAACACTGCGACTCCATGGAAATTAATTTATTTGTTTTCTTTGTTTAAGTTATTGAACAATCGGTTTGTAATGTTAAAATATCGGTTCAATGGGTAACACATGGCTTTTCTTTGTTTACATTGTGCAACAATGGAATACGGTATTTCGTTGCCCAACAACGGAATATAAGCAAAGGATCGGTTTTCCGGCCTCCAACAATAACCGAATATGAAGAAAGATTCGGTGTTTTGTTAAAAACGTCGGTTTGTTAGTTTGCTTTGTTGTCCTAAAACACAGCGACTCCATGGAATTTATTTGTTTCCATTGTTTAAGATGTTCAACAATCGGTTTATAACGTTAAAATGCCGGTTCAATCGGTAACACATGGCTTTTCTTTGTTTACATTCTGCAACAATGGAATACGGTATTTCGTTGCCCAACAATGGAGTATAAGCAAATATCGGTTTTGCGGCCTCCAACAATAACCGAATATGAAGAAAGATTCGGTGTTTTGTTAAAAACGTCAGTTTGTTAGTTTGCTTTGTTGTCCTAACACACTAAGACTCCATGGCATTTAGTTTATTTGTTTCCATTGTTTAAGTGGTTCAAAAATCGGCTTATAACTTTAAAATATAGGTTCAATCGGTGACACGTGCCTTTTTTTGTTTACATTGTGCAACAATGGAATACTGCATTTCGTTGACCAATAATGGAATATAAGCAAAGGATCGGTGTTGCGGGCTCCAACAATAACCGAATATGAAGAAACATTCGGTGTTTTGTTAAAAACGTCGGTTTGTTAGTTTGCTTTGTTGTCCTAAAACACTGCGACTCATTGGAATTTAATTTATTTGTTTCCATTGTTTAAGTTGTTCAACAATTGGTTTATAACGTTAAAATATTGGTTTAATCGGCAACACGTGGCTTTTCTTTCTTTACTTTGTGCAACAATGGAATACTGTATTTCGTTGCCCAACAATGGAATATAAGCAAAGGATCGGTTTTGCGGGCTCCAACAATAACCGAATATGAACAAACATTCGGTGTTTTGTTAAAAACGTCGTTTTGATAGTTTGCTTTGTTGTCCTAACACACGGAGACTCCATGGAATTTAATTTATTTGTTTCCATTGTTTAAGTTATTCAACAATCGGTTTATAACATTAAAATATCTGTTCAATCGGTAACACGTGGCTTTTCTTTGTTTACTTTGTGCAACAATGGAATACGGTATATCGTTGCCCAACAATGGAATATAAGCAAAGGATCGGTTTTGCGGGCTCCAACAATAACCGAATATGAAGAAACATTCGGTGTTTTGTTAAAAACGTCGGTTTGTTAGTTTGCTTTGTTGTCCTACAACACTGCGACTCCATGGAATTTAATTTATTTGATTCCATTGTTTAAGTTGTTCAACAATTGCTTTATAACGTTAAAATATTGGTTTAATCGGCAACACGTGGCTTTTCTTTGTTTACTTTGTGCAACAATTGAATACGGTATTTCGTTGACCAACAATGGAATATAAGCAAAGGATCGGTTTTGCGGGCTCCAACAATATCCGAATATGAAGAAACATTCGGTGTTTTTTTTAAAAACGTCGGTCTGTTAGTGTGCTTTGTTGTCTTAACACGATTTTACTCCATGGCGTTTAATTTTTTTTGTTTCCATTGTTTAAGTGGTTCAAAAATCGGCTTATAACGTTAAAATATCGGTTCAATCGGTAACACATGGCTTTTCTTTGTTTACATTGTGCAACAATGGAATACGGTATTTCGTTGCCCAACAAAGGAATATACGCAAAGGATCTGTTTTGCGGCCTCCAACAATAACCGAATATGAAGAAAGATTCGGTGTTTTGTTAAAAACGTCGGTTTGTTAGTTTGCTTTGTTGTCCTAACGCACTAAGTCTCCATGGCATTTAGTTTATTTGTTTCCATTGTTTTAGTGGTTCACAAATCGGCTTATAACGTTAAAATATAGGTTCAATCGGTAACACGAGGCTTTTTTTTGTTTACATTGTGCAACAATCGAATACTGTATTTCGTTGCCCAACAATGGAATATAAGCAAAGGATCTGTTTTGCGGGCTCCAACAATAACCGAATATGAAGAAACATTCGGTGATTTGTTAAAAACGTCGGTTTGTTAGTTTGCTTTGTTGTCCTAAAACACAGCGACTCCATGGAATTTAATTTATTTGTTTCCATTGTTTAAGATGTTCAACAATCGGTTTATAACGTTAAAATGCCGGTTCAATCGGTAACACATGGCTTTATTTTGTTTACATTCTGCAACTATGGAATACGGTATTTCGTTGCCCAACAATGGAGTATAAGCAAATATCGGTTTTGCGGCCTCCAACAATAACCGAATATGAAGAAAGATTCGGTGTTTTGTTAAAAACGTCAGTTTGTTAGTTTGCTTTGTTGTCCTAACACACTAAGACTCCATGGCATTTAGTTTATTTGTTTCCATTGTTTAAGTGGTTCAAAAATCGGCTTATAACGTTAAAATATAGGTTCAATCAGTAACACGTGCCTTTTTTTGTTTACATTGTGCAACAATGGAATACTGCATTTCGTTGCCCAACAATGAATATAAGCAAAGGATCGGTGTTGCGGGCTCCAACAATAACCGAATATGAAGAAACATTCGGTGTTTTGTTAAAAACGTCTGTTTGTTAGTATGCTTTGTTGTCCTAAAACACTGCGACTCATTGGAATTTAATTTATTTGTTTCCATTGTTTAAGTGGTTCACAAATCGGCTTATAACGTTAAAATATAGGTTCAATCGGTAACACGTGGCTTTTTTTTGTTTACATTGTGCAACAATGGAATACTGTATTTCGTTGCCCAACAATGGAATATAAGCAAAGGATCTGTTTTGCGTGCTCCAACAATAACCGAATATGAAGAAACATTCGGTGTTTCGTTAAAAACGTCGGTTTGTTAGTTTGCTTTGTTGTCCTAAAACACTGCGTCTTCATGGATTTTAATTTATTTGTTTCCATTGTTTAAGTTGTTCAACAATCGGTTCATAACGTTAAAATATCGGTTCAATCGGTAACACGTGGCTTTTCATTGTTTACTTTGTGTAACAATTGAATACGGTATTTCGTTTCCCAACAATGGAATATAAGCAAAGGATCGGTTTTGCGGGCTCCAACAATAACCGAATATGAAGAAACATTCGGTGTTTTTTTAAAAACATCGGTCTGTTAGTGTGCTTTGTTGTCTTAACTCGATTTGACTCCATGGCATTTAATTTATTTGTTTCCATTGTTTAAGTTGTTCAACAATCGGTTTATAACGTTAAAATATCGGTTCAATCGGAAACACGTGGCTTTTTTTGTTTACATTGTGCAACAATGAAATATTGTATTTCGTTGCCCAACAACGGAATATAAGCAAAGGATCGGTTTTGCGGGCTCCAACAATAACCGAATGTGAATAAACATTCGGTGTTTTGTTAAAAACGTCGGATTGTTAGTTTGCTTTGTTGTCCTAAAACACTGAGACTCCATGGAATTTAATTTATTTGTTTTCTTTGTTTAAGTTGTTGAACAATCGGTTTGTAACGTTAAAATATCGGTTCAATGGGTAACACATGGCTTTTCTTTGTTTACATTGTGCAACAATGGAATACGGTATTTCGTTGCCCAACAATGGAATATAAGCAAAGGATCTGTTTTGCGGGCTCCAACAATAACCGAATATGAAGAAACATTCGGTGATTTGTTAAAAACGTCGTTTTGAGAGTTTGCTTTTTTGTCCTAACACACTGAGACTCCATGGAATTTAATTTTTTTGTTTCCATTGTTTAAGTTGTTCAACAATCGGTTTATAACATAAAAATATCTGTTCAATCGGTAACACGTGGCTTTTCTTTGATTACTTTGTGCAACAATGGAATACGGTATATCGTTGCCCAACAATGGAATATAAGCAAAGGATCGTTTTTGCGTGCTCCAACAATAACCGAATATGAAGAAACATTCGGCGTTTTGTTTAAAACGTCGGTTTGTTAGTTTGCTTTGTTGTCCTAAAACACTGCGACTTCATGGATTTTAATTTATTTGTTTCCATTGTTTAAGTTGTTCAACAATCGGTTCATAACGTTAAAATATCGGTTCAATCGGTAACACGTGGCTTTTCATTGCTTACTTTGTGTAACACTTGAATACGGTATTTCGTTTCCCAACAATGGAATATAAGCAAAGGATCGGTTTTGCGGGCTCCAACAATAACCGAATATGAAGAAACATTCGGTGTTTTTTTAAAAACATCGGTCTGTTAGTGTGCTTTGTTGTCTTAACACGATTTGACTCCATGGCATTTAATTTATTTGTTTCCATTGTTTAAGTTGTTCAACAATCGGTTTATAACGTTAAAATATCGGTTCAATCGGCAACACGTGGCTTTTTTTGTTTACATTGTGCAACAATGAAATACTGTATTTCGTTGCCCAACAACGGAATATAAGCAAAGGATCGGTTTTGCGGGCTCCAACAATAACCGAATATGAATAAACATTCGGTGTTTTGTTAAAAACGTCGGTTTGTTAGTTTGCTTTGTTGTCCTAAAACACAGCGACTCCATGGAATTTAGTTGTTTCCATTGTTTAAGATGTTCAACAATCGGTTTATAACGTTAAAATGCCGGTTCAATCGGTAACACATGGCTTTTCTTTGTTTACATTCTGCAACAATGGAATACGGTATTTCGTTGCCCAACAATGGAGTATAAGCAAATATCGGTTTTGCGGCCTCCAACAATAACCGAATATGAAGAAAGATTCGGTGTTTTGTTAAAAACGTCAGTTTGTTAGTTTGCTTTTTTGTACTAACACACTAAGACTCCATGGCATTTAGTTTATTTGTTTCCATTGTTTAAGTGGTTCAAAAATCGGCTTATAACGTTAAAATATAGGTTCAATCGGTAACACGTGTCTTTTTTTGTTTACATTGTGCAACAATGGAATACTGCATTTCGTTGACCAACAATGGAATATAAGCAAAGGATCGGTGTTGCGGGCTCCAACAATAACCGAATATAAAGAAACATTCGGTGTTTTGTTAAAAACGTCGGTTTGTTAGTTTGCTTTGTTGTCCTAAAACACTGCGACTCATTGGAATTTAATTTATTTGTTTCCATTGTTTAAGTTGTTCAACAATTGGTTTATAACGTTAAAATATTGGTTTAATCGGCAACACGTGGCTTTTCTTTCTTTACTTTGTGCAACAATGGAATACTGTATTTCGTTGCCCAACAATGTAATATAAGCAAAGGATCGGTTTTGCGGGCTCCAACAATAACCGAATATGAAGAAACATTCGGTGTTTTGTTAAAAACGTCGTTTTGATAGTTTGCTTTGTTGTCCTAACACACGGAGGCTCCATGGAATTTAATTTATTTGTTTCCATTGTTTAAGTTATTCAACAATCGGTTTATAACATTAAAATATCTGTTCAATCGGTAACACGTGGCTTTTCTTTGTTTACTTTGTGCAACAATGGAATACGGTATATCGTTGCCCAACAATGGAATGTAAGCAAAGGATCGGTTTTGCGGGCTCCAACAATAACCGAATATGAAGAAACATTCGGTGTTTTGTTAAAAACGTCGGTTTGTTAGTTTGCTTTGTTGTCCTACAACACTGCGACTCCATGGAATTTAATTTATTTGTTTCCATTGTTTAAGTTGTTCAACAATTGCTTTATAACGTTAAAATATTGGTTTAATCGGCAACACGTGGCTTTTCTTTGTTTACTTTGTGCAACAATTGAATACGGTATTTCGTTGACCAACAATGGAATATAAGCAAAGGATCGGTTTTGCGGGCTCCAACAATATCCGAATATGAAGAAACATTCGGTGTTTTTTTTTAAAAACGTCGGTCTGTTAGTGTGCTTTGTTGTCTTAACACGATTTTACTCCATGGCGTTTAATTTTTTTTGTTTCCATTGTTTAAGTGGTTCAAAAATCGGCTTATAACGTTAAAATATCGGTTCAATCGGTAACACGTGGCTTTTTTTGTTTACATTGTGCAACAATGGAATACGGTATTTCGTTGCCCAACAATGGAATATAAGCAAAGGATCTGTTTTCCGGCCTCCAACAATAACCGAATATGAAGAAAGATTCGGTGTTTTGTTAAAAACGTCGGTTTGTTAGTTTGCTTTGTTGTCCTAACGCACTAAGACTCCATGGCATTTAGTTTATTTGTTTCCATTGTTTAAGTGGTTCACAAATCGGCTTATAACGTTAAAATATAGGTTCAATCGGTAACACGTGGCTTTTTTTTGTTTACATTGTGCAACAATGGAATACTGTATTTCGTTGCCCAACAATGGAATATAAGCAAAGGATCTGTTTTGCGGGCTCCAACAATAACCGAATATGAAGAAACATTCGGTGATTTGTTAAAAACGTCGGTTTGTTAGTTTGCTTTGTTGTCCTAAAACACAGCGACTCCATGGAATTTAATTTATTTGTTTCCATTGTTTAAGATGTTCAACAATCGGTTTATAACGTTAAAATGCCGGTTCAATCGGTAACACATGGCTTTATTTTGTTTACATTCTGCAACAATGGAATACGGTATTTCGTTGCCCAACAATGGAGTATAAGCAAATATCGGTTTTGCGGCCTCCAACAATAACCGAATATGAAGAAAGATTCGGTGTTTTGTTAAAAACGTCAGTTTGTTAGTTTGCTTTGTTGTCCTAACACACTAAGACTCCATGGCATTTAGTTTATTTGTTTCCATTGTTTAAGTGGTTCAAAAATCGGCTTATAACGTTAAAATATAGGTTCAATCGGTAACACGTGCCTTTTTTTGTTTACATTGTGCAACAATGGAATACTGCATTTCGTTGCCCAACAATGGAATATAAGCAAAGGATCGGTTTTGCGGGCTCCAACAATAACCGAATATGAAGAAACATTCGGTGTTTTGTTAAAAACGTCGGTTTGTTAGTTTGCTTTGTTGTCCTAAAACACTGCGACTTCATGGATTTTAATTTATTTGTTTCCATTGTTTAAGTTGTTCAACAATCGGTTCATAACGTTAAAATATCGGTTCAATCGGTAACACGTGGCTTTTCATTGTTTACTTTGTGTAACAATTGAATACGGTATTTCGTTTCCCAACAATGGAATATAAGCAAAGGATCGGTTTTGCGGGCTCCAACAATAACCGAATATGAAGGAACATTCGGTGTTTTTTTAAAAACATCGGTCTGTTAGTGTGCTTTGTTGTCTTAACACGATTTGACTCCATGGCATTTAATTTATTTGTTTCCATTGTTTAAGTTGTTCAACAATCGGTTTATAACGTTAAAATATCGGTTCAATCGGCAACACGTGGCTTTTTTTGTTTACATTGTGCAACAATGAAATACTGTATTTCGTTGCCCAACAACGGAATATAAGCAAAGGATCGGTTTTGCGGGCTCCAACAATAACCGAATGTGAATAAACATTCGGTGTTTTGTTAAAAACGTCGGACTGTTAGTTTGCGTTGTTGTCCTAACACACTAAGACTCCATGGCATTTAGTTTATTTGTTTCCATTGTTTAAGTGGTTCAAAAACCGGCTTATAACGTTAAAATATAGGTTCAATCAGTAACACGTGCCTTTTTTTGTTTACATTGTGCAACAATGGAATACTGCATTTCGTTGCCCAGTAATGGAATATAAGCAAAGGATCGGTGTTGCGGGCTCCAACAATAACCGAATATGAAGAAATATTCGGTGTTTTGTTAAAAACGTCGGTTTGTTAGTTTGCTTTGTTGTCCTAAAACACTGCGACTCATTGGAATTTAATTTATTTGTTTCCATTGTTTAAGTTGTTCAACAATTGGTTTATAACGTTAAAATATTGGTTTAATCGGCAACACGTGGCTTTTCTTTGTTTACTTTGTGCAACAATGGAATACTGTATTTCGTTGCCCAACAATGGAATATAAGCAAAGGATCGGTTTTGCGGGCTCCAACAATAACCGAATATGAAGAAACATTCGGTATTTTGTTAAAAACGTCGTTTTGATAGTTTGCTTTGTTGTCCTAACACACGGAGACTCCATGGAATTTAATTTATTTGTTTCCATTGTTTAAGTTATTCAACAATCGGTTTATAACATTAAAATATCTGTTCAATCGGTAACACGTGGCTTTTCTTTGTTTACTTTGTGCAACAATGGAATACGGTATATCGTTGCCCAACAATGGAATATAAGCAAAGGATCGGTTTTGCGGGCTCCAACAATAACCGAATATGAAGAAACATTCGGTGCTTTGTTAAAAACGTCGGTTTGTTAGTTTGCTTTGTTGTCCTACAACACTGCGACTCCATGGATTTTAATTTATTTGTTTCCATTGTTTAAGTTGTTCAACAATCGGTTCATAACGTTAAAATATCGGTTTAATCGGTAACACGTGGCTTTTCATTGTTTACTTTGTGTAACAATTGAATACGGTATTTCGTTTCCCAACAATGGAATATAAGCAAAGGATCGGTTTTGCGGGCTCCAACAATATCCGAATATGAAGAAACATTCGGTGTTTTTTTTAAAAACGTCGGTCTGTTAGTGTGCTTTGTTGTCTTAACACGATTTAACTCCATGGCGTTTAATTTCTTTTGTTTCCATTGTTTAAGTGGTTCAAAAATCGGCTTATAACGTTAAAATATCGGTTCAATCGGTAACACATGGCTTTTCTTTGTTTACATTGTGCAACAATGGAATACGGTATTTCGTTGCCCAACTATGGAATATATGCAAAGGATCGGTTTTGCGGCCTCCAACAATAACCGAATATGAAGAAAGATTCGGTGTTTTGTTAAAAACGTCGGTTTGTTAGTTTGCTTTGTTGTCCTAACACACTAAGACTCCATGGCATTTAGTTTATTTGTTTCCATTGTTTAAGTGGTTCACAAATCGGCTTATAACGTTAAAATATAGGTTCAATCGGTAACACGTGGCTTTTTTTTGTTTACATTGTGCAACAAAGGAATACTGTATTTCGTTGCCCAACAATGGATTATAAGCAAACGATCTGTTTTGCGGGCTCCAACAATAACCGAATATGAAGAAACATTCGGTGATTTGTTAAAAACGTCGTTTTGAGAGTTTGATTTTTTGTCCTAACACACTGAGACTCCATGGGATTTAATTTTTATGTTTCCATTGTTTAAGTTGTTCAACAATCGGTTTATAACGTTAAAATATCGGTTCAATCGGTAACACGTGGCTTTTCATTGTTTACTTTGTGTAACAATTGAATACGGTATTTCGTTTCCCAACAATGGAATATAAGCAAAGGATCGGTTTTGCGGGCTCCAACAATAACCGAATATGAAGAAACATTCGGTGTTTTTTTAAAAAAATCGGTCTGTTAGTGTGCTTTGTTGTCTTAACACGATTTGACTCCATGGCATTTAATTTATTTGTTTCCATTGTTTAAGTTGTTAAACAATCGGTTTATAACGTTAAAATATCGGTTCAATCGGCAACACGTGGCTTTTTTTGTTTACATTGTGCAACAATGAAATACTGTATTTCGTTTCCCAACAACGGAATATAAGCAAAGGATCGGTTTTGCGGGCTCCAACAATAACCGAATGTGAATAAACATTCGGTGTTTTGTTAAAAACGTCGGATTGTTAGTTTGCTTTGTTGTCCTAAAACACTGCGACTCCATGGAATTTAATTTATTTGTTTACTTTGTTTAAGTTTTTGAACAATCGGTTTGTAACGTTAAAATATCGGTTCAATGGGTAACACATGGCTTTTCTTTGTTTACATTGTGCAACAATGGAATACGGTATTTCGTTGCCCAACAATGGAATATAAGCAAATTATCGGTTTTGCGGCCTCCAACAATAACCGAAAATGAAGAAATATTCGGTGTTTTGTTAAAAACGTCGTTTTGATAGTTTGCTTTGTTGTCCTAACACACTACGACTCCATGGCATTTAGTTTATTTGTTTCCATTGTTTTCGTGGTTCAAAAATCGGCTCATAACGTAAAAATATACGTTAGATCGGTAACACGTGGCTTTTTTTTGTTTACATTGTGCAACAATGGAATACTGTATTTCGTTGCCCAACAATGGAATATAAGCAAAGGATCGGTTTTGCGGGCTCCGACAATAACCGAATATGAAGAAACATTCGGTGTTTTGTTAAAAACGTCGTTTTGATAGTTTGCTTTGTTGTCCTAACACACTGAGACTCCGTGGAATTTAATTTATTTGTTTCCATTGTTTAAGTTGTTCAACAATCGGTTTATAACATTAAAATATCTGTTCAATCGGTAACACGTGGCTTTTCTTTGTTTACTTTGTGAAACCATGGAATACGGTATATCGTTGGCCAACAATGGAATATAAGCAAAGGATCGGTTTTCCGGGCTCCAACAATAACCGAATATGAAGAAACATTCGGTGTTTTGTTAAAAACGTCGGTTTGTTAGTTTGCTTTGTTGTCCTAAAACACTGCGACTCCATGGAATTTAATTTATTTGTTTCCATTGTTTAAGTTGTTCAACAATCGGTTTATAACGTTAAAATGCCGGTTCAATCGGTAACACATGGCTTTTCTTTGTTTACATTGTGCAATAATGGAATACGGTATTTCGTTGCCCAACAATGGAGTATAAGCAAAGGATCGGTTTTGCGGGCTCCAACAATAACAGAATATGAAGAGACATTCGGTGTTTTGTTAAAAACGTCGGTTTGTTAGTTTGCTTTGTTGTCCTAAAACACAGCGACTCCATGGCATTTAATTTATTTGTTTCCATTGTTTAAGTTGTTCAACAATCGGTTTATAACGACAAAATATCTGTTCAATCGGTAACACTTGGCTTTTCTTTGTTTATTTTGTGCAACAATGGAATACGGTATATCGTTTCCCACCAATGGAATATAAGCAAAGGATAGGTTTTGCGGGCTCCAACAATAACCGAATATTAAGAAACATTCGGTGTTTTGTTAAAAAGGACGGATTGTTTGTTTGCTTTGTTGTCCTGAATCACTGCGACTCCATGGAATTTAATTTATTTGTTTCCATTGTTTATGTTGTTCAACAATTGGTTTATAACGTTAAAATATTGGTTTAATCGGCAACACGTGGCTTTTCTTTGTTTACTTTGTGCAACAATTGAATACGGTATTTCGTTGACCAACAATGGAATATAAGCAAAGGATCGGTTTTGCGGGCTCCAACAATATCCGAATATGAAGAAACATACGGTGTTCTTTTTAAAAACGTCGGTCTGTTAGTGTGCTTTGTTGTCTTAACACGATTTAACTCCATGGCGTTTAATTTTTTTGTTTGCATTGTTTAAGTGGTTCAAAAATCGGCTTATAACGTAAAAATATCGGTTCAATCGGTAACACATGGCTTTTCTTTGTTTACATTGTGCAACAATGGAATACGGTATTTCGTTGCCCAACAATGGAATATAAGCAAAGGATCGGTTTTGCGGCCTCCAACAATAACCGAATATGAAGAAGGATTCGGTGTTTTGATAAAAACGTCGGTTTGTTAGCTTGCTTTGTTGTCCTAACACACTAAGACTCCATGGCATTTAGTTTATTTGTTTCCATTGTTTAAGTGGTTCACAAATCGGCTTATAACGTTAAAATATAGGTTCAATCGGTAACACGTGGCTTTTTTTTGTTTACATTGTGCAACAATGGAATACTGTATTTCGTTGCCCAACAATGGAATATAAGAAAAGGATCTGTTTTGCGGGCTCCAACAATAACCGAATATGAAGAAACATTCGGTGATTTGTTAAAAACGTCGTTTTGATAGTTTGCTTTGTTGTCCTAACACACTGAGACTCCAAGGAATTTAATTTTTTTGTTTCCATTGTTTAAGTTGTTCAACAATCGGTTTATAACATAAAAATATCTGTTCAATCGGTAACACGTGGCTTTTCTTTGTTTACTTTGTGCAACAATGGAATACGGTATATCGTTGCCCAACAATGGAATATAAGCAAAGGATCGTTTTTGCGGACTCCAACAATAACCGAATATGAAAAAACATTCGGTGTTTTGTTAAAAACGTCGGTTTGTTCGTTAGCTTTGTTGTCGTAAAACACTGCGACTTCATGGAATTTAATTTATTTGTTTCCATTGTTTAAGTTGTTCAACAATCGGTTTATAACGTTAAAATATCGGTACAATCGGTAACACGTGGCTTTTCATTGTTTACTTTGTGTAACAATGGAATACGGTATTTCGTTTCCCAACAATGGAATATAAGCAAAGGATCGGTTTTGCGGGCTCCAACAATAACCGAATATGAAGAAACATTCGGTGTTTTTTTAAAAACATCGGTGCGTTAGTGTGCTTTGTTGTCTTAACACGATTTGACTCCATGGCATTTAATTTATTTGTTTCCATTGTTTAAGTTCTTCAACAATCGTTTTATAACGTTAAAATATAGGTTCAATCGGTAACACGTGGCTTTTTTTTGTTTACATTGTGCAACAATGGAATACTGTATTTCGTTGTCCAACCATGGAATATAAGCAAAGGATCTGTTTTGCGGGCTCCAACAATAACCGAATATGAAGAAACATTCGGTGTTTTGTTAAAAACGTCGGTTTGTTAGTTTGCTTTGTTGTCGTAACACACTACGACTCCATGGCATTTAGTTTATTTGTTTCCATTGTTTTAGTGGTTCAAAAATCGGCTTATAACGTTAAAATATAGGTTAGATCGGTAACACGTGGCTTTTTTTGTTTACATTGTGCAACAATGGAATACTGCATTTCGTTGCCCAACAACGGAATATAAG
Source organism: Maratus speciosus (assembly GCA_963932465.1). Taxonomy (NCBI): domain Eukaryota; kingdom Metazoa; phylum Arthropoda; class Arachnida; order Araneae; family Salticidae; genus Maratus; species Maratus speciosus. Next base: position 439,052 of record CAWVRF010001084.1, read on the forward strand.
CAAAGGATCGGTTTTGCGGGCTCCAACAATAACCGAATATGAATAAACATTCGGTGTTTTGTTAAAAACGTCGGTTTGTTAGTTTGCTTTGTTGTCCTACAACACTGCGACTCCATGGAATTTAATTTATTTGTTTCCATTGTTTAAGTTGTTCAACAATTGCTTTATAACGTTAAAATATTGGTTTAATCGGCAACACGTGGCTTTTCTTTGTTTACTTTGTGCAACAATTGAATACGGTATTTCGTTGACCAACAATGGAATATAAGCAAAGGATCGGTTTTGCGGGCTCCAACAATATCCGAATATGAAGAAACATTCGGTGTTTTTTTTTAAAAACGTCGGTCTGTTAGTGTGCTTTGTTGTCTTAACACGATTTTACTCCATGGCGTTTAATTTTTTTTGTTTTCATTGTTTAAGTGGTTCAAAAATCGGCTTATAACGTTAAAATATCGGTTCAATCGGTAACACGTGGCTTTTTTTGTTTACATTGTGCAACAATGGAATACGGTATTTCGTTGCCCAACAATGGAATATAAGCAAAGGATCTGTTTTGCGGCCTCCAACAATAACCGAATATGAAGAAAGATTCGGTGTTTTGTTAAAAACGTCGGTTTGTTAGTTTGCTTTGTTGTCCTAACGCACTAAGACTCCATGGCATTTAGTTTATTTGTTTCCATTGTTTAAGTGGTTCACAAATCGGCTTATAACGTTAAAATATAGGTTCAATTGGTAACACGTGGCTTTTTTTTGTTTACATTGTGCAACAATGGAATACTGTATTTCGTTGCCCAACAATGGAATATAAGCAAAGGATCTGTTTTGCGGGCTCCAACAATAACCGAATATGAAGAAACATTCGGTGATTTGTTAAAAACGTCGGTTTGTTAGTTTGCTTTGTTGTCCTAAAACACAGCGACTCCATGGAATTTAATTTATTTGTTTCCATTGTTTAAGATGTTCAACAATCGGTTTATAACGTTAAAATGCCGGTTCAATCGGTAACACATGGCTTTATTTTGTTTACATTCTGCAACAATGGAATACGGTATTTCGTTGCCCAACAATGGAGTATAAGCAAATATCGGTTTTGCGGCCTCCAACAATAACCGAATATGAAGAAAGATTCGGTGTTTTGTTAAAAACGTAAGTTTGTTAGTTTGCTTTGTTGTCCTAACACACTAAGACTCCATGGCATTTAGTTTATTTGTTTCCATTGTTTAAGTGGTTCAAAAATCGGCTTATAACGTTAAAATATAGGTTCAATCGGTAACACGTGCCTTTTTTTGTTTACATTGTGCAACAATGGAATACTGCATTTCGTTGCCCAACAATGGAATATAAGCAAAGGATCGGTTTTGCGGGCTCCAACAATAACCGAATATGAAGAAACATTCGGTGTTTTGTTAAAAACGTCGGTTTGTTAGTTTGCTTTGTTGTCCTAAAACACTGCGACTTCATGGATTTTAATTTATTAGTTTCCATTGTTTAAGTTGTTCAACAATCGGTTCATAACGTTAAAATATCGGTTCAATCGGTAACACGTGGCTTTTCATTGTTTACTTTGTGTAACAATTGAATACGGTATTTCGTTTCCCAACAATGGAATATAAGCAAAGGATCGGTTTTGCGGGCTCCAACAATAACCGAATATGAAGGAACATTCGGTGTTTTTTTAAAAACATCGGTCTGTTAGTGTGCTTTGTTGTCTTAACACGATTTGACTCCATGGCATTTAATTTATTTGTTTCCATTGTTTAAGTTGTTCAACAATCGGTTTATAACGTTAAAATATCGGTTCAATCGGCAACACGTGGCTTTTTTTGTTTACATTGTGCAACAATGAAATACTGTATTTCGTTGCCCAACAACGGAATATAAGCAAAGGATCGGTTTTGCGGGCTCCAACAATAACCGAATGTGAATAAACATTCGGTGTTTTGTTAAAAACGTCGGACTGTTAGTTTGCGTTGTTGTCCTAACACACTAAGACTCCATGGCATTTAGTTTATTTGTTTCCATTGTTTAAGTGGTTCAAAAACCGGCTTATAACGTTAAAATATAGGTTCAATCAGTAACACGTGCCTTTTTTTGTTTACATTGTGCAACAATGGAATACTGCATTTCGTTGCCCAGTAATGGAATATAAGCAAAGGATCGGTGTTGCGGGCTCCAACAATAACCGAATATGAAGAAACATTCGGTGTTTTGTTAAAAACGTCGGTTTGTTAGTTTGCTTTGTTGTCCTAAAACACTGCGACTCATTGGAATTTAATTTATTTGTTTCCATTGTTTAAGTTGTTCAACAATTGGTTTATAACGTTAAAATATTGGTTTAATCGGCAACACGTGGCTTTTCTTTGTTTACTTTGTGCAACAATGGAATACTGTATTTCGTTGCCCAACAATGGAATATAAGCAAAGGATCGGTTTTGCGGGCTCCAACAATAACCGAATATGAAGAAACATTCGGTATTTTGTTAAAAACGTCGTTTTGATAGTTTGCTTTGTTGTCCTAACACACGGAGGCTCCATGGAATTTAATTTATTTGTTTCCATTGTTTAAGTTATTCAACAATCAGTTTATAACATTAAAATATCTGTTCAATCGGTAACACGTGGCTTTTCTTTGTTTACTTTGTGCAACAATGGAATACGGTATATCGTTGCCCAACAATGGAATATAAGCAAAGGATCGGTTTTGCGGGCTCCAACAATAACCGAATATGAAGAAACATTCGGTGCTTTGTTAAAAACGTCGGTTTGTTAGTTTGCTTTGTTGTCCTACAACACTGCGACTCCATGGATTTTAATTTATTTGTTTCCATTGTTTAAGTTGTTCAACAATCGGTTCATAACGTTAAAATATCGGTTTAATCGGTAACACGTGGCTTTTCATTGTTTACTTTGTGTAACAATTGAATACGGTATTTCGTTTCCCAACAATGGAATATAAGCAAAGGATCGGTTTTGCGGGCTCCAACAATATCCGAATATGAAGAAACATTCGGTGTTTTTTTTAAAAACGTCGGTCTGTTAGTGTGCTTTGTTGTCTTAACACGATTTAACTCCATGGCGTTTAATTTCTTTTGTTTCCATTGTTTAAGTGGTTCAAAAATCGGCTTATAACGTTAAAATATCGGTTCAATCGGTAACACATGGCTTTTCTTTGTTTACATTGTGCAACAATGGAATACGGTATTTCGTTGCCCAACTATGGAATATATGCAAAGGATCGGTTTTGCGGCCTCCAACAATAACCGAATATGAAGAAAGATTCGGTGTTTTGTTAAAATCGTCGGTTTGTTAGTTTGCTTTGTTGTCCTAACACACTAAGACTCCATGGCATTTAGTTTATTTGTTTCCATTGTTTAAGTGGTTCACAAATCGGCTTATAACGTTAAAATATAGGTTCAATCGGTAACACGTGGCTTTTTTTTGTTTACATTGTGCAACAAAGGAATACTGTATTTCGTTGCCCAACAATGGAATATAAGCAAACGATCTGTTTTGCGGGCTCCAACAATAACCGAATATGAAGAAACATTCGGTGATTTGTTAAAAACGTCGTTTTGAGAGTTTGATTTTTTGTCCTAACACACTGAGACTCCATGGGATTTAATTTTTTTGTTTCCATTGTTTAAGTTGTTCAACAATCGGTTTATAACGTTAAAATATCGGTTCAATCGGTAACACGTGGCTTTTCATTGTTTACTTTGTGTAACAATTGAATACGGTATTTCGTTTCCCAACAATGGAATATAAGCAAAGGATCGGTTTTGCGGGCTCCAACAATAACCGAATATGAAGAAACATTTGGTGTTTTTTTAAAAAAATCGGTCTGTTAGTGTGCTTTGTTGTCTTAACACGATTTGACTCCATGGCATTTAATTTATTTGTTTCCATTGTTTAAGTTGTTCAACAATCGGTTTATAACGTTAAAATATCGGTTCAATCGGCAACACGTGGCTTTTTTTGTTTACATTGTGCAACAATGAAATACTGTATTTCGTTGCCCAACAACGGAATATAAGCAAAGGATCGGTTTTGCGGGCTCCAACAATAACCGAATGTGAATAAACATTCGGTGTTTTGTTAAAAACGTCGGATTGTTAGTTTGCTTTGTTGTCCTAAAACACTGCGACTCCATGGAATTTAATTTATTTGTTTACTTTGTTTAAGTTTTTGAACAATCGGTTTGTAACGTTAAAATATCGGTTCAATGGGTAACACATGGCTTTTCTTTGTTTACATTGTGCAACAATGGAATACGGTATTTCGTTGCCCAACAATGGAATATAAGCAAATTATCGGTTTTGCGGCCTCCAACAATAACCGAAAATGAAGAAATATTCGGTGTTTTGTTAAAAACGTCGGTTTGTTAGTTTGCTTTGTTGTCCTAACACACTACGACTCCATGGCATTTAGTTTATTTGTTTCCATTGTTTTCGTGGTTCAAAAATCGGCTCATAACGTAAAAATATACGTTAGATCGGTAACACGTGGCTTTTTTTTGTTTACATTGTGCAACAATGGAATACTGTATTTCGTTGCCCAACAATGGAATATAAGCAAAGGATCGGTTTTGCGGGCTCCGACAATAACCGAATATGAAGAAACATTCGGTGTTTTGTTAAAAACGTCGTTTTGATAGTTTGCTTTGTTGTCCTAACACACTGAGACTCCGTGGAATTTAATTTATTTGTTTCCATTGTTTAAGTTGTTCAACAATCGGTTTATAACATTAAAATATCTGTTCAATCGGTAACACGTGGCTTTTCTTTGTTTACTTTGTGAAACCATGGAATACGGTATATCGTTGGCCAACAATGGAATATAAGCAAAGGATCGGTTTTCCGGGCTCCAACAATAACCGAATATGAAGAAACATTCGGTGTTTTGTTAAAAACGTCGCTTTGTTAGTTTGCTTTGTTGTCCTAAAACACTGCGACTCCATGGAATTTAATTTATTTGTTTCCATTGTTTAAGTTGTTCAACAATCGGTTTATAACGTTAAAATGCCGGTTCAATCGGTAACACATGGCTTTTCTTTGTTTACATTGTGCAATAATGGAATACGGTATTTCGTTGCCCAACAATGGAGTATAAGCAAAGGATCGGTTTTGCGGGCTCCAACAATAAGAGAATATGAAGAGACATTCGGTGTTTTGTTAAAAACGTCGGTTTGTTAGTTTGCTTTGTTGTCCTAAAACACAGCGACTCCATGGCATTTAATTTATTTGTTTCCATTGTTTAAGTTGTTCAACAATCGGTTTATAACGACAAAATATCTGTTCAATCGGTAACACTTGGCTTTTCTTTGTTTATTTTGTGCAACAATGGAATACGGTATATCGTTTCCCACCAATGGAATATAAGCAAAGGATAGGTTTTGCGGGCTCCAACAATAACCGAATATTAAGAAACATTCGGTGTTTTGTTAAAAAGGACGGATTGTTTGTTTGCTTTGTTGTCCTGAATCACTGCGACTCCATGGAATTTAATTTATTTGTTTCCATTGTTTATGTTGTTCAACAATTGGTTTATAACGTTAAAATATTGGTTTAATCGGCAACACGTGGCTTTTCTTTGTTTACTTTGTGCAACAATTGAATACGGTATTTCGTTGACCAACAATGGAATATAAGCAAAGGATCGGTTTTGCGGGCTCCAACAATATCCGAATATGAAGAAACATACGGTGTTCTTTTTAAAAACGTCGGTCTGTTAGTGTGCTTTGTTGTCTTAACACGATTTAACTCCATGGCGTTTAATTTTTTTGTTTGCATTGTTTAAGTGGTTCAAAAATCGGCTTATAACGTAAAAATATCGGTTCAATCGGTAACACATGGCTTTTCTTTGTTTACATCGTGCAACAATGGAATACGGTATTTCGTTGCCCAACAATGGAATATAAGCAAAGGATCGGTTTTGCGGCCTCCAACAATAACCGAATATGAAGAAGGATTCGGTGATTTGATAAAAACGTCGGTTTGTTAGCTTGCTTTGTTGTCCTAACACACTAAGACTCCATGGCATTTAGTTTATTTGTTTCCATTGTTTAAGTGGTTCACAAATCGGCTTATAACGTTAAAATATAGGTTCAATCGGTAACACGTGGCTTTTTTTTGTTTACATTGTGCAACAATGGAATACTGTATTTCGTTGCCCAACAATGGAATATAAGAAAAGGATCTGTTTTGCGGGCTCCAACAATAACCGAATATGAAGAAACATTCGGTGATTTGTTAAAAACGTCGTTTTGATAGTTTGCTTTGTTGTCCTAACACACTGAGACTCCAAGGAATTTAATTTTTTTGTTTCCATTGTTTAAGTTGTTCAACAATCGGTTTATAACATAAAAATATCTGTTCAATCGGTAACACGTGGCTTTTCTTTGTTTACTTTGTGCAACAATGGAATACGGTATATCGTTGCCCAACAATGGAATATAAGCAAAGGATCGTTTTTGCGGACTCCAACAGTAACCGAATATGAAAAAACATTCGGTGTTTTGTTAAAAACGTCGGTTTGTTCGTTAGCTTTGTTGTCGTAAAACACTGCGACTTCATGGAATTTAATTTATTTGTTTCCATTGTTTAAGTTGTTCAACAATCGGTTTATAACGTTAAAATATCGGTACAATCGGTAACACGTGGCTTTTCATTGTTTACTTTGTGTAACAATGGAATACTGTATTTCGTTGTCCAACAATGGAATATAAGCAAAGGATCTGTTTTGCGGGCTCCAACAATAACCGAATATGAAGAAACATTCGGTGTTTTGTTAAAAACGTCGGTTTGTTAGTTTGCTTTGTTGTCGTAACACACTACGACTCCATGGCATTTAGTTTATTTGTTTCCATTGTTTTAGTGGTTCAAAAATCGGCTTATAACGTTAAAATATAGGTTAGATCGGTAACACGTGGCTTTTTTTGTTTACATTGTGCAACAATGGAATACTGCATTTCGTTGCCCAACAACGGAATATAAGCTAAGGATCGGTTTTGCGGGCTCCAACAATAACCGAATATGAATAAACATTCGGTGTTTTGTTAAAAACGTCGGATTGTTAGTTTGCTTTGTTGTCCTAAAACACTGCGACTCCATGGAATTTAATTTATTTGTTTTCTTTGTTTAAGTTGTTGAACAATCGGTTTGTAACGTTAAAATATCGGTTCAATGGGTAACACATGGCTTTTCTATGTTTACATTGTGCAACAATGGAATACGGTATTTCGTTGTCCAACAATGGAATATAAGCAAAGGATCTCTTTTGCGGGCTCCAACAATAACCGAATATGAAGAAACATTCGGTGATTTGTTAAAAACGTCGTTTTGAGAGTTTGCTTTTTTGTCCTAACACACTGAGACTCCATGGAATTTAATTTTTTTGTTTCCATTGTTTAAGTTGTTCAACAATCGGTTTATAACATAAAAATATCTGTTCAATCGGTAACACGTGGCTTTTCTTTGTTTACTTTGTGCAACAATGGAATACGGTATATCGTTGCCCAACAATGGAATATAAGCAAAGGATCGTTTTTGCGTGCTCCAACAATAACAGAATATGAAGAAACATTCGGTGTTTTGTTAAAAACGTCGGTTTGTTAGTTTGCTTTCTTGTCCTAAAACTCTGCGACTTCATGGATTTTAATTTATTTGTTTCCATTGTTTAAGTTGTTCAACAATCGGTTCATAACGTTAAAATATCGGTTCAATCGGTAACACGTGGCTTTTCATTGTTTACTTTGTGTAACAATTGAATACGGTATTTCGTTTCCCAACAATGGAATATAAGCAAAGGATCGGTTTTGCGGGCTCCAACAATAACCGAATATGAAGAAACATTCGGTGTTTTTTTAAAAACATCGGTCTGTTAGTGTGCTTTGTTGTCTTAACACGATTTGACTCCATGGCATTTAATTTATTTGTTTCCATTGTTTAAGTTGTTCAACAATCGGTTTATAACGTTAAAATATCGGTTCAATCGGCAACACGTGGCTTTTTTTGTTTACATTGTGCAACAATGAAATACTGTATTTCGTTGCCCAACAACGGAATATAAGCAAAGGATCGGTTTTGCGGGCTCCAACAATAACCGAATATGAATAAACATTCGGTGTTTTGTTAAAAACGTCGGTTTGTTAGTTTGCTTTGTTGTCCTAAAACACAGCGACTCCATGGAATTTAATTTATTTGTTTCCATTGTTTAAGATGTTCAACAATCGGTTTATAACGTTAAAATGCCGGTTCAATCGGTAACAAATGGCTTTTCTTTGTTTACATTCTGCAACAATGGAATACGGTATTTCGTTGCCCAACAATGGAGCATAAGCAAATATCGGTTTTGCGGCCTCCAACAATAACCGAATATGAAGAAAGATTCGGTGTTTTGTTAAAAACGTCAGTTTGTTAGTTTGCGTTGTTGTCCTAATACACTAAGACTCCATGGCATTTAGTTTATTTGTTTCCATTGTTTAAGTGGTTCAAAAATCGGCTTATAACGTTAAAATATAGGTTCAATCAGTAACACGTGCGTTTTTTTGTTTACATTGTGCAACAATGGAATACTGCATTTCGTTGACCAATAATGGAATAAAAGCAAAGGATCGGTGTTGCGGGCTCCAACAATAACCGAATATGAAGAAACATTCGGTGTTTTGTTAAAAACGTCGGTTTGTTAGTGTGCTTTGTTGTCTTAACACGATTTGACTCCATGGCATTTAATTTATTTGTTTCCATTGTTTAAGTTGTTCAACAATCGTTTTATAACGTTAAAATATCGGTTCAATCGGTAACACGTGGCTTTTTTTTGTTTACATTGTGCAACAATGAAATACTGTTTTTCGTTGCCCAACAACGGAACATAAGCAAAGGATCGGTTTTGCGGGCTCCAACAATAACCGAATATGAATAAACATTCGGTGTTTTGTTAAAAACGTCGGATTGTTAGTTTGCTTTGTTGTCCTAAAACACTGCGACTCATTGGAATTTAATTTATTTGTTTCCTTTGTTTAAGTTGTTGAACAATCGGTTTATAACGTTAAAATATAGATTCAATCGGTAACACGTGGCTTTTTTTTGTTTACATTGTGCAACAATGGAATACGGTATTTCGTTTCCCAACAATGGAATATAAGCAAAGGATCGGTTTTGCGGGCTCCAACAATAACCGAATATGAAGAAACATTCGGTGTTTTTTTAAAAACATCGGTGTGTTAGTGTGCTTTGTTGTCTTAACACGATTTGACTCCATGGCATTTAATTTATTTGTTTCCATTGTTTAAGTTGTTGAACAATCGGTTTCTAACGTTAAAATATAGGTTCAATCGGTAACACGTGGCTTTTTTTTGTTTACATTGTGCAACAATGGAATACTGTATTTCGTTGTCCAACAATGGAATATAAGCAAAGGATCTGTTTTGCGGGCTCCAACAATAACCGAATATGAAGAAACAATCGGTGTTTTGTTAAAAACGTCGGTTTGTTAGTTTGCTTTGTTGTCGTAACACACTACGACTCCATGGCATTTAGTTTAATTGTTTCCATTGTTTTAGTGGTTCAAAAATCGGCTTATAACGTTAAAATATAGGTTAGATCGGTAACAAATGGCTTTTTTTCTTTACATTGTGCAACAATGGAATACTGTATTTCGTTGCCCAACAAGGGAATATAAGCAAAGGATCGGTTTTGTGGGCTCCAACAATAACCGAATATGAATAAACATTCGGTGTTTTGTTAAAAACGTCGGATTGTTAGTTTGCTTTGTTGTCCTAAAACACTGCGACTCCATGGAATTTAATTTATTTGTTTTCTTTGTTTAAGTTATTGAACAATCGGTTTGTAACGTTAAAATATCGGTTCAATGGGTAACACATGGCTTTTCTTTGTTTACATTGTGCAACAATGGAATACGGTATTTCGTTGCCCAACAATGGAATATAAGCAAAGGATCTGTTTTGCGGGCTCCAACAATAACCGAATATGAAGAAACATTCGGTGATTTGTTAAAAACGTCGTTTTGAGAGTTTGCTTTTTTGTCCTAACACACTGAGACTCCATGGAATTTAAATTTTTTGTTTCCATTGTTTAAGTTGTTCAACAATCGGTTTATAACATAAAAATATCTGTTCAATCGGTAACACGTGGCTTTTCTTTGTTTACTTTGTGTAACAATTGAATACGGTATTTCGTTTCCCAACAATGGAATATAAGCAAAGGATCGGTTTTGCGGGCTCCAACAATAACCGAATATTAAGAAACATTCGGTGCTTTGTTAAAAAGGACGGATTGTTTGTTTGCTTTGTTGTCCTAAATCACTGCGACTCCATGGAATTTAATTTATTTGTTTCCATTGTTTATGTTGTTCAACAATTGGTTTATAACGTTAAAATATTGGTTTAATCGGCAACACGTGGCTTTTCTTTGTTTACTTTGTGCAACAATTGAATACGGTATTTCGTTGACCAACAATGGAATATAAGCAAAGGATCGGTTTTGCGGGCTCCAACAATATCCGAATATGAAGAAACATACGGTGTTCTTTTTAAAAACGTCGGTCTGTTAGTGTGCTTTGTTGTCTTAACACGATTTAACTCCATGGCGTTTAATTTTTTTGTTTCCATTGTTTAAGTGGTTCAAAAATCGGCTTATAACGTAAAAATATCGGTTCAATCGGTAACACATGGCTTTTCTTTGTTTACATTGTGCAACAATGGAATACGGTATTTCGTTGCCCAACAATGGAATATAAGCAAAGGATCGGTTTTGCGGCCTCCAACAATAACCGAATATGTTGAAGGATTCGGTGTTTTGATAAAAACGTCGCTTTGTTAGCTTGCTTTGTTGTCCTAACACACGGAGACTCCATGGAATTTAATTTATTTGTTTCCATTGTTTAAGTTATTCAACAATCGGTTTATAACATTAAAATATCTGTTCAATCGGTAACACGTGGCTTTTCTTTGTTTACTTTGTGCAACAATGGAATACGGTATATCGTTGCCCAACAATGGAATATAAGCAAAGGATCGGTTTTGCGGGCTCCAACAATAACCGAATATGAAGAAACATTCGGTGCTTTGTTAAAAACGTCGGTTTGTTAGTTTGCTTTGTTGTCCTACAAGACTGCGACTCCATGGAATTTAATTTATTTGTTTCCATTGTTTAAGTTGTTCAACAATTGGTTTATAACGTTAAAATATTGGTTTAATAGGCAACACGTGGCTTTTCTTTGTTTACTTTGTGCAACAATTGAATACGGTATTTCGATGACCAACAATGGAATATAAGCAAAGGATCGGTTTTGCGGGCTCCAACAATATCCGAATATGAAGAAACATTCGGTGTTTTTTTTTAAAACGTGGGTCTGTTAGTGTGCTTTGTTGTCTTAACACGATTTAACTCCATGGCGTTTAATTTTTTTTGTTTACATTGTTTAAGTGGTTCAAAAATCGGCTTATAACGTTAAAATATCGGTTCAATCGGTAACACATGGCTTTTCTTTGTTTACATTGTGCAACAATGGAATACGGTATTTCGTTGCCCAACTATGGAATATATGCAAAGGATCGGTTTTGCGGCCTCCAACAATAACCGAATATGAAGAAAGATTCGGTGTTTTGTTAAAAACGTCGGTTTGTTAGTTTGCTTTGTTGTCCTAACACACTAAGACTCCATGGCATTTACTTTATTTGTTTCCATTGTTTAAGTGGTTCACAAATCGGCTTATAACGTTAAAATATAGGTTCAATCGGTAACACGTGGCTTTTTTTTGTTTACATTGTGCAACAATGGAATACTGTATTTCGTTGCCCAACAATGGAATATAAGGAAAGGATCTGTTTTGCGGGCTCCAACAATAACCGAATATCAAGAAACATTCGGTGATTTGTTAAAAACGTCGTTTTGAGAGTTTGATTTTTTGTCCTAACACACTGAGACTCCATGGAATTTAATTTTTTTGTTTTCATTGTTTAAGTTGTTCAACAATCGGTTTATAACGTTAAAATATCGGTTCAATCGGTAACACGTGGCTTTTCATTGTTTACTTTGTGTAACAATTGAATACGGTATTTCGTTTCCCAACAATGGAATATAAGCAAAGGATCGGTTTTGCGGGCTCCAACAATAACCGAATATGAAGAAACATTCGGTGTTTTTTTAAAAACATCGGTCTGTTAGTGTGCTTTGTTGTCTTAACACGATTTGACTCCATGGCATTTAATTCATTTGTTTCCATTGTTTAAGTTGTTCAACAATCGGTTTATAACGTTAAAATATCGGTTCAATCGGCAACACGTGGCTTTTTTTGTTTACATTGTGCAACAATGAAATACTGTATTTCGTTGCCCAACAACGGAATATAAGCAAAGGATCGGTTTTGCGGGCTCCAACAATAACCGAATGTGAATAAACATTCGGTGTTTTGTTAAAAACGTCGGATTGTTAGTTTGCTTTGTTGTCCTAAAACACTGCGACTCCATGGAATTTAATTTATTTGTTTTCTTTGTTTAAGTTGTTGAACAATCGGTTTGTAACGTTAAAATATCGGTTCAATCGGTAAGACGTGGCTTTTCTTTGTTTACATTGTGCAACAATGGAATACGGTATTTCGTTGCCCAACAATGGAATATAAGCAAATTATCGGTTTTGCGGCCTCCAACAATAACCGAAAATGAAGAAATATTCGGTGTTTTGTTAAAAACGTCGGTTTGTTAGTTTGCTTTGTTGTCCTAACACACTACGACTCCATGGCATTTAGTTTATTTGTTTCCATTGTTTTCGTGGTTCAAAAATCGGCTCATAACGTTAAAATATACGTTAGATCGGTAACACGTGGCATTTTTTTGTTTCCATTGTTTAAGTGGTTCAAAAATCGGCTTATAACGTAAAAATATCGGTTCAATCGGTAACACATGGCTTTTCTTTGTTTACATTGTGCAACAATGGAATACGGTATTTCGTTGCCCAACAATGGAATATAAGCAAAGGATCGGTTTTGCGGCCTCCAACAATAACCGAATATGAAGAAGGATTCGGTGTTTTGATAAAAACGTCGCTTTGTTAGCTTGCTTTGTTGTCCTAACACACGGAGACTCCATGGAATTTAATTTATTTGTTTCCATTGTTTAAGTTATTCAACAATCGGTTTATAACATTAAAATATCTGTTCAATCGGTAACACGTGGCTTTTCTTTGTTTACTTTGTGCAACAATGGAATACGGTATATCGTTGCCCAACAATGGAATATAAGCAAAGGATCGGTTTTGCGGGCTCCAACAATAACCGAATATGAAGAAACATTCGGTGCTTTGTTAAAAACGTCGGTTTGTTAGTTTGCTTTGTTGTCCTACAAGACTGCGACTCCATGGAATTTAATTTATTTGTTTCCATTGTTTAAGTTGTTCAACAATTGGTTTATAACGTTAAAATATTGGTTTAATAGGCAACACGTGGCTTTTCTTTGTTTACTTTGTGCAACAATTGAATACGGTATTTCGATGACCAACAATGGAATATAAGCAAAGGATCGGTTTTGCGGGCTCCAACAATATCCGAATATGAAGAAACATTCGGTGTTTTTTTTTAAAACGTGGGTCTGTTAGTGTGCTTTGTTGTCTTAACACGATTTAACTCCATGGCGTTTAATTTTTTTTGTTTACATTGTTTAAGTGGTTCAAAAATCGGCTTATAACGTTAAAATATCGGTTCAATCGGTAACACATGGCTTTTCTTTGTTTACATTGTGCAACAATGGAATACGGTATTTCGTTGCCCAACTATGGAATATATGCAAAGGATCGGTTTTGCGGCCTCCAACAATAACCGAATATGAAGAAAGATTCGGTGTTTTGTTAAAAACGTCGGTTTGTTAGTTTGCTTTGTTGTCCTAACACACTAAGACTCCATGGCATTTACTTTATTTGTTTCCATTGTTTAAGTGGTTCACAAATCGGCTTATAACGTTAAAATATAGGTTCAATCGGTAACACGTGGCTTTTTTTTGTTTACATTGTGCAACAATGGAATACTGTATTTCGTTGCCCAACAATGGAATATAAGGAAAGGATCTGTTTTGCGGGCTCCAACAATAACCGAATATCAAGAAACATTCGGTGATTTGTTAAAAACGTCGTTTTGAGAGTTTGATTTTTTGTCCTAACACACTGAGACTCCATGGAATTTAATTTTTTTGTTTTCATTGTTTAAGTTGTTCAACAATCGGTTTATAACGTTAAAATATCGGTTCAATCGGTAACACGTGGCTTTTCATTGTTTACTTTGTGTAACAATTGAATACGGTATTTCGTTTCCCAACAATGGAATATAAGCAAAGGATCGGTTTTGCGGGCTCCAACAATAACCGAATATGAAGAAACATTCGGTGTTTTTTTAAAAACATCGGTCTGTTAGTGTGCTTTGTTGTCTTAACACGATTTGACTCCATGGCATTTAATTCATTTGTTTCCATTGTTTAAGTTGTTCAACAATCGGTTTATAACGTTAAAATATCGGTTCAATCGGCAACACGTGGCTTTTTTTGTTTACATTGTGCAACAATGAAATACTGTATTTCGTTGCCCAACAACGGAATATAAGCAAAGGATCGGTTTTGCGGGCTCCAACAATAACCGAATGTGAATAAACATTCGGTGTTTTGTTAAAAACGTCGGATTGTTAGTTTGCTTTGTTGTCCTAAAACACTGCGACTCCATGGAATTTAATTTATTTGTTTTCTTTGTTTAAGTTGTTGAACAATCGGTTTGTAACGTTAAAATATCGGTTCAATCGGTAAGACGTGGCTTTTCTTTGTTTACATTGTGCAACAATGGAATACGGTATTTCGTTGCCCAACAATGGAATATAAGCAAATTATCGGTTTTGCGGCCTCCAACAATAACCGAAAATGAAGAAATATTCGGTGTTTTGTTAAAAACGTCGGTTTGTTAGTTTGCTTTGTTGTCCTAACACACTACGACTCCATGGCATTTAGTTTATTTGTTTCCATTGTTTTCGTGGTTCAAAAATCGGCTCATAACGTTAAAATATACGTTAGATCGGTAACACGTGGCATTTTTTTGTTTACATTGTGCAAGAATGGAATACTGTATTTCGTTGCCCAACAATGGAATATAAGCAAAGGATCGGTTTTGCGGGCTCCGACAATAACCGAATATGAAGAAACATTCGGTGTTTTGTTAAAAACGTCGTTTTGATAGTTTGCTTTGTTGTCCTAACACACTGAGACTCCGTGGAATTTAATTTATTTGTTTCCATTGTTTAAGTTGTTCAACAATCGGTTTATAACATTAAAATATCTGTTCAATCGGTAACACGTGGCTTTTCTTTGTTTACTTTGTGAAACAATGGAATACGGTATATCGTTGGCCAACAATGGAATATAAGCAAAGGACCGGTTTTGCGGGCTCCAACAATAACCGAATATGAAGAAACATTCGGTGTTTTGTTAAAAACGTCGGTTTGTTAGTTTGCTTTGTTGTCCTAAAACACTGCGACTCCATGGAATTTAATTTATTTGTTTCCATTGTTTAAGTTGTTCAACAATCGGTTTATAACTTTAAAATGCCGGTTCAATCGGCAACACATGGCTTTTCTTTGTTTACATTGTGCAATAATGGAATACGGTATTTCGTTGCCCAACAATGGAGTATAAGCAAAGGATCGGTTTTGCGGGCTCCAACAATAACCGAATATGAAGAGACATTCGGTGTTTTGTTAAAAACGTCGGTTTGTTAGTTTGCTTTGTTGTCCTGAAACACAGCGACTCCATGGCATTTAATTTATTTGTTTCCATTGTTTAAGTTGTTCAACAATCGGTTTATAACGATAAAATATCTGTTCAATCGGTAACACGTGGCTTTTCTTTGTTTACTTTGTGCAACAATGGAATACGGTATATCGTTTTCCAACAATGGAATATAAGCAAAGGATCGGTTTTGCGGGCTCCAACAATAACCGAATATTAAGAAACATTCAGTGTTTTGTTAAAAAGGACGGATTGTTTGTTTGCTTTGTTGTCCTAAATCACTGCGACTCCATGGAATTTAATTTATTTGTTTCCATTGTTTATGTTGTTCAACAATTGGTTTATAACGTTAAAATATTGGTTTAATCGGCAACACGTGGCTTTTCTTTGTTTACTTTGTGCAACAATTGAATACGGTATTTCGTTGACCAACAATGGAATATAAGCAAAGGATCGGTTTTGCGGGCTCCAACAATATCCGAATATGAAGAAACATACGGTGTTCTTTTTAAAAACGTCGGTCTGTTAGTGTGCTTTGTTGTCTTAACAAGATTTAACTCCATGGCGTTTAATTTTTTTGTTTCCATTGTTTAAGTGGTTCAAAAATCGGCTTATAACGTTAAAATATAGGTTCAATCGGTAACACGTGGCTTTTTTTTGTTTACATTGTGCAACAATGGAATACTGTATTTCGTTGCCCAACAATGGAATATAAGCAAAGGATCTGTTTTGCGGGCTCCAACAATAACCGAATATGAAGAAACATTCGGTGATTTGTTAAAAACGTCGTTTTGATAGTTTGCTTTGTTGTCCTAACACACTGAGACTCCAAGGAATTTAATTTTTTTGTTTCCATTGTTTAAGTTGTTCAACAATCGGTTTCTAACGTTAAAATATAGGTTCAATCGGTAACACGTGGCTTTTTTTGTTTACATTGTGCAACAATGGAATACTGTATTTCGTTGTCCAACAATGGAATATAAGCAAAGGATCTGTTTTGCGGGCTCCAACAATAACCGAATATGAAGAAACAATCGGTGTTTTGTTAAAAACGTCGGTTTGTTAGTTTGCTTTGTTGTCGTAACACACTACGACTCCATGGCATTTAGTTTATTTGTTTCCATTGTTTTAGTGGTTCAAAAATCGGCTTATAACGTTAAAATATAGGTTAGATCGGTAACACGTGGCTTTTTTTCTTTACATTGTGCAACAATGGAATACTGTATTTCGTTGCCCAACAACGGAATATAAGCAAAGGATCGGTTTTGCGGGCTCCAACAATAACCGAATATGAAGAAACATTCGGTGTTTTTTTAAAAACATCGGTCTGTTAGTGTGCTTTGTTGTCTTAACACGATTTGACTCCATGGCATTTAATTCATTTGTTTCCATTGTTTAAGTTGTTCAACAATCGGTTTATAACGTTAAAATATCGGTTCAATCGGCAACACGTGGCTTTTTTTGTTTACATTGTGCAACAATGAAATACTGTATTTCGTTGCCCAACAACGGAATATAAGCAAAGGATCGGTTTTGCGGGCTCCAACAATAACCGAATGTGAATAAACATTCGGTGTTTTGTTAAAAACGTCGGATTGTTAGTTTGCTTTGTTGTCCTAAAACACTGCGACTCCATGGAATTTAATTTATTTGTTTTCTTTGTTTAAGTTGTTGAACAATCGGTTTGTAACGTTAAAATATCGGTTCAATCGGTAAGACGTGGCTTTTCTTTGTTTACATTGTGCAACAATGGAATACGGTATTTCGTTGCCCAACAATGGAATATAAGCAAATTATCGGTTTTGCGGCCTCCAACAATAACCGAAAATGAAGAAATATTCGGTGTTTTGTTAAAAACGTCGGTTTGTTAGTTTGCTTTGTTGTCCTAACACACTACGACTCCATGGCATTTAGTTTATTTGTTTCCATTGTTTTCGTGGTTCAAAAATCGGCTCATAACGTTAAAATATACGTTAGATCGGTAACACGTGGCATTTTTTTGTTTACATTGTGCAAGAATGGAATACTGTATTTCGTTGCCCAACAATGGAATATAAGCAAAGGATCGGTTTTGCGGGCTCCGACAATAACCGAATATGAAGAAACATTCGGTGTTTTGTTAAAAACGTCGTTTTGATAGTTTGCTTTGTTGTCCTAACACACTGAGACTCCGTGGAATTTAATTTATTTGTTTCCATTGTTTAAGTTGTTCAAAAATCGGTTTATAACATTAAAATATCTGTTCAATCGGTAACACGTGGCTTTTCTTTGTTTACTTTGTGAAACAATGGAATACGGTATATCGTTGGCCAACAATGGAATATAAGCAAAGGACCGGTTTTGCGGGCTCCAACAATAACCGAATATGAAGAAACATTCGGTGTTTTGTTAAAAACGTCGGTTTGTTAGTTTGCTTTGTTGTCCTAAAACACTGCGACTCCATGGAATTTAATTTATTTGTTTCCATTGTTTAAGTTGTTCAACAATCGGTTTATAACTTTAAAATGCCGGTTCAATCGGCAACACATGGCTTTTCTTTGTTTACATTGTGCAATAATGGAATACGGTATTTCGTTGCCCAACAATGGAGTATAAGCAAAGGATCGGTTTTGCGGGCTCCAACAATAACCGAATATGAAGAGACATTCGGTGTTTTGTTAAAAACGTCGGTTTGTTAGTTTGCTTTGTTGTCCTGAAACACAGCGACTCCATGGCATTTAATTTATTTGTTTCCATTGTTTAAGTTGTTCAACAATCGGTTTATAACGATAAAATATCTGTTCAATCGGTAACACGTGGCTTTTCTTTGTTTACTTTGTGCAACAATGGAATACGGTATATCGTTTTCCAACAATGGAATATAAGCAAAGGATCGGTTTTGCGGGCTCCAACAATAACCGAATATTAAGAAACATTCGGTGTTTTGTTAAAAAGGACGGATTGTTTGTTTGCTTTGTTGTCCTAAATCACTGCGACTCCATGGAATTTAATTTATTTGTTTCCATTGTTTATGTTGTTCAACAATTGGTTTATAACGTTAAAATATTGGTTTAATCGGCAACACGTGGCTTTTCTTTGTTTACTTTGTGCAACAATTGAATACGGTATTTCGTTGACCAACAATGGAATATAAGCAAAGGATCGGTTTTGCGGGCTCCAACAATATCCGAATATGAATAAACATACGGTGTTCTTTTTAAAAACGTCGGTCTGTTAGTGTGCTTTGTTGTCTTAACACGATTTAACTCCATGGCGTTTAATTTTTTTGTTTCCATTGTTTAAGTGGTTCAAAAATCGGCTTATAACGTTAAAATATAGGTTCAATCGGTAACACGTGGCTTTTTTTTGTTTACATTGTGCAACAATGGAATACTGTATTTCGTTGCCCAACAATGGAATATAAGCAAAGGATCTGTTTTGCGGGCTCCAACAATAACCGAATATGAAGAAACATTCGGTGATTTGTTAAAAACGTCGTTTTGATAGTTTGCTTTGTTGTCCTAACACACTGAGACTCCAAGGAATTTAATTTTTTTGTTTCCATTGTTTAAGTTGTTCAACAATCGGTTTCTAACGTTAAAATATAGGTTCAATCGGTAACACGTGGCTTTTTTTGTTTACATTGTGCAACAATGGAATACTGTATTTCGTTGTCCAACAATGGAATATAAGCAAAGGATCTGTTTTGCGGGCTCCAACAATAACCGAATATGAAGAAACAATCGGTGTTTTGTTAAAAACGTCGGTTTGTTAGTTTGCTTTGTTGTCGTAAGACACTACGACTCCATGGCATTTAGTTTATTTGTTTCCATTGTTTTAGTGGTTCAAAAATCGGCTTATAACGTTAAAATATAGGTTAGATCGGTAACACGTGGCTTTTTTTCTTTACATTGTGCAACAATGGAATACTGTATTTCGTTGCCCAACAACGGAATATAAGCAAAGGATCGGTTTTGCGGGCTCCAACAATAACCGAATATGAATAAACATTCGGTGTTTTGTTAAAAACGTCGTTTTGAGAGTTTGCTTTTTTGTCCTAACACACTGACACTCCATGGAATTTAATTTTTTTGTTTCCATTGTTTAAGTTGTTCAACAATCGGTTTATAACATAAAAATATCTGTTCAATCGGTAACACGTGGCTTTTCTTTGTTTACTTTGTGTAACAATTGAATACGGTATTTCGTTTCCCAACAATGGAATATAAGGAAAGGATCGGTTTTGCGGGCTCCAACAATAACCGAATATGAAGAAACATTCGGTGTTTTTTTAAAAACATCGTTCTGTTAGTGTGCTTTGTTGTCTTAACACGATTTGACTCCATGGCATTTAATTTATTTGTTTCCATTGTTTAAGTTGTTCAACAATCGGTTTATAACGTTAAAATATCGGTTCAATCGGCAACACGTGGCTTTTTTTGTTTACATTGTGTAACAATGAAATACTGTATTTCGTTGCCCAACAACGGAATATAAGCAAAGGATCGGTTTTGCGGGCTCCAACAATAACCGAATATTAAGAAACATTCGGTGTTTTGTTAAAAAGGACGGATTGTTTGTTTGCTTTGTTGTCCTAAATCACTGCGACTCCATGGAATTTAATTTATTTGTTTCCATTGTTTATGTTGTTCAACAATTGGTTTATAACGTTAAAATATTGGTTTAATCGGCAACACGTGGCTTTTCTTTGTTTACTTTGTGCAACAATTGAATACGGTATTTCGTTGACCAACAATGGAATATAAGCAAAGGATCGGTTTTGCGGGCTCCAACAATATCCGAATATGAAGAAACATACGGTGTTCTTTTTAAAAACGTCGGTCTGTTAGTGTGCTTTGTTGTCTTAACACGATTTAACTCCATGGCGTTTAATTTTTTTGTTTCCATTGTTTAAGTGGTTCAAAAATCGGCTTATAACGTTAAAATATAGGTTCAATCGGTAACACGTGGCTTTTTTTTGTTTACATTGTGCAACAATGGAATACTGTATTTCGTTGCCCAACAATGGAATATAAGCAAAGAATCTGTTTTGCGGGCTCCAACAATAACCGAATATGAAGAAACATTCGGTGATTTGTTAAAAACGTCGTTTTGATAGTTTGCTTTGTTGTCCTAACACACTGAGACTCCAAGGAATTTAATTTTTTTGTTTCCATTGTTTAAGTTGTTCAACAATCGGTTTCTAACGTTAAAATATAGGTTCAATCGGTAACACGTGGCTTTTTTTGTTTACATTGTGCAACAATGGAATACTGTATTTCGTTGTCCAACAATGGAATATAAGCAAAGGATCTGTTTTGCGGGCTCCAACAATAACCGAATATGAAGAAACAATCGGTGTTTTGTTAAAAACGTCGGTTTGTTAGTTTGCTTTGTTGTCGTAACACACTACGACTCCATGGCATTTAGTTTATTTGTTTCCATTGTTTTAGTGGTTCAAAAATCGGCTTATAACGTTAAAATATAGGTTAGATCGGTAACACGTGGCTTTTTTTCTTTACATTGTGCAACAATGGAATACTGTATTTCGTTGCCCAACAACGGAATATAAGCAAAGGATCGGTTTTGCGGGCTCCAACAATAACCGAATATGAATAAACATTCGGTGTTTTGTTAAAAACGTCGTTTTGAGAGTTTGCTTTTTTGTCCTAACACACTGACACTCCATGGAATTTAATTTTTTTGTTTCCATTGTTTAAGTTGTTCAACAATCGGTTTATAACATAAAAATATCTGTTCAACCGGTAACACGTGGCTTTTCTTTTTTTACTTTGTGTAACAATTGAATACGGTATTTCGTTTCCCAACAATGGAATATAAGGAAAGGATCGGTTTTGCGGGCTCCAACAATAACCGAATATGAAGAAACATTCGGTGTTTTTTTAAAAACATCGTTCTGTTAGTGTGCTTTGTTGTCTTAACACGATTTTACTCCATGGCATTTAATTTATTTGTTTCCATTGTTTAAGTTGTTCAACAATCGGTTTATAACGTTAAAATATCGGTTCAATCGGCAACACGTGGCTTTTTTTGTTTACATTGTGTAACAATGAAATACTGTATTTCGTTGCCCAACAACGGAATATAAGCAAAGGATCGGTTTTGCGGGCTCCAACAATAACCGAATATTAACAAAACATTCGGTGTTTTGTTAAAAAGGACGGATTGTTTGTTTGCTTTGTTGTCCTAAATCACTGCGACTCCATGGAATTTAATTTATTTGTTTCCATTGTTTATGTTGTTCAACAATTGGTTTATAACGTTAAAATATTGGTTTAATCGGCAACACGTGGCTTTTATTTGTTTACTTTGTGCAACAATTGAATACGGTATTTCGTTGACCAACAATGGAATATAAGCAAAGGATCGGTTTTGCGGGCTCCAAAAATATCCGAATATGAAGAAACATACGGTGTTCTTTTTAAAAACGTCGGTCTGTTAGTGTGCTTTGTTGTCTTAACACGATTTAACTCCATGGTGTTTAATTTTTTTGTTTCCATTGTTTAAGTGGTTCAAAAATCGGCTTATAACGTAAAAATATCGGTTCAATCGGTAACACATGGCTTTTCTTTGTTTACATTGTGCAACAATGGAATACGGTATTTCGTTGCCCAACAATGGAATATAAGCAAAGGATCGGTTTTGCGGCCTCCAACAATAACCGAATATGAAGAAGGATTCGGTGTATTGATAAAAACGTCGCTTTGTTAGCTTGCTTTGTTGTCCTAACACACGGAGACTCCATGGAATTTAATTTACTTTGTTTCCATTGTTTAAGTTATTCAACAATCGGTTTATAACATTAAAATATCTGTTCAATCGGTAACACGTGGCTTTTCTTTGTTTACTTTGTGCAACAATGGAATACGGTATATCGTTGCCCAACAATGGAATATAAGCAAAGGATCGGTTTTGCGGGCTCCAACAATAACCGAATATGAAGAAACATTCGGTGCTTTGTTAAAAACGTCGGTTTGTTAGTTTGCTTTGTTGTCCTACAACACTGCGACTCCATGGAATTTAATTTATTTGTTTCCATTGTTTAAGTTGTTCAACAATTGGTTTATAACGTTAAAATATTGGTTTAATAGGCAACACGTGGCTTTTCTTTGTTTACTTTGTGCAACAATTGAATACGGTATTTCGATGACCAACAATGGAATATAAGCAAAGGATCGGTTTTGCGGGCTCCAACAATATCCGAATATGAAGAAACATTCGGTGTTTTTTTTTAAAACGTGGGTCTGTTAGTGTGCTTTGTTGTCTTAACACGATTTAACTCCATGGCGTTTAATTTTTTTTGTTTACATTGTTTAAGTGGTTCAAAAATCGGCTTATAACGTTAAAATATCGGTTCAATCGGTAACACATGGCTTTTCTTTGTTTACATTGTGCAACAATGGAATACGGTATTTCGTTGCCCAACTATGGAATATATGCAAAGGATCGGTTTTGCGGCCTCCAACAATAACCGAATATGAAGAAAGATTCGGTGTTTTGTTAAAAACGTCGGTTTGTTAGTTTGCTTTGTTGTCCTAACACACTAAGACTCCATGGCATTTAATTTATTTGTTTCCATTGTTTAAATGGTTCACAAATCGGCTTATAACGTTAAAATATAGGTTCAATCGGTAACACGTGGCTTTTTTTTGTTTACATTGTGCAACAATGGAATACTGTATTTCGTTGCCCAACAATGGAATATAAGGAAAGGATCTGTTTTGCGGGCTCCAACAATAACCGAATATGAAGAATCATTCGGTGATTTGTTAAAAACGTCGTTTTGAGAGTTTGATTTTTTGTCCTAACACACTGAGACTCCATGGAATTTAATTTTTTTGTTTTCATTGTTTAAGTTGTTCAACAATCGGTTTATAACGTTAAAATATCGGTTCAATCGGTAACACGTGGCTTTTCATTGTTTACTTTGTGTAACAATTGAATACGGTATTTCGTTTCCCAACAATGGAATATAAGCAAAGGATCGGTTTTGCGGGCTCCAACAATAACCGAATATGAAGAAACATTCGGTGTTTTTTTAAAAACATCGGTCTGTTAGTGTGCTTTGTTGTCTTAACACGATTTGACTCCATGGCATTTAATTTATTTGTTTCCATTGTTTAAGTTGTTATACAATCGGTTTATAACGTTAAAATATCGGTTAAATCGGCAACACGTGGCTTTTTTTGTTTACATTGTGCAACAATGAAATACTGTATTTCGTTGCCCAACAACGGAATATAAGCAAAGGATCGGTTTTCGGGCTCCAACAATAACCGAATGTGAATAAACATTCGGTGTTTTGTTAAAAACGTCGGATTGTTAGTTTGCTTTGTTGTCCTAAAACACTGCGACTCCATGGAATTTAATTTATTTGTTTTCTTTGTTTAAGTTGTTGAACAATCGGTTTGTAACGTTAAAATATCGGTTCAATCGGTAAGACGTGGCTTTTCTTTGTTTACATTGTGCAACAATGGAATACGGTATTTCGTTGCCCAACAATGGAATATAAGCAAATTATCGGTTTTGCGGCCTCCAACAATAACCGAAAATGAAGAAATATTCGGTGTTTTGTTAAAAACGTCGGTTTGTTAGTTTGCTTTGTTGTCCTAACACACTACGACTCCATGGCATTTAGTTTATTTGTTTCCATTGTTTTCGTGGTTCAAAAATCGGCTCATAACGTTAAAATATACGTTAGATCGGTAACACGTGGCTTTTTTTTGTTTACATTGTGCAACAATGGAATACTGTATTTCGTTGCCCAACAATGGAATATAAGCAAAGGATCGGTTTTGCGGGCTCCGACAATAACCGAATATGAAGAAACATTCGGTGTTTTGTTAAAAACGTCGTTTTGATAGTTTGCTTTGTTGTCCTAACACACTGAGACTCCGTGGAATTTAATTTATTTGTTTCCATTGTTTAAGTTGTTCAACAATCGGTTTATAACATTAAAATATCTGTTCAATCGGTAACACGTGGCTTTTCTTTGTTTACTTTGTGAAACAATGGAATACGGTATATCGTTGGCCAACAATGGAATACAAGCAAAGGACCGGTTTTGCGGGCTCCAACAATAACCGAATATGAAGAAACATTCGGTGTTTTGTTAAAAACGTCGGTTTGTTAGTTTGCTTTGTTGTCCTAAAACACTGCGACTCCATGGAATTTAATTTATTTGTTTCCATTGTTTAAGTTGTTCAACAATCGGTTTATAACTTTAAAATGCCGGTTCAATCGGTAACACATGGCTTTTCTTTGTTTACATTGTGCAATAATGGAATACGGTATTTCGTTGCCCAACAATGGAGTATAAGCAAAGGATCGGTTTTGCGGGCTCCAACAATAACCGAATATGAAGAGACATTCGGTGTTTTGTTAAAAACGTCGGTTTGTTAGTTTGCTTTGTTGTCCTGAAACACAGCGACTCCATGGCATTTAATTTATTTGTTTCCATTGTTTAAGTTGTTCAACAATCGGTTTATAACGATAAAATATCTGTTCAATCGGTAACACGTGGCTTTTCTTTGTTTACTTTGTGCAACAATGGAATACGGTATATCGTTTCCCAACAATGGAATATAAGCAAAGGATCGGTTTTGCGGGCTCCAACAATAACCGAATATTAAGAAACATTCGGTGTTTTGTTAAAAAGGACGGATTGTTTGTTTGCTTTGTTGTCCTAAATCACTGCGACTCCATGGAATTTAATTTATTTGTTTCCATTGTTTATGTTGTTCAACAATTGGTTTATAACGTTAAAATATTGGTTTAATCGGCAACACGTGGCTTTTCTTTGTTTACTTTGTGCAACAATTGAATACGGTATTTCGTTGACCAACAATGGAATATAAGCAAAGGATCTGTTTTGCGGGCTCCAACAATAACCGAATATGAAGAAACATTCGGTGTTTTGTTAAAGACGTCGGTTTGTTAGTTTGCTTTGTTGTCCTGAAACACAGCGACTCCATGGCATTTAATTTATTTGTTTCCATTGTTTAAGTTGTTCAACAATCGGTTTATAACGATAAAATATCTGTTCAATCGGTAACACGTGGCTTTTCTTTGTTTACTTTGTGCAACAATGGAATACGGTATATCGTTTCCCAACAATGGAATATAAGCAAAGGATCGGTTTTGCGGGCTCCAACAATAACCGAATATTAAGAAACATTCGGTGTTTTGTTAAAAAGGACGGATTGTTTGTTTGCTTTGTTGTCCTAAATCACTGCGACTCCATGGAATTTAATTTATTTGTTTCCATTGTTTATGTTGTTCAACAATTGGTTTATAACGTTAAAATATTGGTTTAATCGGCAACACGTGGCTTTTCTTTGTTTACTTTGTGCAACAATTGAATACGGTATTTCGTTGACCAACAATGGAATATAAGCAAAGGATCGGTTTTGCGGGCTCCAACAATATCCGAATATGAAAAAATATACGGTGTTCTTTTTAAAAACGTCGGTCTGTTAGTGTGCTTTGTTGTCTTAACACGATTTAACTCCATGGCGTTTAATTTTTTTGTTTCCATTGTTTAAGTGGTTCAAAAATCGGCTTATAACGTTAAAATATAGGTTCAATCGGTAACACGTGGCTTTTTTTTGTTTACATTGTGCAACAATGGAATACTGTATTTCGTTGCCCAACAATGGAATATAAGCAAAGGATCTGTTTTGCGGGCTCCAACAATAACCGAATATGAAGAAACATTCGGTGTTTTGTTAAAAACGTCGGTTTGTTAGTTTGCTTTGTTGTCGTAACACACTACGACTCCATGGCATTTAGTTTATTTGTTGCCATTGTTTTAGTGGTTCAAAAATCGGCTTATAACGTTAAAATATAGGTTAGATCGGTAACACGTGGCTTTTTTTCTTTACATTGTGCAACAATGGAATACTGTATTTCGTTGCCCAACAACGGAATATAAGCAAAGGATCGGTTTTGCGGGCTCCAACAATAACCGAATATGAATAAACATTCGGTGTTTTGTTAAAAACGTCGGATTGTTAGTTTGCTTTGTTGTCCTAAAACACTGCGACTCCATGGAATTTAATTTATTTGTTTTCTTTGTTTAAGTTGTTTAACAATCGGTTTGTAACGTTAAAATATCGGTTCAATGGGTAACACATGGCTTTTCTTTGTTTACATTGTGCAACAATGGAATACGGTATTTCGTTGCCCAACAATGGAATATAAGCAAAGGATCTGTTTTGCGGGCTCCAACAATAACCGAATATGAAGAAACATTCGGTGATTTGTTAAAAACGTCGTTTTGAGAGTTTGCTTTTTTGTCCTAACACACTGAGACTCCATGGAATTTATTTTTTTTGTTTCCATTGTTTAAGTTGTTCAACAATCGGTTTATAACATAAAAATATCTGTTCAATCGGTAACACGTGGCTTTTCTTTGTTTACTTTGTGTAACAATTGAATACGGTATTTCGTTTCCAACAATGGAATATAAGCAAAGGATCGGTTTTGCGGGCTCCAACAATAACCGAATATGAAGAAACATTCGGTGTTTTTTTAAAAACATCGTTCTGTTAGTGTGCTTTGTTGTCTTAACACGATTTGACTCCATGGCATTTAATTTATTTGTTTCCATTTTTTAAGTTGTTCAACAATCGGTTTATAACGTTAAAATATCGGTTCAATCGGCAACACGTGGCTTTTTTTGTTTACATTGTGTAACAATGAAATACTGTATTTCGTTGCCCAACAACGGAATATAAGCAAAGGATCGGTTTTGCGGGCTCCAACAATAACCGAATATGAATAAACATTCGGTGTTTTGTTAAAAACGTCGGATTGTTAGTTTGCTTTGTTGTCCTATAACACTGCGACTCCATGGAATTTAATTTATTTGTTTCCTTTGTTTAAGTTGTTGAACAATCGGTTTATAACGTTAAAATATAGGTTCAATCGGTAACACGTGGCTTTTTTTTGTTTACATTGTGCAACAATGGAATACTGTATTTCGTTGTCCAACAATGGAATATAAGCAAAGGATCTGTTTTGCGGGCTCCAACAATAACCGAATATGAAGAAAGATTCGGTGTTTTGTTAAAAACGTCAGTTTGTTAGTTTGCTTTGTTGTCCTAACACACTAAATCTCCATGGCATTTAGTTTATTTGTTTCCATTGTTTAAGTGGTTCAAAAATCGGCTTATAACGTTAAAATATAGGTTCAATCGGTAACACGTGCCTTTTTTTGTTTACATTGTGCAACAATGGAATACTGCATTTCGTTGCCCAACAATGGAATATAAGCAAAGGATCGGTGTTGCGGGCTCCAACAATAACCGAATATGAAGAAACATTCGGTGTTTTTTTAAAAACATCGGTCTGTTAGTGTGCTTTGTTGTCTTAACACGATTTGACTCCATGGCATTTAATTTATTTGTTTCCATTGTTTAAGTTGTTCAACAATCGGTTTATAACGTTAAAATATCGGTTCAATCGGCAACACGTGGCTTTTTTTGTTTACATTGTGCAACAATGAAATACTGTATTTCGTTGCCCAACAACGGAATATAAGCAAAGGATCGGTTTTGCGGGCTCCAACAATAACCGAATGTGAATAAACATTCGGTGTTTTGTTAAAAACGTCGGATTGTTAGTTTGCTTTGTTGTCCTAAAACACTGCGACTCATTGGAATTTAATTTATTTGTTTCCATTGTTTAAGTTGTTCAACAATTGGTTTATAACGTTAGAAATATTGGTTTAATCGGCAACACGTGGCTTTTCTTTGTTTACTTTGTGCAACAATGGAATACTGTATTTCGTTGCCCAACAATGGAATATAAGCAAAGGATCGGTTTTGCGGGCTCCAACAATAACCGAATATGAAGAAACATTCGGTGTTTTGTTAAAAACGTCGGTTTATTAGTTTGCTTTGTTGTCCTAAAACACTGCGACTCATTGGAATTTAATTTATTTGTTTCCATTGTTTAAGTTGTTCAACAATTGGTTTATAACGTTAGAAATATTGGCTTAATCGGCAACACGTGGCTTTTCTTTGTTTACTTTGTGCAACAATGGAATACTGTATTTCGTTGCCCAACAATGGAATATAAGCAAAGGATCGGTTTTGCGGGCTCCAACAATAACCGAATATGAAGAAACATTCGGTGTTTTGTTAAAAACATCGGTCTGTTAGTGTGCTTTGTTGTCTTAACACGATTTGACTCCATGGCATTTAATTTATTTGTTTCCATTGTTTAAGTTGTTCAACAATCGGTTTATAACGTTAAAATATCGGTTCAATCGGCAACACGTGGCTTTTTTTGTTTACATTGTGCAACAATGAAATACTGTATTTCGTTGCCCAACAACGGAATATAAGCAAAGGATCGGTTTTGCGGGCTCCAACAATAACCGAATGTGAATAAACATTCGGTGTTTTGTTAAAAACGTCGGTTTGTTCGTTAGCTTTGTTGTCGTAAAACACTGCGACTTCATGGAATTTAATTTATTTGTTTCCATTGTTTAAGTTGTTCAACAATCGGTTTATAACGTTAAAATATCGGTACAATGGGTAACACATGGCTTTTCTTTGTTTACATTGTGCAACAATGGAATACGGTATTTCGTTGCCCAACAATGGAATATAAGCAAAGGATCTGTTTTGCGGGCTCCAACAATAACCGAATATGAAGAAACATTCGGTGATTTGTTAAAAACGTCGTTTTGAGAGTTTGCTTTTTTGTCCTAACACACTGAGACTCCATGGAATTTAATTTTTTTGTTTCCATTGTTTAAGTTGTTCAACAATCGGTTTATAACATAAAAATATCTGTTCAATCGGTAACACGTGGCTTTTCATTGTTTACTTTGTGTAACAATTGAATACGGTATTTCGTTTCCCAACAATGGAATATAAGCAAAGGATCGGTCTTGCGGGCTCCAACAATAACCGAATATGAAGAAACATTCGGTGATTTTTAAAAACATCGGTCTGTTAGTGTGCTTTGTTGTCTTAACACGATTTGACTCCATGGCATTTAATTTATTTGTTTCCATTGTTTAAGTTGTTCAACAATCGGTTTATAACGTTAAAATATCGGTTCAATCGGCAACACGTGGCTTTTTTTGTTTACATTGTGCAACAATGAAATACTGTATTTCGTTGCCCAACAACGGAATATAAGCAAAGGATCGGTTTTGCGGGCTCCAACAATAACCGAATATGAATAAACATTCGGTTTTTTGTTGAAAACGTCGGTTTGTTAGTTTGCTTTGTTGTCCTAAAACACAGCGACTCCATGGAATTTAATTTATTTGTTTCCATTGTTTAAGTGGTTCAAAAATCGGCTTATAACGTTAAAATATCGGTTCAATCGGTAACACATGGTTTTTCTTTGTTTACATATTGCAACAATGGAATACGGTATTTCGTTGCCCAACAATGGAATATAAGCAAAGAATTGGTTTTGCGGCCTCCAACAATAACCGAATATGAAGAAAGATTCGGTGTTTTGTTAAAAACGTCGGTTTGTTAGTTTGCTTTGTTGTCCTAACACACTAAGACTCCATGGCATTTAGTTTATTTGTTTCCATTGTTTAAGTGGTTCACAAATCGGCTTATAACGTTAAAATATAGGTTCAATCGGTAACACGTGCCTTTTTTTTGTTTACATTGTGCAACAATGGAATACTGTATTTCGTTGCCCAACAATGGAATAAAAGCAAAGGATCTGTTTTGCGGGCTCCAACAATAACCGAATATGAAGAAACATTCGGTGATTTGTTAAAAACGTCGTTTTGAGAGTTTGATTTTTTGTCCTAACACACTGAGACTCCATGGAATTTAATTTTTTTCTTTCCATTGTTTAAGTTGTTCAACAATCGGTTTATAACATAAAAATATCTGTTCAATCGGTAACACTAGGCTTTTCTTTGTTTACTTTGTGCAACAATGGAATACGTTATATCGTTGCCCAACAATGGAATATAAGCAAAGGATCGTTTTTGCGTGCTCCAACAATAACCGAATATGAAGAAACATTCGGTGTTTTGTTAAAAACGTCGGTTTGTTAGTTTGCTTTGTTGTCCTAAAACACTGCGACATCATGGATTTTAATTTATTTGTTTCCATTGTTTAAGTTGTTCAACAATCGGTTCATAACGTTAAAATATCGGTTCAATCGGTAACACGTGGCTTTTCATTGTTTACTTAGTGTAACAATTGAATACGGTATTTCGTTTCCCAACAATGGAATATAAGCAAAGGATCGGTTTTGCGGGCTCCAACAATAACCGAATATGAAGAATCATTCGGTGTTTTTTTAAAAACATCGATCTGTTAGTGTGCTTTGTTGTCTTAACACGATTTGACTCCATGGCATTTAATTTATTTGTTTCCATTGTTTAAGTTGTTCAAAAATCGGTTTATAACGTTAAAATATCGGTTCAATCGGCAACACGTGGCTTTTTTTGTTTACATTGTGCAACAATGAAATACTGTATTTCGTTGCCCAACAACGGAATATAAGCAAAGGATCGGTTTTGCGGGCTCCAACAATAACCGAATGTGAATAAACATTCGGTGTTTTGTTAAAAACGTCGGATTGTTAGTTTGCTTTGTTGTCCTAAAACACTGCGACTACATGGAATTTAATTTATTTGTTTTCTTTGTTTAAGTTGTTGAACAATCGGTTTGTAACGTTAAAATATCGGTTCAATGGGTAACACATGGCTTTTCTTTGTTTACATTGTGCAACAATGGAATACTGTATTTCGTTGCCCAACAATGGAATATAAGCAAAGGATCTGTTTTGCGGGCTCCAACAATAACCGAATATGAAGAAACATTCGGTGTTTTGTTAAAAACGTCGTTTTGATAGTTTGCTTTGTTGTCCTAACACACTGAGACTCCATGGAAATTAATTTATTTTTTTTCCATTGTTTAAGTTGTTCAACAATCGGTTTATAACATTAAAATATCTGTTCAATCGGTAACACGTGGCTTTTCTTTGTTTACTTTGTGCAACAATGGAATACGGTATATCGTTGGCCAACAATGGAATATAAGCAAAGGATCGGTTTTGCGGGCTCCAACAATAACCGAATATGAAGAAACATTCGGTGTTTTGTTAAAAACGTCGGTTTGTTAGTTTGCTTTGTTGTCCTAAAACACTGCGACTCCATGGAATTTAATTTATTTGTTTCCATTGTTTAAGTTGTTCAAATATCGGTTTATAACGTTAAAATGCCGGTTCAATCGGTAACACATGGCTTTTCTTTGTTTACATTGTACAATAATGGAATACGGTATTTCGTTGCCCAACAATGGAGTATAAGCAAAGGATCGGTTTTGCGGGCTCCAACAATAACCGAATATGAAGAGACATTCGGTGTTTTGTTAAAAACGTCGGTTTGTTAGTTTGCTTTGTTGTCCTAAAACACAGCGACTCCATGGCATTTAATTTATTTGTTTCCATTGTTTAAGTTGTTCAACAATCGGTTTATAACGATAAAATATCTGTTCAATCGGTAACAAGTGGCTTTTCTTTGTTTACTTTGTGCAACAATGGAATACGGTATATTGTTTCCCAACAATGGAATATAAGCAAAGGATCGGTTTTGCGGGCTCCAACAATAACCGAATGTGAATAAACATTCGGTGTTTTGTTAAAAACGTCGGATTGTTAATTTGCTTTGTTGTCCTAAATCACTGCGACTCCATGGAATTTAATTTATTTGTTTCCATTGTTTATGTTGTT
The DNA here is from genome assembly GCA_963932465.1 of Maratus speciosus. Taxonomy (NCBI): domain Eukaryota; kingdom Metazoa; phylum Arthropoda; class Arachnida; order Araneae; family Salticidae; genus Maratus; species Maratus speciosus. The sequence continues at coordinate 471,555 of CAWVRF010001084.1, forward strand.
CAACAATTGGTTTATAACGTTAAAATATTGGTTTAATCGGCAACACGTGGCTTTTCTTTGTTTACTTTGTGCAACAATTGAATACGGTATTTCGTTGACCAACAATGGAATATAAGCAAAGGATCGGTTTTGCGGGCTCCAACAATATCCGAATATGAAGAAGGATTCGGTGTTTTGATAAAAACGTCGGTTTGTTAGCTTGCTTTGTTGTCCTAACACACTAAGTCTCCATGGCATTTAGTTTATTTGTTTCCATTGTTTAAGTGGTTCACAAATCGGCTTATAACGTTAAAATATAGGTTCAATCGGTAACACGTGGATTTTCTTTGTTTACTTTGTGCAACAATTGAATACGGTATTTCGTTGACCAACAATGGAATATAAGCAAAGAATCGGTTTTGCGGGCTCCAACAATATCCGAATATGAAGAAACATACGGTGTTCATTTTAAAAACGTCGGTCTGTTAGTGTGCTTTGTTGTCTTAACACGATTTAACTCCATGGCGTTTAATTTTTTTGTTTCCATTGTTTAAGTGGTTCAAAAATCGGCTTATAACGTAAAAATATCGGTTCAATCGGTAACACATGGCTTTTCTTTGTTTACATTGTGCAACAATGGAATACGGTATTTCGTTGCCCAACAATGGAATATAAGCAAAGGATCGGTTTTGCGGCCTCCAACAATAATCGAATATGAAGAAGGATTCGGTGTTTTGATAAAAACGTCGGTTTGTTAGCTTGCTTTGTTGTCCTAACACACTAAGACTCCATGGCATTTAGTTTATTTGTTTCCATTGTTTAAGTGGTTCACAAATCGGCTTATAACGTAAAAATATCGGTTCAATCGGTAACACATGGCTTTTCTTTGTTTACATTGTGCAACAATGGAATACGGTATTTCGTTGCCCAACAATGGAATATAAGCAAAGGATCGGTTTTGCGGCCTCCAACAATAATCGAATATGAAGAAGGATTCGGTGTTTTGATAAAAACGTCGGTTTGTTAGCTTGCTTTGTTGTCCTAACACACTAAGACTCCATGGCATTTAGTTTATTTGTTTCCATTGTTTAAGTGGTTCACAAATCGGCTTATAACGTTAAAATATCGGTTCAATCGGTAACACGTGGCTTTTTTTTGTTTAAATTGTGCAACAATGAAATACTGTTTTTCGTTGCCCAACAACGGAACATAAGCAAAGGATCGGTTTTGCGGGCTCCAACAATAACCGAATATGAATAAACATTCGGTGTTTTGTTAAAAACGTCGGATTGTTAGTTTGCTTTGTTGTCCTAAAACACTGCGACTCCATGGAATTTAATTTATTTGTTTCCTTTGTTTAAGTTGTTGAACAATCGGTTTATAACGTTAAAATATAGGTTCAATCGGTAACACGTGGCTTTTTTTTGTTTACATTGTGCAACAATCGAATACTGTATTTTGTTGTCCAACAATGGAATATAAGCAAAGGATCTGTTTTGCGGGCTCCAACAATAACCGAATATGAAGAAACATTCGGTGTTTTGTTAAAAACGTCGGTTTGTTAGTTTGCTTTGTTGTCGTAAAACACTGCGACTTCATGGAATTTAATTTATTTGTTTCCATTGTTTAAGTTGTTCAACAATCGGTTTATAACGTTAAAATATCGGTTCAATCGGTAACACGTGGCTTTTCATTGTTTACTTTGTGTAACAATGGAATACGGTATTTCGTTTCCCAACAATGGAATATAAGCAAAGGATCGGTTTTGCGGGCTCCAACAATAACCGAATATGAAGAAACATTCGGTGTTTTGTTAAAAACGTCAGTTTGTTAGTTTGCTTTGTTGTCCTAACACACTACGACTCCATGGCATTTAGTTTATTTGTTTCCATTGTTTTAGTGGTTCAAAAATCGGCTTATAACGTTAAAATATCGGTTCAATCGGCAACACGTGGCTTTTTTTGTTTACATTGTGCAACAATGAAATACTGTATTTTGTTGCCCAACAACGGAATATAAGCAAAGGATCGGTTTTGTGGGCTCCAACAATAACCGAATATGAATAAACATTCGGTGTTTTGTTAAAAACGTCTGTTTGTTAGTTTGCTTTGTTGTCCTAAAACACAGCGACTCCATGGAATTTAATTTATTTGTTTCCATTGTTTAAGATGTTCAACAATCGCTTTATAACGTTAAAATGCCGGTTCAATCGGTAACACATGGCTTTTCTTTGTTTACATTCTGCAACAATGGAATAAGGTATTTCGTTGCCCAACAATGGAGTATAAGCAAATATCGGTTTTGCGGCCTCCAACAATAACCGAATATGAAGAAAGATTCGGTGTTTTGTTAAAAACGTCAGTTTGTTAGTTTGCTTTGTTGTCCTAACACACTAACTCTCCATGGCATTTAGTTTATTTGTTTCCATTGTTTAAGTGGTTCAAAAATCGGCTTATAACGTTAAAATATAGGTTCAACCGGTAACACGTGCCTCTTTTTGTTTACATTGTGCAACAATGGAATACTGCATTTCGTTGCCCAACAATGGAATATAAGCAAAGGATCGGTGTTGCGGGCTCCAACAATAACCGAATATGAAGAAACATTCGGTGTTTTGTTAAAAACGTCGGTTTGTTAGTTTGCTTTGTTGTCCTAAAACACTGCGACTCATTGGAATTTAATTTATTTGTTTCCATTGTTTAAGTTGTTCACAAATCGGCTTATAACGTTAAAATATAGGTTCAATCGGTAACACGTGGCTTTTTTTTGTTTACATTGTGCAACAATGGAATACTGTATTTCGTTGCCCAACAATGGAATATAAGGAAAGGATCTGTTTTGCGGGCTCCAACAATAACCGAATATGAAGAAACATTCGGTGTTTTTTTTAAAACATCGGTCTGTTAGTGTGCTTTGTTGTCTTAACACGATTTGACTCCATGGCATTTAATTTATTTGTTTCCATTGTTTAAGTTGTTCAACAATCGGTTTATAACGTTAAAATATCGGTTCAATCGGTAACACGTGGCTTTTCATTGTTTACTTTGTGTAACAATTGAATACGGTATTTCGTTTCCCAACAATGGAATATAAGCAAAGGATCGGTTTTGCGGGCTCCAACAATAACCGAATATGAAGAAACATTCGGTGTTTTTTTAAAAACATCGGTCTGTTAGTGTGCTTTGTTGTCTTAACACGATTTGACTCCATGGCATTTAATTTATTTGTTTCCATTGTTTAAGTTGTTCAACAATCGGTTTATAACGTTAAAATATCGGTTCAATCGGCAACACGTGGCTTTTTTTGTTTACATTGTGCAACAATGAAATACTGTATTTCGTTGCCCAACAACGGAATATAAGCAAAGGATCGGTTTTGCGGGCTCCAACAATAACCGAATGTGAATAAACATTCGGTGTTTTGTTAAAAACGTCGGATTGTTAGTTTGCTTTGTTGTCCTAAAACACTGCGACTCCATGGAATTTAATTTATTTGTTTTCTTTGTTTAAGTTGTTGAACAATCGGTTTGTAACGTTAAAATATCGGTTCAATCGGTAAGACGTGGCTTTTCTTTGTTTACATTGTGCAACAATGGAATACGGTATTTCGATGCCCAACAATGGAATATAAGCAAATTATCGGTTTTGCGGCCTCCAACAATAACCGAAAATGAAGAAATATTCGGTGTTTTGTTAAAAACGTCGGTTTGTTAGTTTGCTTTGTTGTCCTAACACACTACGACTCCATGGCATTTAGTTTATTTGTTTCCATTGTTTTCGTGGTTCAAAAATCGGCTCATAACGTTAAAATATACGTTAGATCGGTAACACGTGGCTTTTTTTTTGTTTACATTGTGCAACAATGGAATACTGTATTTCGTTGCCCAACAATGGAATATAAGCAAAGGATCGGTTTTGCGGGCTCCGACAATAACCGAATATGAAGAAACATTCGGTGTTTTGTTAAAAACGTCGCTTTGTTAGCTTGCTTTGTTGTCCTAACACACTAAGACTCCATGGCAATTAGTTTATTTGTTTCCATTGTTTAAGTGGTTCACAAATCGGCTTATAACGTTAAAATATAGGTTCAATCGGTAACACGTGGCTTTTTTTTGTTTACATTGTGCAACAATGGAATACTGTATTTCGTTGCCCAACAATGGAATATAAGCAAAGGATCTGTTTTGCGGGCTCCAACAATAACCGAATATGAAGAAACATTCGGTGATTTGTTAAAAACGTCGTTTTGATAGTTTGCTTTGTTGTCCTAACACACTGAGACTCCAAGGAATTTAATTTTTTTGTTTCCATTGTTTAAGTTTTTCAACAATCGGTTTATAACATAAAAATATCTGTTCAATCTGTAACACGTGGCTTTTCTTTGTTTACTTTGTGCAACAATGGAATACGGTATATCGTTGCCCAACAATGGAATATAAGCAAAGGATCGTTTTTGCGGACTCCAACAATAACCGAATATGAAGAAACATTCGGTGTTTTGTTAAAAACGTCGGTTTCTTCGTTAGCTTTGTTGTCGTAAAACACTGCGACTTCATGGAATTTAATTTATTTGTTTCCATTGTTTAAGTTGTTCAACAATCGGTTTATAACGTTAAAATATCGGTTCAATCGGTAACACGTGGCTTTTCATTGTTTAATTTGTGTAACAATGGAATACGGTATTTCGTTTCCCAACAATGGAATATAAGCAAAGGATCGGTTTTGCGGGCTCCAACAATAACCGAATATGAAGAAACATTCGGTGTTTTTTTAAAAACATCGGTGTGTTAGTGTGCTTTGTTGTCTTAACACGATTTGACTCCATGGCATTTAATTTATTTGTTTCCATTGTTTAAGTTGTTCAACAATCGTTTTATAACGTTAAAATATCGGTTCAATCGGTAACACGTGGCTTTTTTTTGTTTACATTGTGCAACAATGAAATACTGTTTTTCGTTGCCCAACAACGGAACATAAGCAAAGGATCGGTTTTGCGGGCTCCAACAATAACCGAATATGAATAAACATTCGGTGTTTTGTTAAAAACGTCGGATTGTTAGTTTGAATTGTGGTCCTAAAACACTGCGACTCCATGGAATTTAATTTATTTGTTTCCTTTGTTTAAGTTGTTGAACAATCGGTTTATAACGTTAAAATATAGGTTCAATCGGTAACACGTGGCTTTTTTTTGTTTACATTGTGCAACTATGGAATACTGTATTTCGTTGTCCAACAATGGAATATAAGCAAAGGATCTGTTTTGCGGGCTCCAGCAATAACCGAATATGAAGAAACAATCGGTGTTTTGTTAAAAACGTCGGTTTGTTAGTTTGCTTTGTTGTCGTAACACACTACGACTCCATGGCATTTAGTTTATTTGTTTCCATTGTTTTAGTGGTTCAAAAATCGGCTTATAACGTTAAAATATAGGTTAGATCGGTAACACGTGGCTTTTTTTCTTTACATTGTGCAACAATGGAATACTGTATTTCGTTGCCCAACAACGGAATATAAGCAAAGGATCGGTTTTGCGGGCTCCAACAATAACCGAATATGAATAAACATTCGGTGTTTTGTTAAAAACGTCGGATTGTTAGTTTGCTTTGTTGTCCTAAAACACTGCGACTCCATGGAATTTAATTTATTTGTTTTCTTTGTTTAAGTTGTTGAACAATCGGTTTGTAACGTTAAAATATCGGTTCAATGGGTAACACATGGCTTTTCTTTGTTTACATTGTGCAACAATGGAATACGGTATTTCGTTGCCCAACAATGGAATATAAGCAAAGGATCTGTTTTGCGGGCTCCAACAATAACCGAATATGAAGAAACATTCGGTGATTTGTTAAAAACGTCGTTTTGAGAGTTTGCTTTTTGTCCTAACACACTGAGACTCCATGGAATTTAATTTTTTTGTTTCCATTGTTTAAGTTGTTCAACAATCGGTTTATAACATAAAAATATCTGTTCAATCGGTAACACGTGGCTTTTCTTTGTTTACTTTGTGTAACAATTGAATACGGTATTTCGTTTCCCAACAATGGAATATAAGCAAAGGATCGGTTTTGCGGGCTCCAACAATAACCGAATATGAAGAAACATTCGAGGTTTTTTTAAAAACATCGTTCTGTTAGTGTGCTTTGTTGTCTTAACACGATTTGACTCCATGGCATTTAATTTATTTGTTTCCATTGTTTAAGTTGTTCAACAATCGGTTTATAACGTTAAAATATCGGTTCAATCGGCAACACGTGGCTTTTTTTGTTTACATTGTGTAACAATGAAATACTGTATTTCGTTGCCCAACAACGGAATATAAGCAAAGGATCGGTTTTGCGGGCTCCAACAATAACCGAATATTAAGAAACATTCGGTGTTTTGTTAAAAAGGACGGATTGTTTGTTTGCTTTGTTGTCCTAAATCACTGCGACTCCATGGAATTTAATTTATTTGTTTCCATTGTTTATGTTGTTCAACAATTGGTTTATAACGTTAAAATATTGGTTTAATCGGCAACACGTGGCTTTTCTTTGTTTACTTTGTGCAACAATTGAATACGGTATTTCGTTGACCAACAATGGAATATAAGCAAAGGATCGGTTTTGCGGGCTCCAACAATATCCGAATATGAAGAAACATACGGTGTTCTTTTTAAAAACGTCGGTCTGTTAGTGTGCTTTGTTGTCTTAACACGATTTAACTCCATGGCATTTAGTTTATTTGTTTCCATTGTTTAAGTGGTTCAACAATCGGTTTATAACATAAAAATATCTGTTCAATCTGTAACACGTGGCTTTTCTTTGTTTACTTTGTGCAACAATGGAATACGGTATATCGTTGCCCAACAATGGAATATAAGAAAAGGATCTGTTTTGCGGGCTCCAACAATAACCGAATATGAAGAAACATTCGGTGATTTGTTAAAAACGTCGTTTTGATAGTTTGCTTTGTTGTCCTAACACACTGAGACTCCAAGGAATTTAATTTTTTTGTTTCCATTGTTTAAGTTGTTCAACAATCGGTTTATAACATAAAAATATCTGTTCAATCTGTAACACGTGGCTTTTCTTTGTTTACTTTGTGCAACAATGGAATACGGTATATCGTTGCCCAACAATGGAATATAAGCAAAGGATCGTTTTTGCGGACTCCAACAATAACCGAATATGAAGAAACATTCGGTGTTTTGTTAAAAACGTCGGTTTGTTCCTTAGCTTTGTTGTCGTAAAACACTGAGACTTCATGGAATTTAATTTATTTGTTTCCATTGTTTAAGTTGTTCAACAATCGGTTTATAACGTTAAAATATCGGTTCAATCGGTAACACGTGGCTTTTCATTGTTTACTTTGTGTAACAATGGAATACGGTATTTCGTTTCCCAACAATGGAATATAAGCAAAGGACCGGTTTTGCGGGCTCCAACAATAACCGAATATGCAGAAACATTCGGTGTTTTTTTTAAAAACATCGGTGTGTTAGTGTGCTTTGTTGTCTTAACACGATTTGACTCCATGGCATTTAATTTATTTGTTTCCATTGTTTAAGTTGTTCAACAATCGTTTTATAACGTTAAAATATCGGTTCAATCGGTAACACGTGGCTTTTTTTTGTTTACATTGTGCAACAATGAAATACTGTTTTTCGTTGCCCAACAACGGAACATAAGCAAAGGATCGGTTTTGCGGGCTCCAACAATAACCGAATATGAATAAACATTCGGTGTTTTGTTAAAAACGTCGGATTGTTAGTTTGCTTTGTTGTCCTAAAACACTGCGACTCCATGGAATTTAATTTATTTGTTTCCTTTGTTTAAGTTGTTGAACAATCGGTTTATAACGTTAAAATATCGGTTCAATGGGTAACACATGGCTTTTCTTTGTTTACATTGTGCAACAATGGAATACGGTATTTCGTTGCCCAACAATGGAATATAAGCAAAGGATCTGTTTTGCGGGCTCCAACAATAACCGAGTATGAAGAAACATTCGGTAATTTGTTAAAAACGTCGTTTTGAGAGTTTGCTTTTTTGTCCTAACACACTGAGACTCCATGGAATTTAATTTTTTTGTTTCCATTGTTTAAGTTGTTCAACAATCGGTTTATAACATAAAAATATCTGTTCAATCGGTAACACGTGGCTTTTCATTGTTTACTTTGTGTAACAATTGAATACGGTATTTCGTTTCCCAACAATGGAATATAAGCAAAGGATCGGTCTTGCGGGCTCCAACAATAACCGAATATTAAGAAACATTCGGTGATTTTTAAAAACATCGGTCTGTTAGTGTGCTTTGTTGTCTTAACACGATTTGACTCCATGGCATTTAATTTATTTGTTTCCATTGTTTAAGTTGTTCAACAATCGGTTTATAACGTTAAAATATCGGTTCAATCGGCAACACGTGGCTTTTTTTGTTTACATTGTGCAACAATGAAATACTGTATTTCGTTGCCCAACAACGGAATATAAGCAAAGGATCGGTTTTGCGGGCTCCAACAATAACCGAATATGAATAAACATTCGGTTTTTTGTTAAAAACGTCGGTTTGTTAGTTTGCTTTGTTGTCCTAAAACACAGCGACTCCATGGAATTTAATTTATTTGTTTCCATTGTTTAAGATGTTCAACAATCGGTTTATAACGTTAAAATGCCGGTTCAATCGGTAACACATGGCTTTTCTTTGTTTACATTCTGCAACAATGGAATACGGTATTTCGTTGCCCAACAATGGAGTATAAGCAAATATCGGTTTTGCGGCCTCCAACAATAACCGAATATGAAGAAATATTCGGTGTTTTGTTAAAAACTTCCGTATGTTAGTTTGCGTTGTTGTCCTAACACACTAAGACTCCATGGCATTTAGTTTATTTGTTTCCATTGTTTAAGTGGTTCAAAAATCGGCTTATAACGTTAAAATGTAGGTTCAATCGGTAACACGTGCCTTTTTTTGTTTACATTGTGCAACAATGGAATACTGCATTTCGTTGCCAGATAATGTAATATAAGCAAAGGATCGGTGTTGCGGGCTCCAACAATAACCGAATATGAAGAAACATTCGGTGCTTTGTTAAAAACGTCGGTTTGATAGTTTGCTTTGTTGTCCTAACACACGGAGACTCCATGGAATTTAATTTATTTGTTTCCATTGTTTAAGTTATTCAACAATCGGTTTATAACATTAAAATATCTGTTCAATCGGTAACACGTGGCTTTTCTTCGTTTACTTTGTGCAACAATGGAATACGGTATTTCGTTGCCCAACAACGGAATATAAGCAAAGGATCGGTTTTGCGGGCTCCAACAATAACCGAATATGAATAAACATTCGGTTTTTTGTTAAAAACGTCGGTTTGTTAGTTTGCTTTGTTGTCCTAAAACACAGCGACTCCATGGAATTTAATTTATTTGTTTCCATTGTTTAAGATGTTCAACAATCGGTTTATAACGTTAAAATGCCGGTTCAATCGGTAACACATGGCTTTTCTTTGTTTACATTCTGCAACAATGGAATACGGTATTTCGTTGCCCAACAATGGAGTATAAGCAAATATCGGTTTTGCGGCCTCCAACAATAACCGAATATGAAGAAATATTCGGTGTTTTGTTAAAAACTTCCGTATGTTAGTTTGCGTTGTTGTCCTAACACACTAAGACTCCATGGCATTTAGTTTATTTGTTTCCATTGTTTAAGTGGTTCAAAAATCGGCTTATAACGTTAAAATGTAGGTTCAATCGGTAACACGTGCCTTTTTTTGTTTACATTGTGCAACAATGGAATACTGCATTTCGTTGCCAGATAATGTAATATAAGCAAAGGATCGGTGTTGCGGGCTCCAACAATAACCGAATATGAAGAAACATTCGGTGCTTTGTTAAAAACGTCGGTTTGTTAGTTTGCTTTGTTGTCCTACAACACTGCGACTCCATGGAATTTAATTTATTTGTTTCCATTGTTTAAGTTGTTCAACAATTGGTTTATAACGTTAAAATATTGGTTTAATAGGCAACACGTGGCTTTTCTTTGTTTACTTTGTGCAACAATTGAATACGGTATTTCGTTGACCAACAATGGAATATAAGCAAAGGATCGGTTTTGCGGGCTCCAACAATATCCGAATATGAAGAAACATTCGGTGTTTTTTTTTAAAACGTCGGTCTGTTAGTGTGCTTTGTTGTCTTAACACGATTTAACTCGATGGCGTTTAATTTTTTTTGTTTCAATTGTTTAAGTGGTTCAAAAATCGGCTTATAACGTTAAAATATCGGTTCAATCGGTAACACATGGCTTTTCTTTGTTTACATATTGCAACAATGGAATACGGTATTTCGTTGCCCAACAATGGAATATAAGCAAAGAATCGGTTTTGCGGCCTCCAACAATAACCGAATATGAAGAAAGATTCGGTGTTTTGTTAAAAACGTCGGTTTGTTAGTTTGCTTTGTTGTCCTAACACACTAAGACTCCATGGCATTTAGTTTATTTGTTTCCATTGTTTAAGTGGTTCACAAATCGGCTTATAACGTTAAAATATAGGTTCAATCGGTAACACGTGGCTTTTTTTTGTTTACATTGTGCAACAATGGAATACTGTATTTCGTTGCCCAACAATGGAATAAAAGCAAAGGATCTGTTTTGCGGGCTCCAACAATAACCGAATATGAAGAAACATTCGGTGATTTGTTAAAAACGTCGTTTTGAGAGTTTGATTTTTTGTCCTAACACACTGAGACTCCATGGAATTTAATTTTTTTGTTTCCATTGTTTAAGTTGTTCAACAATCGGTTTATAACATAAAAATATCTGTTCAATCGGTAACACTAGGCTTTTCTTTGTTTACTTTGTGCAACAATGGAATACGGTATATCGTTGCCCAACAATGGAATATAAGCAAAGGATCGTTTTTGCGTGCTCCAACAATAACCGAATATGAAGAAACATTCGGTGTTTTGTTAAAAACGTCGGTTTGTTAGTTTGCTTTGTTGTCCTAAAACACTGCGACATCATGGATTTTAATTTATTTGTTTCCATTGTTTAAGTTGTTCAACAATCGGTTCATAACGTTAAAATATCGGTTCAATCGGCAACACGTGGCTTTTTTTGTTTACATTGTGCAACAATGGAATACTGTATTTCGTTGCCCAACAACGGAATATAAGCAAAGGATCGGTTTTGCGGGCTCCAACAATAACCGAATATGAAGAAACATTCGGTGTTTTGTTAAAAACGTCGTTTTGATAGTTTGCTTTGTTGTCCTAACACACTGAGACTCCATGGAAATTAATTTATTTTTTTTCCATTGTTTAAGTTGTTCAACAATCGGTTTATAACATTAAAATATCTGTTCAATCGGTAACACGTGGCTTTTCTTTGTTTACTTTGTGCAACAATGGAATACGGTATATCGTTTCCCAACAATGGAATATAAGCAAAGGATCGGTTTTGCGGGCTCCAACAATAACCGAATATTAAGAAACATTCGGTGTTTTGTTAAAAAGGTCGGATTGTTAGTTTGCTTTGTTGTCCTAAATCACTGCGACTCCATGGAATTTATTTTATTTGTTTCCATTGTTTATGTTGTTCAACAATTGGTTTATAACGTTAAAATATTGGTTTAATCGGCAACACGTGGCTTTTCTTTGTTTACTTTGTGCAACAATTGAATACGGTATTTCGTTGACCAACAATGGAATATAAGCAAAGGATCGGTTTTGCGGGCTCCAACAATATCCGAATATGAAGAAACATACGGTGTTCATTTTAAAAACGTCGGTCTGTTAGTGTGCTTTGTTGTCTTAACACGATTTAACTCCATGGCGTTTAATTTTTTTGTTTCCATTGTTTAAGTGGTTCAAAAATCGGCTTATAACGTAAAAATATCGGTTCAATCGGTAACACATGGCTTTTCTTTGTTTACATTGTGCAACAATGGAATACGGTATTTCGTTGCCCAACAATGGAATATAAGCAAAGGATCGGTTTTGCGGCCTCCAACAATAACCGAATATGAAGAAGGATTCGGTGTTTTGATAAAAACGTCGGTTTGTTAGCTTGCTTTGTTGTCCTAACACACTAAGACTCCATGGCATTTAGTTTATTTGTTTCCATTGTTTAAGTGGTTCACAAATCGGCTTATAACGTTAAAATATAGGTTCAATCGGTAACACGTGGCATTTTTTTGTTTACATTGTGCAACAATGGAATACTGTATTTCGTTGCCCAACAATGGAATATAAGCAAAGGATCTGTTTTGCGGGCTCCAACAATAACCGAAAATGAAGAAACATTCGGTGTTTTGTTAAAAACGTCGTTTTGAGAGTTTGCTTTTTTGTCCTAACACACTGAGACTCCATGGAATTTAATTTTTTTGTTTCCATTGTTTAAGTTGTTCAACAATCGGTTTATAACATAAAAATATCTGTTCAATCGGTAACACGTGGCTTTTCATTGTTTACTTTGTGTAACAATTGAATACGGTATTTCGTTTCCCAACAATGGAATATAAGCAAAGGATCGGTCTTGCGGGCTCCAACAATAACCGAATATTAAGAAACATTCGGTGATTTTTAAAAACATCGGTCTGTTAGTGTGCTTTGTTGTCTTAACACGATTTGACTCCATGGCATTTAATTTATTTGTTTCCATTGTTTAAGTTGTTCAACAATCGGTTTATAACGTTTAAATATCGGTTCAATCGGCAACACGTGGCTTTTTTTGTTTACATTGTGCAACAATGAAATACTGTATTTCGTTGCCCAACAACGGAATATAAGCAAAGGATCGGTTTTGCGGGCTCCAACAATAACCGAATATGAATAAACATTCGGTTTTTTGTTAAAAACGTCGGTTTGTTAGTTTGCTTTGTTGTCCTAAAACACAGCGACTCCATGGAATTTAATTTATTTGTTTCCATTGTTTAAGATGTTCAACAATCGGTTTATAACGTTAAAATGCCGGTTCAATCGGTAACACATGGCTTTTCTTTGTTTACATTCTGCAACAATGGAATACGGTATTTCGTTGCCCAACAATGGAGTATAAGCAAATATCGGTTTTGCGGCCTCCAACAATAACCGAATATGAAGAAATATTCGGTGTTTTGTTAAAAACTTCCGTATGTTAGTTTGCGTTGTTGTCCTAACACACTAAGACTCCATGGCATTTAGTTTATTTGTTTCCATTGTTTAAGTGGTTCAAAAATCGGCTTATAACGTTAAAATGTAGGTTCAATCGGTAACACGTGCCTTTTTTTGTTTACATTGTGCAACAATGGAATACTGCATTTCGTTGCCAGATAATGTAATATAAGCAAAGGATCGGTGTTGCGGGCTCCAACAATAACCGAATATGAAGAAACATTCGGTGCTTTGTTAAAAACGTCGGTTTGATAGTTTGCTTTGTTGTCCTAACACACGGAGACTCCATGGAATTTAATTTATTTGTTTCCATTGTTTAAGTTATTCAACAATCGGTTTATAACATTAAAATATCTGTTCAATCGGTAACACGTGGCTTTTCTTCGTTTACTTTGTGCAACAATGGAATACGGTATATCGTTGCCCAACAATGGAATATAAGCAAAGGATCGGTTTTGCGGGCTCCAACAATAACCGAATATGAAGAAACATTCGGTGCTTTGTTAAAAACGTCGGTTTGTTAGTTTGCTTTGTTGTCCTACAACACTGCGACTCCATGGAATTTAATTTATTTGTTTCCATTGTTTAAGTTGTTCAACAATTGGTTTATAACGTTAAAATATTGGTTTAATAGGCAACACGTGGCTTTTCTTTGTTTACTTTGTGCAACAATTGAATACGGTATTTCGTTGACCAACAATGGAATATAAGCAAAGGATCGGTTTTGCGGGCTCCAACAATATCCGAATATGAAGAAACATTCGGTGTTTTTTTTTAAAACGTCGGTCTGTTAGTGTGCTTTGTTGTCTTAACACGATTTAACTCGATGGCGTTTAATTTTTTTTGTTTCAATTGTTTAAGTGGTTCAAAAATCGGCTTATAACGTTAAAATATCGGTTCAATCGGTAACACATGGCTTTTCTTTGTTTACATATTGCAACAATGGAATACGGTATTTCGTTGCCCAACAATGGAATATAAGCAAAGAATCGGTTTTGCGGCCTCCAACAATAACCGAATATGAAGAAAGATTCGGTGTTTTGTTAAAAACGTCGGTTTGTTAGTTTGCTTTGTTGTCCTAACACACTAAGACTCCATGGCATTTAGTTTATTTGTTTCCATTGTTTAAGTGGTTCACAAATCGGCTTATAACGTTAAAATATAGGTTCAATCGGTAACACGTGGCTTTTTTTGTTTACATTGTGCAACAATGGAATACTGTATTTCGTTGCCCAACAATGGAATAAAAGCAAAGGATCTGTTTTGCGGGCTCCAACAATAACCGAATATGAAGAAACATTCGGTGATTTGTTAAAAACGTCGTTTTGAGAGTTTGATTTTTTGTCCTAACACACTGAGACTCCATGGAATTTAATTTTTTTGTTTCCATTGTTTAAGTTGTTCAACAATCGGTTTATAACATAAAAATATCTGTTCAATCGGTAACACTAGGCTTTTGTTTGTTTACTTTGTGCAACAATGGAATACGGTATATCGTTGCCCAACAATGGAATATAAGCAAAGGATCGTTTTTGCGTGCTCCAACAATAACCGAATATGAAGAAACATTCGGTGTTTTGTTAAAAACGTCGGTTTGTTAGTTTGCTTTGTTGTCCTAAAACACTGCGACATCATGGATTTTAATTTATTTGTTTCCATTGTTTAAGTTGTTCAACAATCGGTTCATAACGTTAAAATATCGGTTCAATCGGTAACACGTGGCTTTTCATTGTTTACTTAGTGTAACAATTGAATACGGTATTTCGTTTCCCAACAATGGAATATAAGCAAAGGATCGGTTTTGCGGGCTCCAACAATAACCGAATATGAAGAAACATTCGGTGTTTTTTTAAAAACATCGGTCTGTTAGTGTGCTTTTTGTCTTAACACGATTTGACTCCATGGCATTTAATTTATTTGTTTCCATTGTTTAAGTTGTTCAACAATCGGTTTATAACGTTAAAATATCGGTTCAATCGGCAACACGTGGCTTTTTTTGTTTACATTGTGCAACAATGGAATACTGTATTTCGTTGCCCAACAACGGAATATAAGCAAAGGATCGGTTTTGCGGGCTCCAACAATAACCGAATATGAAGAAACATTCGGTGTTTTGTTAAAAACGTCGTTTTGATAGTTTGCTTTGTTGTCCTAACACACTGAGACTCCATGGAAATTAATTTATTTTTTTTCCATTGTTTAAGTTGTTCAACAATCGGTTTATAACATTAAAATATCTGTTCAATCGGTAACACGTGGCTTTTCTTTGTTTACTTTGTGCAACAATGGAATACGGTATATCGTTTCCCAACAATGGAATATAAGCAAAGGATCGGTTTTGCGGGCTCCAACAATAACCGAATATTAAGAAACATTCGGTGTTTTGTTAAAAAGGTCGGATTGTTAGTTTGCTTTGTTGTCCTAAATCACTGCGACTCCATGGAATTTATTTTATTTGTTTCCATTGTTTATGTTGTTCAACAATTGGTTTATAACGTTAAAATATTGGTTTAATCGGCAACACGTGGCTTTTCTTTGTTTACTTTGTGCAACAATTGAATACGGTATTTCGTTGACCAACAATGGAATATAAGCAAAGGATCGGTTTTGCGGGCTCCAACAATATCCGAATATGAAGAAACATACGGTGTTCATTTTAAAAACGTCGGTCTGTTAGTGTGCTTTGTTGTCTTAACACGATTTAACTCCATGGCGTTTAATTTTTTTGTTTCCATTGTTTAAGTGGTTCAAAAATCGGCTTATAACGTAAAAATATCGGTTCAATCGGTAACACATGGCTTTTCTTTGTTTACATTGTGCAACAATGGAATACGGTATTTCGTTGCCCAACAATGGAATATAAGCAAAGGATCGGTTTTGCGGCCTCCAACAATAACCGAATATGAAGAAGGATTCGGTGTTTTGATAAAAACGTCGGTTTGTTAGCTTGCTTTGTTGTCCTAACACACTAAGACTCCATGGCATTTAGTTTATTTGTTTCCATTGTTTAAGTGGTTCACAAATCGGCTTATAACGTTAAAATATAGGTTCAATCGGTAACACGTGGCATTTTTTTGTTTACATTGTGCAACAATGGAATACTGTATTTCGTTGCCCAACAATGGAATATAAGCAAAGGATCTGTTTTGCGGGCTCCAACAATAACCGAAAATGAAGAAACATTCGGTGTTTTGTTAAAAACGTCGTTTTGAGAGTTTGCTTTTTTGTCCTAACACACTGAGACTCCATGGAATTTAATTTTTTTGTTTCCATTGTTTAAGTTGTTCAACAATCGGTTTATAACATAAAAATATCTGTTCAATCGGTAACACGTGGCTTTTCATTGTTTACTTTGTGTAACAATTGAATACGGTATTTCGTTTCCCAACAATGGAATATAAGCAAAGGATCGGTCTTGCGGGCTCCAACAATAACCGAATATTAAGAAACATTCGGTGATTTTTAAAAACATCGGTCTGTTAGTGTGCTTTGTTGTCTTAACACGATTTGACTCCATGGCATTTAATTTATTTGTTTCCATTGTTTAAGTTGTTCAACAATCGGTTTATAACGTTTAAATATCGGTTCAATCGGCAACACGTGGCTTTTTTTGTTTACATTGTGCAACAATGAAATACTGTATTTCGTTGCCCAACAACGGAATATAAGCAAAGGATCGGTTTTGCGGGCTCCAACAATAACCGAATATGAATAAACATTCGGTTTTTTGTTAAAAACGTCGGTTTGTTAGTTTGCTTTGTTGTCCTAAAACACAGCGACTCCATGGAATTTAATTTATTTGTTTCCATTGTTTAAGATGTTCAACAATCGGTTTATAACGTTAAAATGCCGGTTCAATCGGTAACACATGGCTTTTCTTTGTTTACATTCTGCAACAATGGAATACGGTATTTCGTTGCCCAACAATGGAGTATAAGCAAATATCGGTTTTGCGGCCTCCAACAATAACCGAATATGAAGAAATATTCGGTGTTTTGTTAAAAACTTCCGTATGTTAGTTTGCGTTGTTGTCCTAACACACTAAGACTCCATGGCATTTAGTTTATTTGTTTCCATTGTTTAAGTGGTTCAAAAATCGGCTTATAACGTTAAAATGTAGGTTCAATCGGTAACACGTGCCTTTTTTTGTTTACATTGTGCAACAATGGAATACTGCATTTCGTTGCCAGATAAATGTAATATAAGCAAAGGATCGGTGTTGCGGGCTCCAACAATAACCGAATATGAAGAAACATTCGGTGCTTTGTTAAAAACGTCGGTTTGATAGTTTGCTTTGTTGTCCTAACACACGGAGACTCCATGGAATTTAATTTATTTGTTTCCATTGTTTAAGTTATTCAACAATCGGTTTATAACATTAAAATATCTGTTCAATCGGTAACACGTGGCTTTTCTTCGTTTACTTTGTGCAACAATGGAATACGGTATATCGTTGCCCAACAATGGAATATAAGCAAAGGATCGGTTTTGCGGGCTCCAACAATAACCGAATATGAAGAAACATTCGGTGCTTTGTTAAAAACGTCGGATTGTTAGTTTGCTTTGTTGTCCTAAATCACTGCGACTCCATGGAATTTAATTTATTTGTTTCCATTGTTTATGTTGTTCAACAATTGGTTTATAACGTTAAAATATTGGTTTAATCGGCAACACGTGGCTTTTCTTTGTTTACTTTGTGCAACAATTGAATACGGTATTTCGTTGACCAACAATGGAATATAAGCAAAGGATCGGTTTTGCGGGCTCCAACAATATCCGAATATGAAGAAACATACGGTGTTCATTTTAAAAACGTCGGTCTGTTAGTGTGCTTTGTTGTCTTAACACGATTTAACTCCATGGCGTTTAATTTTTTTGTTTCCATTGTTTAAGTGGTTCAAAAATCGGCTTATAACGTAAAAATATCGGTTCAATCGGTAACACATGGCTTTTCTTTGTTTACATTGTGCAACAATGGAATACGGTATTTCGTTGCCCAACAATGGAATATAAGCAAAGGATCGGTTTTGCGGCCTCCAACAATAACCGAATATGAAGAAGGATTCGGTGTTTTGATAAAAACGTCGGTTTGTTAGCTTGCTTTGTTGTCCTAACACACTAAGACTCCATGGCATTTAGTTTATTTGTTTCCATTGTTTAAGTGGTTCACAAATCGGCTTATAACGTTAAAATATAGGTTCAATCGGTAACACGTGGCATTTTTTTGTTTACATTGTGCAACAATGGAATACTGTATTTCGTTGCCCAACAATGGAATATAAGCAAAGGATCTGTTTTGCGGGCTCCAACAATAACTGAATATGAAGAAACATTCGGTGATTTGTTAAAAACGTCGTTTTGATAGTTTGCTTTGTTGTCCTAACACACTGAGACTCCATGGAATTTAATTTTTTTGTTTCCATTGTTTAAGTTTTTCAACAATCGGTTTATAACATAAAAATATCTGTTCAATCGGTAACACGTGGCTTTTTTTGTTTACTTTGTGCAACAATGGAATACGGTATATCGTTGCCCAACAATGGAATATAAGCAAAGGATCGGTTTTGCGGGCTCCAACAATAACCGAATATGAAGAAACATTCGGTGTTTTTTTAAAAACATCGGTGTGTTAGTGTGCTTTGTTGTCTTAACCCGATTTGACTCCATGGCATTTAATTTATTTGTTTCCATTGTTTAAGTTGTTCAACAATCGTTTTATAACGTTAAAATATCGGTTGAATCGGTAACACGTGGCTTTTTTTTGTTTAAATTGTGCAACAATGAAATACTGTTTTTCGTTGCCCAACAACGGAACATAAGCAAAGGATCGGTTTTGCGGGCTCCAACAATAACCGAATATGAATAAACATTCGGTGTTTTGTTAAAAACGTCGGATTGTTAGTTTGCTTTGTTGTCCTAAAACACTGCGACTCCATGGAATTTAATTTATTTGTTTCCTTTGTTTAAGTTGTTGAACAATCGGTTTATAACGTTAAAATATAGGTTCAATCGGTAACACGTGGCTTTTTTTTGTTTACATTGTGAAACAATCGAATACTGTATTTTGTTGTCCAACAATGGAATATAAGCAAAGGATCTGTTTTGCGGGCTCCAACAATAACCGAATATGAAGAAACATTCGGTGTTTTGTTAAAAACGTCGGTTTGTTAGTTTGCTTTGTTATCGTAAAACACTGCGACTTCATGGAATTTAATTTATTTGTTTCCATTGTTTAAGTTGTTCAACAATCGGTTTATAACGTTAAAATATCGGTTCAATCGGTAACACGTGGCTTTTCATTGTTTACTTTGTGTAACAATGGAATACGGTATTTCGTTTCCCAACAATGGAATATAAGCAAAGGATCGGTTTTGCGGGCTCCGACAATAACCGAATATGAAGAAACATTCGGTGTTTTGTTAAAAACGTCGGTTTGTTAGTTTGCTTTGTTGTCCTAACACACTACGACTCCATGGCATTTAGTTTATTTGTTTCCATTGTTTTAGTGGTTCAAAAATCGGCTTATAACGTTAAAATATCGGTTCAATCGGCAACACGTGGCTTTTTTTGTTTACATTGTGCAACAATGAAATACTGTATTTCGTTGCCCAACAACGGAATATAAGCAAAGGATCGGTTTTGCGGGCTCCAATAATAACCGAATATGAATAAACATTCGGTGTTTTGTTAAAAACGTCGGTTTGTTAGTTTGCTTTGTTGTCCTAAAACACAGCGACTCCATGGAATTTAATTTATTTGTTTCCATTGTTTAAGATGTTCAACAATCGGTTTATAACGTTAAAATGCCGGTTCAATCGGTAACACATGGCTTTTCTTTGTTTACATTCTGCAACAATTTAATAAGGTATTTCGTTGCCCAACAATGGAATATAAGCAAATATCGGTTTTGCGGCCTCCAACAATAACCGAATATGAAGAAAGATTCGGTGTTTTGTTAAAAACGTCAGTTTGTTAGTTTGCTTTGTTGTCCTAACACACTAACTCTCCATGGCATTTAGTTTATTTGTTTCCATTGTTTAAGTGGTTCAAAAATCGGCTTATAACGTTAAAATATAGGTTCAACCGGTAACACGTGCCTCTTTTTGTTTACATTGTGCAACAATGGAATACTGCATTTCGTTGCCCAACAATGGAATATAAGCAAAGGATCGGTGTTGCGGGCTCCAACAATAACCGAATATGAAGAAACATTCGGTGTTTTGTTAAAAACGTCGGTTTGTTAGTTTGCTTTGTTGTCCTAAAACACTGCGACTCATTGGAATTTAATTTATTTGTTTCCATTGTTTAAGTTGTTCAACAATTGGTTTATAACGTTAAAATATTGGTTTAATCGGCAACACGTGGCTTTTCTTTGTTTACTTTGTGCAACAATGGAATACTGTATTTCGTTGCCCAACAATGGAATATAAGCACAGGATCGGTTTTGCGGTTCCAACAATAACCGAATATGAAGAAACATTCGGTCATTTGTTAAAAACGTCGTTTTGAGAGTTTGCTTTTTTGTCCTAACACACTGAGACTCCATGGAATTTAATTTTTTTGTTTCCATTGTTTAAGTTGTTCAACAATCGGTTTATAACATATAAATATCTGTTCAATCGGTAACACGTGGCTTTTCTTTGTTTACTTTGTGCAACAATGGAATACGGTATATCGTTGCCCAACAATGGAATATAAGCAAAGGATCGTTTTTGCGTGCTCCAACAATAACCGAATATGAAGAAACATTCGGTGTTTTGTTAAAAACGTCGGTTTGTTAGTTGGATTTGTTGTCCTAAAACACTGCGACTTCATGGATTTTAATTTATTTGTTTCCATTGTTTAAGTTGTTCAACAATCGGTTCATAACGTTAAAATATCGGTTCAATCGGTAACACGTGGCTTTTCATTGTTTACTTTGTGTAACAATTGAATACGGTATTTCGTTTCCCAACAATGGAATATAAGCAAAGGATCGGTTTTGCGGGCTCCAACAATAACCGAATATGAAGAAACATTCGGTGTTTTTTTAAAAACATCGGTCTGTTAGTGTGCTTTGTTGTCTTAACACGATTTGACTCCATGGCATTTAATTTATTTGTTTCCATTGTTTAAGTTGTTCAACAATCGGTTTATAACGTTAAAATATCGGTTCAATCGGCAACACGTGGCTTTTTTTGTTTACATTGTGCAACAATGAAATACTGTATTTCGTTGCCCAACAACGGAGTATAAGCAAAGGATCGGTTTTGCGGGCTCCAACAATAACCGAATGTGAATAAACATTCGGTGTTTTGTTAAAAACGTCGGATTGTTAGTTTGCTTTGTTGTCCTAAAACACTGCGACTCCATGGAATTTAATTTATTTGTTTTCTTTGTTTAAGTTGTTGAACAATCGGTTTGTAACGTTAAAATATCGGTTCAATGGGTAACACATGGCTTTTCTTTGTTTACATTGTGCAACAATGGAATACGGTATTTCGTTGCCCAACAATGGAATATAAGCAAATTATCGGTTTTGCGGCCTCCAACAATAACCGAAAATGAAGAAATATTCGGTGTTTTGTTAAAAACGTCGGTTTGTTAGTTTGCTTTGTTGTCCTAACACACTACGACTCCATGGATTTTAGTTTATTTGTTTCCATTGTTTTCGTTGTTGAAAAATCGGCTTATAACGTTAAAATATAGGTTAGATCGGTAACACGTGGCTTTTTTTTGTTTACATTGTGCAACAATGGAATACTGTATTTCGTGGCCCAACAATGGAATATAAGCAAAGGATCGGTTTTGCGGGCTCCAACAATAACCGAATATGAAGAAACATTCGGTGTTTTGTTAAAAACGTCGTTTTGATAGTTTGCTTTGTTGTCCTAACACACTTAGACTCCATGGAATTTAATTTATTTGTTTCCATTGTTTAAGTTGTTCAACAATCGTTTTATAACATTAAAATATCTGTTCAATCGGTAACACGTGGCTTTTCTTTGTTTACTTTGTGCAACAATGGAATACGGTATATCGTTGGCCAACAATGGAATATAAGCAAAGGATCGGTTTTGCGGGCTCCAACAATAACCGAATATAAAGAAACATTCGGTGTTTTGTTAAAAACGTCGGTTTGTTAGTTTGCTTTGTTGTCCTAAAACACATCGACTCCATGGAATTTAATTTATTTGTTTCCATTGTTTAAGTTGTTCAACAATCGGTTTTTAACGTTAAAATGCCGGTTCAATCGGTAACACATGGCTTTTCTTGGTTTACATTGTGCAATAATGGAATACGGTATTTCGTTGCCCAACAATGGAGTATAAGCAAAGGATCGGTTTTGCGGGCTCCAACAATAACCGAATATGAAGAGACATTCGGTGTGTTGTTAAAAACGTCGGTTTGTTAGTTTGCTTTGTTGTCCTACAACACTGCGACTCCATGGAATTTAATTTATTTGTTTCCATTGTTTAAGTTGTTCAACAATTGGTTTATAACGTTAAAATATTGGTTTAATCGGCAACACGTGGCTTTTCTTTGTTTACTTTGTGCAACAATTGAATACGGTATTTCGTTGACCAACAATGGAATATAAGCAAAGGATCGGTTTTGCGGGCTCCAACAATATCCGAATATGAAGAAACATTCGGTGTTTTTTTTAAAAACGTCGGTCTGTTAGTGTGCTTTGTTGTCTTAACACGATTTAACTCCATGGCGTTTAATTTTTTTTGTTTCCATTGTTTAAGTGGTTCAAAAATCGGCTTATAACGTTAAAATATCGGTTCAATCGGTAACACATGGCTTTTCTTTGTTTACATCGTGCAACAATGGAATACGGTATTTCGTTGCCCAACAATGGAATATAAGCAAAGGATCGGTTTTGCGGCCTCCAACAATAACCGAATATGAAGAAAGATTCGGTGTTTTGTTAAAAACGTCGGTTTGTTAGTTTGCTTTGTTGTCCTAACACACTAAGACTGCGTGGCATTTAGTTTATTTGTTTCCATTGTTTAAGTGGTTCACAAATCGGCTTATAACGTTAAAATATAGGTTCAATCGGTAACACTTGGCTTTTTTTTGTTTACATTGTGCAACAATGGAATACTGTATTTCGTTGCCCAACAATGGAATATAAGCAAAGGATCTGTTTTGCGGGCTCCAGCAATAACCGAATATGAAGAAACATTCGGTGATTTGTTAAAAACGTCGTTTTGAGAGTTCGCTTTTTTGTCCTAACACACTGAGACTCCATGGAATTTAATTTTTTTGTTTCCATTGTTTAAGTTGTTCAACAATCGGTTTATAACATATAAATATCTGTTCAATCGGTAACACGTGGCTTTTATTTGTTTACTTTGTGCAACAATGGAATACGGTATATCGTTGCCCAACAATGGAATATAAGCAAAGGATCGTTTTTGCGTGCTCCAACAATAACCGAATATGAAGAAACATTCGGTGTTTTGTTAAAAACGTCGGTTTGTTAGTTTGCTTTGTTGTTCTAAAACACTGCGACTTCATGGATTTTAATTTATTTGTTTCCATTGTTTAAGTTGTTCAACAATCGGTTCATAACGTTAAAATATCGGTTCAATCGGTAACACGTGGATTTTCATTGTTTACTTTGTGTAACAATTGAATACGGTATTTCGTTTCCCAACAATGGACTATCAGCAAAGGATCGGTTTTGCGGGCTCCAACAATAACCGAATATGAAGAAACATTCGGTGTTTTTTTAAAAACATCGGTCTGTTAGTGTGCTTTGTTGTCTTAACACGATTTGACTCCATGGCATTTAATTTATTTGTTTCCATTGTTTAAGTTGTTCAACAATCGGTTTATAACGTTAAAATATCGGTTCAATCGGCAACACGTGGCTTTTTTTGTTTACATTGTGCAACAATGAAATACTGTATTTCGTTGCCCAACAACGGAATATAAGCAAAGGATCGGTTTTGCGGGCTCCAACAATAACCGAATGTGAATAAACATTCGGTGTTTTGTTAAAAACGTCGGATTGTTAGTTTGCTTTGTTGTCCTAAAACACTGCGACTCCATGGAATTTAATTTATTTGTTTTCTTTGTTTAAGTTGTTGAACAATCGGTTTGTAACGTTAAAATATCGGTTCAATGGGTAACACATGGCTTTTCTTTGTTTACATTGTGCAACAATGGAATACGGTATTTCGTTGCCCAACAATGGAATATAAGCAAATTATCGGTTTTGCGGCCTCCAACAATAACCGAAAATGAAGAAATATTCGGTGTTTTGTTAAAAACGTCGGTTTGTTAGTTTGCTTTGTTGTCCTAACACACTACGACTCCATGGATTTTAGTTTATTTGTTTCCATTGTTTTCGTTGTTCAAAAATCGGCTTATAACGTTAAAATATAGGTTAGATCGGTAACACGTGGCTTTTTTTTGTTTACATTGTGCAACAATGGAATACTGTATTTCGTGGCCCAACAATGGAATATAAGCAAAGGATCGGTTTTGCGGGCTCCAACAATAACCGAATATGAAGAAACATTCGGTGTTTTGTTAAAAACGTCGTTTTGATAGTTTGCTTTGTTGTCCTAACACACTTAGACTCCATGGAATTTAATTTATTTGTTTCCATTGTTTAAGTTGTTCAACAATCGTTTTATAACATTAAAATATCTGTTCAATCGGTAACACGTGGCTTTTCTTTGTTTACTTTGTGCAACAATGGAATACGGTATATCGTTGGCCAACAATGGAATATAAGCAAATTATCGGTTTTGCGGCCTCCAACAATAACCGAAAATGAAGAAATATTCGGTGTTTTGTTAAAAACGTCGGTTTGTTAGTTTGCTTTGTTGTCCTAACACACTACGACTCCATGGCGTTTAATTTTTTTGTTTCCATTGTTTAAGTGGTTCAAAAATCGGCTTATAACGTTAAAATATCGGTTAAATCGGTAACACATGGCTTTTCTTTGTTTACATTGTGCAACAATGGAATACGGTATATCGTTGCCCAACAATGGAATATAAGCAAAGGATCGTTTTTGCGGGCTCGAACAATAACCGAATATAAAGAAACATTCGGTGTTTTGTTAAAAACGTCGGTTTGTTATTTTTGCTTTGTTTTCCTAAAACACTGCGACTTCATGGATTTTAATTTATTTGTTTCCATTGTTTAAGTTTTTCAACAATCGGTTTATAACGTTAAAATATCGGTTCAATCGGCAACACGTGGCTTTTTTTTGTTTACATTGTGCAACAATGAAATACTGTATTTCGTTGCCCAACAACGGAATATAAGCAAAGGATCGGTTTTTCGGGCTCCAACAATAACCGAATATGAAGAAACATTCGGTGATTTGTTAAAAACGTCGGTTTGTTAGTTTGCTTTGTTGTCCTAAAACACTGCGACTCCATGGCATTTAATTTATTTGTTTCCATTGTTTAAGTTGTTCAACAATCGGTTTATAACGTTAAAATATCTGTTCAATCAGTAACACGTGGCTTTTCTTTGTTTACTTTTTGCAACAATGGAATACGGTATATCGTTTCCAACAATGGAATATAAGCAAAGGATCGGTTTTGCGGGCTCCAACAGGAACCGAATATGAAGAAACATTCGGTGATTTGTTAAAAACGTCGGTTTGTTAGTTTGCTTTGTTGTCCTAAAGCACTGCGACTCCATGGCATTTAATTTATTTGTTTCCATTGTTTAAGTTGTTCAACAATCGGTTTATAACGATAAAATATCTGTTCAATCGGTAACACGTGGCTTTTCTTTGTTTACTTTGTGCAACAATGGAATACGGTATATCGTTGCCCAACAATGGAATATAAGCAAAGGATCGTTTTTGCGTGCTCCAACAATAACCGAATATGAAGAAACATTCGGTGTTTTGTTAAAAACGTCGGTTTGTTAGTTTGCTTTGTTGTCCTAAAACACTGCGACTTCATGGATTTTAATTTATTTGTTTCCATTGTTTAAGTTGTTCAACAATCGGTTCATAACGTTAAAATATCGGTTCAATCGGTAACACGTGGCTTTTCATTGTTTACTTTGTGTAACAATTGAATACGGTATTTCGTTTCCCAACAATGGAATATAAGCAAAGGATCGGTTTTGCGGGCTCCAACAATAACCGAATATGAAGAAACATTCGGTGTTTTTTTAAAAACATCGGTCTGTTAGTGTGCTTTGTTGTCTTAACACGATTTGACTCCATGGCATTTAATTTATTTGTTTCCATTGTTTAAGTTGTTCAACAATCGGTTTATAACGTTAAAATATCGGTTCAATCGGCAACACGTGGCTTTTTTTGTTTACATTGTGCAACAATGAAATACTGTATTTCGTTGCCCAACAACGGAATATAAGCAAAGGATCGGTTTTGCGGGCTCCAACAATAAGCGAATGTGAATAAACATTCGATGTTTTGTTAAAAACGTCGGATTGTTAGTTTGCTTTGTTGTCCTAAAACACTGCGACTCCATGGAATTTAATTTATTTGTTTTCTTTGTTTAAGTTGTTGAACAATCGGTTTGTAACGTTAAAATATCGGTTCAATGGGTAACACACGGCTTTTCTTTGTTTACATTGTGCAACAATGGAATACGGTATTTCGTTACCCAACAATGGAATATAAGCAAATTATCGGTTTTGCGGCCTCCAACAATAACCGAAAATGAAGAAATATTCGGTGTTTTGTTAAAAACGTCGGTTTGTTAGTTTGCTTTGTTGTCCTACAACACTGCGACTCCATGGAATTTAATTTATTTGTTTCCATTGTTTAAGTTGTTCAACAATTGGTTTATAACGTTAAAATATTGGTTTAATCGGCAACACGTGGCTTTTCTTTGTTTACTTTGTGCAACAATTGAATACGGTATTTCGTTGACCAACAATGGAATATAAGCAAAGGATCGGTTTTGCGGGCTCCAACAATATCCGAATATGAAGAAACATTCGGTGTTTTTTTTAAAAACGTCGGTCTGTTAGTGTGCTTTGTTGTCTTAACACGATTTAACTCCATGGCGTTTAATTTTTTTTGTTTCCATTGTTTAAGTGGTTCAAAAATCGGCTTATAACGTTAAAATATCGGTTCAATCGGTAACACATGGCTTTTCTTTGTTTACATCGTGCAACAATGGAATACGGTATTTCGTTGCCCAACAATGGAATATAAGCAAAGGATCGGTTTTGCGGCCTCCAACAATAACCGAATATGAAGAAAGATTCGGTGTTTTGTTAAAAACGTCGGTTTGTTAGTTTGCTTTGTTGTCCTAACACACTAAGACTGCGTGGCATTTAGTTTATTTGTTTCCATTGTTTAAGTGGTTCACAAATCGGCTTATAACGTTAAAATATAGGTTCAATCGGTAACACTTGGCTTTTTTTTGTTTACATTGTGCAACAATGGAATACTGTATTTCGTTGCCCAACAATGGAATATAAGCAAAGGATCTGTTTTGCGGGCTCCAGCAATAACCGAATATGAAGAAACATTCGGTGATTTGTTAAAAACGTCGTTTTGAGAGTTCGCTTTTTTGTCCTAACACACTGAGACTCCATGGAATTTAATTTTTTTGTTTCCATTGTTTAAGTTGTTCAACAATCGGTTTATAACATATAAATATCTGTTCAATCGGTAACACGTGGCTTTTATTGTTTACTTTGTGCAACAATGGAATACGGTATATCGTTGCCCAACAATGGAATATAAGCAAAGGATCGTTTTTGCGTGCTCCAACAATAACCGAATATGAAGAAACATTCGGTGTTTTGTTAAAAACGTCGGTTTGTTAGTTTGCTTTGTTGTTCTAAAACACTGCGACTTCATGGATTTTAATTTATTTGTTTCCATTGTTTAAGTTGTTCAACAATCGGTTCATAACGTTAAAATATCGGTTCAATCGGTAACACGTGGATTTTCATTGTTTACTTTGTGTAACAATTGAATACGGTATTTCGTTTCCCAACAATGGACTATCAGCAAAGGATCGGTTTTGCGGGCTCCAACAATAACCGAATATGAAGAAACATTCGGTGTTTTTTTAAAAACATCGGTCTGTTAGTGTGCTTTGTTGTCTTAACACGATTTGACTCCATGGCATTTAATTTATTTGTTTCCATTGTTTAAGTTGTTCAACAATCGGTTTATAACGTTAAAATATCGGTTCAATCGGCAACACGTGGCTTTTTTTGTTTACATTGTGCAACAATGAAATACTGTATTTCGTTGCCCAACAACGGAATATAAGCAAAGGATCGGTTTTGCGGGCTCCAACAATAACCGAATGTGAATAAACTTTCGGTGTTTTGTTAAAAACGTCGGATTGTTAGTTTGCTTTGTTGTCCTAAAACACTGCGACTCCATGGAATTTAATTTATTTGTTTTCTTTGTTTAAGTTGTTGAACAATCGGTTTGTAACGTTAAAATATCGGTTCAATGGGTAACACATGGCTTTTCTTTGTTTACATTGTGCAACAATGGAATACGGTATTTCGTTGCCCAACAATGGAATATAAGCAAATTATCGGTTTTGCGGCCTCCAACAATAACCGAAAATGAAGAAATATTCGGTGTTTTGTTAAAAACGTCGGTTTGTTAGTTTGCTTTGTTGTCCTAACACACTACGACTCCATGGATTTTAGTTTATTTGTTTCCATTGTTTTCGTTGTTCAAAAATCGGCTTATAACGTTAAAATATAGGTTAGATCGGTAACACGTGGCTTTTTTTTGTTTACATTGTGCAACAATGGAATACTGTATTTCGTGGCCCAACAATGGAATATAAGCAAAGGATCGGTTTTGCGGGCTCCAACAATAACCGAATATGAAGAAACATTCGGTGTTTTGTTAAAAACGTCGGTTTCTTAGTTTGCTTTGTTGTCCTAACACACTACGACTCCATGGAATTTAATTTATTTGTTTCCATTGTTTAAGTTGTTCAACAATCGTTTTATAACATTAAAATATCTGTTCAATCGGTAACACGTGGCTTTTCTTTGTTTACTTTGTGCAACAATGGAATACGGTATATCGTTGGCCAACAATGGAATATAAGCAAATTATCGGTTTTGCGGCCTCCAACAATAACCGAAAATGAAGAAATATTCGGTGTTTTGTTAAAAACGTCGGTTTCTTAGTTTGCTTTGTTGTCCTAACACACTACGACTCCATGGCGTTTAATTTTTTTTGTTTCCATTGTTTAAGTGGTTCAAAAATCGGCTTATAACGTTAAAATATCGGTTGAATCGGTAACACATGGCTTTTCTTTGTTTACATTGTGCAACAATGGAATACGGTATATCGTTGCCCAACAATGGAATATAAGCAAAGGATCGTTTTTGCGGGCTCGAACAATAACCGAATATAAAGAAACATTCGGTGTTTTGTTAAAAACGTCGGTTTGTTATTTTTGCTTTGTTTTCCTAAAACACTGCGACTTCATGGATTTTAATTTATTTGTTTCCATTGTTTAAGTTTTTCAACAATCGGTTTATAACGTTAAAATATCGGTTCAATCGGCAACACGTGGCTTTTTTTTGTTTACATTGTGCAACAATGAAATACTGTATTTCGTTGCCCAACAACGGAATATAAGCAAAGGATCGGTTTTGCGGGCTCCAACAATAACCGAATATGAAGAAACATTCGGTGATTTGTTAAAAACGTCGGTTTGTTAGTTTGCTTTGTTGTCCTAAAGCACTGCGACTCCATGGCATTTAATTTATTTGTTTCCATTGTTTAAGTGGTTCAAAAATCGGCTTATAACGTTAAAATATCGGTTGAATCGGTAACACATGGCTTTTCTTTGTTTACATTGTGCAACAATGGAATACGGTATATCGTTGCCCAACAATGGAATATAAGCAAAGGATCGTTTTTGCGGGCTCCAACAATAACCGAATATAAAGAAACATTCGGTGTTTTGTTAAAAACGTCGGTTTGTTATTTTTGCTTTGTTTTCCTAAAACACTGCGACTTCATGGATTTTAATTTATTTGTTTCCATTGTTTAAGTTTTTCAACAATCGGTTTATAACGTTAAAATATCGGTTCAATCGGCAACACGTGGCTTTTTTTTGTTTACATTGTGCAACAATGAAATACTGTATTTCGTTGCCCAACAACGGAATATAAGCAAAGGATCGGTTTTGCGGGCTCCAACAATAACCGAATATGAAGAAACATTCGGTGATTTGTTAAAAACGTCGGTTTGTTAGTTTGCTTTGTTGTCCTAAAGCACTGCGACTCCATGGCATTTAATTTATTTGTTTCCATTGTTTAAGTTGTTCAACAATCGGTTTATAACGTTAAAATATCTGTTCAATCAGTAACACGTGGCTTTTCTTTGTTTACTTTTTGCAACAATGGAATACGGTATATCGTTTCCAACAATGGAATATAAGCAAAGGATCGGTTTTGCGGGCTCCAACAGGAACCGAATATGAAGAAACATTCGGTGATTTGTTAAAAACGTCGGTTTGTTAGTTTGCTTTGTTGTCCTAAAGCACTGCGACTCCATGGCATTTAATTTATTTGTTTCCATTGTTTAAGTTGTTCAACAATCGGTTTATAACGATAAAATATCTGTTCAATCGGTAACACGTGGCTTTTCTTTGTTTACTTTGTGCAACAATGGAATACGGTATATCGTTGCCCAACAATGGAATATAAGCAAAGGATCGTTTTTGCGTGCTCCAACAATAACCGAATATGAAGAAACATTCGGTGTTTTGTTAAAAACGTCGGTTTGTTAGTTTGCTTTGTTGTCCTAAAACACTGCGACTTCATGGATTTTAATTTATTTGTTTCCATTGTTTAAGTTGTTCAACAATCGGTTCATAACGTTAAAATATCGGTTCAATCGGTAACACGTGGCTTTTCATTGTTTACTTTGTGTAACAATTGAATACGGTATTTCGTTTCCCAACAATGGAATATAAGCAAAGGATCGGTTTTGCGGGCTCCAACAATAACCGAATATGAAGAAACATTCGGTGTTTTTTTAAAAACATCGGTCTGTTAGTGTGCTTTGTTGTCTTAACACGATTTGACTCCATGGCATTTAATTTATTTGTTTCCATTGTTTAAGTTGTTCAACAATCGGTTTATAACGTTAAAATATCGGTTCAATCGGCAACACGTGGCTTTTTTTGTTTACATTGTGCAACAATGAAATACTGTATTTCGTTGCCCAACAACGGAATATAAGCAAAGGATCGGATTTGCGGGCTCCAACAATAACCGAATGTGAATAAACATTCGATGTTTTGTTAAAAACGTCGGATTGTTAGTTTGCTTTGTTGTCCTAAAACACTGCGACTCCATGGAATTTAATTTATTTGTTTTCTTTGTTTAAGTTGTTGAACAATCGGTTTGTAACGTTAAAATATCGGTTCAATGGGTAACACACGGCTTTTCTTTGTTTACATTGTGCAACAATGGAATACGGTATTTCGTTACCCAACAATGGAATATAAGCAAATTATCGGTTTTGCGGCCTCCAACAATAACCGAAAATGAAGAAATATTCGGTGTTTTGTTAAAAACGTCGGTTTGTTAGTTTGCTTTGTTGTCCTAACACACTACGACTCCATGGATTTTAGTTTATTTGTTTCCATTGTTTTCGTGGTTCAAAAATCGGCTTATAACGTTAAAATATAGGTTAGATGGGTAACACGTGGCTTTTTTTGTTTACATTGTGCAACAATGGAATACTGTATTTCGTTGCCCAACAATGGAATATAAGCAAAGGATCGGTTTTGCGGGCTCCAACAATAACCGAATATGAAGAAACATTCGGTGTTTTGTTAAAAACGTCGTTTTGATAGTTTGCTTTGTTGTCCTAACACACTGAGACTCCATGGAATTTAATTTATTTGTTTCCATTGTTTAAGTTGTTCAACAATCGGTTTATAACATTAAAATATCTGTTCAATCGGTAACACGTGGCTTTTCTTTGTTTACTTTGTGCAACAATGGAATACGGTATATCGTTGGCCAACAATGGAATATAAGCAAAGGATCGGTTTTGCGGGCTCCAACAATAACCGAATATGAAGAAACATTCGGTGTTTTGTTAAAAACGTCGGTTTGTTAGTTTGCTTTGTTGTCCTAAAACACATCGACTCCATGGAATTTAATTTATTTGTTTCCATTGTTTAAGTTGTTCAACAATCAGTTTATAACGTTAAAATGCCGGTTCAATCGGTAACACATGGCTTTTCTTTGTTTACATTGTGCAATAATGGAATACGATATTTCGTTGCCCAACAATGGAGTATAAGCAAAGGATCGGTTTTGCGGGCTCCAACAATAACCGAATATGAAGAGACATTCGGTGTGTTGTTAAAAACGTCGGTTTGTTAGTTTGCTTTGTTGTCCTAAAACACTGCGACTCCATGGCATTTAATTTATTTGTTTCCATTGTTTAAGTTGTTCAACAATCGGTTTATAACGATAAAATATCTGTTCAATCGGTAACACGTGGCTTTTCTTTGTTTACTTTGTGCAACAATGGAATACGGTATATCGTTTCCCAACAATGGAATATAAGCAAAGGATCGGTTTTGCGGGCTCCAACAATAACCGAATATGAAGAAACATTCGGTGTTTTGTTAAAAACGTCGGTTTGTTAGTTTGCTTTGTTGTCCTACAACACTGCGACTCCATGGTATTTAATTTATTTGTTTCCATTGTTTAAGTTGTTCAACAATTGGTTTATAACGTTAAAATATTGGTTTAATCGGCAACACGTGGCTTTTCTTTGTTTACTTTGTGCAACAATTGAATACGGTATTTCGTTGACCAACAATGGAATATAAGCAAAGGATCGGTTTTGCGGGCTCCAACAATATCCGAATATGAAGAAACATTCGGTGTTTTTTTTAAAAACGTCGGTCTGTTAGTGTGCTTTGTTGTCTTAACACGATTTAACTCCATGGCGTTTAATTTTTTTTGTTTCCATTGTTTAAGAGGTTCAAAAATCGGCTTATAACGTTAAAATATCGGTTCAATCGGTAACACATGGCTTTTCTTTGTTTACATTGTGCAACAATGGAATACGGTATTTCGTTGCCCAACAATGGAATATAAGCAAAGGATTGGTTTTGCGGCCTCCAACAACAACCGAATATGAAGAAGGATTCGGTGTTTTGTTAAAAACGTCGGTTTGTTAGTTTGCTTTGTTGTCCTAACACACTAAGACTCCATGGCATTTAGTTTATTTGTTTCCATTGTTTACGTGGTTCACAAATCGGCTTATAACGTTAAAATATAGGTTCAATCGGTAACACGTGGCTTTTTTTTGTTTACATTGTGCAACAATGGAATACTGTATTTCGTTGCCCAACAATGGAATATAAGCAAAGGATCTGTTTTGCGGGCTCCAACAATAACCGAATATGAAGAAACATTCGGTGATTTGTTAAAAACGTCGTTTTGAGAGTTTGCTTTTTTGTCCTAACACACTGAGACTCCATGGAATTTAGTTTTTTTGTTTCCATTGTTTAAGTTGTTCAACAATCGGTTTATAACATAAAAATATCTGTTCAATCGGTAACACGTGGCTTTTCTTTGTTTACTTTGTGCAACAATGGAATACGGTATATCGTTGCCGAACAATTGAATATAAGGAAAGGATCGTTTTTGCGTGCTCCAACAATAACCGAATATGAAGAAACATTCGGTGTTTTGTTAAAAACGTCGGTTTGTTAGTTTGCTTTGTTGTCCTAAAACACTGCGACTTCATGGATTTTAATTTATTTGTTTTCTTTGTTTAAGTTGTTCAACAATCGGTTCATAACGTTAAAATATCGGTTCAATCGGTAACACGTGGCTTTTCATTGTTTACTTTGTGTAACAATTGAATACGGTATTTCGTTTCCCAACAATGGAATATAAGCAAAGGATCGGTTTTGCGGGCTCCAACAATAACCGAATATGAAGAAACATTCGGTGTTTTTTTAAAAACATCGGTCTGTTAGTGTGCTTTGTTGTCTTAACACGATTTGACTCCATGGCATTTAATTTATTTGTTTCCATTGTTTAAGTTGTTCAACAATCGGTTTATAACGTTAAAATATCGGTTCAATCGGCAACACGTGGCTTTTTTTGTTTACATTGTGCAACAATGAAATACTGTATTTCGTTGCCCAACAACGGAATATAAGCAAAGGATCGGTTTTGCGGGCTCCAACAATAACCGAATGTGAATAAACATTCGGTGTTTTGTTAAAAACGTCGGATTGTTAGTTTGCTTTGTTGTCCTAAAACACTACGACTCCATGGAATTTAATTTATTTGTTTTCTTTGTTTAAGTTGTTGAACAATCGGTTTGTAACGTTAAAATATCGGTTCAATGGGTAACACATGGCTTTTTTTTGTTTACATTGTGCAACAATGGAATACGGTATTTCGTTGCCCAACAATGGAATATAAGCAAATTATCGGTTTTGCGGCCTCCAACAATAACCGAAAATGAAGAAATATTCGGTGTTTTGTTAAAAACGTCGGTTTGTTAGTTTGCTTTGTTGTCCTAACACACTACGACTCCATGGATTTTAATTTATTTGTTTCCATTGTTTTCGTGGTTCAAAAATCGGCTTATAACGTTAAAATATAGGTTAGATCGGTAACACGTGGCTTTTTTTTGTTTACATTGTGCAACAATGGAATACTGTATTTCGTTGCCCAACAATGGAATATAAGCAAAGGATCGGTTTTGCGGGCTCCAACAATAACCGAATATGAAGAAACATTCGGTGTTTTGTTAAAAACGTCGTTTTGATAGTTTGCTTTGTTGTCCTAACACACTGAGACTCCATGGAATTTAATTTATTTGTTTCCATTGTTTAAGTTGTTCAACAATCGGTTTATAACATTAAAATATCTGTTCAATCGGTAACACGTGGCTTTTCTTTGTTTACTTTGTGCAACAATGGAATACGGTATATCGTTGGCCAACAATGGAATATAAGCAAAGGATCGGTTTTGCGGGCTCCAACAATAACCGAATATGAAGAAACATTCGGTGTTTTGTTAAAAACGTCGGTTTGTTAGTTTCCTTTGTTGTCCTAAAACACATCGACTCCATGGAATTTAATTTATTTGTTTCCATTGTTTAAGTTGTTCAACAATCGGTTTATAACGTTAAAATGCCGGTTCAATCGGTAACACATGGCTTTTCTTTGTTTACATTGTGCAATAATGGAATACGGTATTTCGTTGCCCAACAATGGAGTATAAGCAAAGGATCGGTTTTGCGGGCTCCAACAATAACCGAATATGAAGAGACATTCGGTGTGTTGTTAAAAACGTCGGTTTGTTAGTTTGCTTTGTTGTCCTAACACACTGAGACTCCATGGAATTTAATTTATTTGTTTCCATTGTTTAAGTTGTTCAACAATCGGTTTATAACATTAAAATATCTGTTCAATCGGTAACACGTGGCTTTTCTTTGTTTACTTTGTGCAACAATGGAATACGGTATATCGTTTCCCAACAACGGAATATAAGCAAAGGATCGGTTTTGCGGGCTCCAACAATAACCGGATATTAAGAAACATTCTGTGTTTTGTTAAAAAGGTCGGATTGTTAGTTTGTTTTGTTGTCCTAAAACACTGCGACTCCATGGAATTTAATTAATTTGTTTCCATTGTTTATGTTGTTCAACAATTGGTTTATAACGTTAAAATATTGGTTTAATCGGCAACACGTGGCTTTTCTTTGTTTACTTTGTGCAACAATTGAATACGGTATTTCGTTGACCAACAATGGAATATAAGCAAAGGATCCGTTTTGCGGGCTCCAACAATATCCGAATATGAAGAAACATACGGTGTTCTTTTTAAAAACGTCGGTCTGTTAGTGTGCTTTGTTGTCTTAACACGATTTAACTCCATGGCGTTTAATTTTTTTGTTTCCATTGTTTAAGTGGTTCAAAAATCGGCTTATAACGTAAAAATATCGGTTCAATCGGTAACACATGGCTTTTCTTTGTTTACATTGTGCAACAATGGAATACGGTATTTCGTTGCCCAACAATGGAATATAAGCAAAGGATCGGTTTTTCGGCCTCCAACAATAACCGAATATGAAGAAGGATTCGGTGTTTTGATGAAAACGTCGGTTTGTTAGTTTGCTTTGTTGTCCTAACACACTAAGTCTCCATGGCATTTGGTTTATTTGTTTCCATTGTTTAAGTGGTTCACAAATCGGCTTATAACGTTAAAATATAGGTTCAATCGGTAACACGTGGCTTTTTTTTGTTTACATTGTGCAACAATGGAATACTGTATTTCGTTGCCCAACAATGGAATATAAGCAAAGGGTCTGTTTTGCGGGCTCCAACAATAACCGAATATGAAGAAACATTCAGTGATTTGTTAAAAACGTCGTTTTGATAGTTTGCTTTGTTGTCCTAACACACTGAGACTCCATGGAATTTAATTTTTTTGTTTCCATTGTTTAAGTTGTTCAACAATCGGTTTATAACATAAAAATATCTGTTCAATCGGTAACACGTGGCTTTTCTTTGTTTACTTTGTGCAACAATGGAATACGGTATATCGTTGCCCAACAATGGAATATAAGCAAAGGATCGTTTTTGCGGACTCCAACAATAACCGAATATGAAGAAACATTCGGTGTTTTGTTAAAAACGTCGGTTTGTTAGTTTGCTTTGTTGTCCTAAAACACTGCGACTTCATGGAATTTAATTTATTTGTTTCCATTGTTTAAGTTGTTCAACAATCGGTTTATAACGTTAAAATATCGGTTCAATCGGTAACACGTGGCTTTTCATTGTTTACTTTGTGTAACAATGGAATACGGTATTTCGTTTCCCAACAATGGAATATAAGCAAACGATCGGTTTTGCGGACTCCAACAATAACCGAATATAAAGAAACATTCGGTGTTTTTTTAAAAACATCGGTGTGCTAGTGTGTTTTGTTGTCTTAACACGATTTGACTCCATGGCATTTAATTTATTTGTTTCCATTGTTTAAGTTGTTCAACAATCGTTTTATAACGTTAAAATATCGGTTCAATCGGTAACACGTGGCTTTTTTTTTGTTTACATTGTGCAACAATGAGATACTGTATTTCGTTGCCCAACAACGGAACATAAGCAAAGGATCGGTTTTGCGGGCTCCAACAATTACCGAATATGAATAAACATTCGCTGTTTTGTTAAAAACGTCGGATTGTTAGTTTGCTTTGTTGTCCTAAAACACTGCGACTCCATGGAATTTAATTTATTTGTTTCCTTTGTTTAAGTTGTTGAACAATCGGTTTATAAAGTTAAAATATAGGTTCAATCGGTAACACGTGGCTTTTTTTTGTTTACATTGTGCAACAATGGAATACTGTATTTCGTTGACCAACAATGGAATATAAGCAAAGGATCTGTTTTGCGGGCTCCAACAATAACCGAATATGAAGAAACATTCGGTGTTTTGTTAAAAACGTCGGTTTGTTAGTTTGCTTTGTTGTCCTAACACACTAAGACTCCATGGCATTTAGTTTATTTGTTTCCATTGTTTAAGTGGTTCACAAATCGGTTTATAACGTTAAAATATCGGTTCAATCGATAACACGTGGCTTTTCATTGTTTACTTTGTGTAACAATGGAATACGGTATTTCGTTTCCCAACAATGGAATATAAGCAAAGGATCGGTTTTGCGGCCTCCATCAATAACCGAATATGAAGAAAGATTCGGTTTTTTGTTAAAAACGTCGGTTTGTAAGTTTGCTTTGTTGTCCTAACACACGAAGACTCCATGGCATTTAGTTTATTTGTTTCCATTGTTTAAGTGGTTCACAAATCGGCTTATAACGTTAAAATATAGGTTCAATCGGTAACACGTGGCTTTTTTTTGTTTACATTGTGCAACAATGGAATACTGTATTTCGTTGCCCAACAATGGAATATAAGCAAAGGATCTGTTTTGCGGGCTCCAACAATAACCGAATATGAAGAAACATTCGGTGTTCTTTTTAAAAACGTCGGTCTGTTAGTGTGCTTTGTTGTCTTAACACGATTTAACTCCATGGCGTTTAATTTTTTTGTTTCCATTGTTTAAGTGGTTCAAAAATCGGCTTATAACGTAAAAATATCGGTTCAATCGGTAACACGTGGCTTTTCTTTGTTTACATTGTGCAACAATGGAATACTGTATTTCGTTGCCCAACAATGGAATATAAGCAAAGGATCTGTTTTGCGGGCTCCAACAATAACCGAATATGAAGAAACATTCGGTGTTCTTTTTAAAAACGTCGGTCTGTTAGTGTGCTTTGTTGTCTTAACACGATTTAACTCCATGGCGTTTAATTTTTTTGTTTCCATTGTTTAAGTTGTTCAACAATCGGTTTATAACATAAAAATATCTGTTCAATCGGTAACACGTGGCTTTTCATTGTTTACTTTGTGTAACAATGGAATACGGTATTTCGTTTCCCAACAATGGAATATAAGCAAAGGATCGGTTTTGCGGGCTCCAACAATAACCGAATATGAAGAAACATTCGGTGTTTTTTTAAAAACATCGGTGTGTTAGTGTGTTTTGTTGTCTTAACACGATTTGACTCCATGGCATTTAATTTATTTGTTTCCATTGTTTAAGTTGTTCAACAATCGTTTTATAACGTTAAAATATCGGTTCAATCGGTAACACGTGGCTTTTTTTTGTTTACATTGTGCAACAATGAAATACTGTATTTCGTTGCCCAACAACGGAACATAAGCAAAGGATCGGTTTTGCGGGCTCCAACAATAACCGAATATGAATAAACATTCGCTGTTTTGTTAAAAACGTCGGATTGTTAGTTTGCTTTGTTGTCCTAAAACACTGCGACTCCATGGAATTTAATTTATTTGTTTCCTTTGTTTAAGTTGTTGAACAATCGGTTTATAAAGTCAAAATATAGGTTCAATCGGTAACACGTGGCTTTTTTTTGTTTACATTGTGCAACAATGGAATACTGTATTTCGTTGACCAACAATGGAATATAAGCAAAGGATCTGTTTTGCGGGCTCCAACAATAACCGAATATGAAGAAACATTCGGTGTTTTGTTAAAAACGTCGGTTTGTTAGTTTGCTTTGTTGTCCTAACACACTAAGACTCCATGGCATTTAGTTTATTTGTTTCCATTGTTTAACTGGTTCACAAATCGGCTTATAACGTTAAAATATAGGTTCAATCGGTAACACGTGTCTTTTTTTTGTTTACATTGTGCAACAATGGAATACTGTATTTCGTTGCCCAACAATGGAATATAAGCAAAGGATCTGTTTTGCGGGCTCCAACTGTAACCGAATATGAAGAAACATTCGGTGTTCTTTTTAAAAACGTCGGTCTGTTAGTGTGCTTTGTTGTCTTAACACGATTTAACTCCATGGCGTTTAATTTTTTTGTTTCCATTGTTTAAGTGGTTCAAAAATCGGCTTATAACGTAAAAATATCGGTTCAATCGGTAACACATGGCTTTTCTTTGTTTACATTGTGCAACAATGGAATACGGTATTTCGTTGCCCAACAATGGAATATAAGCAAAGGATCGGTTTTGCGGCCTCCAACAATAACCGAATATGAAGAAGGATTCGGTGTTTTGTTAAAAACGTCGTTTTGATAGTTTGCTTTGTTATCCTAACACACTGAGACTCCATGGAATTTAATTTTTTTGTTTCCATTGTTTAAGTTGTTCAACAATCGGTTTATAACATAAAAATATCTGTTCAATCGGTAACACGTGGCTTTTCTTTGTTTACTTTGTGCAACAATGGAATACGGTATATCATTGCCCAACAATGGAATATAAGAAAGGATCGTTTTTGCGGACTCTAACAATAACCGAATATGAAGAAACATTCGGTGTTTTGTTAAAAACGTCGGTTTGTTAGTTTGCTTTGTTGTCCTAAAACACTGCGACTTCATGGAATTTAATTTATTTGTTTCCATTGTTTAAGTTGTTCAACAATCGGTTTATAACGTTAAAATATCGGTTCAATCGGTAACACGTGGCTTTTCATTGTTTACTTTGTGTAACAATGGAATACGGTATTTCGTTTCCCAACAATGGAATATAAGCAAAGGATCGGTTTTGCGGGCTCCAACAATAACAGAATATGAAGAAACATTCGGTGTTTTTTTAAAAACATCGGTGTGTTAGTGTGTTTTGTTGTCTTAACACGATTTGACTCCATGGCATTTAATTTATTTGTTTCCATTGTTTAAGTTGTTCAACAATCGTTTTATAACGTTAAAATATCGGTTCAATCGGTAACACGTGGCTTTTTTTTGTTTACATTGTGCAACAATGAAATACTGTATTTCGTTGCCCAACAACGGAACATAAGCAAAGGATCGGTTTTGCGGGCTCCAACAATAACCGAATATGAATAAACATTCGCTGTTTTGTTAAAAACGTCGGATTGCTAGTTTGCTTTGTTGTCCTAAAACACTGCGACTCCATGGAATTTAATTTATTTGTTTCCATTGTTTAAGTTGTTGAACAATCGGTTTATAAAGTTAAAATATAGGTTCAATCGGTAACACGTGGCTTTTTTTTTGTTTACATTGTGCAACAATGGAATACTGTATTTCGTTGACCAACAATGGAATATAAGCAAAGGATCTGTTTTGCGGGCTCCAACAATAACCGAATATGAAGAAACATTCGGTGTTTTGCTAAAAACGTCGGTTTGTTAGTTTGCTTTGTTGTCCTAACACACTACGACTCCATGGCATTTAGTTTATTTGTTTCCATTGTTTTAGTGGTTCAAAAATCGGCTTATAATGTTAAAATATAGGTTAGATCGGTAACACGTGGCTTTTTTTTGTTTACATTGTGCAACAATGGAATACTGTATTTCGTTGCCCAACAATGGAATATAAGCAAAGGATCGGTTTTGCGAGCTCCAACAATAACCGAATATGAAGAAACATTCGGTGTTTTGTTAAAAACGTCGGTTTGTTAGTTTGCTTTGTTGTCCTAAAACACTGCGACTCCATGGAATTTAATTTATTTGTTTTCTTTGTTTAAGTTGTTGAACAATCGGTTTGTAACGTTAAAATATCGGTTCAATGGGTAACACATGGCTTTTTTTTGTTTACATTGTGCAACAATGGAATACGGTATTTCGTTGCCCAACAATGGAATATAAGCAAATTATCGGTTTTGCGGCCTCCAACAATAACCGAAAATGAAGAAATATTCGGTGTTTTGTTAAAAACGTCGGTTTGTTAGTTTGCTTTGTTGTCCTAACACACTACGACTCCATGGATTTTAATTTATTTGTTTCCATTGTTTTCGTGGTTCAAAAATCGGATTATAACGTTAAAATATAGGTTAGATCGGTAACACGTGGCTTTTTTTTGTTTACATTGTGCAACAATGGAATACTGTATTTCGTTGCCCAACAATGGAATATAAGCAAAGGATCGGTTTTGCGGGCTCCAACAATAACCGAATATGAAGAAACATTCGGTGTTTTGTTAAAAACGTCGTTTTGATAGTTTGCTTTGTTGTCCTAACACACTGAGACTCCATGGAATTTAATTTATTTGTTTCCATTGTTTAAGTTGTTCAACAATCGGTTTATAACATTAAAATATCTGTTCAATCGGTAACACGTGGCTTTTCTTTGTTTACTTTGTGCAACAATGGAATACGGTATATCGTTGGCCATCAATGGAATATAAGCAAAGGATCGGTTTTGCGGGCTCCAACAATAACCGAAAATGAAGAAACATTCGGTGTTTTGTTAAAAACGTCGGTTTGTTAGTTTGCTTTGTTGTCCTAAAACACTGCGACTCCATGGAATTTAATTTATTTGTTTCCTTTGTTTAAGTTGTTGAACAATCGGTTTATAAAGTCAAAATATAGGTTCAATCGGTAACACGTGGCTTTTTTTTGTTTACATTGTGCAACAATGGAATACTGTATTTCGTTGACCAACAATGGAATATAAGCAAAGGATCTGTTTTGCGGGCTCCAACAATAACCGAATATGAAGAAACATTCGGTGTTTTGTTAAAAACGTCGGTTTGTTAGTTTGCTTTGTTGTCCTAACACACTAAGACTCCATGGCATTTAGTTTATTTGTTTCCATTGTTTGAGTGGTTCACAAATCGGCTTATAACGTTAAAATATAGGTTCAATCGGTAACACGTGTCTTTTTTTTGTTTACATTGTGCAACAATGGAATACTGTATTTCGTTGCCCAACAATGGAATATAAGCAAAGGATCTGTTTTGCGGGCTCCAAAAGTAACCGAATATGAAGAGACATTCGGTGTTCTTTTTAAAAACGTCGGTCTGTTAGTGTGCTTTGTTGTCTTAACACGATTTAACTCAATGGCGTTTAATTTTTTTGTTTCCATTGTTTAAGTGGTTCAAAAATCGGCGTATAACGTAAAAATATCGGTTCAATCGGTAACACATGGCTTTTCTTTGTTTACATTGTGCAACAATGGAATACGGTATTTCGTTGCCCAACAATGGAATATAAGCAAAGGATCGGTTTTGCGGCCTCCAACAATAACCGAATATGAAGAAGGATTCGGTGTTTTGTTAAAAACGTCGTTTTGATAGTTTGCTTTGTTGTCCTAACACACTGAGACTCCATGGAATTTAATTTTTTTGTTTCCATTGTTTAAGTTGTTCAACAATCGGTTTATAACATAAAAATATCTGTTCAATCGGTAACACGTGGCTTTTCTTTGTTTACTTTGTGCAACAATGGAATACGGTATATCATTGCCCAACAATGGAATATAAGAAAGGATCGTTTTTGCGGACTCCAACAATAACCGAATATGAAGAAACATTCGGTGTTTTGTTAAAAACGTCGGTTTGTTAGTTTGCTTTGTTGTCCTAAAACACTGCGACTTCATGGAATTTAATTTATTTGTTTCCATTGTTTAAGTTGTTCAACAATCGGTTTATAACGTTAAAATATCGGTTCAATCGGTAACACGTGGCTTTTCATTGTTTACTTTGTGTAACAATGGAATACGGTATTTCGTTGCCCAACAACGGAATATAAGCAAAGGATCGGTTTTGCGGGCTCCAACAATAACCGAAAATGAAGAAACATTCGGTGTTTTGTTAAAAACGTCGGTTTGTTAGTTTGCTTTGTTGTCCTAAAACACTGCGACTCCATGGAATTTAATTTATTTGTTTCCTTTGTTTAAGTTGTTGAACAATCGGTTTATAAAGTCAAAATATAGGTTCAATCGGTAACACGTGGCTTTTTTTTGTTTACATTGTGCAACAATGGAATACTGTATTTCGTTGACCAACAATGGAATATAAGCAAAGGATCTGTTTTGCGGGCTCCAACAATAACCGAATATGAAGAAACATTCGGTGTTTTGTTAAAAACGTCGGTTTGTTAGTTTGCTTTGTTGTCCTAACACACTAAGACTCCATGGCATTTAGTTTATTTGTTTCCATTGTTTGAGTGGTTCACAAATCGGCTTATAACGTTAAAATATAGGTTCAATCGGTAACACGTGTCTTTTTTTTGTTTACATTGTGCAACAATGGAATACTGTATTTCGTTGCCCAACAATGGAATATAAGCAAAGGATCTGTTTTGCGGGCTCCAAAAGTAACCGAATATGAAGAGACATTCGGTGTTCTTTTTAAAAACGTCGGTCTGTTAGTGTGCTTTGTTGTCTTAACACGATTTAACTCAATGGCGTTTAATTTTTTTGTTTCCATTGTTTAAGTGGTTCAAAAATCGGCGTATAACGTAAAAATATCGGTTCAATCGGTAACACATGGCTTTTCTTTGTTTACATTGTGCAACAATGGAATACGGTATTTCGTTGCCCAACAATGGAATATAAGCAAAGGATCGGTTTTGCGGCCTCCAACAATAACCGAATATGAAGAAGGATTCGGTGTTTTGTTAAAAACGTCGTTTTGATAGTTTGCTTTGTTGTCCTAACACACTGAGACTCCATGGAATTTAATTTTTTTGTTTCCATTGTTTAAGTTGTTCAACAATCGGTTTATAACATAAAAATATCTGTTCAATCGGTAACACGTGGCTT
Organism: Maratus speciosus; assembly: GCA_963932465.1. Lineage (NCBI taxonomy): Eukaryota > Metazoa > Arthropoda > Arachnida > Araneae > Salticidae > Maratus > Maratus speciosus. The sequence goes on from CAWVRF010001084.1 coordinate 515,714, forward strand.
TTCTTTGTTTACTTTGTGCAACAATGGAATACGGTATATCATTGCCCAACAATGGAATATAAGAAAGGATCGTTTTTGCGGACTCCAACAATAACCGAATATGAAGAAACATTCGGTGTTTTGTTAAAAACGTCGGTTTGTTAGTTTGCTTTGTTGTCCTAAAACACTGCGACTTCATGGAATTTAATTTATTTGTTTCCATTGTTTAAGTTGTTCAACAATCGGTTTATAACGTTAAAATATCGGTTCAATCGGTAACACGTGGCTTTTCATTGTTTACTTTGTGTAACAATGGAATACGGTATTTCGTTGCCCAACAACGGAATATAAGCAAAGGATCGGTTTTGCGGGCTCCAACAATAACCGAAAATGAAGAAACATTCGGTGTTTTGTTAAAAACGTCGGTTTGTTAGTTTGCTTTGTTGTCCTAAAACACTGCGACTCCATGGAATTTAATTTATTTGTTTCCTTTGTTTAAGTTGTTGAACAATCGGTTTATAAAGTCAAAATATAGGTTCAATCGGTAACACGTGGCTTTTTTTTGTTTACATTGTGCAACAATGGAATACTGTATTTCGTTGACCAACAATGGAATATAAGCAAAGGATCTGTTTTGCGGGCTCCTACAATAACCGAATATGAAGAAACATTCGGTGTTTTGTTAAAAACGTCGGTTTGTTAGTTTGCTTTGTTGTCCTAACACACTAAGACTCCATGGCATTTAGTTTATTTGTTTCCATTGTTTAAGTGGTTCACAAATCGGCTTATAACGTTAAAATATAGGTTCAATCGGTAACACGTGTCTTTTTTTTGTTTACATTGTGCAACAATGGAATACTGTATTTCGTTGCCCAACAATGGAATATAAGCAAAGGATCTGTTTTGCGGGCTCCAAAAGTAACCGAATATGAAGAGACATTCGGTGTTCTTTTTAAAAACGTCGGTCTGTTAGTGTGCTTTGTTGTCTTAACACGATTTAACTCAATGGCGTTTAATTTTTTTGTTTCCATTGTTTAAGTGGTTCAAAAATCGGCGTATAACGTAAAAATATCGGTTCAATCGGTAACACATGGCTTTTCTTTGTTTACATTGTGCAACAATGGAATACGGTATTTCGTTGCCCAACAATGGAATATAAGCAAAGGATCGGTTTTGCGGCCTCCAACAATAACCGAATATGAAGAAGGATTCGGTGTTTTGTTAAAAACGTCGTTTTGATAGTTTGCTTTGTTGTCCTAACACACTGAGACTCCATGGAATTTAATTTTTTTGTTTCCATTGTTTAAGTTGTTCAACAATCGGTTTATAACATAAAAATATCTGTTCAATCGGTAACACGTGGCTTTTCTTTGTTTACTTTGTGCAACAATGGAATACGGTATATCATTGCCCAACAATGGAATATAAGAAAGGATCGTTTTTGCGGACTCCAACAATAACCGAATATGAAGAAACATTCGGTGTTTTGTTAAAAACGTCGGTTTGTTAGTTTGCTTTGTTGTCCTAAAACACTGCGACTTCATGGAATTTAATTTATTTGTTTCCATTGTTTAAGTTGTTCAACAATCGGTTTATAACGTTAAAATATCGGTTCAATCGGTAACACGTGGCTTTTCATTGTTTACTTTGTGTAACAATGGAATACGGTATTTCGTTTCCCAACAATGGAATATAAGCAAAGGATCGGTTTTGCGGGCTCCAACAATAACAGAATATGAAGAAACATTCGGTGTTTTATTAAAAACATCGGTGTGTTAGTGTGTTTTGTTGTCTTAACACGATTTGACTCCATGGCATTTAATTTATTTGTTTCCATTGTTTAAGTTGTTCAACAATCGTTTTATAACGTTAAAATATCGGTTCAATCGGTAGCACGTGGCTTTTTTTTGTTTACATTGTGCAACAATGAAATACTGTATTTCGTTGCCCAACAACGGAACATAAGCAAAGGATCGGTTTTGCGGGCTCCAACAATAACCGAATATGAATAAACATTCGCTGTTTTGTTAAAAACGTCGGATTGTTAGTTTGCTTTGTTGTCCTAAAACACTGCGACTCCATGGAATTTAATTTATTTGTTTCCTTTGTTTAAGTTGTTGAACAATCGGTTTATAAAGTTAAAATATAGGTTCAATCGGTAACACGTGGCTTTTTTTTGTTTACATTGTGCAACAATGGAATACTGTATTTCGTTGACCAACAATGGAATATAAGCAAAGGATCTGTTTTGCGGGCTCCAACAATAACCGAATATGAAGAAACATTCGGTGTTTTGTTAAAAACGTCGGTTTGTTAGTTTGCTTTGTTGTCCTAACACACTACGACTCCATGGCATTTAGTTTATTTGTTTCCATTGTTTTAGTGGTTCATAAATCGGCTTATAACGTTAAAATATAGGTTAGATCGGTAACACGTGGCTTTTTTTTGTTTACATTGTGCAACAATGGAATACTGTATTTCGTTGCCCAACAATGGAATATAAGCAAAGGATCGGTTTTGCGAGCTCCAACAATAACCGAATATGAAGAAACATTCGGTGTTTTGTTAAAAACGTCGGTTTGTTAGTTTGCTTTGTTGTCCTAAAACACTGCGACTCCATGGAATTTAATTTATTTGTTTTCTTTGTTTAAGTTGTTGAACAATCGGTTTGTAACGTTAAAATATCGGTTCAATGGGTAACACATGGCTTTTTTTTGTTTACATTGTGCAACAATGGAATACGGTATTTCGTTGCCCAACAATGGAATATAAGCAAATTATCGGTTTTGCGGCCTCCAACAATAACCGAAAATGAAGAAATATTCGGTGTTTTGTTAAAAACGTCGGTTTGTTAGTTTGCTTTGTTGTCCTAACACACTACGACTCCATGGATTTTAATTTATTTGTTTCCATTGTTTTCGTGGTTCAAAAATCGGCTTATAACGTTAAAATATAGGTTAGATCGGTAACACGTGGCTTTTTTTTGTTTACATTGTGCAACAATGGAATACTGTATTTCGTTGCCCAACAATGGAATATAAGCAAAGGATCGGTTTTGCGGGCTCCAACAATAACCGAATATGAAGAAACATTCGGTGTTTTGTTAAAAACGTCGTTTTGATAGTTTGCTTTGTTGTCCTAACACACTGAGACTCCATGGAATTTAATTTATTTGTTTCCATTGTTTAAGTTGTTCAACAATCGGTTTATAAAATTAAAATATCTGTTCAATCGGTAACACGTGGCTTTTCTTTGTTTACTTTGTGCAACAATGGAATACGGTATATCGTTGGCCAACAATGGAATATAAGCAAAGGATCGGTTTTGCGGGCTCCAACAATAACCGAAAATGAAGAAACATACGGTGTTCTTTTTAAAAACGTCGGTCTGTTAGTGTGCTTTGTTGTCTTAACACGATTTAACTCCATGGCGTTTAATTTTTTTGTTTCCATTGTTTAAGTGGTTCAAAAATCGGCTTATAACGTAAAAATATCGGTTCAATCGGTAACACATGGCTTTTCTTTGTTTACATTGTGCAACAATGGAATACGGTATTTCGTTGCCCAACAATGGAATATAAGCAAAGGATCGGTTTTTCGGCCTCCAACAATAACCGAATATGAAGAAGGATTCGGTGTTTTGATGGAAACGTCGGTTTGTTAGTTTGCTTTGTTGTCCTAACACACTAAGTCTCCATGGCATTTAGTTTAGTTGTTTCCATTGTTTAAGTGGTTCACAAATCGGCTTATAACGTTAAAATATAGGTTCAATCGGTAACACGTGGCTTTTTTTTGTTTACATTGTGCAACAATGGAATACTGTATTTCGTTGCCCAACAATGGAAAATAAGCAAAGGGTCTGTTTTGCGGGCTCCAACAATAACCGAATATGAAGAAACATTCGGTGATTTGTTAAAAACGTCGTTTTGATAGTTTGCTTTGTTGTCCTAACACACTGAGACTCCATGGAATTTAATTTTTTTGTTTCCATTGTTTAAGTTGTTCAACAATCGGTTTATAACATAAAAATATCTGTTCAATCGGTAACACGTGGCTTTTCTTTGTTTACTTTGTGCAACAATGGAATACGGTATATCGTTGCCCAACAATGGAATATAAGCAAATAATCGGTTTTGCGGCCTCCAACAATAACCGAAAATGAAGAAATATTCGGTGTTTTGTTAAAAACGTCGGTTTGTTAGTTTGCTTTGTTGTCCTAACACACTACGACTCCATGGATTTTAATTTATTTGTTTCCATTGTTTTCGTGGTTCAAAAATCGGCTTATAACGTTAAAATATAGGTTAGATCGGTAACACGTGGCTTTTTTTTGTTTACATTGTGCAACAATGGAATACTGTATTTCGTTGCCCAACAATGGAATATAAGCAAAGGATCGGTTTTGCGGGCTCCAACAATAACCGAATATGAAGAAGGATTCGGTGTTTTGTTAAAAACGTCGTTTTGATAGTTTGCTTTGTTGTCCTAACACACTGAGACTCCATGGAATTTAATTTTTTTGTTTCCATTGTTTAAGTTGTTCAACAATCGGCTTATAACGTAAAAATATCGGTTCAATCGGTAACACATGGCTTTTCTTTGTTTACATTGTGCAACAATGGAATACGGTATTTCGTTGCCCAACAATGGAATATAAGCAAAGGATCGGTTTTGCGAGCTCCAACAATAACCGAATATGAAGAAACATTCGGTGTTTTGTTAAAAACGTCGGTTTGTTAGTTTGCTTTGTTGTCCTAAAACACTGCGACTCCATGGAATTTAATTTATTTGTTTTCTTTGTTTAAGTTGTTGAACAATCGGTTTGTAACGTTAAAATATCGGTTCAATGGGTAACACATGGCTTTTTTTTGTTTACATTGTGCAACAATGGAATACGGTATTTCGTTGCCCAACAATGGAATATAAGCAAATTATCGGTTTTGCGGCCTCCAACAATAACCGAAAATGAAGAAATATTCGGTGTTTTGTTAAAAACGTCGGTTTGTTAGTTTGCTTTGTTGTCCTAACACACTACGACTCCATGGATTTTAATTTATTTGTTTCCATTGTTTTCGTGGTTCAAAAATCGGCTTATAACGTTAAAATATAGGTTAGATCGGTAACACGTGGCTTTTTTTTGTTTACATTGTGCAACAATGGAATACTGTATTTCGTTGCCCAACAATGGAATATAAGCAAAGGATCGGTTTTGCGGGCTCCAACAATAACCGAATATGAAGAAACATTCGGTGTTTTGTTAAAAACGTCGTTTTGATAGTTTGCTTTGTTGTCCTAACACACTGAGACTCCATGGAATTTAATTTATTTGTTTCCATTGTTTAAGTTGTTCAACAATCGGTTTATAAAATTAAAATATCTGTTCAATCGGTAACACGTGGCTTTTCTTTGTTTACTTTGTGCAACAATGGAATACGGTATATCGTTGGCCAACAATGGAATATAAGCAAAGGATCGGTTTTGCGGGCTCCAACAATAACCGAAAATGAAGAAACATACGGTGTTCTTTTTAAAAACGTCGGTCTGTTAGTGTGCTTTGTTGTCTTAACACGATTTAACTCCATGGCGTTTAATTTTTTTGTTTCCATTGTTTAAGTGGTTCAAAAATCGGCTTATAACGTAAAAATATCGGTTCAATCGGTAACACATGGCTTTTCTTTGTTTACATTGTGCAACAATGGAATACGGTATTTCGTTGCCCAACAATGGAATATAAGCAAAGGATCGGTTTTTCGGCCTCCAACAATAACCGAATATGAAGAAGGATTCGGTGTTTTGATGGAAACGTCGGTTTGTTAGTTTGCTTTGTTGTCCTAACACACTAAGTCTCCATGGCATTTAGTTTAGTTGTTTCCATTGTTTAAGTGGTTCACAAATCGGCTTATAACGTTAAAATATAGGTTCAATCGGTAACACGTGGCTTTTTTTTGTTTACATTGTGCAACAATGGAATACTGTATTTCGTTGCCCAACAATGGAAAATAAGCAAAGGGTCTGTTTTGCGGGCTCCAACAATAACCGAATATGAAGAAACATTCGGTGATTTGTTAAAAACGTCGTTTTGATAGTTTGCTTTGTTGTCCTAACACACTGAGACTCCATGGAATTTAATTTTTTTGTTTCCATTGTTTAAGTTGTTCAACAATCGGTTTATAACATAAAAATATCTGTTCAATCGGTAACACGTGGCTTTTCTTTGTTTACTTTGTGCAACAATGGAATACGGTATATCGTTGCCCAACAATGGAATATAAGCAAATAATCGGTTTTGCGGCCTCCAACAATAACCGAAAATGAAGAAATATTCGGTGTTTTGTTAAAAACGTCGGTTTGTTAGTTTGCTTTGTTGTCCTAACACACTACGACTCCATGGATTTTAATTTATTTGTTTCCATTGTTTTCGTGGTTCAAAAATCGGCTTATAACGTTAAAATATAGGTTAGATCGGTAACACGTGGCTTTTTTTTGTTTACATTGTGCAACAATGGAATACTGTATTTCGTTGCCCAACAATGGAATATAAGCAAAGGATCGGTTTTGCGGGCTCCAACAATAACCGAATATGAAGAAGGATTCGGTGTTTTGTTAAAAACGTCGTTTTGATAGTTTGCTTTGTTGTCCTAACACACTGAGACTCCATGGAATTTAATTTTTTTGTTTCCATTGTTTAAGTTGTTCAACAATCGGCTTATAACGTAAAAATATCGGTTCAATCGGTAACACATGGCTTTTCTTTGTTTACATTGTGCAACAATGGAATACGGTATTTCGTTGCCCAACAATGGAATATAAGCAAAGGATCGGTTTTGCGAGCTCCAACAATAACCGAATATGAAGAAACATTCGGTGTTTTGTTAAAAACGTCGGTTTGTTAGTTTGCTTTGTTGTCCTAAAACACTGCGACTCCATGGAATTTAATTTATTTGTTTTCTTTGTTTAAGTTGTTGAACAATCGGTTTGTAACGTTAAAATATCGGTTCAATGGGTAACACATGGCTTTTTTTTGTTTACATTGTGCAACAATGGAATACGGTATTTCGTTGCCCAACAATGGAATATAAGCAAATTATCGGTTTTGCGGCCTCCAACAATAACCGAAAATGAAGAAATATTCGGTGTTTTGTTAAAAACGTCGGTTTGTTAGTTTGCTTTGTTGTCCTAACACACTACGACTCCATGGATTTTAATTTATTTGTTTCCATTGTTTTCGTGGTTCAAAAATCGGCTTATAACGTTAAAATATAGGTTAGATCGGTAACACGTGGCTTTTTTTTGTTTACATTGTGCAACAATGGAATACTGTATTTCGTTGCCCAACAATGGAATATAAGCAAAGGATCGGTTTTGCGGGCTCCAACAATAACCGAATATGAAGAAACATTCGGTGTTTTGTTAAAAACGTCGTTTTGATAGTTTGCTTTGTTGTCCTAACACACTGAGACTCCATGGAATTTAATTTATTTGTTTCCATTGTTTAAGTTGTTCAACAATCGGTTTATAAAATTAAAATATCTGTTCAATCGGTAACACGTGGCTTTTCTTTGTTTACTTTGTGCAACAATGGAATACGGTATATCGTTGGCCAACAATGGAATATAAGCAAAGGATCGGTTTTGCGGGCTCCAACAATAACCGAAAATGAAGAAACATACGGTGTTCTTTTTAAAAACGTCGGTCTGTTAGTGTGCTTTGTTGTCTTAACACGATTTAACTCCATGGCGTTTAATTTTTTTGTTTCCATTGTTTAAGTGGTTCAAAAATCGGCTTATAACGTAAAAATATCGGTTCAATCGGTAACACATGGCTTTTCTTTGTTTACATTGTGCAACAATGGAATACGGTATTTCGTTGCCCAACAATGGAATATAAGCAAAGGATCGGTTTTTCGGCCTCCAACAATAACCGAATATGAAGAAGGATTCGGTGTTTTGATGGAAACGTCGGTTTGTTAGTTTGCTTTGTTGTCCTAACACACTAAGTCTCCATGGCATTTAGTTTAGTTGTTTCCATTGTTTAAGTGGTTCACAAATCGGCTTATAACGTTAAAATATAGGTTCAATCGGTAACACGTGGCTTTTTTTTGTTTACATTGTGCAACAATGGAATACTGTATTTCGTTGCCCAACAATGGAAAATAAGCAAAGGGTCTGTTTTGCGGGCTCCAACAATAACCGAATATGAAGAAACATTCGGTGATTTGTTAAAAACGTCGTTTTGATAGTTTGCTTTGTTGTCCTAACACACTGAGACTCCATGGAATTTAATTTTTTTGTTTCCATTGTTTAAGTTGTTCAACAATCGGTTTATAACATAAAAATATCTGTTCAATCGGTAACACGTGGCTTTTCTTTGTTTACTTTGTGCAACAATGGAATACGGTATATCGTTGCCCAACAATGGAATATAAGCAAATAATCGGTTTTGCGGCCTCCAACAATAACCGAAAATGAAGAAATATTCGGTGTTTTGTTAAAAACGTCGGTTTGTTAGTTTGCTTTGTTGTCCTAACACACTACGACTCCATGGATTTTAATTTATTTGTTTCCATTGTTTTCGTGGTTCAAAAATCGGCTTATAACGTTAAAATATAGGTTAGATCGGTAACACGTGGCTTTTTTTTGTTTACATTGTGCAACAATGGAATACTGTATTTCGTTGCCCAACAATGGAATATAAGCAAAGGATCGGTTTTGCGGGCTCCAACAATAACCGAATATGAAGAAGGATTCGGTGTTTTGTTAAAAACGTCGTTTTGATAGTTTGCTTTGTTGTCCTAACACACTGAGACTCCATGGAATTTAATTTTTTTGTTTCCATTGTTTAAGTTGTTCAACAATCGGCTTATAACGTAAAAATATCGGTTCAATCGGTAACACATGGCTTTTCTTTGTTTACATTGTGCAACAATGGAATACGGTATTTCGTTGCCCAACAATGGAATATAAGCAAAGGATCGGTTTTGCGAGCTCCAACAATAACCGAATATGAAGAAACATTCGGTGTTTTGTTAAAAACGTCGGTTTGTTAGTTTGCTTTGTTGTCCTAAAACACTGCGACTCCATGGAATTTAATTTATTTGTTTTCTTTGTTTAAGTTGTTGAACAATCGGTTTGTAACGTTAAAATATCGGTTCAATGGGTAACACATGGCTTTTTTTTGTTTACATTGTGCAACAATGGAATACGGTATTTCGTTGCCCAACAATGGAATATAAGCAAATTATCGGTTTTGCGGCCTCCAACAATAACCGAAAATGAAGAAATATTCGGTGTTTTGTTAAAAACGTCGGTTTGTTAGTTTGCTTTGTTGTCCTAACACACTACGACTCCATGGATTTTAATTTATTTGTTTCCATTGTTTTCGTGGTTCAAAAATCGGCTTATAACGTTAAAATATAGGTTAGATCGGTAACACGTGGCTTTTTTTTGTTTACATTGTGCAACAATGGAATACTGTATTTCGTTGCCCAACAATGGAATATAAGCAAAGGATCGGTTTTGCGGGCTCCAACAATAACCGAATATGAAGAAACATTCGGTGTTTTGTTAAAAACGTCGTTTTGATAGTTTGCTTTGTTGTCCTAACACACTGAGACTCCATGGAATTTAATTTATTTGTTTCCATTGTTTAAGTTGTTCAACAATCGGTTTATAAAATTAAAATATCTGTTCAATCGGTAACACGTGGCTTTTCTTTGTTTACTTTGTGCAACAATGGAATACGGTATATCGTTGGCCAACAATGGAATATAAGCAAAGGATCGGTTTTGCGGGCTCCAACAATAACCGAAAATGAAGAAACATACGGTGTTCTTTTTAAAAACGTCGGTCTGTTAGTGTGCTTTGTTGTCTTAACACGATTTAACTCCATGGCGTTTAATTTTTTTGTTTCCATTGTTTAAGTGGTTCAAAAATCGGCTTATAACGTAAAAATATCGGTTCAATCGGTAACACATGGCTTTTCTTTGTTTACATTGTGCAACAATGGAATACGGTATTTCGTTGCCCAACAATGGAATATAAGCAAAGGATCGGTTTTTCGGCCTCCAACAATAACCGAATATGAAGAAGGATTCGGTGTTTTGATGGAAACGTCGGTTTGTTAGTTTGCTTTGTTGTCCTAACACACTAAGTCTCCATGGCATTTAGTTTAGTTGTTTCCATTGTTTAAGTGGTTCACAAATCGGCTTATAACGTTAAAATATAGGTTCAATCGGTAACACGTGGCTTTTTTTTGTTTACATTGTGCAACAATGGAATACTGTATTTCGTTGCCCAACAATGGAAAATAAGCAAAGGGTCTGTTTTGCGGGCTCCAACAATAACCGAATATGAAGAAACATTCGGTGATTTGTTAAAAACGTCGTTTTGATAGTTTGCTTTGTTGTCCTAACACACTGAGACTCCATGGAATTTAATTTTTTTGTTTCCATTGTTTAAGTTGTTCAACAATCGGTTTATAACATAAAAATATCTGTTCAATCGGTAACACGTGGCTTTTCTTTGTTTACTTTGTGCAACAATGGAATACGGTATATCGTTGCCCAACAATGGAATATAAGCAAATAATCGGTTTTGCGGCCTCCAACAATAACCGAAAATGAAGAAATATTCGGTGTTTTGTTAAAAACGTCGGTTTGTTAGTTTGCTTTGTTGTCCTAACACACTGAGACTCCATGGAATTTAATTTTTTTGTTTCCATTGTTTAAGTTGTTCAACAATCGGCTTATAACGTAAAAATATCGGTTCAATCGGTAACACATGGCTTTTCTTTGTTTACATTGTGCAACAATGGAATACGGTATTTCGTTGCCCAACAATGGAATATAAGCAAAGGATCGGTTTTGCGGCCTCCAACAATAACCGAATATGAAGAAGGATTCGGTGTTTTGTTAAAAACGTCGTTTTGATAGTTTGCTTTGTTGTCCTAACACACTGAGACTCCATGGAATTTAATTTTTTTGTTTCCATTGTTTAAGTTGTTCAACAATCGGTTTATAACATAAAAATATCTGTTCAATCGGTAACACGTGGCTTTTCTTTGTTTACTTTGTGCAACAATGGAATACGGTATATCATTGCCCAACAATGGAATATAAGAAAGGATCGTTTTTGCGGACTCCAACAATAACCGAATATGAAGAAACATTCGGTGTTTTGTTAAAAACGTCGGTTTGTTAGTTTGCTTTGTTGTCCTAAAACACTGCGACTTCATGGAATTTAATTTATTTGTTTCCATTGTTTAAGTTGTTCAACAATCGGTTTATAACGTTAAAATATCGGTTCAATCGGTAACACGTGGCTTTTCATTGTTTACTTTGTGTAACAATGGAATACGGTATTTCGTTTCCCAACAATGGAATATAAGCAAAGGATCTGTTTTGCGGGCTCCAACAATAACCGAATATGAAGAAACATTCGGTGTTTTGTTAAAAACGTCGGTTTGTTAGTTTGCTTTGTTGTCCTAACACACTACGACTCCATGGCATTTAGTTTATTTGTTTCCATTGTTTTAGTGGTTCATAAATCGGCTTATAACGTTAAAATATAGGTTAGATCGGTAACACGTGGCTTTTTTTTGTTTACATTGTGCAACAATGGAATACTGTATTTCGTTGCCCAACAATGGAATATAAGCAAAGGATCGGTTTTGCGGGCTCCAACAATAACCGAATATGAAGAAACATTCGGTGTTTTGTTAAAAACGTCGTTTTGATAGTTTGCTTTGTTGTCCTAACACACTGAGACTCCATGGAATTTAATTTATTTGTTTCCATTGTTTAAGTTGTTCAACAATCGGTTTATAACATTAAAATATCTGTTCAATCGGTAACACGTGGCTTTTCTTTGTTTACTTTGTGCAACAATGGAATACGGTATATCGTTGGCCAACAATGGAATATAAGCAAAGGATCGGTTTTGCGGGCTCCAACAATAACCGAAAATGAAGAAACATACGGTGTTCTTTTTAAAAACGTCGGTCTGTTAGTGTGCTTTGTTGTCTTAACACGATTTAACTCCATGGCGTTTAATTTTTTTGTTTCCATTGTTTAAGTGGTTCAAAAATCGGCTTATAACGTAAAAATATCGGTTCAATCGGTAACACATGGCTTTTCTTTGTTTACATTGTGCAACAATGGAATACGGTATTTCGTTGCCCAACAATGGAATATAAGCAAAGGATCGGTTTTTCGGCCTCCAACAATAACCGAATATGAAGAAGGATTCGGTGTTTTGATGGAAACGTCGGTTTGTTAGTTTGCTTTGTTGTCCTAACACACTAAGTCTCCATGGCATTTAGTTTAGTTGTTTCCATTGTTTAAGTGGTTCACAAATCGGCTTATAACGTTAAAATATAGGTTCAATCGGTAACACGTGGCTTTTTTTTGTTTACATTGTGCAACAATGGAATACTGTATTTCGTTGCCCAACAATGGAAAATAAGCAAAGGGTCTGTTTTGCGGGCTCCAACAATAACCGAATATGAAGAAACATTCGGTGATTTGTTAAAAACGTCGTTTTGATAGTTTGCTTTGTTGTCCTAACACACTGAGACTCCATGGAATTTAATTTTTTTGTTTCCATTGTTTAAGTTGTTCAACAATCGGTTTATAACATAAAAATATCTGTTCAATCGGTAACACGTGGCTTTTCTTTGTTTACTTTGTGCAACAATGGAATACGGTATATCGTTGCCCAACAATGGAATATAAGCAAATAATCGGTTTTGCGGCCTCCAACAATAACCGAAAATGAAGAAATATTCGGTGTTTTGTTAAAAACGTCGGTTTGTTAGTTTGCTTTGTTGTCCTAACACACTACGACTCCATGGATTTTAATTTATTTGTTTCCATTGTTTTCGTGGTTCAAAAATCGGCTTATAACGTTAAAATATAGGTTAGATCGGTAACACGTGGCTTTTTTTTGTTTACATTGTGCAACAATGGAATACTGTATTTCGTTGCCCAACAATGGAATATAAGCAAAGGATCGGTTTTGCGGGCTCCAACAATAACCGAATATGAAGAAGGATTCGGTGTTTTGTTAAAAACGTCGTTTTGATAGTTTGCTTTGTTGTCCTAACACACTGAGACTCCATGGAATTTAATTTTTTTGTTTCCATTGTTTAAGTTGTTCAACAATCGGCTTATAACGTAAAAATATCGGTTCAATCGGTAACACATGGCTTTTCTTTGTTTACATTGTGCAACAATGGAATACGGTATTTCGTTGCCCAACAATGGAATATAAGCAAAGGATCGGTTTTGCGGCCTCCAACAATAACCGAATATGAAGAAGGAATCGGTGTTTTGTTAAAAACGTCGTTTTGATAGTTTGCTTTGTTGTCCTAACACACTGAGACTCCATGGAATTTAATTTTTTTGTTTCCATTGTTTAAGTTGTTCAACAATCGGTTTATAACATAAAAATATCTGTTCAATCGGTAACACGTGGCTTTTCTTTGTTTACTTTGTGCAACAATGGAATACGGTATATCATTGCCCAACAATGGAATATAAGAAAGGATCGTTTTTGCGGACTCCAACAATAACCGAATATGAAGAAACATTCGGTGTTTTGTTAAAAACGTCGGTTTGTTAGTTTGCTTTGTTGTCCTAAAACACTGCGACTTCATGGAATTTAATTTATTTGTTTCCATTGTTTAAGTTGTTCAACAATCGGTTTATAACGTTAAAATATCGGTTCAATCGGTAACACGTGGCTTTTCATTGTTTACTTTGTGTAACAATGGAATACGGTATTTCGTTTCCCAACAATGGAATATAAGCAAAGGATCTGTTTTGCGGGCTCCAACAATAACCGAATATGAAGAAACATTCGGTGTTTTGTTAAAAACGTCGGTTTGTTAGTTTGCTTTGTTGTCCTAACACACTACGACTCCATGGCATTTAGTTTATTTGTTTCCATTGTTTTAGTGGTTCATAAATCGGCTTATAACGTTAAAATATAGGTTAGATCGGTAACACGTGGCTTTTTTTTGTTTACATTGTGCAACAATGGAATACTGTATTTCGTTGCCCAACAATGGAATATAAGCAAAGGATCGGTTTTGCGAGCTCCAACAATAACCGAATATGAAGAAACATTCGGTGTTTTGTTAAAAACGTCGGTTTGTTAGTTTGCTTTGTTGTCCTAAAACACTGCGACTCCATGGAATTTAATTTATTTGTTTTCTTTGTTTAAGTTGTTGAACAATCGGATTGTAACGTTAAAATATCGGTTCAATGGGTAACACATGGCTTTTTTTTGTTTACATTGTGCAACAATGGAATACGGTATTTCGTTGCCCAACAATGGAATATAAGCAAATTATCGGTTTTGCGGCCTCCAACAATAACCGAAAATGAAGAAATATTCGGTGTTTTGTTAAAAACGTCGGTTTGTTAGTTTGCTTTGTTGTCCTAACACACTACGACTCCATGGATTTTAATTTATTTGTTTCCATTGTTTTCGTGGTTCAAAAATCGGCTTATAACGTTAAAATATAGGTTAGATCGGTAACACGTGGCTTTTTTTTGTTTACATTGTGCAACAATGGAATACTGTATTTCGTTGCCCAACAATGGAATATAAGCAAAGGATCGGTTTTGCGGGCTCCAACAATAACCGAATATGAAGAAACATTCGGTGTTTTGTTAAAAACGTCGTTTTGATAGTTTGCTTTGTTGTCCTAACACACTGAGACTCCATGGAATTTAATTTATTTGTTTCCATTGTTTAAGTTGTTCAACAATCGGTTTATAACATTAAAATATCTGTTCAATCGGTAACACGTGGCTTTTCTTTGTTTACTTTGTGCAACAATGGAATACGGTATATCGTTGGCCAACAATGGAATATAAGCAAAGGATCGGTTTTGCGGGCTCCAACAATAACCGAAAATGAAGAAACATACGGTGTTCTTTTTAAAAACGTCGGTCTGTTAGTGTGCTTTGTTGTCTTAACACGATTTAACTCCATGGCGTTTAATTTTTTTGTTTCCATTGTTTAAGTGGTTCAAAAATCGGCTTATAACGTAAAAATATCGGTTCAATCGGTAACACATGGCTTTTCTTTGTTTACATTGTGCAACAATGGAATACGGTATTTCGTTGCCCAACAATGGAATATAAGCAAAGGATCGGTTTTTCGGCCTCCAACAATAACCGAATATGAAGAAGGATTCGGTGTTTTGATGAAAACGTAGGTTTGTTAGTTTGCTTTGTTGTCCTAACACACTAAGTCTCCATGGCATTTAGTTTAGTTGTTTCCATTGTTTAAGTGGTTCACAAATCGGCTTATAACGTTAAAATATAGGTTCAATCGGTAACACGTGGCTTTTTTTTGTTTACATTGTGCAACAATGGAATACTGTATTTCGTTGCCCAACAATGGAAAATAAGCAAAGGGTCTGTTTTGCGGGCTCCAACAATAACCGAATATGAAGAAACATTCGGTGATTTGTTAAAAACGTCGTTTTGATAGTTTGCTTTGTTGTCCTAACACACTGAGACTCCATGGAATTTAATTTATTTGTTTCCTTTGTTTAAGTTGTTGAACAATCGGTTTATAAAGTTAAAATATAGGTTCAATCGGTAACACGTGGCTTTTTTTTGTTTACATTGTGCAACAATGGAATACTGTATTTCGTTGACCAACAATGGAATATAAGCAAAGGATCTGTTTTGCGGGCTCCAACAATAACCGAATATGAAGAAACATTCGGTGTTTTGTTAAAAACGTCGGTTTGTTAGTTTGCTTTGTTGTCCTAACACACTACGACTCCATGGCATTTAGTTTATTTGTTTCCATTGTTTTAGTGGTTCATAAATCGGCTTATAACGTTAAAATATAGGTTAGATCGGTAACACGTGGCTTTTTTTTGTTTACATTGTGCAACAATGGAATACTGTATTTCGTTGCCCAACAATGGAATATAAGCAAAGGATCGGTTTTGCGAGCTCCAACAATAACCGAATATGAAGAAACATTCGGTGTTTTGTTAAAAACGTCGGTTTGTTAGTTTGCTTTGTTGTCCTAAAACACTGCGACTCCATGGAATTTAATTTATTTGTTTTCTTTGTTTAAGTTGTTGAACAATCGGTTTGTAACGTTAAAATATCGGTTCAATGGGTAACACATGGCTTTTTTTTGTTTACATTGTGCAACAATGGAATACGGTATTTCGTTGCCCAACAATGGAATATAAGCAAATTATCGGTTTTGCGGCCTCCAACAATAACCGAAAATGAAGAAATATTCGGTGTTTTGTTAAAAACGTCGGTTTGTTAGTTTGCTTTGTTGTCCTAACACACTACGACTCCATGGATTTTAATTTATTTGTTTCCATTGTTTTCGTGGTTCAAAAATCGGCTTATAACGTTAAAATATAGGTTAGATCGGTAACACGTGGCTTTTTTTTGTTTACATTGTGCAACAATGGAATACTGTATTTCGTTGCCCAACAATGGAATATAAGCAAAGGATCGGTTTTGCGGGCTCCAACAATAACCGAATATGAAGAAACATTCGGTGTTTTGTTAAAAACGTCGTTTTGATAGTTTGCTTTGTTGTCCTAACACACTGAGACTCCATGGAATTTAATTTATTTGTTTCCATTGTTTAAGTTGTTCAACAATCGGTTTATAACATTAAAATATCTGTTCAATCGGTAACACGTGGCTTTTCTTTGTTTACTTTGTGCAACAATGGAATACGGTATATCGTTGGCCAACAATGGAATATAAGCAAAGGATCGGTTTTGCGGGCTCCAACAATAACCGAAAATGAAGAAACATACGGTGTTCTTTTTAAAAACGTCGGTCTGTTAGTGTGCTTTGTTGTCTTAACACGATTTAACTCCATGGCGTTTAATTTTTTTGTTTCCATTGTTTAAGTGGTTCAAAAATCGGCTTATAACGTAAAAATATCGGTTCAATCGGTAACACATGGCTTTTCTTTGTTTACATTGTGCAACAATGGAATACGGTATTTCGTTGCCCAACAATGGAATATAAGCAAAGGATCGGTTTTTCGGCCTCCAACAATAACCGAATATGAAGAAGGATTCGGTGTTTTGATGAAAACGTCGGTTTGTTAGTTTGCTTTGTTGTCCTAACACACTAAGTCTCCATGGCATTTAGTTTAGTTGTTTCCATTGTTTAAGTGGTTCACAAATCGGCTTATAACGTTAAAATATAGGTTCAATCGGTAACACGTGGCTTTTTTTTGTTTACATTGTGCAACAATGGAATACTGTATTTCGTTGCCCAACAATGGAAAATAAGCAAAGGGTCTGTTTTGCGGGCTCCAACAATAACCGAATATGAAGAAACATTCGGTGATTTGTTAAAAACGTCGTTTTGATAGTTTGCTTTGTTGTCCTAACACACTGAGACTCCATGGAATTTAATTTTTTTGTTTCCATTGTTTAAGTTGTTCAACAATCGGTTTATAACATAAAAATATCTGTTCAATCGGTAACACGTGGCTTTTCTTTGTTTACTTTGTGCAACAATGGAATACGGTATATCGTTGCCCAACAATGGAATATAAGCAAATTATCGGTTTTGCGGCCTCCAACAATAACCGAAAATGAAGAAATATTCGGTGTTTTGTTAAAAACGTCGGTTTGTTAGTTTGCTTTCTTGTCCTAACACACTACGACTCCATGGATTTTAATTTATTTGTTTCCATTGTTTTCGTGGTTCAAAAATCGGCTTATAACGTTAAAATATAGGTTAGATCGGTAACACGTGGCTTTTTTTTGTTTACATTGTGCAACAATGGAATACTGTATTTCGTTGCCCAACAATGGAATATAAGCAAAGGATCGGTTTTGCGGGCTCCAACAATAACCGAATATGAAGAAACATTCGGTGTTTTGTTAAAAACGTCGTTTTGATAGTTTGCTTTGTTGTCCTAACACACTGAGACTCCATGGAATTTAATTTATTTGTTTCCATTGTTTAAGTTGTTCAACAATCGGTTTATAACATTAAAATATCTGTTCAATCGGTAACACGTGGCTTTTCTTTGTTTACTTTGTGCAACAATGGAATACGGTATATCGTTGGCCAACAATGGAATATAAGCAAAGGATCGGTTTTGCGGGCTCCAACAATAACCGAAAATGAAGAAACATACGGTGTTCTTTTTAAAAACGTCGGTCTGTTAGTGTGCTTTGTTGTCTTAACACGATTTAACTACATGGCGTTTAATTTTTTTGTTTCCATTGTTTAAGTGGTTCAAAAATCGGCTTATAACGTAAAAATATCGGTTCAATCGGTAACACATGGCTTTTCTTTATTTACATTGTGCAACAATGGAATACGGTATTTCGTTGCCCAACAATGGAATATAAGCAAAGGATCGGTTTTTCGGCCTCCAACAATAACCGAATATGAAGAAGGATTCGGTGTTTTGATGAAAACGTCGGTTTGTTAGTTTGCTTTGTTGTCCTAACACACTAAGTCTCCATGGCATTTAGTTTAGTTGTTTCCATTGTTTAAGTGGTTCACAAATCGGCTTATAACGTTAAAATATAGGTTCAATCGGTAACACGTGGCTTTTTTTTGTTTACATTGTGCAACAATGGAATACTGTATTTCGTTGCCCAACAATGGAAAATAAGCAAAGGGTCTGTTTTGCGGGCTCCAACAATAACCGAATATGAAGAAACATTCGGTGATTTGTTAAAAACGTCGTTTTGATAGTTTGCTTTGTTGTCCTAACACACTGAGACTCCATGGAATTTAATTTTTTTGTTTCCATTGTTTAAGTTGTTCAACAATCGGTTTATAACATAAAAATATCTGTTCAATCGGTAACACGTGGCTTTTCTTTGTTTACTTTGTGCAACAATGGAATACGGTATATCGTTGCCCAACAATGGAATATAAGCAAAGGATCGTTTTTGCGGACTCCAACAATAACCAAATATGAAGAAACATTCGGTGTTTTGTTAAAAACGTCGGTTTGTTAGTTTGCTTTGTTGTCCTAAAACACTGCGACTTCATGGAATTTAATTTATTTGTTTCCATTGTTTAAGTTGTTCAACAATCGGTTTATAACGTTAAAATATCGTTTCAATCGGTAACACGTGGCTTTTCATTGTTTACTTTGTGTAACAATGGAATACGGTATTTCGTTTCCCAACAATGGAATATAAGCAAAGGATCGGTTTTGCGGACTCCAACAATAACCGAATATAAAGAAACATTCGGTGTTTTTTTAAAAACATCGGTGTGTTAGTGTGTTTTGTTGTCTTAACACGATTTGACTCCATGGCATTTAATTTATTTGTTTCCATTGTTTAAGTTGTTCAACAATCGTTTTATAACGTTAAAATATCGGTTCAATCGGTAACACGTGGGTTTTTTTTTGTTTACATTGTGCAACAATGAAATACTGTATTTCGTTGCCCAACAACGGAACATAAGCAAAGGATCGGTTTTGCGGGCTCCAACAATAACCGAATATGAATAAACATTCGCTGTTTTGTTAAAAACGTCGGATTGTTAGTTTGCTTTGTTGTCCTAAAACACTGCGACTCCATGGAATTTAATTTATTTGTTTCCTTTGTTTAAGTTGTTGAACAATCGGTTTATAAAGTTAAAATATAGGTTCAATCGGTAACACGTGGCTTTTTTTTGTTTACATTGTGCAACAATGGAATACTGTATTTCGTTGACCAACAATGGAATATAAGCAAAGGATCTGTTTTGCGGGCTCCAACAATAACCGAATATGAAGAAACATTCGGTGTTTTGTTAAAAACGTCGGTTTGTTAGTTTGCTTTGTTGTCCTAACACACTAAGACTCCATGGCATTTAGTTTATTTGTTTCCATTGTTTAAGTGGTTCACAAATCGGCTTATAACGTTAAAATATAGGTTCAATCGGTAACACATGGCTTTTCTTTGTTTACATTGTGCAACAATGGAATACGGTATTTCGTTGCCCAACAATGGAATATAAGCAAAGGATCGGTTTTGCGGGCTCCAACAATATCCGAATATGAAGAAACATTCGGTGTTTTTTTTAAAAACGTCGGTCTGTTAGTGTGCTTTGTTGTCTTAACACGATTTAACTCCATGGCGTTTAATTTTTTTTGTTTCCTTTGTTTAAGTGGTTCAAAAATCGGCTTATAACGTAAAAATATCGGTTCAATCGGTAACACATGGCTTTTCTTTGTTTACATTGTGCAACAATGGAATACGGTATTTCGTTGCCCAACAATGGAATATAAGCAAAGGATCGGTTTTGCGGCCTCCAACAATAACCGAATATGAAGAAACATTCGGTGTTTTGTTAAAAACGTCGTTTTGATAGTTTGCTTTGTTGTCCTAACACACTGAGACTCCATGGAATTTAATTTATTTGTTTCCATTGTTTAAGTTGTTCAACAATCGGTTTATAACATTAAAATATCTGTTCAATCGGTAACACGTGGCTTTTCTTTGTTTACTTTGTGCAACAATGGAATACGGTATATCGTTGGCCATCAATGGAATATAAGCAAAGGATCGGTTTTGCGGGCTCCAACAATAACCGAAAATGAAGAAACATTCGGTGTTTTGTTAAAAACGTCGGTTTGTTAGTTTGCTTTGTTGTCCTAAAACACTGCGACTCCATGGAATTTAATTTATTTGTTTCCTTTGTTTAAGTTGTTGAACAATCGGTTTATAAAGAAAAATATAGGTTCAATCGGTAACACGTGGCTTTTTTTTGTTTACATTGTGCAACAATGGAATACTGTATTTCGTTGACCAACAATGGAATATAAGCAAAGGATCTGTTTTGCGGGCTCCAACAATAACCGAATATGAAGAAACATTCGGTGTTTTGTTAAAAACGTCGGTTTGTTAGTTTGCTTTGTTGTCCTAACACACTAAGACTCCATGGCATTTAGTTTATTTGTTTCCATTGTTTAAGTGGTTCACAAATCGGCTTATAACGTTAAAATATAGGTTCAATCGGTAACACGTGTCTTTTTTTGTTTACATTGTGCAACAATGGAATACTGTATTTCGTTGCCCAACAATGGAATATAAGCAAAGGATCTGTTTTGCGGGCTCCAAAAGTAACCGAATATTAAGAAACATTCGGTGTTCTTTTTAAAAACGTCGGTCTGTTAGTGTGCTTTGTTGTCTTAACACGATTTAACTCCATGGCGTTTAATTTTTTTGTTTCCATTGTTTAAGTGGTTCAAAAATCGGCTTATAACGTAAAAATATCGGTTCAATCGGTAACACATGGCTTTTCTTTGTTTACATTGTGCAACAATGGAATACGGTATTTCGTTGCCCAACAATGGAATATAAGCAAAGGATCGGTTTTTCGGCCTCCAACAATAACCGAATATGAAGAAGGATTCGGTGTTTTGTTAAAAACGTCGTTTTGATAGTTTGCTTTGTTGTCCTAACACACTGAGACTCCATGGAATTTAATTTTTTTGTTTCCATTGTTTAAGTTGTTCAACAATCGGTTTGTAACATAAAAATATCTGTTCAATCGGTAACACGTGGCTTTTCTTTGTTTACTTTGTGCAACAATGGAATACGGTATATCATTGCCCAACAATGGAATATAAGAAAGGATCGTTTTTGCGGACTCCAACAATAACCGAATATGAAGAAACATTCGGTGTTTTGTTAAAAACGTCGGTTTGTTAGTTTGCTTTGTTGTCCTAAAACACTGCGACTTCATGGAATTTAATTTATTTGTTCCCATTGTTTAAGTTGTTCAACAATCGGTTTATAACGTTAAAATATCGGTTCAATCGGTAACACGTGGCTTTTCATTGTTTACTTTGTGTAACAATGGAATACGGTATTTCGTTTCCCAACAATGGAATATAAGCAAAGGATCGGTTTTGCGGGCTCCAACAATAACAGAATATGAAGAAACATTCGGTGTTTTTTTAAAAACATCGGTGTGTTAGTGTGTTTTGTTGTCTTAACACGATTTGACTCCATGGCATTTAATTTATTTGTTTACATTGTTTAAGTTGTTCAACAATCGTTTTATAACGTTAAAATATCGGTTCAATCGGTAACACGTGGCTTTTTTTTGTTTACATTGTGCAACAATGAAATACTGTATTTCGTTGCCCAACAACGGAACATAAGCAAAGGATCGGTTTTGCGGGCTCCAACAATAACCGAATATGAATAAACATTCGCTGTTTTGTTAAAAACGTCGGATTGTTAGTTTGCTTTGTTGTCCTAAAACACTGCGACTCCATGGAATTTAATTTATTTGTTTCCTTTGTTTAAGTTGTTGAACAATCGGTTTATAAAGTTAAAATATAGGTTCAATCGGTAACACGTGGCTTTTTTTTGTTTACATTGTGCAACAATGGAATACTGTATTTCGTTGACCAACAATGGAATATAAGCAAAGGATCTGTTTTGCGGGCTCCAACAATAACCGAATATGAAGAAACATTCGGTGTTTTGTTAAAAACGTCGGTTTGTTAGTTTGCTTTGTTGTCCTAACACACTACGACTCCATGGCATTTAGTTTATTTGTTTCCATTGTTTTAGTGGTTCATAAATCGGCTTATAACGTTAAAATATAGGTTAGATCGGTAACACGTGGCTTTTTTTTGTTTACATTGTGCAACAATGGAATACTGTATTTCGTTGCCCAACAATGGAATATAAGCAAAGGATCGGTTTTGCGAGCTCCAACAATAACCGAATATGAAGAAACATTCGGTGTTTTGTTAAAAACGTCGGTTTGTTAGTTTGCTTTGTTGTCCTAAAACACTGCGACTCCATGGAATTTAATTTATTTGTTTTCTTTGTTTAAGTTGTTGAACAATCGGTTTGTAACGTTAAAATATCGGTTCAATGGGTAACACATGGCTTTTTTTTGTTTACATTGTGCAACAATGGAATACGGTATTTCGTTGCCCAACAATGGAATATAAGCAAATTATCGGTTTTGCGGCCTCCAACAATAACCGAAAATGAAGAAATATTCGGTGTTTTGTTAAAAACGTCGGTTTGTTAGTTTGCTTTGTTGTCCTAACACTCTACGACTCCATGGATTTTAATTTATTTGTTTCCATTGCTTTCGTGGTTCAAAAATCGGCTTATAACGTTAAAATATAGGTTAGATCGGTAACACGTGGCTTTTTTTTGTTTACATTGTGCAACAATGGAATACTGTATTTCGTTGCCCAACAATGGAATATAAGCAAAGGATCGGTTTTGCGGGCTCCAACAATAACCGAATATGAAGAAACATTCGGTGTTTTGTTAAAAACGTCGTTTTGATAGTTTGCTTTGTTGTCCTAACACACTGAGACTCCATGGAATTTAATTTATTTGTTTCCATTGTTTAAGTTGTTCAACAATCGGTTTATAACATTAAAATATCTGTTCTATCGGTAACACGTGGCTTTTCTTTGTTTACTTTGTGCAACAATGGAATACGGTATATCGTTGGCCAACAATGGAATATAAGCAAAGGATCGGTTTTGCGGGCTCCAACAATAACCGAAAATGAAGAAACATACGGTGTTCTTTTTAAAAACGTCGGTCTGTTAGTGTGCTTTGTTGTCTTAACACGATTTAACTCCATGGCGTTTAATTTTTTTGTTTCCATTGTTTAAGTGGTTCAAAAATCGGCTTATAACGTAAAAATATCGGTTCAATCGGTAACACATGGCTTTTCTTTGTTTACATTGTGCAACAATGGAATACGGTATTTCGTTGCCCAACAATGGAATATAAGCAAAGGATCGGTTTTTCGGCCTCCAACAATAACCGAATATGAAGAAGGATTCGGTGTTTTGATGAAAACGTCGGTTTGTTAGTTTGCTTTGTTGTCCTAACACACTAAGTCTCCATGGCATTTAGTTTAGTTGTTTCCATTGTTTAAGTGGTTCACAAATCGGCTTATAACGTTAAAATATAGGTTCAATCGGTAACACGTGGCTTTTTTTTGTTTACATTGTGCAACAATGGAATACTGTATTTCGTTGCCCAACAATGGAAAATAAGCAAAGGGTCTGTTTTGCGGGCTCCAACAATAACCGAATATGAAGAAACATTCGGTGATTTGTTAAAAACGTCGTTTTGATAGTTTGCTTTGTTGTCCTAACACACTGAGACTCCATGGAATTTAATTTTTTTGTTTCCATTGTTTAAGTTGTTCAACAATCGGTTTATAACATAAAAATATCTGTTCAATCGGTAACACGTGGCTTTTCTTTGTTTACTTTGTGCAACAATGGAATACGGTATATCGTTGCCCAACAATGGAATATAAGCAAATAATCGGTTTTGCGGCCTCCAACAATAACCGAAAATGAAGAAATATTCGGTGTTTTGTTAAAAACGTCGGTTTGTTAGTTTGCTTTGTTGTCCTAACACACTACGACTCCATGGATTTTAATTTATTTGTTTCCATTGTTTTCGTGGTTCAAAAATCGGCTTATAACGTTAAAATATAGGTTAGATCGGTAACACGTGGCTTTTTTTTGTTTACATTGTGCAACAATGGAATACTGTATTTCGTTGCCCAACAATGGAATATAAGCAAAGGATCGGTTTTGCGGGCTCCAACAATAACCGAATATGAAGAAACATTCGGTGTTTTGTTAAAAACGTCGTTTTGATAGTTTGCTTTGTTGTCCTAACACACTGAGACTCCATGGAATTTAATTTATTTGTTTCCATTGTTTAAGTTGTTCAACAATCGGTTTATAACATTAAAATATCTGTTCAATCGGTAACACGTGGCTTTTCTTTGTTTACTTTGTGCAACAATGGAATACGGTATATCGTTGGCCAACAATGGAATATAAGCAAAGGATCGGTTTTGCGGGCTCCAACAATAACCGAAAATGAAGAAACATACGGTGTTCTTTTTAAAAACGTCGGTCTGTTAGTGTGCTTTGTTGTCTTAACACGATTTAACTCCATGGCGTTTAATTTTTTTGTTTCCATTGTTTAAGTGGTTCAAAAATCGGCTTATAACGTAAAAATACCGGTTCAATCGGTAACACATGGCTTTTCTTTGTTTACATTGTGCAACAATGGAATACGGTATTTCGTTGCCCAACAATGGAATATAAGCAAAGGATCGGTTTTGCGGCCTCCAACAATAACCGAATATGAAGAAGGATTCGGTGTTTTGTTAAAAACGTTGTTTTGATAGTTTGCTTTTTTGTCCTAACACACTGAGACTCCATGGAATTTAATTTTTTTGTTTCCATTGTTTAAGTTGTTCAACAATCGGTTTATAACATAAAAATATCTGTTCAATCGGTAACACGTGGCTTTTCTTTGTTTACTTTGTGCAACAATGGAATACGGTATATCATTGCCCAACAATGGAATATAAGAAAGGATCGTTTTTGCGGACTCCAACAATAACCGAATATGAAGAAACATTCGGTGTTTTGTTAAAAACGTCGGTTTGTTAGTTTGCTTTGTTGTCCTAAAACACTGCGACTTCATGGAATTTAATTTATTTGTTTCCATTGTTTAAGTTGTTCAACAATCGGTTTATAACGTTAAAATATCGGTTCAATCGGTAACACGTGGCTTTTCATTGTTTACTTTGTGGAACAATGGAATACGGTATTTCGTTTCCCAACAATGGAATATAAGCAAAGGATCGGTTTTGCGGGCTCCAACAATAACAGAATATGAAGAAACATTCGGTGTTTTTTTTAAAATATCGGTGTGTTAGTGTGTTTTGTTGTCTTAACACGATTTGACTCCATGGCATTTAATTTATTTGTTTCCATTGTTTAAGTTGTTCAACAATCGTTTTATAACGTTAAAATATCGGTTCAATCGGTAACACGTGGCTTTTTTTTGTTTACATTGTGCAACAATGAAATACTGTATTTCGTTGCCCAACAACGGAACATAAGCATAGGATCGGTTTTGCGGGCTCCAACAATAACCGAATATGAATAAACATTCGCTGTTTTGTTAAAAACGTCGGATTGTTAGTTTGCTTTGTTGTCCTAAAACACTGCGACTCCATGGAATTTAATTTATTTGTTTCCTTTGTTTAAGTTGTTGAACAATCGGTTTATAAAGTTAAAATATAGGTTCAATCGGTAACACGTGGCTTTTTTTTGTTTACATTGTGCAACAATGGAATACTGTATTTCGTTGACCAACAATGGAATATAAGCAAAGGATCTGTTTTGCGGGCTCCAACAATAACCGAATATGAAGAAACATTCGGTGTTTTGTTAAAAACGTCGGTTTGTTAGTTTGCTTTGTTGTCCTAACACACTACGACTCCATGGCATTTAGTTTATTTGTTTCCATTGTTTTAGTGGTTCATAAATCGGCTTATAACGTTAAAATATAGGTTAGATCGGTAACACGTGGCTTTTTTTTGTTTACATTGTGCAACAATGGAATACTGTATTTCGTTGCCCAACAATGGAATATAAGCAAAGGATCGGTTTTGCGAGCTCCAACAATAACCGAATATGAAGAAACATTCGGTGTTTTGTTAAAAACGTCGGTTTGTTAGTTTGCTTTGTTGTCCTAAAACACTGCGACTCCATGGAATTTAATTTATTTGTTTTCTTTGTTTAAGTTGTTGAACAATCGGTTTGTAACGTTAAAATATCGGTTCAATGGGTAACACATGGCTTTTTTTTGTTTACATTGTGCAACAATGGAATACGGTATTTCGTTGCCCAACAATGGAATATAAGCAAATTATCGGTTTTGCGGCCTCCAACAATAACCGAAAATGAAGAAATATTCGGTGTTTTGTTAAAAACGTCGGTTTGTTAGTTTGCTTTGTTGTCCTAACACACTACGACTCCATGGATTTTAATTTATTTGTTTCCATTGTTTTCGTGGTTCAAAAATCGGCTTATAACGTTAAAATATAGGTTAGATCGGTAACATGTGGCTTTTTTTTGTTTACATTGTGCAACAATGGAATACTGTATTTCGTTGCCCAACAATGGAATATAAGCAAAGGATCGGTTTTGCGGGCTCCAACAATAACCGAATATGAAGAAACATTCGGTGTTTTGTTAAAAACGTCGTTTTGATAGTTTGCTTTGTTGTCCTAACACACTGAGACTCCATGGAATTTAATTTATTTGTTTCCATTGTTTAAGTTGTTCAACAATCGGTTTATAACATTAAAATATCTGTTCAATCGGTAACACGTGGCTTTTCTTTGTTTACTTTGTGCAACAATGGAATACGGTATATCGTTGGCCAACAATGGAATATAAGCAAAGGATCGGTTTTGCGGGCTCCAACAATAACCGAAAATGAAGAAACATACGGTGTTCTTTTTAAAAACGTCGGTCTGTTAGTGTGCTTTGTTGTCTTAACACGATTTAACTCCATGGCGTTTAATTTTTTTGTTTCCATTGTTTAAGTGGTTCAAAAATCGGCTTATAACGTAAAAATATCGGTTCAATCGGTAACACATGGCTTTTCTTTGTTTACATTGTGCAACAATGGAATACGGTATTTCGTTGCCCAACAATGGAATATAAGCAAAGGATCGGTTTTTCGGCCTCCAACAATAACCGAATATGAAGAAGGATTCGGTGTTTTGATGAAAACGTCGGTTTGTTAGTTTGCTTTGTTGTCCTAACACACTAAGTCTCCATGGCATTTAGTTTAGTTGTTTTCATTGTTTAAGTGGTTCACAAATCGGCTTATAACGTTAAAATATAGGTTCAATCGGTAACACGTGGCTTTTTTTTGTTTACATTGTGCAACAATGGAATACTGTATTTCGTTGCCCAACAATGGAAAATAAGCAAAGGGTCTGTTTTGCGGGCTCCAACAATAACCGAATATGAAGAAACATTCGGTGATTTGTTAAAAACGTCGTTTTGATAGTTTGCTTTGTTGTCCTAACACACTGAGACTCCATGGAATTTAATTTTTTTGTTTCCATTGTTTAAGTTGTTCAACAATCGGTTTATAACATAAAAATATCTGTTCAATCGGTAACACGTGGCTTTTCTTTGTTTACTTTGTGCAACAATGGAATACGGTATATCGTTGCCCAACAATGGAATATAAGCAAATTATCGGTTTTGCGGCCTCCAACAATAACCGAAAATGAAGAAATATTCGGTGTTTTGTTAAAAACGTCGGTTTGTTAGTTTGCTTTGTTGTCCTAACACACTACGACTCCATGGATTTTAATTTATTTGTTTCCATTGTTTTCGTGGTTCAAAAATCGGCTTATAACGTTAAAATATAGGTTAGATCGGTAACACGTGGCTTTTTTTTGTTTACATTGTGCAACAATGGAATACTGTATTTCGTTGCCCAAGAATGGAATATAAGCAAAGGATCGGTTTTGCGGGCTCCAACAATAACCGAATATGAAGAAACATTCGGTGTTTTGTTAAAAACGTCGTTTTGATAGTTTGCTTTGTTGTCCTAACACACTGAGACTCCATGGAATTTAATTTATTTGTTTCCATTGTTTAAGTTGTTCAACAATCGGTTTATAACATTAAAATATCTGTTCAATCGGTAACACGTGGCTTTTCTTTGTTTACTTTGTGCAACAATGGAATACGGTATATCGTTGGCCAACAATGGAATATAAGCAAAGGATCGGTTTTGCGGGCTCCAACAATAACCGAAAATGAAGAAACATACGGTGTTCTTTTTAAAAACGTCGGTCTGTTAGTGTGCTTTGTTGTCTTAACACGATTTAACTCCATGGCGTTTAATTTTTTTGTTTCCATTGTTTAAGTGGTTCAAAAATCGGCTTATAACGTAAAAATATCGGTTCAATCGGTAACACATGGCTTTTCTTTGTTTACATTGTGCAACAATGGAATACGGTATTTCGTTGCCCAACAATGGAATATAAGCAAAGGATCGGTTTTTCGGCCTCCAACAATAACCGAATATGAAGAAGGATTCGGTGTTTTGATGAAAACGTCGGTTTGTTAGTTTGCTTTGTTGTCCTAACACACTAAGTCTCCATGGCATTTAGTTTAGTTGTTTCCATTGTTTAAGTGGTTCACAAATCGGCTTATAACGTTAAAATATAGGTTCAATCGGTAACACGTGGCTTTTTTTTGTTTACATTGTGCAACAATGGAATACTGTATTTCGTTGCCCAACAATAGAAAATAAGCAAAGGGTCTGTTTTGCGGGCTCCAACAATAACCGAATATGAAGAAACATTCGGTGATTTGTTAAAAACGTCGTTTTGATAGTTTGCTTTGTTGTCCTAACACACTGAGACTCCATGGAATTTAATTTTTTTGTTTCCATTGTTTAAGTTGTTCAACAATCGGTTTATAACATAAAAATATCTGTTCAATCGGTAACACGTGGCTTTTCTTTGTTTACTTTGTGCAACAATGGAATACGGTATATCGTTTCCCAACAATGGAATATAAGCAAAGGATCGTTTTTGCGGACTCCAACAATAACCGAATATGAAGAAACATTCGGTGTTTTGTTAAAAACGTCGGTTTGTTAGTTTGCTTTGTTGTCCTAAAACACTGCGACTTCATGGAATTTAATTTATTTGTTTCCATTGTTTAAGTTGTTCAACAATCGGTTTATAACGTTAAAATATCGTTTCAATCGGTAACACGTGGCTTTTCATTGTTTACTTTGTGTAACAATGGAATACGGTATTTCGTTTCCCAACAATGGAATATAAGCAAAGGATCGGTTTTGTGGACTCCAACAATAACCGAATATAAAGAAACATTCGGTGTTTTTTTAAAAACATCGGTGTGTTAGTGTGTTTTGTTGTCTTAACACGATTTGACTCCATGGCATTTAATTTATTTGTTTCCATTGTTTAAGTTGTTCAACAATCGTTTTATAACGTTAAAATATCGGTTCAATCGGTAACACGTGGTTTTTTTTTTGTTTACATTGTGCAACAATGAAATACTGTATTTCGTTGCCCAACAACGGAACATAAGCAAAGGATCGGTTTTGCGGGCTCCAACAATAACCGAATATGAATAAACATTCGCTGTTTTGTTAAAAACGTCGGATTGTTAGTTTGCTTTGTTGTCCTAAAACACTGCGACTCCATGGAATTTAATTTATTCGTTTCCTTTGTTTAAGTTGTTGAACAATCGGTTTATAAAGTTAAAATATAGGTTCAATCGGTAACACGTGGCTTTTTTTTGTTTACATTGTGCAACAATGGAATACTGTATTTCGTTGACCAACAATGGAATATAAGCAAAGGATCTGTTTTGCGGGCTCCAACAATAACCGAATATGAAGAAACATTCGGTGTTTTGTTAAAAACGTCGGTTTGTTAGTTTGCTTTGTTGTCCTAACACACTAAGACTCCATGGCATTTAGTTTATTTGTTTCCATTGTTTAAGTGGTTCACAAATCGGCTTATAACGTTAAAATATAGGTTCAATCGGTAACACATGGCTTTTCTTTGTTTACATTGTGCAACAATGGAATACGGTATTTCGTTGCCCAACAATGGAATATAAGCAAAGGATCGGTTTTGCGGGCTCCAACAATATCCGAATATGAAGAAACATTCGGTGTTTTTTTTAAAAACGTCGGTCTGTTAGTGTGCTTTGTTGTCTTAACACGATTTAACTCCATGGCGTTTAATTTTTTTTGTTTCCTTTGTTTAAGTGGTTCAAAAATCGGCTTATAACGTTAAAATATCGGTTCAATCGGTAACACATGGCTTTTCTTTGTTTACATTGTGCAACAATGGAATACGGTATTTCGTTGCCCAACAATGGAATATAAGCAAAGGATCGGTTTTGCGGCCTCCATCAATAACCGAATATGAAGAAAGATTCGGTGTTTTGTTAAAAACGTCGGTTTGTAAGTTTGCTTTGTTGTCCTAACACACTAAGACTCCATGGCATTTAGTTTATTTGTTTCCATTGTTTAAGTGGTTCACAAATCGGCTTATAACGTTAAAATATAGGTTCAATCGGTAACACGTGGCTTTTTTTTGTTTACATTGTGCAACAATGGAATACTGTATTTCGTTGCCCAACAATGGAATATAAGCAAAGGATCTGTTTTGCGGGCTCCAACAACAACCGAATATGAAGAAACATTCGGTGTTCTTTTTAAAAACGTCGGTCTGTTAGTGTGCTTTGTTGTCTTAACACGATTTAACTCCATGGCGTTTAATTTTTTTGTTTCCATTGTTTAAGTGGTTCAAAAATCGGCTTATAACGTAAAAATATCGGTTCAATCGGTAACACATGGCTTTTCTTTGTTTACATTGTGCAACAATGGAATACGGTATTTCGTTGCCCAACAATGGAATATAAGCAAAGGATCGGTTTTGCGGCCTCCAACAATAACCGAATATGAAGAAGGATTCGGTGTTTTGTTAAAAACGTCGTTTTGATAGTTTGCTTTGTTGTCCTAACACACTGAGACTCCATGGAATTTAATTTTTTTGTTTCCATTGTTTAAGTTGTTCAACAATCGGTTTATAACATAAAAATATCTGTTCAATCGGTAACACGTGGCTTTTCATTGTTTACTTTGTGTAACAGTGGAATACGGTATTTCGTTTCCCAACAATGGAATATAAGCAAAGGATCTGTTTTGCGGGCTCCAACAATAACCGAATATGAAGAAACATTCGGTGTTTTTTTAAAAACATCGGTGTGTTAGTGTGTTTTGTTGTCTTAACACGATTTGACTCCATGGCATTTAATTTATTTGTTTCCATTGTTTAAGTTGTTCAACAATCGTTTTATAACGTTAAAATATCGGTTCAATCGGTAACACGTGGCTTTTTTTTGTTTACATTGTGCAACAATGAAATACTGTATTTCGTTGCCCAACAACGGAACATAAGCAAAGGATCGGTTTTGCGGGCTCCAACAATAACCGAATATGAATAAACATTCGCTGTTTTGTTAAAAACGTCGGATTGTTAGTTTGCTTTGTTGTCCTAAAACACTGCGACTCCATGGAATTTAATTTATTTGTTTCCTTTGTTTAAGTTGTTGAACAATCGGTTTATAAAGTCAAAATATAGGTTCAATCGGTAACACGTGGCTTTTTTTTGTTTACATTGTGCAACAATGGAATACTGTATTTCGTTGACCAACAATGGAATATAAGCAAAGGATCTGTTTTGCGGGCTCCAACAATAACCGAATATGAAGAAACATTCGGTGTTTTGTTAAAAACGTCGGTTTGTTAGTTTGCTTTGTTGTCCTAACACACTAAGACTCCATGGCATTTAGTTTATTTGTTTCCATTGTTTAAGTGGTTCACAAATCGGCTTATAACGTTAAAATATAGGTTCAATCGGTAACACGTGTCTTTTTTTGTTTACATTGTGCAACAATGGAATACTGTATTTCGTTGCCCAACAATGGAATATAAGCAAAGGATCTGTTTTGCGGGCTCCAACAGTAACCGAATATGAAGAAACATTCGGTGTTATTTTTAAAAACGTCGGTCTGTTAGTGTGCTTTGTTGTCTTAACACGATTTAACTCCATGGCATTTAATTTTTTTGTTTCCATTGTTTAAGTGGTTCAAAAATCGGCTTATAACGTAAAAATATCGGTTCAATCGGTAACACGTGTCTTTTTTTTGTTTACATTGTGCAACAATGGAATACTGTATTTCGTTGCCCAACAATGGAATATAAGCAAAGGATCGGTTTTGCGAGCTCCAACAATAACCGAATATGAAGAAACATTCGGTGTTTTGTTAAAAACGTCGGTTTGTTAGTTTGCTTTGTTGTCGTAACACACTGAGACTCCATGGAATTTAATTTTTTTGTTTCCATTGTTTAAGTTGTTCAACAATCGGTTCATAACGTTAAAATATCGGTTTAATCGGCAACACGTGGCTTTTCTTTGTTTACTTTGTGCAACAATTGAATACGGTATTTCGTTGACCAACAATGGAATATAAGCAAAGGATCGGTTTTGCGGGCTCCAACAATATCCGAATATGAAGAAACATTCGGTGTTTTTTTTAAAAAACGTCGGTCTGTTAGTGTGCTTTGTTGTCTTAACACGATTTAACTCCATGGCGTTTAATTTTTTTTGTTTCCTTTGTTTAAGTGGTTCAAAAATCGGCTTATAACGTTAAAATATCGGTTCAATCGGTAACACATGGCTTTTCTTTGTTTACATTGTGCAACAATGGAATACGGTATTTCGTTGCCCAACAATGGAATATAAGCAAAGGATCGGTTTTGCGGCCTCCAACAATAACCGAATATGAAGAAAGATTCGGTGTTTTGTTAAAAACGTCGGTTTGTTAGTTTGCTTTGTTGTCCTAACACACTAAGACTCCATGGCATTTAGTTTATTTGTTTCCATTGTTTAAGTGGTTCACAAATCGGCTTATAACGTTAAAATATAGGTTCAATCGGTAACACGTGGCTTTTTTTTGTTTACATTGTGCAACAATGGAATACTGTATTTTGTTGCCCAACAATAGAATATAAGCAAAGGATCTGTTTTGCGGGTTCCAACAATAACCGAATATGAAGAAACATTCGGGGATTTGTTAAAAACGTCGTTTTGAGAGTTTGCTTTGTTGTCCTAACACACTGAGACTCCATGGAATTTAATTTTTTTGTTTCCATTGTTTAAGTTGTTCAACAATCGGTTTATAACATAAAAATATCTGTTCAATCGGTAACACGTGGCTTTTCTTTGTTTACTTTGTGCAACAATGGAATACGGTATATCGTTGCCCAACAATGGAATATAAGCAAAGGATCGTTTTTGCGGGCTCCAACAATAACCGAATATGAAGAAACATTCGGTGTTTTGTTAAAAACGTCGGTTTGTTAGTTTGCTTTGTTGTCCTAAAACACTGCGACTTCATGGATTTTAATTTATTTGTTTCCATTGTTTAAGTTGTTCAACAATCGGTTCATAACGTTAAAATATCGGATCAATCGGTAACACGTGGCTTTTCATTGTTTACTTTGTGTAACAATTGAATACGGTATTTCGTTTCCCAACAATGGAATATAAGCAAAGGATCGGTTTTGCGGGCTCCAACAATAACCGAATATGAAGAAACATTCGGTGTTTTTTTAAAAACATCGGTCTGTTAGTGTGCTTTGTTGTCCTAAAGCACTGCGACTCCATGGCATTTAATTTATTTGTTTCCATTGTTTAAGTTGTTCAACAATCGGTTTATCACGTTAAAATATCGGTTCAATCGGCAACACGTGGCTTTTTTTGTTTACATTGTGCAACAATGAAATACTGTATTTCGTTGCCCAACAACGGAATATAAGCAAAGGATCGGTTTTGCGGGCTCCAACAATAACCGAATGTGAATAAACATTCGGTGTTTTGTTAAAAACGTCGTTTTGATAGTTTGCTTTGTTGTCCTAACACACTGAGACTCCATGGAATTTAATTTATTTGTTTCCATTGTTTAAGTTGTTCAACAATCGGTTTATAACATTAAAATATCTGTTCAATCGGTAACACGTGGCTTTTCTTTGTTTACTTTGTGCAACAATGGAATACGGTATATCGTTGGCCAACAATGGAATATAAGCAAAGGATCGGTTTTGCGGGCTCCAACAATAACCGAATATGAAGAAACATTCGGTGCTTTGTTAAAAACGTC
Source organism: Maratus speciosus (assembly GCA_963932465.1). NCBI lineage: Eukaryota > Metazoa > Arthropoda > Arachnida > Araneae > Salticidae > Maratus > Maratus speciosus. The sequence continues at coordinate 550,296 of CAWVRF010001084.1, forward strand.
GGTTTGTTAGTTTGCTTTGTTGTCCTAAAACACTGCGACTCCATGGAATTTAATTTATTTGTTTCCATTGTTTAAGTTGTTCAACAATCGGTTTATAACGTTAAAATGCCGGTTCAATCGGTAACACATGGCTTTTCTTTGTTTACATTGTGCAATAATGGAATACGGTATTTCGTTGCCCAACAATGGAGTATAAGCAAAGGATCGGTTTTGCGGGCTCCAACAATAACCGAATATGAAGAGACATTCGGTGTTTTGCTAAAAACGTCGGTTTGTTAGTTTGCTTTGTTGTCCTAAAGCACTGCGACTCCATGGCATTTAATTTATTTGTTTCCATTGTTTAAGTTGTTCAACAATCGGTTTATAACGATAAAATATCTGTTCAATCGGTAACACGTGGCTTTTCTTTGTTTTCTTTGTGCAACAATGGAATACGGTATATCGTTTCCCAACAATGGAATATAAGCAAAGGATCGGTTTTGCGGGCTCCAACAATAACCGAATATTAAGAAACATTCGGTGTTTTGTTAAAAAGGTCGGATTGTTAGTTTGCTTTGTTGTCCTAAAACACTGCGACTCCATGGAATTTAATTTATTTGTTTCCATTGTTTATGTTGTTCAACAATTGGTTTATAACGTTAAAATATTGGTTTAATCGGCAACACGTGGCTTTTCTTTGTTTACTTTGTGCAACAATTGAATACGGTATTTCGTTGACCAACAATGGAATATAAGCAAAGGATCGGTTTTGCGGGGTCCAACAATATCCGAATATGAAGAAACATACGGTGATTTTTTAAAAACGTCGGTCTGTTAGTGTGCTTTGTTGTCTTAACACGATTTAACTCCATGGCGTTTAATTGTTTTATTTCCATTGTTTAAGTGGTTCAAAAATCGGCTTATAACGTAAAAATATCGGTTCAATCGTTAATACATGGCTTTTCTTTGTTTACATTGTGCAACAATGGAATACGGTATTTCGTTGCCCAACAATGGAATATAAGCAAAGGATTGGTTTTGCGGCCTCCAACAACAACCGAATATGAAGAAAGATTCGGTGTTTTGTTAAAAACGTCGGTTTGTTAGTTTGCTTTGTTGTCCTAACACACTGAGACTCCATGGAATTTAATTTTTTTGTTTCCATTGTTTAAGTTGTTCAACAATCGGTTGATAACATAAAAATATCTGTTCAATCGGTAACACGTGGCTTTTCTTTGTTTACTTTGTGCAACAATGGAATACGGTATATCGTTGCCCAACAATGGAATATAAGCAAAGGATCGTTTTTGCGGACTCCAACAATAACCAAATATGAAGAAACATTCGGTGTTTTGTTAAAAACGTCGGTTTGTTAGTTTGATTGTTGTCCTAAAACACTGCGACTCCATGGAATTTAATTTATTTGTTTCCATTGTTTAAGTTGTTGAACAATCGGTTTATAACGTTAAAATATAGGTTCAATCGCTAACACGTGGCTTTTTTTTGTTTACATTGTGCAACAATGGAATACTGTATTTCGTTGCCCAACAATGGAATATAAGCAAAGGATCTGTTTTGCGGGCTCCAACAACAACCGAATATGAAGAAACATTCGGTGTTCTTTTTAAAAACGTCGGTCTGTTAGTGTGCTTTGTTGTCTTAACACGATTTAACTCCATGGCGTTTAATTTTTTTGTTTCCATTGTTTCAGTGGTTCAAAAATCGTTTTATAACGTTAAAATATCTGTTCAATCGGTAACACGTGGCTTTTCTTTGTTTACTTTGTGGAACAATGAAATACTGTATTTCGTTGCCCATCAACGGAATATAAGCAAAGGATCGGTTTTGCGGCCTCCAACAATAACGGAATACGAAGAAAGATTCGGTGTTTTGTTAAAAACGTCGGATTGTTAGTTTGCTTTGTTGTCCTAAAACACTGCGACTCCATGGAATTTAATTTATTTGTTTCCTTTGTTTAAGTTGTTGAACAATCGGTTTATAACGTTAAAATATAGGTTCAATCGCTAACACGTGGCTTTTTTTTGTTTACATTGTGCAACAATGGAATACTGTATTTCGTTGCCCAACAATGGAATATAAGCAAAGGATCTGTTTTGCGGGCTCCAACAATAAATGAATATGAAGAAACATTCGGTGTTTTGTTAAAAACGTCGGTTTGTTAGTTTGCTTTGTTGTCCTAACACACTACGACTCCATTGAATTTAATTTATTTGTTTCCATTGTTTAAGTTGTTCAACAATTGGTTTATAACGTTAAAATATTGGTTTAATCGGCAACACGTGGCTTTTCTTTGTTTACTTTGTGCAACAATTGAATACGGTATTTCGTTGACCAACAATGGAATATAAGCAAAGGATAGGTTTTGCGGGCTCCAACAATATCCGAATATGAAGAAACATTCGGTGTTTTTTTTAAAAACGTCGGTCTGTTAGTGTGCTTTGTTGTCTTAACACGATTTAACTCCATGGCGTTTAATTTTTTTTGTTTCCATTGTTTAAGTGGTTCAAAAATCGGCTTATAACGTTAAAATATCGGTTCAATCCGTAACACATGGCTTTTCTTTGTTTACATTGTGCAACAATGGAATACGGTATTTCGTTGCCCAACAATGGAATATAAGCAAAGGATCGGTTTTTCGGCCTCCAACAATAACCGAATATGAAGAAGGATTCGGTGTTTTGATGAAAACGTCGGTTTGTTAGTTTGCTTTGTTGTCCTAACACACTAAGTCTCCATGGCATTTAGTTTAGTTGTTTCCATTGTTTAAGTGGTTCACAAATCGGCTTATAACGTTAAAATATAGGTTCAATCGGTAACACGTGGCTTTTTTTTGTTTACATTGTGCAACAATGGAATACTGTATTTCGTTGCCCAACAATAGAAAATAAGCAAAGGGTCTGTTTTGCGGGCTCCAACAATAACCGAATATGAAGAAACATTCGGTGATTTGTTAAAAACGTCGTTTTGATAGTTTGCTTTGTTGTCCTAACACACTGAGACTCCATGGAATTTAATTTTTTTGTTTCCATTGTTTAAGTTGTTCAAATATCGGTTTATAACATAAAAATATCTGTTCAATCGGTAACACGTGGCTTTTCTTTGTTTACTTTGTGCAACAATGGAATACGGTATATCGTTTCCCAACAATGGAATATAAGCAAAGGATCGTTTTTGCGGACTCCAACAATAACCGAATATGAAGAAACATTCGGTGTTTTGTTAAAAACGTCGGTTTGTTAGTTTGCTTTGTTGTCCTAAAACACTGCGACTTCATGGAATTTAATTTATTTGTTTCCATTGTTTAAGTTGTTCAACAATCGGTTTATAACGTTAAAATATCGTTTCAATCGGTAACACGTGGCTTTTCATTGTTTACTTTGTGTAACAATGGAATACGGTATTTCGTTTCCCAACAATGGAATATAAGCAAAGGATCGGTTTTGCGGACTCCAACAATAACCGAATATAAAGAAACATTCGGTGTTTTTTTAAAAACATCGGTGTGTTAGTGTGTTTTGTTGTCTTAACACGATTTGACTCCATGGCATTTAATTTATTTGTTTCCATTGTTTAAGTTGTTCAACAATCGTTTTATAACGTTAAAATATCGGTTCAATCGGTAACACGTGGTTTTTTTTTTGTTTACATTGTGCAACAATGAAATACTGTATTTCGTTGCCCAACAACGGAACATAAGCAAAGGATCGGTTTTGCGGGCTCCAACAATAACCGAATATGAATAAACATTCGCTGTTTTGTTAAAAACGTCGGATTGTTAGTTTGCTTTGTTGTCCTAAAACACTGCGACTCCATGGAATTTAATTTATTCGTTTCCTTTGTTTAAGTTGTTGAACAATCGGTTTATAAAGTTAAAATATAGGTTCAATCGGTAACACGTGGCTTTTTTTTGTTTACATTGTGCAACAATGGAATACTGTATTTCGTTGACCAACAATGGAATATAAGCAAAGGATCTGTTTTGCGGGCTCCAACAATAACCGAATATGAAGAAACATTCGGTGTTTTGTTAAAAACGTCGGTTTGTTAGTTTGCTTTGTTGTCCTAACACACTAAGACTCCATGGCATTTAGTTTATTTGTTTCCATTGTTTAAGTGGTTCACAAATCGGCTTATAACGTTAAAATATAGGTTCAATCGGTAACACATGGCTTTTCTTTGTTTACATTGTGCAACAATGGAATACGGTATTTCGTTGCCCAACAATGGAATATAAGCAAAGGATCGGTTTTGCGGGCTCCAACAATATCCGAATATGAAGAAACATTCGGTGTTTTTTTTAAAAACGTCGGTCTGTTAGTGTGCTTTGTTGTCTTAACACGATTTAACTCCATGGCGTTTAATTTTTTTTGTTTCCTTTGTTTAAGTGGTTCAAAAATCGGCTTATAACGTTAAAATATCGGTTCAATCGGTAACACATGGCTTTTCTTTGTTTACATTGTGCAACAATGGAATACGGTATTTCGTTGCCCAACAATGGAATATAAGCAAAGGATCGGTTTTGCGGCCTCCATCAATAACCGAATATGAAGAAAGATTCGGTGTTTTGTTAAAAACGTCGGTTTGTAAGTTTGCTTTGTTGTCCTAACACACTAAGACTCCATGGCATTTAGTTTATTTGTTTCCATTGTTTAAGTGGTTCACAAATCGGCTTATAACGTTAAAATATAGGTTCAATCGGTAACACGTGGCTTTTTTTTTGTTTACATTGTGCAACAATGGAATACTGTATTTCGTTGCCCAACAATGGAATATAAGCAAAGGATCTGTTTTGCGGGCTCCAACAACAACCGAATATGAAGAAACATTCGGTGTTCTTTTTAAAAACGTCGGTCTGTTAGTGTGCTTTGTTGTCTTAACACGATTTAACTCCATGGCGTTTAATTTTTTTGTTTCCATTGTTTAAGTGGTTCAAAAATCGGCTTATAACGTAAAAATATCGGTTCAATCGGTAACACATGGCTTTTCTTTGTTTACATTGTGCAACAATGGAATACGGTATTTCGTTGCCCAACAATGGAATATAAGCAAAGGATCGGTTTTGCGGCCTCCAACAATAACCGAATATGAAGAAGGATTCGGTGTTTTGTTAAAAACGTCGTTTTGATAGTTTGCTTTGTTGTCCTAACACACTGAGACTCCATGGAATTTAATTTTTTTGTTTCCATTGTTTAAGTTGTTCAACAATCGGTTTATAACATAAAAATATCTGTTCAATCGGTAACACGTGGCTTTTCATTGTTTACTTTGTGTAACAGTGGAATACGGTATTTCGTTTCCCAACAATGGAATATAAGCAAAGGATCTGTTTTGCGGGCTCCAACAATAACCGAATATGAAGAAACATTCGGTGTTTTTTTAAAAACATCGGTGTGTTAGTGTGTTTTGTTGTCTTAACACGATTTGACTCCATGGCATTTAATTTATTTGTTTCCATTGTTTAAGTTGTTCAACAATCGTTTTATAACGTTAAAATATCGGTTCAATCGGTAACACGTGGCTTTTTTTTGTTTACATTGTGCAACAATGAAATACTGTATTTCGTTGCCCAACAACGGAACATAAGCAAAGGATCGGTTTTGCGGGCTCCAACAATAACCGAATATGAATAAACATTCGCTGTTTTGTTAAAAACGTCGGATTGTTAGTTTGCTTTGTTGTCCTAAAACACTGCGACTCCATGGAATTTAATTTATTTGTTTCCTTTGTTTAAGTTGTTGAACAATCGGTTTATAAAGTCAAAATATAGGTTCAATCGGTAACACGTGGCTTTTTTTTGTTTACATTGTGCAACAATGGAATACTGTATTTCGTTGACCAACAATGGAATATAAGCAAAGGATCTGTTTTGCGGGCTCCAACAATAACCGAATATGAAGAAACATTCGGTGTTTTGTTAAAAACGTCGGTTTGTTAGTTTGCTTTGTTGTCCTAACACACTAAGACTCCATGGCATTTAGTTTATTTGTTTCCATTGTTTAAGTGGTTCACAAATCGGCTTATAACGTTAAAATATAGGTTCAATCGGTAACACGTGTCTTTTTTTGTTTACATTGTGCAACAATGGAATACTGTATTTCGTTGCCCAACAATGGAATATAAGCAAAGGATCTGTTTTGCGGGCTCCAACAGTAACCGAATATGAAGAAACATTCCGTGTTCTTTTTAAAAACGTCGGTCTGTTAGTGTGCTTTGTTGTCTTAACACGATTTAACTCCATGGCATTTAATTTTTTTGTTTCCATTGTTTAAGTGGTTCAAAAATCGGCTTATAACGTAAAAATATCGGTTCAATCGGTAACACGTGTCTTTTTTTTGTTTACATTGTGCAACAATGGAATACTGTATTTCGTTGCCCAACAATGGAATATAAGCAAAGGATCGGTTTTGCGAGCTCCAACAATAACCGAATATGAAGAAACATTCGGTGTTTTGTTAAAAACGTCGGTTTGTTAGTTTGCTTTGTTGTCGTAACACACTGAGACTCCATGGAATTTAATTTTTTTGTTTCCATTGTTTAAGTTGTTCAACAATCGGTTCATAACGTTAAAATATCGGTTTAATCGGCAACACGTGGCTTTTCTTTGTTTACTTTGTGCAACAATTGAATACGGTATTTCGTTGACCAACAATGGAATATAAGCAAAGGATCGGTTTTGCGGGCTCCAACAATATCCGAATATGAAGAAACATTCGGTGTTTTTTTTAAAAAACGTCGGTCTGTTAGTGTGCTTTGTTGTCTTAACACGATTTAACTCCATGGCGTTTAATTTTTTTTGTTTCCTTTGTTTAAGTGGTTCAAAAATCGGCTTATAACGTTAAAATATCGGTTCAATCGGTAACACATGGCTTTTCTTTGTTTACATTGTGCAACAATGGAATACGGTATTTCGTTGCCCAACAATGGAATATAAGCAAAGGATCGGTTTTGCGGCCTCCAACAATAACCGAATATGAAGAAAGATTCGGTGTTTTGTTAAAAACGTCGGTTTGTTAGTTTGCTTTGTTGTCCTAACACACTAAGACTCCATGGCATTTAGTTTATTTGTTTCCATTGTTTAAGTGGTTCACAAATCGGCTTATAACGTTAAAATATAGGTTCAATCGGTAACACGTGGCTTTTTTTTGTTTACATTGTGCAACAATGGAATACTGTATTTTGTTGCCCAACAATAGAATATAAGCAAAGGATCTGTTTTGCGGGTTCCAACAATAACCGAATATGAAGAAACATTCGGGGATTTGTTAAAAACGTCGTTTTGAGAGTTTGCTTTGTTGTCCTAACACACTGAGACTCCATGGAATTTAATTTTTTTGTTTCCATTGTTTAAGTTGTTCAACAATCGGTTTATAACATAAAAATATCTGTTCAATCGGTAACACGTGGCTTTTCTTTGTTTACTTTGTGCAACAATGGAATACGGTATATCGTTGCCCAACAATGGAATATAAGCAAAGGATCGTTTTTGCGGGCTCCAACAATAACCGAATATGAAGAAACATTCGGTGTTTTGTTAAAAACGTCGGTTTGTTAGTTTGCTTTGTTGTCCTAAAACACTGCGACTTCATGGATTTTAATTTATTTGTTTCCATTGTTTAAGTTGTTCAACAATCGGTTCATAACGTTAAAATATCGGATCAATCGGTAACACGTGGCTTTTCATTGTTTACTTTGTGTAACAATTGAATACGGTATTTCGTTTCCCAACAATGGAATATAAGCAAAGGATCGGTTTTGCGGGCTCCAACAATAACCGAATATGAAGAAACATTCGGTGTTTTTTTAAAAACATCGGTCTGTTAGTGTGCTTTGTTGTCCTAAAGCACTGCGACTCCATGGCATTTAATTTATTTGTTTCCATTGTTTAAGTTGTTCAACAATCGGTTTATCACGTTAAAATATCGGTTCAATCGGCAACACGTGGCTTTTTTTGTTTACATTGTGCAACAATGAAATACTGTATTTCGTTGCCCAACAACGGAATATAAGCAAAGGATCGGTTTTGCGGGCTCCAACAATAACCGAATGTGAATAAACATTCGGTGTTTTGTTAAAAACGTCGTTTTGATAGTTTGCTTTGTTGTCCTAACACACTGAGACTCCATGGAATTTAATTTATTTGTTTCCATTGTTTAAGTTGTTCAACAATCGGTTTATAACATTAAAATATCTGTTCAATCGGTAACACGTGGCTTTTCTTTGTTTACTTTGTGCAACAATGGAATACGGTATATCGTTGGCCAACAATGGAATATAAGCAAAGGATCGGTTTTGCGGGCTCCAACAATAACCGAATATGAAGAAACATTCGGTGCTTTGTTAAAAACGTCGGTTTGTTAGTTTGCTTTGTTGTCCTAAAACACTGCGACTCCATGGAATTTAATTTATTTGTTTCCATTGTTTAAGTTGTTCAACAATCGGTTTATAACGTTAAAATGCCGGTTCAATCGGTAACACATGGCTTTTCTTTGTTTACATTGTGCAATAATGGAATACGGTATTTCGTTGCCCAACAATGGAGTATAAGCAAAGGATCGGTTTTGCGGGCTCCAACAATAACCGAATATGAAGAGACATTCGGTGTTTTGCTAAAAACGTCGGTTTGTTAGTTTGCTTTGTTGTCCTAAAGCACTGCGACTCCATGGCATTTAATTTATTTGTTTCCATTGTTTAAGTTGTTCAACAATCGGTTTATAACGATAAAATATCTGTTCAATCGGTAACACGTGGCTTTTCTTTGTTTTCTTTGTGCAACAATGGAATACGGTATATCGTTTCCCAACAATGGAATATAAGCAAAGGATCGGTTTTGCGGGCTCCAACAATAACCGAATATTAAGAAACATTCGGTGTTTTGTTAAAAAGGTCGGATTGTTAGTTTGCTTTGTTGTCCTAAAACACTGCGACTCCATGCAATTTAATTTATTTGTTTCCATTGTTTATGTTGTTCAACAATTGGTTTATAACGTTAAAATATTGGTTTAATCGGCAACACGTGGCTTTTCTTTGTTTACTTTGTGCAACAATTGAATACGGTATTTCGTTGACCAACAATGGAATATAAGCAAAGGATCGGTTTTGCGGGGTCCAACAATATCCGAATATGAAGAAACATACGGTGATTTTTTAAAAACGTCGGTCTGTTAGTGTGCTTTGTTGTCTTAACACGATTTAACTCCATGGCGTTTAATTGTTTTATTTCCATTGTTTAAGTGGTTCAAAAATCGGCTTATAACGTAAAAATATCGGTTCAATCGTTAATACATGGCTTTTCTTTGTTTACATTGTGCAACAATGGAATACGGTATTTCGTTGCCCAACAATGGAATATAAGCAAAGGATTGGTTTTGCGGCCTCCAACAACAACCGAATATGAAGAAAGATTCGGTGTTTTGTTAAAAACGTCGGTTTGTTAGTTTGCTTTGTTGTCCTAACACACTGAGACTCCATGGAATTTAATTTTTTTGTTTCCATTGTTTAAGTTGTTCAACAATCGGTTGATAACATAAAAATATCTGTTCAATCGGTAACACGTGGCTTTTCTTTGTTTACTTTGTGCAACAATGGAATACGGTATATCGTTGCCCAACAATGGAATATAAGCAAAGGATCGTTTTTGCGGACTCCAACAATAACCAAATATGAAGAAACATTCGGTGTTTTGTTAAAAACGTCGGTTTGTTAGTTTGATTGTTGTCCTAAAACACTGCGACTCCATGGAATTTAATTTATTTGTTTCCATTGTTTAAGTTGTTCAACAATCGGTTTATAACGTTAAAATATCGGTTCAATCGGTAACACGTGGCTTTTCATTGTTTACTTTGTGTAACAATGGAATACGGTATTTCATTTCCCAACAATGGAATATAAGCAAAGGATCGGTTTTGCGGGCTCCAAAAATAGCCGAATATGAAGAAACATTCGGTGTTTTTTTAAAAACATCGGTGTGTTAGTGTGCTTTGTTGTCTTAACACGATTTGACTCAATGGCATTTAATTTATTTGTTTCCATTGTTTAAGTTGTTCAACAATCGTTTTATAACGTTAAAATATCTGTTCAATCGGTAACACGTGGCTTTTCTTTGTTTACTTTGTGGAACAATGAAATACTGTATTTCGTTGCCCATCAACGGAATATAAGCAAAGGATCGGTTTTGCGGCCTCCAACAATAACTGAATACGAAGAAAGATTCGGTGTTTTGTTAAAAACGTCGGATTGTTAGTTTGCTTTGTTGTCCTAAAACACTGCGACTCCATGGAATTTAATTTATTTGTTTCCATTGTTTAAGTTGTTGAACAATCGGTTTATAACGTTAAAATATAGGTTCAATCGCTAACACGTGGCTTTTTTTTGTTTACATTGTGCAACAATGGAATACTGTATTTCGTTGCCCAACAATGGAATATAAGCAAAGGATCTGTTTTGCGGGCTCCAACAACAACCGAATATGAAGAAACATTCGGTGTTCTTTTTAAAAACGTCGGTCTGTTAGTGTGCTTTGTTGTCTTAACACGATTTAACTCCATGGCGTTTAATTTTTTTGTTTCCATTGTTTAAGTGGTTCAAAAATCGGCTTATAACGTAAAAATATCGGTTCAATCGGTAACACATGGCTTTTCTTTGTTTACATTGTGCAACAATGGAATACGGTATTTCGTTGCCCAACAATGGAATATAAGCAAAGGATCGGTTTTGCGGCCTCCAACAATAACCGAATATGAAGAAGGATTCGGTGTTTTGTTAAAAACGTCGTTTTGATAGTTTGCTTTGTTGTCCTAACACACTGAGACTCCATGGAATTTAATTTTTTTGTTTCCATTGTTTAAGTTGTTCAACAATCGGTTTATAACATAAAAATATCTGTTCAATCGGTAACACGTGGCTTTTCATTGTTTACTTTGTGTAACAGTGGAATACGGTATTTCGTTTCCCAACAATGGAATATAAGCAAAGGATCGGTTTTGCGGGCTCCAACAATAACCGAATATGAAGAAACATTCGGTGTTTTTTTAAAAACATCGGTGTGTCAGTGTGTTTTGTTGTCTTAACACGATTTGACTCCATGGCATTTAATTTATTTGTTTCCATTGTTTAAGTTGTTCAACAATCGTTTTATAACGTTAAAATATCTGTTCAATCGGTAACACGTGGCTTTTCTTTGTTTACTTTGTGGAACAATGAAATACTGTATTTCGTTGCCCATCAACGGAATATAAGCAAAGGATCGGTTTTGCGGCCTCCAACAATAACGGAATACGAAGAAAGATTCGGTGTTTTGTTAAAAACGTCGGATTGTTAGTTTGCTTTGTTGTCCTAAAACACTGCGACTCCATGGAATTTAATTTATTTGTTTCCTTTGTTTAAGTTGTTGAACAATCGGTTTATAACGTTAAAATATAGGTTCAATCGCTAACACGTGGCTTTTTTTTGTTTACATTGTGCAACAATGGAATACTGTATTTCGTTGCCCAACAATGGAATATAAGCAAAGGATCTGTTTTGCGGGCTCCAACAATAAATGAATATGAAGAAACATTCGGTGTTTTGTTAAAAACGTCGGTTTGTTAGTTTGCTTTGTTGTCCTAACACACTACGACTCCATTGAATTTAATTTATTTGTTTCCATTGTTTAAGTTGTTCAACAATTGGTTTATAACGTTAAAATATTGGTTTAATCGGCAACACGTGGCTTTTCTTTGTTTACTTTGTGCAACAATTGAATACGGTATTTCGTTGACCAACAATGGAATATAAGCAAAGGATAGGTTTTGCGGGCTCCAACAATATCCGAATATGAAGAAACATTGGGTGTTTTTTTTAAAAACGTCGGTCTGTTAGTGTGCTTTGTTGTCTTAACACGATTTAACTCCATGGCGTTTAATTTTTTTTGTTTCCATTGTTTAAGTGGTTCAAAAATCGGCTTATAACGTTAAAATATCGGTTCAATCCGTAACACATGGCTTTTCTTTGTTTACATTGTGCAACAATGGAATACGGTATTTCGTTGCCCAACAATGGAATATAAGCAAAGGATCGGTTTTGCGGCCTCCAACAATAACCGAATATGAAGAAAGATTCGGTGTTTTGTTAAAAACGTCGGTTTGTTAGTTTGCTTTGTTGTCCTAACACACTAAGACTCCATGGCATTTAGTTTATTTGTTTCCATTGTTTAAGTGGTTCACAAATCGGCTTATAACGTTAAAATATAGGTTCAATCGGTAACACGTGGATTTTGTTTGTTTACATTGAGCAACAATGGAATACTGTATTTCGTTGACCAACAATGGAATATAAGCAAAGGATCTGTTTTGCGGGCTCCAACAATAACCGAATATGAAGAAACATTCGGTGATTTGTTAAAAACGTCGTTTTGAGAGTTTGCTTTGTTGTCCTAACACACTGAGACTCCATGGAATTTAATTTTTTTGTTTCCATTGTTTAAGTTGTTCAACAATCGGTTTATAACATTAAAATATCTGTTCAATCGGTAACACGTGGCTTTTCTTTGTTTACTTTGTGCAACAATGGAATACGGTATATCGTTGGCCAACAATGGAATATAAGAAAAGGATCGGTTTTAGGGGCTCCAACAATAACCGAATATGAAGAAACATTCGGTGTTTTGTTAAAAACGTCGGATTGTTAGTTTGCTTTCTTGTCCTAAAACACTGCGACTCCATGGAATTTAATTTATTTGTTTCCTTTGTTTAAGTTGTTGAACAATCGGTTTATAAAGTTAAAATATAGGTTCAATCGGTAACACGTGGCTTTTTTTTGTTTACATTGTGCAACAATGGAATACTGTATTTCGTTGCCCAACAATGGAATATAAGCAAAGGATCGGGTTTGCGGGCTCCAACAATAACCGAATATGAAGAAACATTCGGTGTTTTGTTAAAAACGTCGGTTTGTTAGTTTGCTTTGTTGTCCTACAACACTGCGACTCCATGGAATTTAATTTATTTGTTTCCATTGTTTAAGTTGTTCAACAATTGGTTTATAACGTTAAAATATTGGTTTAATCGGCAACACGTGGCTTTTCTTTGTTTACTTTGTGCAACAATTGAATGCGGTATTTCGTTGACCAACAATGGAATATAAGCAAAGGATCGGTTTTGCGGGCTCCAACAATATCCGAATATGAAGAAACATTCGGTGTTTTTTTTTAAAAACGTCGGTCTGTTAGTGTGCTTTGTTGTCTTAACACGATTTAACTCCATGGCGTTTAATTTTTTTTGTTTCCATTGTTTAAGTGGTTCAAAAATCGGCTTATAACGTTAAAATATCAGTTCAATCGGTAACACATGGCTTTTCTTTGTTTACATTGTGCAACAATGGAATACGGTATTTCGTTGCCCAACAATGGAATATAAGCAAAGGATCGGTTTTGCGGCCTCCAACAATAACCGAATATGAAGAAAGATTCGGTGTTTTGTTAAAAACGTCGGTTTGTTAGTTTGCTTTGTTGTCCTAACACACTAAGACTCCATGGCATTTAGTTTATTTGTTTCCATTGTTTAAGTGGTTCACAAATCGGCTTATAACGTTAAAATATAGGTTCAATCGGTAACACGTGGCTTTTTTTTGTTTACATTGTGCAACAATGGAATACTGTATTTCGTTGCCCAACAATGGAATATAAGCAAAGGATCTGTTTTGCGGGCTCCAACAATAACCGAATATGAAGAAACATTCGGTGATTTGTTAAAAACGTCGCTTTGAGAGTTTGCTTTGTTGTCCTGACACACTGAGACTCCATGGAATTTAATTTTTTTGTTTCCATTGTTTAAGTTGTTCAACAATCGGTTTATAACATAAAAATATCTGTTCAATCGGTAACACGTGGCTTTTCTTTGTTTACTTTGTGCAACAATGGAATACGGTATATCGTTGCCCAACAATGGAATATAAGCAAAGGATCGTTTTTGCGGACTCCAACAATAACCGAATATGAAGAAACATTCGGTGTTTTGTTAAAAACGTCGGTTTGTTAGTTTGCTTTGTTGTCCTAAAACACTGCGACTTCATGGATTTTAATTTATTTGTTTCCATTGTTTAAGTTGTTCAACAATCGTTTTATAACGTTAAAATATCGGTTCAATCGGTAACACGTGGCTTTTCTTTGTTTACTTTGTGCAACAATGGAATACGGTATATCGTTGCCCAACAATGGAATATAAGCAAAGGATCGGTTTTGCGGGCTCCAACAATAACCGAATATGAAGAAACATTCGGTGTTTTTTTAAAAACATCGGTCTGTTAGTGTGCTTTGTTGTCTTAACACGATTTGACCTCATGGCATTTAATTTATTTGTTTCCATTGTTTAAGTTGTTCAACAATCGTTTTATAACGTTAAAATATCGGTTCAATCGGTAACACGTGGCTTTTTTTTGTTTACATTGTGCAACAATGAAATACTGTATTTCGTTGCCCAACAACGGAACATAAGCAAAGGATCGGTTTTGCGGGCTCCAACAATAACCGAATATGAAGAAACATTCGGTGTTTTGTTAAAAACGTCGGTTTGTTAGTTTGCTTTGTTGTCCTAACACACTACGACTCCATGGAATTTAATTTATTTGTTTCCATTGTTTAAGTTGTTCAACAATTGGTTTATAACGTTAAAATATAGGTTTAATCGGCAACACGTGGCTTTTCTTTTTTTACTTTGTGCAACAATTGAATACGGTATTTCGTTGACCAACAATGGAATATAAGCAAAGGATCGGTTTTGCGGCCTCCAACAATAACCGAATATGAAGAAAGATTCGGTGTTTTGTTAAAAACGTCGGTTTGTTAGTTTGCTTTGTTGTCCTAACACACTAAGACTCCATGGCATTTAGTTTATTTGTTTCCATTGTTTAAGTGGTTCACAAATCGGCTTATAACGTTAAAATATAGGTTCAATCGGTAACACGTGGCTTTTTTTTGTTTACATTGAGCAACAATGGAATACTGTATTTCGTTGACCAACAATGGAATATAAGCAAAGGATCTGTTTTGCGGGCTCCAACAATAACCGAATATGAAGAAACATTCGGTGATTTGTTAAAAACGTCGTTTTGAGAGTTTGCTTTGTTGTCCTAACACACTGAGACTCCATGGAATTTAATTTTTTTGTTTCCATTGTTTAAGTTGTTCAACAATCGGTTTATAACATTAAAATATCTGTTCAATCGGTAACACGTGGCTTTTATTTGTTTACTTTGTGCAACAATGGAATACGGTATATCGTTGGCCAACAATGGAATATAAGAAAAGGATCGGTTTTAGGGGCTCCAACAATAACCGAATATGAAGAAACATTCGGTGTTTTGTTAAAAACGTCGGATTGTTAGTTTGCTTTGTTGTCCTAAAACACTGCGACTCCATGGAATTTAATTTATTTGTTTCCTTTGTTTAAGTTGTTGAACAATCGGTTTATAAAGTTAAAATATAGGTTCAATCGGTAACACGTGACTGTTTTTTGTTTACATTGTGCAACAATGGAATACTGTATTTCGTTGCCCAACAATGGAATATAAGCAAAGGATCGGTTTTGCGGGCTACAACAATAACCGAATATGAAGAAACATTCGGTGTTTTTTTAAAAACGTCGGTTTGTTAGTTTGCTTTGTTGTCCTACAACACTGCGACTCCATGGAATTTAATTTATTTGTTTCCATTGTTTAAGTTGTTCAACAATTGGTTTATAACGTTAAAATATTGGTTTAATCGGCAACACGTGGCTTTTCTTTGTTTACTTTGTGCAACAATTGAATGCGGTATTTCGTTGACCAACAATGGAATATAAGCAAAGGATCGGTTTTGCGGGCTCCAACAATATCCGAATATGAAGAAACATTCGGTGTTTTTTTTAAAAACGTCGGTCTGTTAGTGTGCTTTGTTGTCTTAACACGATTTAACTCCATGGCGTTTAATTTTTTTTTGTTTCCATTGTTTAAGTGGTTCAAAAATCGGCTTATAACGTTAAAATATCGGTTCAATCGGTAACACATGGCTTTTCTTTGTTTACATTGTGCAACAATGGAATACGGTATTTCGTTGCCCAACAATGGAATATAAGCAAAGGATCGGTTTTGCGGCCTCCAACAATAACCGAATATGAAGAAAGATTCGGTGTTTTGTTAAAAACGTCGGTTTGTTAGTTTGCTTTGTTGTCCTAACACACTAAGACTCCATGGCATTTAGTTTATTTGTTTCCATTGTTTAAGTGGTTCATAAATCGGCTTATAACTTTAAAATATAGGTTCAATCGGTAACACGTGGCTTTTTTTTGTTTACATTGTGCAACAATGGAATACTGTATTTCGTTGCCCAACAATGGAATATAAGCAAAGGATCTGTTTTGCGGGCTCCAACAATAAACGAATATGAAGAAACATTCGGTGATTTGTTAAAAACGTCGTTTTGAGAGTTTGCTTTGTTGTCCTGACACACTGAGACTCCATGGAATTTAATTTTTTTGTTTCCATTGTTTAAGTTGTTCAACAATCAGTTTATAACATAAAAATATCTGTTCAATCGGTAACACGTGGCTTTTCATTGTTTACTTTGTGTAACAATGGAATACGGTATTTCGTTTCCCAACAATGGAATATAAGCAAAGGATCGGTTTTGCGGGCTCCAACAATAACCGAATATGAAGAAACATTCGGTGTTTTTTTAAAAACATCGGTGTGTTAGTGTGTTTTGTTGTCTTAACACGATTTGACTCCATGGCATTTAATTTATTTGTTTCCATTGTTTAAGTTGTTCAACAATCGTTTTATAACGTTAAAATATCGGTTCATTCGGTAACACGTGGCTTTTTTTTGTTTACTTTGTGCAACAATGAAATACTGTATTTCGTTGCCCAACAATGGAATATAAGCAAAGGATCTGTTTTGCGGGCTCCAACAATAACCGAATATGAAGAAACATTCGGTGTTTTGTTAAAAACGTCGGTTTGTTAGTTTGCTTTGTTGTCCTAACACACTAAGACTCCATGGCATTTAGTTTATTTGTTTCCATTGTTTAAGTGGTTCACAAATCGGCTTATAACGTTAAAATATAGGTTCAATCGGTAACACGTGTCTTTTTTTTGTTTACATTGTGCAACAATGGAATACTGTATTTCGTTGCCCAACAATGGAATATAAGCAAAGGATCTGTTTTGCGGGCTCCAACAATAACCGAATATGAAGAAACATTCGGTGTTCTTTTTAAAAACGTCGGTCTGTTAGTGTGCTTTGTTGTCTTAACACGATTTAACTCCATGGAGTTTAATTTTTTTGTTTCCATTGTTTAAGTGGTTCAAAAATCGGCTTATAACGTAAAAATATCGGTTCAATCGGTAACACATGGCTTTTCTTTGTTTACATTGTGCAACAATGGAATACGGTATTTCGTTGCCCAACAATGGAATATAAGCAAAGGATCGGTTTTGCGGCCTCCAACAATAACCGAATATGAAGAAGGATTCGGTGTTTTGTTAAAAACGTCGTTTTGATAGTTTGCTTTGTTGTCCTAACACACTGAGACTCCATGGAATTTAATTTTTTTGTTTCCATTGTTTAAGTTGTTCAACAATCGGTTTATAACATAAAAATATCTGTTCAATCGGTAACACGTGGCTTTTCTTTGTTTACTTTGTGCAACAATGGAATACGGTATATCATTGCCCAACAATGGAATATAAGCAAAGGATCGTTTTTGCGGACTCCAACAATAACCGAATATGAAGAAACATTCGGTGTTTTGTTAAAAACATCGGTTTGTTAGTTTGCTTTGTTGTCCTAAAACACTGCGACTTCATGGAATTTAATTTATTTGTTTCCATTGTTTAAGTTGTTCAACAATCGGTTTATAACGTTAAAATATCGGTTCAATCGGTAACACGTGGCTTTTCATTGTTTACTTTGTGTAACTATGGACTACGGTATTTCGTTTCCCAACAATGGAATATAAGCAAAGGATCGGTTTTGCGGGCTCCAACAATAACAGAATATGAAGAAACATTCGGTGTTTTTTTAGAAACATCGGTGTGTTAGTGTGTTTTGTTGTCTTAACACGATTTGACTCCATGGCATTTAATTTATTTGTTTCCATTGTTTCAGTTGTTCAACAATCGTTTTATAACGTTAAAATATCGGTTCAATCGGTAACACGTGGCTTTTTTTTGTTTACATTGTGCAACAATGAAATACTGTATTTCGTTGCCCAACAACGGAACATAAGCAAAGGATCGGTTTTGCGGGCTCCAACAATAACCGAATATGAATAAACATTCGCTGTTCTGTTAAAAACGTCGGATTGTTAGTTTGCTTTTTTGTCCTAACACACTACGACTCCATGGCATTTAGTTTATTTGTTTCCATTGTTTTAGTGGTTCAAAAATCGGCTTATAACGTTAAAATATAGGTTAGATCGGAAACACGTGGCTTTTTTTGTTTACATTGTGCAACAATGGAATACTGTATTTCGTTGCCCAACAATGGAATATAAGCAAAGGATCGGTTTTGCGAGCTCCAACAATAACCGAATATGAAGAAACATTCGGTGTTTTGTTAAAAACGTCGGTTTGTTAGTTTGCTTTGTTGTCCTACAACACTGCGACTCCATGGAATTTAATTTATTTGTTTCCATTGTTTAAGTTGTTCAACAATTGGTTTATAACGTTAAAATATTGGTTTAATCGGCAACACGTGGCTTTTCTTTGTTTACTTTGTGCAACAATTGAATACGGTATTTCGTTGACCAACAATGGAATATAAGCAAAGGATCGGTTTTGCGGGCTCCAACAATATCCGAATATGAAGAAACATTCGGTGTTTTTTTTAAAAACGTCGGTCTGTTAGTGTGTTTTGTTGTCTTAACACGATTTAACTCCATGGCGTTTAATTTTTTTTGTTTCCTTTGTTTAAGTGGTTCAAAAATCGGCTTATAACGTTAAAATATCGGTTCAATCGGTAACACATGGCTTTTCTTTGTTTACATTGTGCAACAATGGAATACGGTATTTCGTTGCCCAACAATGGAATATAAGCAAAGGATCGGTTTTGCGGCCTCCAACAATAACCGAATACGAAGAAAGATTCGGTGTTTTGTTAAAAACGTCGGTTTGTTAGTTTGCTTTCTTGTCCTAACACACTAAGACTCCATGGCATTTAGTTTATTTGTTTCCATTGTTTAAGTGGTTCACAAATCGGCTTATAACGTTAAAATATAGGTTCAATCGGTAACACGTGGCTTTTTTTTGTTTACATTGTGCAACAATGGAATACTGTATTTCGTTGCCCAACAATAGAATATAAGCAAAGGATCTGTTTTGCGGGCTCCAACAATAACCGAATATGAAGAAACATTCGGTGATTTGTTAAAAACGTCGTTTTGAGAGTTTGCTTTGTTGTCCTAACACACTGAGACTCCATGGAATTTAATTTTTTTGTTTCCATTGTTTAAGTTGTTCAACAATCGGTTTATAACATAAAAATATCTGTTCAATCGGTAACACGTGGCTTTTCTTTGTTTACTTTGTGCAACAATGGAATACGGTATATCATTGCCCAACAATGGAATATAAGCAAAGGATCGTTTTTGCGGGCTCCAACAATAACCGAATATGAAGAAACATTCGGTGTTTTTTTAAAAACATCGGTCTGTTAGTGTGCTTTGTTGTCTTAACACGATTTGACCTCATGGCATTTAATTTATTTGTTTCCATTGTTTAAGTTTTTCAACAATCGGTTTATCACGTTAAAATATCGGTTCAATCGGCAACACGTGGCTTTTTTTGTTTACATTGTGCAACAATGAAATACTGTATTTCGTTGCCCAACAACGGAATATAAGCAAAGGATCGGTTTTGCGGGCTCCAACAATAACCGAATGTGAATAAACATTCGGTGTTTTGTTAAAAACGTCGTTTTGATAGTTTCCTTTGTTGTCCGAACACACTGAGACTCCATGGAATTTAATTTATTTGTTTCCATTGTTTAAGTTGTTCAACAATCGGTTTATAACATTAAAATATCTGTTCAATCGGTAACACGTGGCTTTTCTTTGTCTACTTTGTGCAACAGTGGAATACGGTATATCGTTGGCCAACAATGGAATATAAGCAAAGGATCGGTTTTGCGGGCTCCAACAATAACCGAATATGAAGAAACATTCGTTGTTTTGTTAAAAACGTCGTTTTGATAGTTTGCTTTGTTGTCCTAACACACTGAGACTCCATGGAATTTAATTTATTTGTTTCTATTGTTTAAGTTGTTCAACAATCGGTTTATAACGTTAAAATGCCGGTTCAATCGGTAACACATGGCTTTTCTTTGTTTACATTGTGCAATAATGGAATACGGTATTTCGTTGCCCAACAATGGAGTATAAGCAAAGGATCGGTTTTGCGGGCTCCAACAATAACCGAATATGAAGAGACATTCGGTGTTTTGTTAAAAACGTCGGTTTGTTAGTTTGCTTTGTTGTCCTAAAGCACTGCGACTCCATGGCATTTAATTTATTTGTTTCCATTGTTTAAGTTGTTCAACAATCGGTTTATAACGATAAAATATCTGTTCAATCGGTAACACGTGGCTTTTGTTTGTTTACTTTGTGCAACAATGGAATACGGTATATCGTTTCCCAACAATGGAATATAAGCAAAGGATCGGTTTTGCGGGCTCCAACAATAACCGAATATTAAGAAACATTCGGTGTTTTGTTAAAAAGGTCGGATTGTTAGTTTGCTTTGTTGTCCTAAAACACTGCGACTCCATGGAATTTAATTTATTTGTTTCCATTGTTTATGTTGTTCAACAACTGGTTTATAACGTTAAAATATTGGTTTAATCGGCAACACGTGGCTTTTCTTTGTTTACTTTGTGCAACAATTGAATACGGTATTTCGTTGACCAACAATGGAATATAAGCAAAGGATCGGTTTTGCGGGGTCCAACAATATCCGAATATGAAGAAACATACGGTGATTTTTTAAAAACGTCGGTCTGTTAGTGTGCTTTGTTGTCTTAACACGATTTAACTCCATGGCGTTTAATTGTTTTGTTTCCATTGTTTAAGTGGTTCAAAAATCGGCTTATAACGTAAAAATGTCGGTTCAATCGGTAATACATGGCTTTTCTTTGTTTACATTGGGCAACAATGGAATACGGTATTTCGTTGCCCAACAATGGAATATAAGCAAAGGATTGGTTTTGCGGCCTCCAACAACAACCGAATATGAAGAAGGATTCGGTGTTTTGTTAAAAACGTCGGTTTGTTAGTTTGCTTTGTTGTCCTAACACACTAAGACTCCATGGCATTTAGTTTATTTTTTTCCATTGTTTAAGTGGTTCACAAATCGGCTTATAACGTTAAAATATAGGTTCAATCGGTAACACGTGGCTTTTTTTTGTTTACATTGTGCAACAATGGAATACTGTATTTCGTTGCCCAACAATGGAATATAAGCAAAGGATCTGTTTTGCGGGCTCCAACAATAACCGAATATGAAGAAACTTTCGGTGATTTGTTAAAAACGTCGTTTTGATAGTTTGCTTTGTTGTCCTAACACACTGAGACTCCATGGAATTTAATTTTTTTGTTTCCATTGTTTAAGTTGTTCAACAATCGGTTTATAACATAAAAATATCTGTTCAATCGGTAACACGTGGCTTTTCTTTGTTTACTTTGTGCAACAATGGAATACGGTATATCGTTGCCCAACAATGGAATATAAGCAAAGGATCGGTTTTGCGGGCTCCAACAATAACCGAGTATGAAGAAACATTCGGTGTTTTTTTAAAAACATCGGTGTGTTAGTGTGCTTTGTTGTCTTAACACGATTTGACTCAATGGCATTTAATTTATTTGTTTCCATTGTTTAAGTTGTTCAACAATCGTTTTATAACGTTAAAATATCTGTTCAATCGGTAACACGTGGCTTTTCTTTGTTTACTTTGTGGAACAATGAAATACTGTATTTCGTTGCCCATAACGGAATATAAGCAAAGGATCGGTTTTGCGGGCTCCAACAATAACCGAGTACGAAGAAAGATTCGGTGTTTTGTTAAAAACGTCGGATTGTTAGTTTGCTTTGTTGTCCTAAAACACTGAGACTCCATGGAATTTAATTTATTTGTTTCCATTGTTTAAGTTGTTCAACAATTGGTTTATAACGTTAAAATATTGGTTTAATCGGCAACACGTGGCTTTTCTTTGTTTACTTTGTGCAACAATTGAATACGGTATTTCGTTGACCAACAATGGAATATAAGCAAAGGATAGGTTTTGCGGGCTCCAACAATATCCGAATATGAAGAAACATTCCATGTTTTTTTTAAAAACGTCGGTCTGTTAGTGTGCTTTGTTGTCTTAACACGATTTAACTCCATGGCGTTTAATTTTTTTTGTTTCCATTGTTTAAGTGGTTCAAAAATCGGCTTATAACGTTAAAATATCGGTTCAATCCGTAACACATGGCTTTTCTTTGTTTACATTGTGCAACAATGGAATACGGTATTTCGTTGCCCAACAATGGAATATAAGCAAAGGATCGGTTTTGCGGCCTCCAACAATAACCGAATATGAAGAAAGATTCGGTGTTTTGTTAAAAACGTCGGTTTGTTAGTTTGCTTTGTTGTCCTAACACACTAAGACTCCATGGCATTTAGTTTATTTGTTTCCATTGTTTAAGTGGTTCACAAATCGGCTTATAACGTTAAAATATAGGTTCAATCTGTAACACGTGGCTTTTTTTTGTTTACATTGAGCAACAATGGAATACTGTATTTCGTTGACCAACAATGGAATATAAGCAAAGGATCTGTTTTGCGGGCTCCAACAATAACCGAATATGAAGAAACATTCGGTGATTTGTTAAAAACGTCGTTTTGAGAGTTTGCTTTGTTGTCCTAACACACTGAGACTCCATGGAATTTAATTTTTTTGTTTCCATTGTTTAAGTTGTTCAACAATCGGTTTATAACATTAAAATATCTGTTCAATCGGTAACACGTGGCTTTTCTTTGTTTACTTTGTGCAACAATGGAATACGGTATATCGTTGGCCAACAATGGAATATAAGAAAAGGATCGGTTTTAGGGGCTCCAACAATAACCGAATATGAAGAAACATTCGGTGTTTTGTTAAAAACGTCGGATTGTTAGTTTGCTTTGTTGTCCTAAAACACTGCGACTCCATGGAATTTAATTTATTTGTTTCCTTTGTTTAAGTTGTTTAACAATCGGTTTATAAAGTTAAAATATAGGTTCAATCGGTAACACGTGGCTTTTTTTGTTTACATTGTGCAACAATGGAATACTGTATTTCGTTGCCCAACAATGGAATATAAGCAAAGGATCGGTTTTGCGGGCTCCAACAATAACCGAATATGAAGAAACATTCGGTGTTTTGTTAAAAACGTCGGTTTGTTAGTTTGCTTTGTTGTCCTACAACACTGCGACTCCATGGAATTTAATTTATTTGTTTCCATTGTTTAAGTTGTTCAACAATTGGTTTATAACGTTAAAATATTGGTTTAATCGGCAACACGTGGCTTTTCTTTGTTTACTTTGTGCAACAATTGAATGCGGTATTTCGTTTACCAACAATGGAATATAAGCAAAGGATCGGTTTTGCGGGCTCCAACAATATCCGAATATGAAGAAACATTCGGTGTTTTTTTTCAAAACGTCGGTCTGTTAGTGTGCTTTGTTGTCTTAACACGATTTAACTCCATGGCGTTTAATTTTTTTTGTTTCCATTGTTTAAGTGGTTCAAAATTCGGCTTATAACGTTAAAATATCGGTTCAATCGGTAACACATGGCTTTTCTTTGTTTACATTGTGCAACAATGGAATACGGTATTTCGTTGCCCAACAATGGAATATAAGCAAAGGATCGGTTTTGCGGCCTCCAACAATAACCGAATATGAAGAAAGATTCGGTGTTTTGTTAAAAACGTCGGTTTGTTAGTTTGCTTTGTTGTCCTAACACACTAAGACTCCATGGCATTTAGTTTATTTGTTTCCATTGTTTAAGTGGTTCACAAATCGGCTTATAACGTTAAAATATAGGTTCAATCGGTAACACGTGGCTTTTTTTTGTTTACATTGTGCAACAATGGAATACTGTATTTCGTTGCCCAACAATGGAATATAAGCAAAGGATCTGTTTTGCGGGCTCCAACAATAACCGAATATGAAGAAACATTCGGTGATTTGTTAAAAACGTCGTTTTGCGAGTTTGCTTTGTTGTCCTGACACACTGAGACTCCATGGAATTTAATTTTTTTGCTTCCATTGTTTAAGTTGTTCAACAATCGGTTTATAACATAAAAATATCTGTTCAATCGGTAACACGTGGCTTTTCTTTGTTTACTTTGTGCAACAATGGAATACGGTATATCGTTGCCCAACAATGGAATATAAGCAAAGGATCGTTTTTGCGGGATCCAACAATAACCGAATATGAAGAAACATTCGGTGTTTTTTTAAAAACATCGGTCTGTTAGTGTGCTTTGTTGTCTTAACACGATTTGACCTCATGGCATTTAATTTATTTGTTTCCATTGTTTAAGTTGTTCAACAATCGGTTTATAACGTTAAAATATCGGTTCAATCGGCAACACGTGGCTTTTCTTTGTTTACTTTGTGGAACAATGAAATACAGTATTTCGTTGCCCATCAACGGAATATAAGCAAAGGATCGGTTTTGCGGCCTCCAACAATAACCGAATACGAAGAAAGATTCGGTGTTTTGTTAAAAACGTCGGATTGTTAGTTTGCTTTGTTGTCCTAAAACACTGCGACTCCATGGAATTTAATTTATTTGTTTCCTTTGTTTAAGTTGTTGAACAATCGGTTTATAACGTTAAAATATAGGTTCAATCGCTAACACGTGGCTTTTTTTTGTTTACATTGTGCAACAATGGAATACTGTATTTCGTTGCCCAACAATGGAATATAAGCAAAGGATCTGTTTTGCGGGCTCCAACAATAACCGAATATGAAGAAACATTCGGTGTTTTGTTAAAAACGTCGGTTTGTTAGTTTGCTTTGTTGTCCTAACACACTACGACTCCATGGAATTTAATTTATTTGTTTCCATTGTTTAAGTGGTTCACAAATCGGCTTATAACGTTAAAATATAGGTTCAATCGGTAACACGTGGCTTTTTTTTGTTTACATTGAGCAACAATGGAATACTGTATTTCGTTGACCAACAATGGAATATAAGCAAAGGATCTGTTTTGCGGGCTCCAACAATAACCGAATATGAAGAAACATTCGGTGATTTGTTAAAAACGTCGTTTTGAGAGTTTGCTTTGTTGTCCTAACACACTGAGACTCCATGGAATTTAATTTTTTTGTTTCCATATTTTAAGTTGTTCAACAATCGGTTTATAACAGTAAAATATCTGCTCAATCGGTAACACGTCGCTTTTCTTTGTTTACTTTGTGCAACAATGGAATACGGTATATCGTTGGCCAACAATGGAATATAAGAAAAGGATGGGTTTTAGGGGCTCTAACAATAACCGAATATGAAGAAACATTCGGTGTTTTGTTAAAAACGTCGGATTGTTAGTTTGCTTTGTTGTCCTAAAACACTGCGACTCCATGGAATTTAATTTATTTGTTTCCTTTGTTTAAGTTGTTGAACAATCGGTTTATAAAGTTAAAATATAGGTTCAATCGGTAACACGTGGCTTTTTTTTGTTTACATTGTGCAACAATGGAATACTGTATTTCGTTGCCCAACAATGGAATATAAGCAAAGGATCGGTTTTGCGGGCTCCAACAATATCCGAATACTAAGAAACATTCGGTGTTTTTTTTAAAAACGTCGGTCTGTTAGTGTGCTTTGTTGTCTTAACACGATTTAACTCCATGGCGTTTAATTTTTTTTGTTTCCATTGTTTAAGTGGTTCAAAAATCGGCTTATAACGTTAAAATATCGGTTCAATCGGTAACACATGGCTTTTCTTTGTTTACATTGTGCAACAATGGAATACGGTATTTCGTTGCCCAACAATGGAATATAAGCAAAGGATCGGTTTTGCGGCCTCCAACAATAACCGAATATGAAGAAAGATTCGGTGTTTTGTTAAAAACGTCGGTTTGTTAGTTTGCTTTGTTGTCCTAACACACTAAGACTCCATGGCATTTAGTTTATTTGTTTCCATTGTTTAAGTGGTTCACAAATCGGCTTATAACGTTAAAATATAGGTTCAATCGGTAACACGTGGCTTTTTTTTGTTTACATTGTGCAACAATGGAATACAGTATTTCGTTGACCAACAATGGAATATAAGCAAAGGATCTGTTTTGCGGGCTCCAACAATAACCGAATATGAAGAAACATTCGGTGTTTTGTTAAAAACGTCGGTTTGTTAGTTTGCTTTGTTGTCCTAACACACTTAGACTCCATGGCATTTAGTTTATTTGTTTCCATTGTTTAAGTGGTTCACAAATCGGCTTATAACGTTAAAATATAGGTTCAATCGGTAACACGTGTCTTTTTTTTGTTTACATTGTGCAACAATGGAATACTGTATTTCGTTGCCCAACAATGGAATATAAGCAAAGGATCTGTTTTGCGGGCTCCAACAATAACCGAATATGAAGAAACATTCGGTGTTCTTTTTAAAAACGTCGGTCTGTTAGTGTGCTTTGTTGTCTTAACACGATTTAACTCCATGGAGTTTAATTTTTTTGTTTCCATTGTTTAAGTGGTTCAAAAATCGGCTTATAACGTAAAAATATCGGTTCAATCGGTAACACATGGCTTTTCTTTGTTTACATTGTGCAACAATGGAATACGGTACTTCGTTGCCCAACAATGGAATATAAGCAAAGGATCGGTTTTGCGGCCTCCAACAATAACCGAATATGATGAAGGATTCGGTGTTTTGTTAAAAACGTCGTTTTGATAGTTTGCTTTGTTGTCCTAACACACTGAGACTCCATGGAATTTAATTATTTGTTTCCATTGTTTAAGTTGTTCAACAATCGGTTTATAACATAAAAATATCTGTTCAATCGGTAACACGTGGCTTTTCTTTGTTTACTTTGTGCAACAATGGAATACGGTATATCATTGCCCAACAATGGAATATAAGCAAAGGATCGTTTTTGCGGACTCCAACAATAACCGAATATGAAGAAACATTCGGTGTTTTGTTAAAAACATCGGTTTGTTAGTTTGCTTTGTTGTCCTAAAACACTGCGACTTCATGGAATTTAATTTATTTGTTTCCATTGTTTAAGTTGTTCAACAATCGGTTTATAACGTTAAAATATCGGTTCAATCGGTAACACGTGGCTTTTCATTGTTTACTTTGTGTAACAATGGACTACGGTATTTCGTTTCCCAACAATGGAATATAAGCAAAGGATCGGTTTTGCGGGCTCCAACAATAACAGAATATGAAGAAACATTCGGTGTTTTTTTAGAAACATCGGTGTGTTAGTGTGTTTTGTTGTCTTAACACGATTTGACTCCATGGCATTTAATTTATTTGTTTCCATTGTTTAAGTTGTTCAACAATCGTTTTACAACGTTAAAATATCGGTTCAATCGGTAACACGCGGCTTTTTTTTGTTTACATTGTGCAACAATGAAATACTGTATTTTGTTGCCCAACAGCGGAACATAAGCAAAGGATCGGTTTTGCGGGCTCCAACAATAACCGAATATGAATAAACATTCGCTGTTTTGTTAAAAACGTCGGATTGTTAGTTTGCTTTGTTGTCCTAAAACACTGCGACTCCATGGAATTTAATTTATTTGTTTCCTTTGTTTAAGTTGTTGAACAATCGGTTTATAAAGTTAAAATATAGGTTCAATCGGTAACACGTGGCTTTTTTTTGTTTACATGGTGCAACAACGGAATACTGTATTTCGTTGACCAACAATGGAATATAAGCAAAGGATCTGTTTTGCGGGCTCCAACAATAACCGAATATGAAGAAACATTCGGTGTTTTGTTAAAAACGTCGGTTTGTTAGTTTGCTTTGTTGTCCTAACACACTACGACTCCATGGCATTTAGTTTATTTGTTTCCATTGTTTTAGTGGTTCAAAAATCGGCTTATAACGTTAAAATATAGGTTAGATCGGTAACACGTGGCTTTTTTTGTTTATATTGTGCAACAATGGAATACTGTATTTCGTTGCCCAACAATGGAATATAAGCAAAGGATCGGTTTTGCGAGCTCCAACAATAACCGAATATGAAGAAACATTCGGTGTTTTGTTAAAAACGTCGGTTTGTTAGTTTGCTTTGTTGTCCTACAACACTGCGACTCCATGGAATTTAATTTATTTGTTTCCATTGTTTAAGTTGTTCAACAATTGGTTTATAACGTTAAAATATTGGTTTAATCGGCAACACGTGGCTTTTCTTTGTTTACTTTGTGCAACAATTGAATACGGTATTTCGTTGACCAACAATGGAATATAAGCAAAGGATCGGTTTTGCGGGCTCCAACAATATCCGAATATGAAGAAACATTCGGTGTTTTTTTTAAAAACGTCGGTCTGTTAGTGTGCTTTGTTGTCTTAACACGATTTAACTCCATGGCGTTTAATTTTTTTTGTTTCCTTTGTTTAAGTGGTTCAAAAATCGGCTTATAACGTTAAAATATCGGTTCAATCGGTAACACATGGCTTTTCTTTGTTTACATTGTGCAACAATGGAATACGGTATTTCGTTGCCCAACAATGGAATATAAGCAAAGGATCGGTTTTGCGGCCTCCAACAATAACCGAATACGAAGAAAGATTCGGTGTTTTGTTAAAAACGTCGGTTTGTTAGTTTGCTTTCTTGTCCTAACACACTAAGACTCCATGGCATTTAGTTTATTTGTTTCCATTGTTTAAGTGGTTCACAAATCGGCTTATAACGTTAAAATATAGGTTCAATCGGTAACACGTGGCTTTTTTTTGTTTACATTGTGAAACAATGGAATACTGTATTTCGTTGCCCAACAATAGAATATAAGCAAAGGATCTGTTTTGCGGGCTCCAACAATAACCGAATATGAAGAAACATTCGGTGATTTGTTAAAAACGTCGTTTTGAGAGTTTGCTTTGTTGTCCTAACACACTGAGACTCCATGGAATTTAATTTTTTTGTTTCCATTGTTTAAGTTGTTCAACAATCGGTTTATAACATAAAAATATCCGTACAATCGGTAACACGTGGCTTTTCTTTGTTTACTTTGTGCAACAATGGAATACGGTATATCGTTGCCCAACAATGGAATATAAGCAAAGGATTGTTTTTGCGGGCTCCAACAATAACCGAATATGAAGAAACATTCGGTGTTTTGTTAAAAACGTCGGTTTGTTAGTTTGCTTTGTTGTCCTAAAACACTGCGACTTCATGGAATTTAATTTATTTGTTTCCATTGTTTAAGTTGTTCAACAATCGGTTCATAACGTTAAAATATCGGATCAATCGGTAACACGTGGCTTTTCATTGTTTACTTTGTGTAACAATTGAATACGGTATTTCGTTTCCCAACAATGGAATATAAGCAAAGGATCGGTTTTTGCGGGCTCCAACAATAACCGAATATGAAGAAACATTCGGTGTTTTTTTAAAAACATCGGTCTGTTAGTGTGCTTTGTTGTCTTAACACGATTTGACCTCATGGCATTTAATTTATTTGTTTCCATTGTTTAAGTTGTTCAACAATCGGTTTATCACGTTAAAATATCGGTTCAATCGGCAACACGTGGCTTTTTTTGTTTACATTGTGCAACAATGAAATACTGTATTTCGTTGCCCAACAACGGAATATAAGCAAAGGATCGGTTTTGCGGGCTCCAACAATAACCGAATGTGAATAAACATTCGGTGTTTTGTTAAAAACGTCGTTTTGATAGTTTGCTTTGTTGTCCTAACACACTGAGACTCCATGGAATTTAATTTATTTGTTTCCATTGTTTAAGTTGTTCAACAATCAGTTTATAACATTAAAATATCTGTTCAATCGGTAACACGTGGCTTTTCTTTGTCTACTTTGTGCAACAATGGAATACGGTATATCGTTGGCCAACAATGGAATATAAGCAAAGGATCGGTTTTGCGGGCTCCAACAATAACCGAATATGAAGAAACATTCGGTGTTTTGTTAAAAACGTCGGTTTGTTAGTTTGCTTTGTTGTCCTAAAGCACTGCGACTCCATGGCATTTAATTTATTTGTTTCCATTGTTTAAGTTGTTCAACAATCGGTTTATAACGATAAAATATCTGTTCAATCGGTAACACGTGGCTTTTGTTTGTTTACTTTGTGCAACAATGGAATACGGTACATCGTTTCCCAACAATGGAATATAAGCAAAGGATCGGTTTTGCGGGCTCCAACAATAACCGAATATTAAGAAACATTCGGTGTTTTGTTAAAAAGGTCGGATTGTTAGTTTGCTTTGTTGTCCTAAAACACTGCGACTCCATGGAATTTAATTTATTTGTTTCCATTGTTTATGTTGTTCAACAACTGGTTTATAACGTTAAAATATTGGTTTAATCGGCAACACGTGGCTTTTCTTTGTTTACTTTGTGCAACAATTGAATACGGTATTTCGTTGACCAACAATGGAATATAAGCAAAGGATCGGTTTTGCGGGGTCCAACAATATCCGAATATGAAGAAACATACGGTGATTTTTTAAAAACGTCGGTCTGTTAGTGTGCTTTGTTGTCTTAACACGATTTAACTCCATGGCGTTTAATTGTTTTGTTTCCATTGTTTAAGTGGTTCAAAAATCGGCTTATAACGTAAAAATATCGGTTCAATCGGTAATACATGGCTTTTCTTTGTTTACATTGTGCAACAATGGAATACGGTATTTCGTTGCCCAACAATGGAATATAAGCAAAGGATTGGTTTTGCGGCCTCCAACAACAACCGAATATGAAGAAGGATTCGGTGTTTTGTTAAAAACGTCGGTTTGTTAGTTTGCTTTGTTGTCCTAACACACTAAGACTCCATGGCATTTAGTTTATTTTTTTCCATTGTTTAAGTGGTTCACAAATCGGCTTATAACGTTAAAATATAGGTTCAATCGGTAACACGTGGCTTTTTTTTGTTTACATTGTGCAACAATGGAATACTGTATTTCGTTGCCCAACAATGGAATATAAGCAAAGGATCTGTTTTGCGGGCTCCAACAATGACCGAATATGAAGAAACTTTCGGTGATTTGTTAAAAACGTCGTTTTGATAGATTGCTTTGTTGTCCTAACACACTGAGACTCCATGGAATTTAATTTTTTTGTTTCCATTGTTTAAGTTGTTCAACAATCGGTTTATAACATAAAAATATCTGTTCAATCGGTAACACGTGGCTTTTCTTTGTTTACTTTGTGCAACAATGGAATACGGAATATCGTTGCCCAACAATGGAATATAAGCAAAGGATCGTTTTTGCGGACTCCAACAATAACCAAATATGAAGAAACATTCGGTGTTTTGTTAAAAACGTCGGTTTGTTAGTTTGCTTTGTTGCCCTAAAACACTGCGACTTCATGGAATTTAATTTATTTGTTTCCATTGTTTAAGTTGTTCAACAATCGGTTTATAACGTTAAAATATCGGTTCAATCGGTAACACGTGGCTTTTCATTGTTTACTTTGTGTAACAATGGAATACGGTATTTCGTTTACCAACAATGGAATATAAGCAAAGGATCGGTTTTGCGGGCTCCAACAATAACCGAATATGAAGAAACATTCGGTGTTTTGTTAAAAACGTCGGTTTGTTAGTTTGCTTTGTTGTCCTAACACACTACGACTCCATGGAATTTAATTTATTTGTTTCCATTGTTTAAGTTGTTCAACAATTGGTTTATAACGTTAAAATATTGGTTTAATCGGTAACACGTGGCTTTTTTTTGTTTACATGGTGCAACAACGGAATACTGTATTTCGTTGACCAACAATGGAATATAAGCAAAGGATCTGTTTTGCGGGCTCCAACAATAACCGAATATGAAGAAACATTCGGTGTTTTGTTAAAAACGTCGGTTTGTTAGTTTGCTTTGTTGTCCTAACACACTACGACTCCATGGCATTTAGTTTATTTGTTTCCATTGTTTTAGTGGTTCAAAAATCGGCTTATAACGTTAAAATATAGGTTAGATCGGTAACACGTGGCTTTTTTTGTTTATATTGTGCAACAATGGAATACTGTATTTCGTTGCCCAACAATGGAATATAAGCAAAGGATCGGTTTTGCGAGCTCCAACAATAACCGAATATGAAGAAACATTCGGTGTTTTGTTAAAAACGTCGGTTTGTTAGTTTGCTTTGTTGTCCTACAACACTGCGACTCCATGGAATTTAATTTATTTGTTTCCATTGTTTAAGTTGTTCAACAATTGGTTTATAACGTTAAAATATTGGTTTAATCGGCAACACGTGGCTTTTCTTTGTTTACTTTGTGCAACAATTGAATACGGTATTTCGTTGACCAACAATGGAATATAAGCAAAGGATCGGTTTTGCGGGCTCCAACAATATCCGAATATGAAGAAACATTCGGTGTTTTTTTTAAAAACGTCGGTCTGTTAGTGTGCTTTGTTGTCTTAACACGATTTAACTCCATGGCGTTTAATTTTTTTTGTTTCCTTTGTTTAAGTGGTTCAAAAATCGGCTTATAACGTTAAAATATCGGTTCAATCGGTAACACATGGCTTTTCTTTGTTTACATTGTGCAACAATGGAATACGGTATTTCGTTGCCCAACAATGGAATATAAGCAAAGGATCGGTTTTGCGGCCTCCAACAATAACCGAATACGAAGAAAGATTCGGTGTTTTGTTAAAAACGTCGGTTTGTTAGTTTGCTTTCTTGTCCTAACACACTAAGACTCCATGGCATTTAGTTTATTTGTTTCCATTGTTTAAGTGGTTCACAAATCGGCTTATAACGTTAAAATATAGGTTCAATCGGTAACACGTGGCTTTTTTTTGTTTACATTGTGAAACAATGGAATACTGTATTTCGTTGCCCAACAATAGAATATAAGCAAAGGATCTGTTTTGCGGGCTCCAACAATAACCGAATATGAAGAAACATTCGGTGATTTGTTAAAAACGTCGTTTTGAGAGTTTGCTTTGTTGTCCTAACACACTGAGACTCCATGGAATTTAATTTTTTTGTTTCCATTGTTTAAGTTGTTCAACAATCGGTTTATAACATAAAAATATCCGTACAATCGGTAACACGTGGCTTTTCTTTGTTTACTTTGTGCAACAATGGAATACGGTATATCGTTGCCCAACAATGGAATATAAGCAAAGGATTGTTTTTGCGGGCTCCAACAATAACCGAATATGAAGAAACATTCGGTGTTTTGTTAAAAACGTCGGTTTGTTAGTTTGCTTTGTTGTCCTAAAACACTGCGACTTCATGGAATTTAATTTATTTGTTTCCATTGTTTAAGTTGTTCAACAATCGGTTCATAACGTTAAAATATCGGATCAATCGGTAACACGTGGCTTTTCATTGTTTACTTTGTGTAACAATTGAATACGGTATTTCGTTTCCCAACAATGGAATATAAGCAAAGGATCGGTTTTTGCGGGCTCCAACAATAACCGAATATGAAGAAACATTCGGTGTTTTTTTAAAAACATCGGTCTGTTAGTGTGCTTTGTTGTCTTAACACGATTTGACCTCATGGCATTTAATTTATTTGTTTCCATTGTTTAAGTTGTTCAACAATCGGTTTATCACGTTAAAATATCGGTTCAATCGGCAACACGTGGCTTTTTTTGTTTACATTGTGCAACAATGAAATACTGTATTTCGTTGCCCAACAACGGAATATAAGCAAAGGATCGGTTTTGCGGGCTCCAACAATAACCGAATGTGAATAAACATTCGGTGTTTTGTTAAAAACGTCGTTTTGATAGTTTGCTTTGTTGTCCTAACACACTGAGACTCCATGGAATTTAATTTATTTGTTTCCATTGTTTAAGTTGTTCAACAATCAGTTTATAACATTAAAATATCTGTTCAATCGGTAACACGTGGCTTTTCTTTGTCTACTTTGTGCAACAATGGAATACGGTATATCGTTGGCCAACAATGGAATATAAGCAAAGGATCGGTTTTGCGGGCTCCAACAATAACCGAATATGAAGAAACATTCGGTGTTTTGTTAAAAACGTCGGTTTGTTAGTTTGCTTTGTTGTCCTAAAGCACTGCGACTCCATGGCATTTAATTTATTTGTTTCCATTGTTTAAGTTGTTCAACAATCGGTTTATAACGATAAAATATCTGTTCAATCGGTAACACGTGGCTTTTGTTTGTTTACTTTGTGCAACAATGGAATACGGTACATCGTTTCCCAACAATGGAATATAAGCAAAGGATCGGTTTTGCGGGCTCCAACAATAACCGAATATTAAGAAACATTCGGTGTTTTGTTAAAAAGGTCGGATTGTTAGTTTGCTTTGTTGTCCTAAAACACTGCGACTCCATGGAATTTAATTTATTTGTTTCCATTGTTTATGTTGTTCAACAACTGGTTTATAACGTTAAAATATTGGTTTAATCGGCAACACGTGGCTTTTCTTTGTTTACTTTGTGCAACAATTGAATACGGTATTTCGTTGACCAACAATGGAATATAAGCAAAGGATCGGTTTTGCGGGGTCCAACAATATCCGAATATGAAGAAACATACGGTGATTTTTTAAAAACGTCGGTCTGTTAGTGTGCTTTGTTGTCTTAACACGATTTAACTCCATGGCGTTTAATTGTTTTGTTTCCATTG
This sequence comes from Maratus speciosus, assembly GCA_963932465.1. Taxonomy (NCBI): domain Eukaryota; kingdom Metazoa; phylum Arthropoda; class Arachnida; order Araneae; family Salticidae; genus Maratus; species Maratus speciosus. The sequence continues at coordinate 585,091 of CAWVRF010001084.1, forward strand.
TTTAAGTGGTTCAAAAATCGGCTTATAACGTAAAAATATCGGTTCAATCGGTAATACATGGCTTTTCTTTGTTTACATTGTGCAACAATGGAATACGGTATTTCGTTGCCCAACAATGGAATATAAGCAAAGGATTGGTTTTGCGGCCTCCAACAACAACCGAATATGAAGAAGGATTCGGTGTTTTGTTAAAAACGTCGGTTTGTTAGTTTGCTTTGTTGTCCTAACACACTAAGACTCCATGGCATTTAGTTTATTTTTTTCCATTGTTTAAGTGGTTCACAAATCGGCTTATAACGTTAAAATATAGGTTCAATCGGTAACACGTGGCTTTTTTTTGTTTACATTGTGCAACAATGGAATACTGTATTTCGTTGCCCAACAATGGAATATAAGCAAAGGATCTGTTTTGCGGGCTCCAACAATGACCGAATATGAAGAAACTTTCGGTGATTTGTTAAAAACGTCGTTTTGATAGATTGCTTTGTTGTCCTAACACACTGAGACTCCATGGAATTTAATTTTTTTGTTTCCATTGTTTAAGTTGTTCAACAATCGGTTTATAACATAAAAATATCTGTTCAATCGGTAACACGTGGCTTTTCTTTGTTTACTTTGTGCAACAATGGAATACGGAATATCGTTGCCCAACAATGGAATATAAGCAAAGGATCGTTTTTGCGGACTCCAACAATAACCAAATATGAAGAAACATTCGGTGTTTTGTTAAAAACGTCGGTTTGTTAGTTTGCTTTGTTGCCCTAAAACACTGCGACTTCATGGAATTTAATTTATTTGTTTCCATTGTTTAAGTTGTTCAACAATCGGTTTATAACGTTAAAATATCGGTTCAATCGGTAACACGTGGCTTTTCATTGTTTACTTTGTGTAACAATGGAATACGGTATTTCGTTTACCAACAATGGAATATAAGCAAAGGATCGGTTTTGCGGGCTCCAACAATAACCGAATATGAAGAAACATTCGGTGTTTTGTTAAAAACGTCGGTTTGTTAGTTTGCTTTGTTGTCCTAACACACTACGACTCCATGGAATTTAATTTATTTGTTTCCATTGTTTAAGTTGTTCAACAATTGGTTTATAACGTTAAAATATTGGTTTAATCGGCAACACGTGGCTTTTCTTTGTTTACTTTGTGCAACAATTGAATACGGTATTTCGTTGACCAACAATGGAATATAAGCAAAGGATAGGTTTTGCGGGCTCCAACAATATCCGAATATGAAGAAACATTCGGTGTTTTTTTTAAAAACGTCGGTCTGTTAGTGTGCTTTGTTGTCTTAACACGATTTAACTCCATGGCGTTTAATTTTTTTTGTTTCCATTGTTTAAGTGGTTCAAAAATCGGCTTATAACGTTAAAATATCGGTTCAATCCGTAACACATGGCTTTTCTTTGTTTACATTGTGCAACAATGGAATACGGTATTTCGTTGCCAAACAATGGAATATAAACAAAGGATCGGTTTTGCGGCCTCCAACAATAACCGAATATGAAGAAAGATTCGGTGTTTTGTTAAAAACGTCGGTTTGTTAGTTTGCTTTGTTGTCCTAACACACTAAGACTCCATGGCATTTAGTTTATTTGTTTCCATTGTTTAAGTGGTTCACAAATCGGCTTATAACGTTAAAATATAGGTTCAATCTGTAACACGTGGCTTTTTTTTGTTTACATTGAGCAACAATTTAATACTGTATTTCGTTGACCAACAATGGAATATAAGCAAAGGATCTGTTTTGCGGGCTCCAACAATAACCGAATATGAAGAAACATTCGGTGATTTGTTAAAAACGTCGTATTGAGAGTTTGCTTTGTTGTCCTAACACACTGAGACTCCATGGAATTTAATTTTTTTGTTTCCATTGTTTAAGTTGTTTAACAATCGGTTTATAACATTAAAATATCTGTTCAATCGGTAACACGTGGCTTTTCTTTGTTTACTTTGTGCAACAATGGAATACGGTATATCGTTGGCCAACAAAGGAATATAAGAAAAGGATCGGTTTTAGGGGCTCCAACAATAACCGAATATGAAGAAACATTCGGTGTTTTGTTAAAAACGTCGGATTGTTAGTTTGCTTTGTTGTCCTAAAACACTGCGACTCCATGGAATTTAATTTATTTGTTTCCTTTGTTTAAGTTGTTGAACAATCGGTTTATAAAGTTAAAATATAGGTTCAATCGGTAACACGTGGCTTTTTTTTGTTTACATTGTGCAACAATGGAATACTGTATTTCGTTGCCCAACAATGGAATATAAGCAAAGGATCGGTTTTGCGGGCTCCAACAATAACCGAATATGAAGAAACATTCGGTGTTTTGTTAAAAACGTCGGTTTGTTAGTTTGCTTTGTTGTCCTACAACACTGCGACTCCATGGAATTTAATTTATTTGTTTCCATTGTTTAAGTTGTTCAACAATTGGTTTATAACGTTAAAATATTGGTTTAATCGGCAACACGTGGCTTTTCTTTGTTTACTTTGTGCAACAATTGAATGCGGTATTTCGTTGACCAACAATGGAATATAAGCAAAGGATCGGTTTTGCGGGCTCCAACAATATCCGAATATGAAGAAACATTCGGTGTTTTTTTTAAAAACGTCGGTCTGTTAGTGTGCTTTGTTGTCTTAACACGATTTAACTCCATGGCGATTAATTTTTTTTGTTTCCATTGTTTAAGTGGTTCAAAAATCGGCTTATAACGTTAAAATATCGGTTCAATCGGTAACACATGGCTTTTCTTTGTTTACATTGTGCAACAATGGAATACGGTATTTCTTTGCCCAACAATGGAATATAAGCAAAGGATCGGTTTTGCGGCCTCCAACAATAACCGAATATGAAGAAAGATTCGGTGTTTTGTTAAAAACGTCGGTTTGTTAGTTTGCTTTGTTGTCCTAACACACTAAGACTCCATGGAATTTAATTTTTTTGCTTCCATTGTTTAAGTTGTTCAACAATCGGTTTATAACATAAAAATATCTGTTCAATCGGTAACACGTGGCTTTTCTTTGTTTACTTTGTGCAACAATGGAATACGGTATATCGTTGCCCAACAATGGAATATAAGCAAAGGATCGTTTTTGCGGGATCCAACAATAACCGAATATGAAGAAACATTCGGTGTTTTTTTAAAAACATCGGTCTGTTAGTGTGCTTTGTTGTCTTAACACGATTTGACCTCATGGCATTTAATTTATTTGTTTCCATTGTTTAAGTTGTTCAACAATCGGTTTATAACGTTAAAATATCGGTTCAATCGGCAACACGTGGCTTTTCTTTGTTTACTTTGTGGAACAATGAAATACTGTATTTCGTTGCCCATCAACGGAATATAAGCAAAGGATCGGTTTTGCGGCCTCCAACAATAACCGAATACGAAGAAAGATTCGGTGTTTTGTTAAAAACGTCGGATTGTTAGTTTGCTTTGTTGTCCTAAAACACTGCGACTCCATGGAATTTAGTTTATTTGTTTCCATTGTTTAAGTGGTTCACAAATCGGCTTATAACGTTAAAATATAGGTTCAATCGCTAACACGTGGCTTTTTTTTGTTTACATTGTGCAACAATGGAATACTGTATTTCGTTGCCCAACAATGGAATATAAGCAAAGGATCTGTTTTGCGGGCTCCAACAATAACCGAATATGAAGAAACATTCGGTGTTTTGTTAAAAACGTCGGTTTGTTAGTTTGCTTTGTTGTCCTAACACACTACGACTCCATGGAATTTAATTTATTTGTTTCCATTGTTTAAGTGGTTCACAAATCGGCTTATAACGTTAAAATATAGGTTCAATCGGTAACACGTGGCTTTTTTTTGTTTACATTGAGCAACAATGGAATACTGCATTTCGTTGACCAACAATGGAATATAAGCAAAGGATCTGTTTTGCGGGCTCCAACAATAACCGAATATGAAGAAACATTCGGTGATTTGTTAAAAACGTCGTTTTGAGAGTTTGCTTTGTTGTCCTAACACACTGAGACTCCATGGAATTTAATTTTTTTGTTTCCATTGTTTAAGTTGTTCAACAATCGGTTTATAACATTAAAATATCTGCTCAATCGGTAACACGTCGCTTTTCTTTGTTTACTTTGTGCAACAATGGAATACGGTATATCGTTGGCCAACAATGGAATATAAGAAAAGGATCGGTTTTAGGGGCTCCAACAATAACCGAATATGAAGAAACATTCGGTGTTTTGTTAAAAACGTCGGATTGTTAGTTTGCTTTGTTGTCCTAAAACACTGCGACTCCATGGAATTTAATTTATTTGTTTCCTTTGTTTAAGTTGTTGAACAATCGGATTATAAAGTTAAAATATAGGTTCAATCGGTAACACGTGGCTTTTTTTTGTTTAGATTGTGCAACAATGGAATACTGTATTTCGTTGCCCAACAATGGAATATAAGCAAAGGATCTGTTTTGCGGGCTCCAACAATAACCGAATATGAAGAAACATTCGGTGTTTTGTTAAAAACGTCGGTTTGTTAGTTTGCTTTGTTGTCCTAACACACTACGACTCCATGGAATTTAATTTATTTGTTTCCATTGTTTAAGTTGTTCAACAATTGGTTTATAACGTTAAAATATTGGTTTAATCGGCAACACGTGGCTTTTCTTTGTTTACTTTGTGCAACAATTGAATGCGGTATTTCGTTGACCAACAATGGAATATAAGCAAAGGATCGGTTTTGCGGGCTCCAACAATATCCGAATATGAAGAAACATTCGGTGTTTTTTTTAAAAACGTCGGTCTGTTAGTGTGCTTTGTTGTCTTAACACGATTTAACTCCATGGCGTTTAATTTTTTTTGTTTCCATTGTTTAAGTGGTTCAAAAATCGGCTTATAACGTTAAAATATCGGTTCAATCGGTAACACATGGCTTTTCTTTGTTTACATTGTGCAACAATGGAATACGGTATTTCTTTGCCCAACAATGGAATATAAGCAAAGGATCGGTTTTGCGGCCTCCAACAATAACCGAATATGAAGAAAGATTCGGTGTTTTGTTAAAAACGTCGGTTTGTTAGTTTGCTTTGTTGTCCTAACACACTAAGACTCCATGGCATTTAGTTTATTTGTTTCCATTGTTTAAGTGGTTCACAAATCGGCTTATAACGTTAAAATATAGGTTCAATCGGTAACACGTGGCTTTTTTTTGTTTACATTGTGCAATAATGGAATACTGTATTTCGTTGCCCAACAATGGAATATAAGCAAAGGATCTGTTTTGCGGGCTCCAACAATAACCGAATATGAAGAAACATTCGGTGATTTGTTAAAAACGTCGTTTTGAGAGTTTGCTTTGTTGTCCTGAGACACTGAGACTCCATGGAATTTAATTTTTTTGCTTCCATTGTTTAAGTTGTTCAACAATCGGTTTATAACATAAAAATATCTGTTCAATCGGTAACACGTGGCTTTTCTTTGTTTACTTTGTGCAACAATGGAATACGGTATATCGTTGCCCAACAATGGAATATAAGCAAAGGATCGTTTTTGCGGGATCCAACAATAACCGAATATGAAGAAACATTCGGTGTTTTTTTAAAAACATCGGTCTGTTAGTGTGCTTTGTTGTCTTAACACGATTTGACCTCATGGCATTTAATTTATTTGTTTCCATTGTTTAAGTTGTTCAACAATCGGTTTATAACGTTAAAATATCGGTTCAATCGGCAACACGTGGCTTTTCTTTGTTTACTTTGTGGAACAATGAAATACTGTATTTCGTTGCCCATCAACGGAATATAAGCAAAGGATCGGTTTTGCGGCCTCCAACAATAACCGAATACGAAGAAAGATTCGGTGTTTTGTTAAAAACGTCGGATTGTTAGTTTGCTTTGTTGTCCTAAAACACTGCGACTCCATGGAATTTAATTTATTTGTTTCCTTTGTTTAAGTTGTTGAACAATCGGTTTATAACGTTAAAATATAGGTTCAATCGCTAACACGTGGCTTTTTTTTGTTTACATTGTGCAACAATGGAATACTGTATTTCGTTGCCCAACAATGGAATATAAGCAAAGGATCTGTTTTGCGGGCTCCAACAATAACCGAATATGAAGAAACATTCGGTGATTTGTTAAAAACGTCGTTTTGAGAGTTTGCTTTGTTGTCCTAACACACTGAGACTCCATGGAATTTAATTTTTTTGTTTCCATTGTTTAAGTTGTTCAACAATCGGTTTATAACATTAAAATATCTGCTCAATCGGTAACACGTCGCTTTTCTTTGTTTACTTTGTGCAACAATGGAATACGGTATATCGTTGGCCAACAATGGAATATAAGAAAAGGATCGGTTTTAGGGGCTCCAACAATAACCGAATATGAAGAAACATTCGGTGTTTTGTTAAAAACGTCGGATTGTTAGTTTGCTTTGTTGTCCTAAAACACTGCGACTCCATGGAATTTAATTTATTTGTTTCCTTTGTTTAAGTTGTTGAACAATCGGATTATAAAGTTAAAATATAGGTTCAATCGGTAACACGTGGCTTTTTTTTGTTTAGATTGTGCAACAATGGAATACTGTATTTCGTTGCCCAACAATGGAATATAAGCAAAGGATCTGTTTTGCGGGCTCCAACAATAACCGAATATGAAGAAACATTCGGTGTTTTGTTAAAAACGTCGGTTTGTTAGTTTGCTTTGTTGTCCTAACACACTACGACTCCATGGAATTTAATTTATTTGTTTCCATTGTTTAAGTTGTTCAACAATTGGTTTATAACGTTAAAATATTGGTTTAATCGGCAACACGTGGCTTTTCTTTGTTTACTTTGTGCAACAATTGAATGCGGTATTTCGTTGACCAACAATGGAATATAAGCAAAGGATCGGTTTTGCGGGCTCCAACAATATCCGAATATGAAGAAACATTCGGTGTTTTTTTTAAAAACGTCGGTCTGTTAGTGTGCTTTGTTGTCTTAACACGATTTAACTCCATGGCGTTTAATTTTTTTTGTTTCCATTGTTTAAGTGGTTCAAAAATCGGCTTATAACGTTAAAATATCGGTTCAATCGGTAACACATGGCTTTTCTTTGTTTACATTGTGCAACAATGGAATACGGTATTTCTTTGCCCAACAATGGAATATAAGCAAAGGATCGGTTTTGCGGCCTCCAACAATAACCGAATATGAAGAAAGATTCGGTGTTTTGTTAAAAACGTCGGTTTGTTAGTTTGCTTTGTTGTCCTAACACACTAAGACTCCATGGCATTTAGTTTATTTGTTTCCATTGTTTAAGTGGTTCACAAATCGGCTTATAACGTTAAAATATAGGTTCAATCGGTAACACGTGGCTTTTTTTTGTTTACATTGTGCAACAGTGGAATACTGTATTTCGTTGCCCAACAATGGAATATAAGCAAAGGATCTGTTTTGCGGGCTCCAACAATAACCGAATATGAAGAAACATTCGGTGATTTGTTAAAAACGTCGTTTTGAGAGTTTGCTTTGTTGTCCTGACACACTGAGACTCCATGGAATTTAATTTTTTTGCTTCCATTGTTTAAGTTGTTCAACAATCGGTTTATAACATAAAAATATCTGTTCAATCGGTAACACGTGGCTTTTCTTTGTTTACTTTGTGCAACAATGGAATACGGTATATCGTTGCCCAACAATGGAATATAAGCAAAGGATCGTTTTTGCGGGATCCAACAATAACCGAATATGAAGAAACATTCGGTGTTTTTTTAAAAACATCGGTCTGTTAGTGTGCTTTGTTGTCTTAACACGATTTGACCTCATGGCATTTAATTTATTTGTTTCCATTGTTTAAGTTGTTCAACAATCGGTTTATAACGTTAAAATATCGGTTCAATCGGCAACACGTGGCTTTTCTTTGTTTACTTTGTGGAACAATGAAATACTGTATTTCGTTGCCCATCAACGGAATATAAGCAAAGGATCGGTTTTGCGGCCTCCAACAATAACCGAATACGAAGAAAGATTCGGTGTTTTGTTAAAAACGTCGGATTGTTAGTTTGCTTTGTTGTCCTAAAACACTGCGACTCCATGGAATTTAATTTATTTGTTTCCTTTGTTTAAGTTGTTGAACAATCGGTTTATAACGTTAAAATATAGGTTCAATCGCTAACACGTGGCTTTTTTTTGTTTACATTGTGCAACAATGGAATACTGTATTTCGTTGCCCAACAATGGAATATAAGCAAAGGATCTGTTTTGCGGGCTCCAACAATAACCGAATATGAAGAAACATTCGGTGTTTTGTTAAAAACGTCGGTTTGTTAGTTTGCTTTGTTGTCCTAACACACTACGACTCCATGGAATTTAATTTATTTGTTTCCATTGTTTAAGTGGTTCACAAATCGGCTTATAACGTTAAAATATAGGTTCAATCGGTAACACGTGGCTTTTTTTTGTTTACATTGAGCAACAATGGAATACTGTATTTCGTTGACCAACAATGGAATATAAGCAAAGGATCACTTTTGCGGGCTCCAACAATAACCGAATATGAAGAAACATTCGGTGATTTGTTAAAAACGTCGTTTTGAGAGTTTGCTTTGTTGTCCTAACACACTGAGACTCCATGGAATTTAATTTTTTTGTTTCCATTGTTTAAGTTGTTCAACAATCGGTTTATAACATTAAAATATCTGCTCAATCGGTAACACGTCGCTTTTCTTTGTTTACTTTGTGCAACAATGGAATACGGTATATCGTTGGCCAACAATGGAATATAAGAAAAGGATCGGTTTTAGGGGCTCCAACAATAACCGAATATGAAGAAACATTCGGTGTTTTGTTAAAAACGTCGGATTGTTAGTTTGCTTTGTTGTCCTAAAACACTGCGACTCCATGGAATTTAATTTATTTGTTTCCTTTCTTTAAGTTGTTGAACAATCGGTTTATAAAGTTAAAATATAGGTTCAATCGGTAACACGTGGCTTTTTTTTGTTTACATTGTGCAACAATGGAATACTGTAGTTCGTTGCCCAACAATGGAATATAAGCAAAGGATCGGTTTTGCGGGCTCCAACAATATCCGAATACTAAGAAACATTCGGTGTTTTTTTTTAAAACGTCGGTCTGTTAGTGTGCTTTGTTGTCTTAACACGATTTAACTCCATGGCGTTTAATTTTTTTTGTTTCCATTGTTTAAGTGGTTCAAAAATCGGCTTATAACGTTAAAATATCGGTTCAATCGGTAACACATGGCTTTTCTTTGTTTACATTGTGCAACAATGGAATACGGTATTTCGTTGCCCAACAATGGAATATAAGCAAAGGATCGGTTTTGCGGCCTCCAACAATAACCGAATATGAAGAAAGATTCGGTGTTTTGTTAAAAACGTCGGTTTGTTTGTTTGCTTTGTTGTCCTAACACACTAAGACTCCATGGCATTTAGTTTATTTGTTTCCATTGTTTAAGTGGTTCACAAATCGGCTTATAACGTTAAAATATAGGTTCAATCGGTAACACGTGGCTTTTTTTTGTTTACATTGTGCAACAATGGAATACTGTATTTCGTTGCCCAACAATGGAATATAAGCAAAGGATCTGTTTTGCGGGCTCCAACAATAACCGAATATGAAGAAACATTCGGTGATTTGTTAAAAACGTCGTTTTGAGAGTTTGCTTTGTTGTCCTGACACACTGAGACTCCATGGAATTTAATTTTTTTGTTTCCATTGTTTAAGTTGTTCAACAATCGGTTTATAACATAAAAATATCTGTTCAATCGGTAACACGTGGCTTTTCTTTGTTTACTTTGTGCAACAATGGAATACGGTATATCGTTGCCCAACAATGGAATATAAGCAAAGGATCGTTTTTGCGGGATCCAACAATAACCGAATATGAAGAAACATTCGGTGTTTTTTTAAAAACATCGGTCTGTTAGTGTGCTTTGTTGTCTTAACACGATTTGACCTCATGGCATTTAATTTATTTGTTTCCATTGTTTAAGTTGTTCAACAATCGGTTTATAACGTTAAAATATCGGTTCAATCGGCAACACGTGGCTTTTCTTTGTTTACTTTGTGGAACAATGAAATACTGTATTTCGTTGCCCATCAACGGAATATAAGCAAAGGATCGGTTTTGCGGCCTCCAACAATAACCGAATACGAAGAAAGATTCGGTGTTTTGTTAAAAACGTCGGATTGTTAGTTTGCTTTGTTGTCCTAAAACACTGCGACTCCATGGAATTTAATTTATTTGTTTCCTTTGTTTAAGTTGTTGAACAATCGGTTTATAACGTTAAAATATAGGTTCAATCGCTAACACGTGGCTTTTTTTTGTTTACATTGTGCAACAATGGAATACTGTATTTCGTTGCCCAACAATGGAATATAAGCAAAGGATCTGTTTTGCGGGCTCCAACAATAACCGAATATGAAGAAACATTCGGTGATTTGTTAAAAACGTCGTTTTGAGAGTTTGCTTTGTTGTCCTAACACACTGAGACTCCATGGAATTTAATTTTTTTGTTTCCATTGTTTAAGTTGTTCAACAATCGGTTTATAACATTAAAATATCTGCTCAATCGGTAACACGTCGCTTTTCTTTGTTTACTTTGTGCAACAATGGAATACGGTATATCGTTGGCCAACAATGGAATATAAGAAAAGGATCGGTTTTAGGGGCTCCAACAATAACCGAATATGAAGAAACATTCGGTGTTTTGTTAAAAACGTCGGATTGTTAGTTTGCTTTGTTGTCCTAAAACACTGCGACTCCATGGAATTTAATTTATTTGTTTCCTTTGTTTAAGTTGTTGAACAATCGGATTATAAAGTTAAAATATAGGTTCAATCGGTAACACGTGGCTTTTTTTTGTTTAGATTGTGCAACAATGGAATACTGTATTTCGTTGCCCAACAATGGAATATAAGCAAAGGATCTGTTTTGCGGGCTCCAACAATAACCGAATATGAAGAAACATTCGGTGTTTTGTTAAAAACGTCGGTTTGTTAGTTTGCTTTGTTGTCCTAACACACTACGACTCCATGGAATTTAATTTATTTGTTTCCATTGTTTAAGTTGTTCAACAATTGGTTTATAACGTTAAAATATTGGTTTAATCGGCAACACGTGGCTTTTCTTTGTTTACTTTGTGCAACAATTGAATGCGGTATTTCGTTGACCAACAATGGAATATAAGCAAAGGATCGGTTTTGCGGGCTCCAACAATATCCGAATATGAAGAAACATTCGGTGTTTTTTTTAAAAACGTCGGTCTGTTAGTGTGCTTTGTTGTCTTAACACGATTTAACTCCATGGCGTTTAATTTTTTTTGTTTCCATTGTTTAAGTGGTTCAAAAATCGGCTTATAACGTTAAAATATCGGTTCAATCGGTAACACATGGCTTTTCTTTGTTTACATTGTGCAACAATGGAATACGGTATTTCTTTGCCCAACAATGGAATATAAGCAAAGGATCGGTTTTGCGGCCTCCAACAATAACCGAATATGAAGAAAGATTCGGTGTTTTGTTAAAAACGTCGGTTTGTTAGTTTGCTTTGTTGTCCTAACACACTAAGACTCCATGACATTTAGTTTATTTGTTTCCATTGTTTAAGTGGTTCACAAATCGGCTTATAACGTTAAAATATAGGTTCAATCGGTAACACGTGGCTTTTTTTTGTTTACATTGTGCAACAGTGGAATACTGTATTTCGTTGCCCAACAATGGAATATAAGCAAAGGATCTGTTTTGCGGGCTCCAACAATAACCGAATATGAAGAAACATTCGGTGATTTGTTAAAAACGTCGTTTTGAGAGTTTGCTTTGTTGTCCTGACACACTGAGACTCCATGGAATTTAATTTTTTTGCTTCCATTGTTTAAGTTGTTCAACAATCGGTTTATAACATAAAAATATCTGTTCAATCGGTAACACGTGGCTTTTCTTTGTTTACTTTGTGCAACAATGGAATACGGTATATCGTTGCCCAACAATGGAATATAAGCAAAGGATCGTTTTTGCGGGATCCAACAATAACCGAATATGAAGAAACATTCGGTGTTTTTTTAAAAACATCGGTCTGTTAGTGTGCTTTGTTGTCTTAACACGATTTGACCTCATGGCATTTAATTTATTTGTTTCCATTGTTTAAGTTGTTCAACAATCGGTTTATAACGTTAAAATATCGGTTCAATCGGCAACACGTGGCTTTTCTTTGTTTACTTTGTGGAACAATGAAATACTGTATTTCGTTGCCCATCAACGGAATATAAGCAAAGGATCGGTTTTGCGGCCTCCAACAATAACCGAATACGAAGAAAGATTCGGTGTTTTGTTAAAAACGTCGGATTGTTAGTTTGCTTTGTTGTCCTAAAACACTGCGACTCCATGGAATTTAATTTATTTGTTTCCTTTGTTTAAGTTGTTGAACAATCGGTTTATAACGTTAAAATATAGGTTCAATCGCTAACACGTGGCTTTTTTTTGTTTACATTGTGCAACAATGGAATACTGTATTTCGTTGCCCAACAATGGAATATAAGCAAAGGATCTGTTTTGCGGGCTCCAACAATAACCGAATATGAAGAAACATTCGGTGTTTTGTTAAAAACGTCGGTTTGTTAGTTTGCTTTGTTGTCCTAACACACTACGACTCCATGGAATTTAATTTATTTGTTTCCATTGTTTAAGTGGTTCACAAATCGGCTTATAACGTTAAAATATAGGTTCAATCGGTAACACGTGGCTTTTTTTTGTTTACATTGAGCAACAATGGAATACTGTATTTCGTTGACCAACAATGGAATATAAGCAAAGGATCTGTTTTGCGGGCTCCAACAATAACCGAATATGAAGAAACATTCGGTGATTTGTTAAAAACGTCGTTTTGAGAGTTTGCTTTGTTGTCCTAACACACTGAGACTCCATGGAATTTAATTTTTTTGTTTCCATTGTTTAAGTTGTTCAACAATCGGTTTATAACATTAAAATATCTGCTCAATCGGTAACACGTCGCTTTTCTTTGTTTACTTTGTGCAACAATGGAATACGGTATATCGTTGGCCAACAATGGAATATAAGAAAAGGATCGGTTTTAGGGGCTCCAACAATAACCGAATATGAAGAAACATTCGGTGTTTTGTTAAAAACGTCGGATTGTTAGTTTGCTTTGTTGTCCTAAAACACTGCGACTCCATGGAATTTAATTTATTTGTTTCCTTTGTTTAAGTTGTTGAACAATCGGTTTATAAAGTTAAAATATAGGTTCAATCGGTAACACGTGGCTTTTTTTTGTTTACATTGTGCAACAATGGAATACTGTAGTTCGTTGCCCAACAATGGAATATAAGCAAAGGATCGGTTTTGCGGGCTCCAACAATATCCGAATACTAAGAAACATTCGGTGTTTTTTTTTAAAACGTCGGTCTGTTAGTGTGCTTTGTTGTCTTAACACGATTTAACTCCATGGCGTTTAATTTTTTTTGTTTCCATTGTTTAAGTTGTTCAAAAATCGGCTTATAACGTTAAAATATCGGTTCAATCGGTAACACATGGCTTTTCTTTGTTTACATTGTGCAACAATGGAATACGGTATTTCGTTGCCCAACAATGGAATATAAGCAAAGGATCGGTTTTGCGGCCTCCAACAATAACCGAATATGAAGAAAGATTCGGTGTTTTGTTAAAAACGTCGGTTTGTTTGTTTGCTTTGTTGTCCTAACACACTAAGACTCCATGGCATTTAGTTTATTTGTTTCCATTGTTTAAGTGGTTCACAAATCGGCTTATAACGTTAAAATATAGGTTCAATCGGTAACACGTGGCTTTTTTTTGTTTACATTGTGCAACAATGGAATACTGTATTTCGTTGCCCAACAATGGAATATAAGCAAAGGATCTGTTTTGCGGGCTCCAACAATAACCGAATATGAAGAAACATTCGGTGATTTGTTAAAAACGTCGTTTTGAGAGTTTGCTTTGTTGTCCTGACACACTGAGACTCCATGGAATTTAATTTTTTTGTTTCCATTGTTTAAGTTGTTCAACAATCGGTTTATAACATAAAAATATCTGTTCAATCGGTAACACGTGGCTTTTCTTTGTTTACTTTGTGCAACAATGGAATACGGTATATCGTTGCCCAACAATGGAATATAAGCAAAGGATCGTTTTTGCGGGATCCAACAATAACCGAATATGAAGAAACATTCGGTGTTTTGTTAAAAACGTCGGTTTGTTAGTTTGCTTTGTTGTCTTAAAACACTGCGACTTCATGGATTTTAATTTATTTGTTTCCATTGTTTAAGTTGTTCAACAATCGGTTCATAACGTTAAAATATCGGTTCAATCGGTAACACGTGGCTTTTCATTGTTTACTTTGTGTAACAATTGAATACGGTATTTCGTTTCCCAACAATGGAATATAAGCAAAGGATCGGTTTTGCGGGCTCCAACAATAACCGAATATGAAGAAACATTCGGTGTTTTTTTAAAAACATCGGTCTGTTAGTGTGCTTTGTTGTCTTAACACGATTTGACCTCATGGCATTTAATTTATTTGTTTCCATTGTTTAAGTTGTTCAACAATCGGTTTATAACGTTAAAATATCGGTTCAATCGGCAACACGTGGCTTTTTTTGTTTACATTGTGCAACAATGAAATACTGTATTTCGTTGCCCAACAACGGATTATAAGCAAAGGATCGGTTTTGCGGGCTCCAACAATAACCGAATGTGAATAAACATTCGGTGTTTTGTTAAAAACGTCGGATTGTTAGTTTGCTTTGTTGTCCTAAAACACTGCGACTCCATGGAATTTAATTTATTTGTTTCCATTGTTTAAGTTGTTCAACAATCGGTTTATAACGTTAAAATATCGGTTCAATCGGCAACACGTGGCTTTTTTTGTTTACATTGTGCAACAATGAAATACTGTATTTCGTTGCCCAACAACGGATTATAAGCAAAGGATCGGTTTTGCGGCCTCCAACAATAACCGAAAATGAAGAAATATTCGGTGTTTTGTTAAAAACGTCGGTTTGTTAGTTTGCTTTGTTGTCCTAACACACTACGACTCCATGGCATTTAGTTTATTTGTTTCCATTGTTTTCGTGGTTCCAAAATCGGCTTATAACGTTAAAATATAGGTTAGATCGGTAACACGTGGCTTTTTTTTGTTTACATTGTGCAACAATGGAATACTGTATTTCGCTGCCCAACAATGGAATATAAGGAAAGGATCGGTTTTGCGGGCTACAATAATAACCGAATATGAAGAAACATTCGGTGTTTTGTTAAAAACGTCGTTTTGATAGTTTGCTTTGTTGTCCTGACACACTGAGACTCCATGGAATTTAATTTATTTGTTTCCATTGTTTAAGTTGTTCAACAAGCGGTTCATAACATTAAAATATCTGTTCAATCGGTAACACGTGGCTTTTCTTTGTTTACTTTGTGCAACAACGGAATACGGTATATCGTTGGCCAACAATGGAATATAAGCAAAGGATCGGTTTTGCGGGCTCCAACAATAACCGAATATGAAGAAACATTCGGTGTTTTGTTAAAAACGTCGGTTTGTTAGTTTGCTTTGTTGTCCTAAAACACTGCGACTCCATGGAATTTAATTTATTTGTTTCCATTGTTTAAGTTGTTCAACAATCGGTTTATAACGATAAAATATCTGTTCAATCGGTAACACGTGGCTTTTATTTGTTTACTTTGTGCAACAATGGAATACGGTATATCGTTTCCCAACAATGGAATATAAGCAAAGGATCGGTTTTGCGGGCTCCAACAATAACCGAATATTAAGAAACATTCGGTGTTTTGTAAAAAAGGTCGGATTGTTAGTTTGCTTTGTTGTCCTAAAACACTGCGACTCCATGGAATTTAATTTATTTGTTTCCATTGTTTATGTTGTTCAACAATTGGTTTATAACGTTAAAATATTGGTTTAATCGGCAACACGTGGCTTTTCTTTGTTTACTTTGTGCAACAATTGAATACGGTATTTCGTTGACCAACAATGGAATATAAGCAAAGGATCGGTTTTGCGGGCTCCAACAATATCCGAATATGAAGAAACATACGGTGTTTTTTTTTTAAATCGTCGGTCTGTTAGTGTGCTTTGTTGTCTTAACACGATTTAACTCCATGGCGTTTAATTTTTTTGTTTCCATTGTTTAAGTGGTTCAAAAATCGGCTTATAACGTAAAAATATCGGTTCAATCGGTAATACATGGCTTTTCTTTGTTTACATTGTGCAACAATGGAATACGGTATTTCGTTGCCCAACAATGGAATATAAGCAAAGGATCGGTTTTGCGGCCTCCAACAATAACTGAATATGAAGAAGGATTCGGTGTTTTGTTAAAAACGTCGGTTTGTTAGTTTGCTTTGTTGTCCTAACACACTAAGACTCCATGGCATTTAGTTTATTTGTTTCCATTGTTTAAGTGGTTCACAAATCGGCTTATAACGTTAAAATATAGGTTCAATCGGTAACACGTGGCTTTTTTTTGTTTACATTGTGCAACAATGGAATACTGTATTTCGTTGCCCAACAATGGAATATAAGCAAAGGATCTGTTTTGCGGGCTCCAACAATAACCGAATATGAAGAAACTTTCGGTGATTTGTTAAAAACGTCGTTTTGATAGTTTGCTTTGTTGTCCTAACACACTGAGACTCCATGGAATTTAATTTTTTTGTTTCCATTTTTTAAGTTGTTCAACAATCGGTTTATAACATAAAAATATCTGTTCAATCGGTAACACGTGGCTTTTCTTTGTTTACTTTGTGCAACAATGGAATACGGTATATCGTTGCCCAACAATGCAATATAAGCAAAGGATCGTTTTTGCGGACTCCAACAATAACCAAATATGAAGAAACATTCGGTGTTTTGTTAAAAACGTCGGTTTGTTAGTTTGCTTTGTTGTCCTAAAACACTGCGACTTCATGGAATTTAATTTATTTGTTTCCATTGTTTAAGTTGTTCAACAATCGGTTTATAACGTTAAAATATCGGTTCAATCGGTAACACGTGGCTTTTCATTGTTTACTTTGTGTAACAATGGAATACGGTATTTCGTTTCCCAACAATGGAATATAAGCAAAGGATCGGTTTTGCGGGCTCCAACAATAACCGAATATGAAGAAACATTCGGTGTTTTGTTAAAAACGTCGGATTGTTAGTTTGCTTTGTTGTCCTAAAACACTGCGACTCCATGGAATTTAATTTATTTGTTTCCTTTGTTTAAGTTGTTGAACAATCGGTTTATAAAGTTAAAATATAGGTTCAATCGGTAACACGTGGCTTTTTTTTGTTTACATTGTGCAACAATGGAATACTGTATTTCGTTGACCAACAATGGAATATAAGCAAAGGATCTGTTTTGCGGGCTCCAACAATAACCGAATATGAAGAAACATTCGGTGTTTTGTTAAAAACGTCGGTTTGTTAGTTTGCTTTGTTGTCCTAACACACTACGACTCCATGGCATTTAGTTTATTTGTTTCCATTGTTTTAGTGGTTCAAAAATCGGCTTATAACGTTAAAATATAGGTTAGATCGGTAACACGTGGCTTTTTTTGTTTACATTGTGCAACAATGGAATACTGTATTTCGTTGCCCAACAATGGAATATAAGCAAAGGATCGGTTTTGCGGGCTCCAACAATAACCGAATATGAAGAAACATTCGGTGTTTTGTTAAAAACGTCGGTTTGTTAGTTTGCTTTGTTGTCCTACAACACTGCGACTCCATGGAATTTAATTTATTTGTTTCTATTGTTTAAGTTGTTCAACAATTGGTTTATAACGTTAAAATATTGGTTTAATCGGCAACACGTGGCTTTTCTTTGTTTACTTTGTGCAACAATTGAATACGGTATTTCGTTGACCAACAATGGAATATAAGCAAAGGATCGGTTTTGCGGGCTCCAACAATATCCGAATATGAAGAAACATTCGGTGTTTTTTTTAAAAACGTCGGTCTGTTAGTGTGCTTTGTTGTCTTAACACGATTTAACTCCATGGCGTTTAATTTTTTTTGTTTCCATTGTTTAAGTGGTTCAAAAATCGGCTTATAACGTTAAAATATCGGTTCAATCGGTAACACACGGCTTTTCTTTGTTTACATTGTGCAACAATGGAATACGGTATTTCGTTGCCCAACAATGGAATATAAGCAAAGGATCGGTTTTTTGGCCTCCAACAATAACCGAATATGAAGAAAGATTCGGTGTTTTGTTAAAAACGTCGGTTTGTTAGTTTGCTTTGTTGTCCTAACACACTAAGACTCCATGGCATTTAATTTATTTGTTTCCATTGTTTAAGTTGTTCAACAATCGTTTTATAACGTTAAAATATCTGTTCAATCGGTAACACGTGGCTTTTCTTTGTTTACTTTGTGGAACAATGAAATACTGTATTTCGTTGCCCATCAACGGAATATAAGCAAAGGATCGGTTTTGCGGCCTCCAACAATAACCGAATACGAAGAAAGATTCGGTGTTTTGTTAAAAACGTCGGATTGTTAGTTTGCTTTGTTGTCCTAAAACACTGCGACTCCATGGAATTTAATTTATTTGTTTCCTTTGTTTAAGTTGTTGAACAATCGGTTTATAACGTTAAAATATAGGTTCAATCGCTAACACGTGGCTTTTTTTTGTTTACATTGTGCAACAATGGAATACTGTATTTCGTTGCCCAACAATGGAATAAAAGCAAAGGATCTGTTTTGCGGGCTCCAACAATAACCGAATATGAAGAAACATTCGGTGTTTTGTTAAAAACGTCGGTTTGTTAGTTTGCTTTGTTGTCCTAACACACTACGACTCCATGGAATTTAATTTATTTGTTTCCATTGTTTAAGTTGTTCAACAATTGGTTTATAACGTTAAAATATTGGTTTAATCGGCAACACGTGGCTTTTCTTTGTTTACTTTGTGCAACAATTGAATACGGTATTTCGTTGACCAACAATGGAATATAAGCAAAGGATAGGTTTTGCGGGCTCCAACAATATCCGAATATGAAGAAACATTCGGTGTTTTTTTTAAAAACGTCGGTCTGTTAGTGTGCTTTGTTGTCTTAACACGATTTAACTCCATGGCGTTTAATTTTTTTTGTTTCCATTGTTTAAGTTGTTCAACAATCGGTTTATAACATAAAAATATCTGTTCAATCGGTAACACGTGGCTTTTCTTTGTTTACTTTGTGCAACAATGGAATACGGTATATCGTTGCCCAACAATGGAATATAAGCAAAGGATCGTTTTTGCGGGATCCAACAATAACCGAATATGAAGAAACATTCGGTGTTTTCTTAAAAACGTCGGTTTGTTAGTTTGCTTTGTTGTCCTAAAACACTGCGACTTCATGGATTTTAATTTATTTGTTTCCATTGTTTAAGTTGTTCAACAATCGGTTCATAACGTTAAAATATCGGTTCAATCGGTAACACGTGGCTTTTCATTGTTTACTTTGTGTAACAATTGAATACGGTATTTCGTTTCCCAACAATGGAATATAAGCAAAGGATCGGTTTTGCGGGCTCCAACAATAACCGAATATGAAGAAACATTCGGTGTTTTTTTAAAAACATCGGTCTGTTAGTGTGCTTTGTTGTCTTAACACGATTTGACCTCATGGCATTTAATTTTAATGTTTCCATTGTTTAAGCTGTTCAACAATTGGTTTATAACGTTAAAATATTGGTTTAATCGGCAACACGTGGCTTTTCTTTGTTTACTTTGTGCAACAATTGAATGCGGTATTTCGTTGACCAACAATGGAATATAAGCAAAGGATCGGTTTTGCGGGCTCCACCAATAACCGAATATGAAGAAACATTCGGTGTTTTGTTAAAAACGTCGGTTTGTTAGTTTGCTTTGTTGTCCTAACACACTACGACTCCATGGCATTTAGTTTATTTGTTTCCATTGTTTTAGTGGTTCAAAAATCTGCTTATAACGTTAAAATATAGGTTAGATCGGTAACACGTGGCTTTTTTTTGTTTACATTGTGCAACAATGGAATACTGTATTTCGTTGCCCAACAATGGAATATAAGCAAAGGATCGGTTTTGCGGGCTCCAACAATAACCGAATATGAAGAAACATTCGGTGTTTTGTTAAAAACGTCGGTTTGTTAGTTTGCTTTGTTGTCCTACAACACTGCGACTCCATGGAATTTAATTTATTTGTTTCCATTGTTTAAGTTGTTCAACAATTGGTTTATAACGTTAAAATATTGGTTTAATCGGCAACACGTGGCTTTTCTTTGTTTACTTTGTGCAACAATTGAATACGGTATTTCGTTGACCAACAATGGAATATAAGCAAAGGATCGGTTTTGCGGGCTCCAACAATATCCAAATATGAAGAAACATTCGGTGTTTTGTTAAAAACGTCGGTTTGTTAGTTTGCTTTGTTGTCCTACAACACTGCGACTCCATGGAATTTAATTTATTTGTTTCTATTGTTTAAGTTGTTCAACAATTGGTTTATAACGTTAAAATATTGGTTTAATCGGCAACACGTGGCTTTTCTTTGTTTACTTTGTGCAACAATTGAATACGGTATTTCGTTGACCAACAATGGAATATAAGCAAAGGATCGGTTTTGCGGGCTCCAACAATATCCGAATATGAAGAAACATTCGGTGTTTTTTTTAAAAACGTCGGTCTGTTAGTGTGCTTTGTTGTCTTAACACGATTTAACTCCATGGCGTTTAATTTTTTTTGTTTCCATTGTTTAAGTGGTTCAAAAATCGGCTTATAACGTTAAAATATCGGTTCAATCGGTAACACACGGCTTTTCTTTGTTTACATTGTGCAACAATGGAATACGGTATTTCGTTGCCCAACAATGGAATATAAGCAAAGGATCGGTTTTTTGGCCTCCAACAATAACCGAATATGAAGAAAGATTCGGTGTTTTGTTAAAAACGTCGGTTTGTTAGTTTGCTTTGTTGTCCTAACACACTAAGACTCCATGGCATTTAATTTATTTGTTTCCATTGTTTAAGTTGTTCAACAATCGTTTTATAACGTTAAAATATCTGTTCAATCGGTAACACGTGGCTTTTCTTTGTTTACTTTGTGGAACAATGAAATACTGTATTTCGTTGCCCATCAACGGAATATAAGCAAAGGATCGGTTTTGCGGCCTCCAACAATAACCGAATACGAAGAAAGATTCGGTGTTTTGTTAAAAACGTCGGATTGTTAGTTTGCTTTGTTGTCCTAAAACACTGCGACTCCATGGAATTTAATTTATTTGTTTCCTTTGTTTAAGTTGTTGAACAATCGGTTTATAACGTTAAAATATAGGTTCAATCGCTAACACGTGGCTTTTTTTTGTTTACATTGTGCAACAATGGAATACTGTATTTCGTTGCCCAACAATGGAATAAAAGCAAAGGATCTGTTTTGCGGGCTCCAACAATAACCGAATATGAAGAAACATTCGGTGTTTTGTTAAAAACGTCGGTTTGTTAGTTTGCTTTGTTGTCCTAACACACTACGACTCCATGGAATTTAATTTATTTGTTTCCATTGTTTAAGTTGTTCAACAATTGGTTTATAACGTTAAAATATTGGTTTAATCGGCAACACGTGGCTTTTCTTTGTTTACTTTGTGCAACAATTGAATACGGTATTTCGTTGACCAACAATGGAATATAAGCAAAGGATAGGTTTTGCGGGCTCCAACAATATCCGAATATGAAGAAACATTCGGTGTTTTTTTTAAAAACGTCGGTCTGTTAGTGTGCTTTGTTGTCTTAACACGATTTAACTCCATGGCGTTTAATTTTTTTTGTTTCCATTGTTTAAGTTGTTCAACAATCGGTTTATAACATAAAAATATCTGTTCAATCGGTAACACGTGGCTTTTCTTTGTTTACTTTGTGCAACAATGGAATACGGTATATCGTTGCCCAACAATGGAATATAAGCAAAGGATCGTTTTTGCGGGATCCAACAATAACCGAATATGAAGAAACATTCGGTGTTTTGTTAAAAACGTCGGTTTGTTAGTTTGCTTTGTTGTCCTAAAACACTGCGACTTCATGGATTTTAATTTATTTGTTTCCATTGTTTAAGTTGTTCAACAATCGGTTCATAACGTTAAAATATCGGTTCAATCGGTAACACGTGGCTTTTCATTGTTTACTTTGTGTAACAATTGAATACGGTATTTCGTTTCCCAACAATGGAATATAAGCAAAGGATCGGTTTTGCGGGCTCCAACAATAACCGAATATGAAGAAACATTCGGTGTTTTTTTAAAAACATCGGTCTGTTAGTGTGCTTTGTTGTCTTAACACGATTTGACCTCATGGCATTTAATTTTAATGTTTCCATTGTTTAAGCTGTTCAACAATTGGTTTATAACGTTAAAATATTGGTTTAATCGGCAACACGTGGCTTTTCTTTGTTTACTTTGTGCAACAATTGAATGCGGTATTTCGTTGACCAACAATGGAATATAAGCAAAGGATCGGTTTTGCGGGCTCCACCAATAACCGAATATGAAGAAACATTCGGTGTTTTGTTAAAAACGTCGGTTTGTTAGTTTGCTTTGTTGTCCTAACACACTACGACTCCATGGCATTTAGTTTATTTGTTTCCATTGTTTTAGTGGTTCAAAAATCTGCTTATAACGTTAAAATATAGGTTAGATCGGTAACACGTGGCTTTTTTTTGTTTACATTGTGCAACAATGGAATACTGTATTTCGTTGCCCAACAATGGAATATAAGCAAAGGATCGTTTTTGCGGACTCCAACAATAACCAAATATGAAGAAACATTCGGTGTTTTGTTAAAAACGTCGGTTTGTTAGTTTGCTTTGTTGTCCTAAAACACTGCGACTTCATGGAATTTAATTTATTTGTTTCCATTGTTTAAGTTGTTCAACAATCGGTTTATAACGTTAAAATATCGGTTCAATCGGTAACACGTGGCTTTTCATTGTTTACTTTGTGTAACAATGGAATACGGTATTTCGTTTCCCAACAATGGAATATAAGCAAAGGATCGGTTTTGCGGGCTCCAACAATAACCGAATATGAAGAAACATTCGGTGTTTTTTTAAAAACATCGGTGTGTTAGTGTGCTTTGTTGTCTTAACACGATTTGACTCAATGGCATTTAATTTATTTGTTTCCATTGTTTAAGTTGTTCAACAATCGTTTTATAACGTTAAAATATCTGTTCAATCGGTAACACGTGGCTTTTCTTTGTTTACTTTGTGGAACAATGAAATACTGTATTTCGTTGCCCATCAACGGAATATAAGCAAAGGATCGCTTTTGCGGCCTTCAACAATAACCGAATACGAAGAAAGATTCGGTGTTTTGTTAAAAACGTCGGATTGTTAGTTTGCTTTGTTGTCCTAAAACACTGCGACTCCATGGAATTTAATTTATTTGTTTCCTTTGTTTAAGTTGTTGAACAATCGGTTTATAACGTTAAAATATAGGTTCAATCGCTAACACGTGGCTTTTTTTTGTTTACATTGTGCAACAATGGAATACTGTATTTCGTTGCCCAACAATGGAATATAAGCAAAGGATCTGTTTTGCGGGCTCCAACAATAACCGAATATGAAGAAACATTCGGTGTTTTGTTAAAAACGTCGGTTTGTTAGTTTGCTTTGTTGTCCTAACACACTACGACTCCATGGAATTTAATTTATTTGTTTCCATTGTTTAAGTTGTTCAACAATCGTTTTATAACGTTAAAATATCTGTTCAATCGGTAACACGTGACTTTTCTTTGTTTACTTTGTGGAACAATGAAATACTGTATTTCGTTGCCCATCAACGGAATATAAGCAAAGGATCGGTTTTGCGGCCTCCAACAATAACCGAATACGAAGAAAGATTCGGTGTTTTGTTAAAAACGTCGGATTGTTAGTTTGCTTTGTTGTCCTAAAACAGTGCGTCTCCATGGAATTTAATTTATTTGTTTCCTTTGTTTAAGTTGTTCAACAATCGGTTTATAACATAAAAATATCTGTTCAATCGGTAACACGTGGCTTTTCTTTGTTTACTTTGTGCAACAATGGAATACGGTATATCGTTGCCCAACAATGGAATATAAGCAAAGGATCGTTTTTGCGGGATCCAACAATAACCGAATATGAAGAAACATTCGGTGTTTTGTTAAAAACGTCGGTTTGTTAGTTTGCTTTGTTGTCCTAAAACACTGCGACTTCATGGATTTTAATTTATTTGTTTCCATTGTTTAAGTTGTTCAACAATCGGTTCATAACGTTAAAATATCGGTTCAATCGGTAACACGTGGCTTTTCATTGTTTACTTTGTGTAACAATTGAATACGGTATTTCGTTTCCCAACAATGGAATATAAGCAAAGGATCGGTTTTGCGGGCTCCAACAATAACCGAATATGAAGAAACATTCGGTGTTTTTTTAAAAACATCGGTCTGTTAGTGTGCTTTGTTGTCTTAACACGATTTGACCTCATGGCATTTAATTTTAATGTTTCCATTGTTTAAGCTGTTCAACAATTGGTTTATAACGTTAAAATATTGGTTTAATCGGCAACACGTGGCTTTTCTTTGTTTACTTTGTGCAACAATGGAATACGGTATTTCGTTGCCCAACAATGGAATATAAGCAAAGGATCGGTTTTTTGGCCTCCAACAATAACCGAATATGAAGAAAGATTCGGTGTTTTGTTAAAAACGTCGGTTTGTTAGTTTGCTTTGTTGTCCTAACACACTAAGACTCCATGGCATTTAGTTTATTTGTTTCCATTGTTTAAGTGGTTCACAAATCGGCTTATAACGTTAAAATATAGGTTCAATCGGTAACACGTGGCTTTTTTTTGTTTACATTGTGCAACAATGGAATACTGTATTTCGTTGCCCAACAATGGAATATAAGCAAAGGATCTGTTTTGCGGGCTCCAACAATAACCGAATATGAAGAAACATTCGGTGATTTGTTAAAAACGTCGTTTTGAGAGTTTGCTTTGTTGTCCTGACACACTGAGACTCCATGGAATTTAATTTTTTTGTTTCCATTGTTTAAGTTGTTCAACAATCGGTTTATAACATAAAAATATCTGTTCAATCGGTAACACGTGGCTTTTCTTTGTTTACTTTGTGCAACAATGGAATAAGGTATATCGTTGCCCAACAATGGAATATAAGCAAAGGATCGTTTTTGCGGACTCCAACAATAACCAAATATGAAGAAACATTCGGTGTTTTGTTAAAAACGTCGGTTTGTTAGTTTGCTTTGTTGTCCTAAAACACTGCGACTTCATGGAATTTAATTTATTTGTTTCCATTGTTTAAGTTGTTCAACAATCGGTTTATAACGTTAAAATATCTGTTCAATCGGTAACACGTGGCTTTTCTTTGTTTACTTTGTGGAACAATGAAATACTGTATTTCGTTGCCCATCAACGGAATATAAGCAAAGGATCGGTTTTGCGGCCTCCAACAATAACCGAATACGAAGAAAGATTCGGTGTTTTGTTAAAAACGTCGGATTGTTAGTTTGCTTTGTTGTCCTAAAACACTGCGACTCCATGGAATTTAATTTATTTGTTTCCTTTGTTTAAGTTGTTGAACAATCGGTTTATAACGTTAAAATATAGGTTCAATCGCTAACACGTGGCTTTTTTTTGTTTACATTGTGCAACAATGGAATACTGTATTTCGTTGCCCAACAATGGAATAAAAGCAAAGGATCTGTTTTGCGGGCTCCAACAATAACCGAATATGAAGAAACATTCGGTGTTTTGTTAAAAACGTCGGATTGTTAGTTTGCTTTGTTGTCCTAACACACTACGACTCCATGGAATTTAATTTATTTGTTTCCATTGTTTAAGTTGTTCAACAATTGGTTTATAACGTTAAAATATTGGTTTAATCGGCAACACGTGGCTTTTCTTTGTTTACTTTGTGCAACAATTGAATACGGTATTTCGTTGACCAACAATGGAATATAAGCAAAGGATAGGTTTTGCGGGCTCCAACAATATCCGAATATGAAGAAACATTCGGTGTTTTTTTTAAAAACGTCGGTCTGTTAGTGTGCTTTGTTGTCTTAACACGATTTAACTCCATGGCGTTTAATTTTTTTTGTTTCCATTGTTTAAGTGGTTCGAAAATCGGCTTATAACGTTAAAATATCGGTTCAATCGGTAACACATGGCTTTTCTTTGTTTACATTGTGCAACAATGGAATACGGTATTTCGTTGCCCAACAATGGAATATAAGCAAAGGATCGGTTTTGCGGCCTCCAACAATAACCGAATATGAAGAAAGATTCGGTGTTTTGTTAAAAACGTCGGTTTGTTAGTTTGCTTTGTTGTCCTAACACACTAAGACTCCATGGCATTTAGTTTATTTGTTTCCATTGTTTTAGTGGTTCAAAAATCTGCTTATAACGTTAAAATATAGGTTAGATCGGTAACACGTGGCTTTTTTTGTTTACATTGTGCAACAATGGAATACTGTATTTCGTTGCCCAACAATGGAATATAAGCAAAGGATCGGTTTTGCGGGCTCCAACAATAACCGAATATGAAGAAACATTCGGTGTTTTGTTAAAAACGTCGGTTTGTTAGTTTGCTTTGTTGTCCTAACACACTAAGACTCCATGGCATTTAGTTTATTTGTTTCCATTGTTTTAGTGGTTCAAAAATCTGCTTATAACGTTAAAATATAGGTTAGATCGGTAACACGTGGCTTTTTTTTGTTTACATTGTGCAACAATGGAATACTGTATTTCGTTGCCCAACAATGGAATATAAGCAAAGGATCGGTTTTGCGGGCTCCAACAATAACCGAATATGAAGAAACATTCGGTGTTTTGTTAAAAACGTCGGTTTGTTAGTTTGCTTTGTTGTCCTACAACACTGCGACTCCATGGAATTTAATTTATTTGTTTCCATTGTTTAAGTTGTTCAACAATTGGTTTATAACGTTAAAATATTGGTTTAATCGGCAACACGTGGCTTTTCTTTGTTTACTTTGTGCAACAATTGAATACGGTATTTCGTTGACCAACAATGGAATATAAGCAAAGGATCGGTTTTGCGGGCTCCAACAATATCAGAATATGAAGAAACATTCGGTGTTTTGTTAAAAACGTCGGTTTGTTAGTTTGCTTTGTTGTCCTACAACACTGCGACTCCATGGAATTTAATTTATTTGTTTCTATTGTTTAAGTTGTTCAACAATTGGTTTATAACGTTAAAATATTGGTTTAATCGGCAACACGTGGCTTTTCTTTGTTTACTTTGTGCAACAATTGAATACGGTATTTCGTTGACCAACAATGGAATATAAGCAAAGGATCGGTTTTGCGGGCTCCAACAATATCCGAATATGAAGAAACATTCGGTGTTTTTTTTAAAAACGTCGGTCTGTTAGTGTGCTTTGTTGTCTTAACACGATTTAACTCCATGGCGTTTAATTTTTTTGTTTCCATTGTTTAAGTGGTTCAAAAATCGGCTTATAACGTTAAAATATCGGTTCAATCGGTAACACACGGCTTTTCTTTGTTTACATTGTGCAACAATGGAATACGGTATTTCGTTGCCCAACAATGGAATATAAGCAAAGGATCGGTTTTTTGGCCTCCAACAATAACCGAATATGAAGAAAGATTCGGTGTTTTGTTAAAAACGTCGGTTTGTTAGTTTGCTTTGTTGTCCTAACACACTAAGACTCCATGGCATTTAGTTTATTTGTTTCCATTGTTTAAGTGGTTCACAAATCGGCTTATAACGTTAAAATATAGGTTCAAACGGTAACACGTGGCTTTTTTTTGTTTACATTGTGCAACAATGGAATACTGTATTTCGTTGCCCAACAATGGAATAAAAGCAAAGGATCTGTTTTGCGGGCTCCAACAATAACCGAATATGAAGAAACATTCGGTGTTTTGTTAAAAACGTCGGTTTGTTAGTTTGCTTTGTTGTCCTAACACACTACGACTCCATGGAATTTAATTTATTTGTTTCCATTGTTTAAGTTGTTCAACAATTGGTTTATAACGTTAAAATATTGGTTTAATCGGCAACACGTGGCTTTTCTTTGTTTACTTTGTGCAACAATTGAATACGGTATTTCGTTGACCAACAATGGAATATAAGCAAAGGATAGGTTTTGCGGGCTCCAACAATATCCGAATATGAAGAAACATTCGGTGTTTTTTTTAAAAACGTCGGTCTGTTAGTGTGCTTTGTTGTCTTAACACGATTTAACTCCATGGCGTTTAATTTTTTTTGTTTCCATTGTTTAAGTGGTTCGAAAATCGGCTTATAACGTTAAAATATCGGTTCAATCGGTAACACATGGCTTTTCTTTGTTTACATTGTGCAACAATGGAATACGGTATTTCGTTGCCCAACAATGGAATATAAGCAAAGGATCTGTTTTGCGGGCTCCAACAATAACCGAATATGAAGAAACATTCGGTGATTTGTTAAAAACGTCGTTTTGAGAGTTTGCTTTGTTGTCCTGACACACTGAGACTCCATGGAATTTAATTTTTTTGTTTCCATTGTTTAATTTGTTCAACAATCGGTTTATAACCTAAAAATATCTGTTCAAACGGTAACACGTGGCTTTTCTTTGTTTACTTTGTGCAACAATGGAATACGGTATATCGTTGCCCAACAATGGAATATAAGCAAAGGATCGTTTTTGCGGACTCCAACAATAACCAAATATGAAGAAACATTCGGTGTTTTGTTAAAAACGTCGGTTTGTTAGTTTGCTTTGTTGTCCTAAAACACTGCGACTTCATGGAATTTAATTTATTTGTTTCCATTGTTTAAGTTGTTCAACAATCGGTTTATAACGTTAAAATATCGGTTCAATCGGTAACACGTGGCTTTTCATTGTTTACTTTGTGTAACAATGGAATACGGTATTTCGTTTCCCAACAATGGAATATAAGCAAAGGATCGGTTTTGCGGGCTCCAACAATAACCGAATATGAAGAAACATTCGGTGTTTTTTTAAAAACATCGGTGTGTTAGTGTGCTTTGTTGTCTTAACACGATTTGACTCAATGGCATTTAATTTATTTGTTTCCATTGTTTAAGTTGTTCAACAATCGTTTTATAACGTTAAAATATCTGTTCAATCGGTAACACGTGGCTTTTCTTTGTTTACTTTGTGGAACAATGAAATACTGTATTTCGTTGCCCATCAACGGAATATAAGCAAAGGATCGCTTTTGCGGCCTTCAACAATAACCGAATACGAAGAAAGATTCGGTGTTTTGTTAAAAACGTCGGATTGTTAGTTTGCTTTGTTGTCCTAAAACACTGCGACTCCATGGAATTTAATTTATTTGTTTCCTCTGTTTAAGTTGTTGAACAATCGGTTTATACCGTTAAAATATAGGTTCAATCGCTAACACGTGGCTTTTTTTTGTTTACATTGTGCAACAATGGAATACTGTATTTCGTTGCCCAACAATGGAATATAAGCAAAGGATCTGTTTTGCGGGCTCCAACAATAACCGAATATGAAGAAACATTCGGTGTTTTGTTAAAAACGTCGGTTTGTTAGTTTGCTTTGTTGTCCTAACACACTACGACTCCATGGAATTTAATTTATTTGTTTCCATTGTTTAAGTTGTTCAACAATCGTTTTATAACGTTAAAATATCTGTTCAATCGGTAACACGTGACTTTTCTTTGTTTACTTTGTGGAACAATGAAATACTGTATTTCGTTGCCCATCAACGGAATATAAGCAAAGGATCGGTTTTGCGGCCTCCAACAATAACCGAATACGAAGAAAGATTCGGTGTTTTGTTAAAAACGTCGGATTGTTAGTTTGCTTTGTTGTCCTAAAACAGTGCGTCTCCATGGAATTTAATTTATTTGTTTCCTTTGTTTAAGTTGTTCAACAATCGGTTTATAACATAAAAATATCTGTTCAATCGGTAACACGTGGCTTTTCTTTGTTTACTTTGTGCAACAATGGAATACGGTATATCGTTGCCCAACAATGGAATATAAGCAAAGGATCGTTTTTGCGGGATCCAACAATAACCGAATATGAAGAAACATTCGGTGTTTTGTTAAAAACGTCGGTTTGTTAGTTTGCTTTGTTGTCCTAAAACACTGCGACTTCATGGATTTTAATTTATTTGTTTCCATTGTTTAAGTTGTTCAACAATCGGTTCATAACGTTAAAATATCGGTTCAATCGGTAACACGTGGCTTTTCATTGTTTACTTTGTGTAACAATTGAATACGGTATTTCGTTTCCCAACAATGGAATATAAGCAAAGGATCGGTTTTGCGGGCTCCAACAATAACCGAATATGAAGAAACATTCGGTGTTTTTTTAAAAACATCGGTCTGTTAGTGTGCTTTGTTGTCTTAACACGATTTGACCTCATGGCATTTAATTTTAATGTTTCCATTGTTTAAGCTGTTCAACAATTGGTTTATAACGTTAAAATATTGGTTTAATCGGCAACACGTGGCTTTTCTTTGTTTACTTTGTGCAACAATTGAATGCGGTATTTCGTTGACCAACAATGGAATATAAGCAAAGGATCGGTTTTGCGGGCTCCACCAATAACCGAATATGAAGAAACATTCGGTGTTTTGTTAAAAACGTCGGTTTGTTAGTTTGCTTTGTTGTCCTAACACACTACGACTCCATGGCATTTAGTTTATTTGTTTCCATTGTTTTAGTGGTTCAAAAATCTGCTTATAACGTTAAAATATAGGTTAGATCGGTAACACGTGGCTTTTTTTTGTTTACATTGTGCAACAATGGAATACTGTATTTCGTTGCCCAACAATGGAATATAAGCAAAGGATCGGTTTTGCGGGCTCCAACAATAACCGAATATGAAGAAACATTCGGTGTTTTGTTAAAAACGTCGGTTTGTTAGTTTGCTTTGTTGTCCTACAACACTGCGACTCCATGGAATTTAATTTATTTGTTTCCATTGTTTAAGTTGTTCAACAATTGGTTTATAACGTTAAAATATTGGTTTAATCGGCAACACGTGGCTTTTCTTTGTTTACTTTGTGCAACAATTGAATACGGTATTTCGTTGACCAACAATGGAATATAAGCAAAGGATCGGTTTTGCGGGCTCCAACAATATCCGAATATGAAGAAACATTCGGTGTTTTGTTAAAAACGTCGGTTTGTTAGTTTGCTTTGTTGTCCTACAACACTGCGACTCCATGGAATTTAATTTATTTGTTTCTATTGTTTAAGTTGTTCAACAATTGGTTTATAACGTTAAAATATTGGTTTAATCGGCAACACGTGGCTTTTCTTTGTTTACTTTGTGCAACAATTGAATACGGTATTTCGTTGACCAACAATGGAATATAAGCAAAGGATCGGTTTTGCGGGCTCCAACAATATCCGAATATGAAGAAACATTCGGTGTTTTTTTTAAAAACGTCGGTCTGTTAGTGTGCTTTGTTGTCTTAACACGATTTAACTCCATGGCGTTTAATTTTTTTTGTTTCCATTGTTTAAGTGGTTCAAAAATCGGCTTATAACGTTAAAATATCGGTTCAATCGGTAACACACGGCTTTTCTTTGTTTACATTGTGCAACAATGGAATACGGTATTTCGTTGCCCAACAATGGAATATAAGCAAAGGATCGGTTTTTTGGCCTCCAACAATAACCGAATATGAAGAAAGATTCGGTGTTTTGTTAAAAACGTCGGTTTGTTAGTTTGCTTTGTTGTCCTAACACACTAAGACTCCATGGCATTTAGTTTATTTGTTTCCATTGTTTAAGTGGTTCACAAATCGGCTTATAACGTTAAAATATAGGTTCAATCGGTAACACGTGGCTTTTTTTTGTTTACATTGTGCAACAATGGAATACTGTATTTCGTTGCCCAACAATGGAATATAAGCAAAGGATCTGTTTTGCGGGCTCCAACAATAACCGAATATGAAGAAACATTCGGTGATTTGTTAAAAACGTCGTTTTGAGAGTTTGCTTTGTTGTCCTGACACACTGAGACTCCATGGAATTTAATTTTTTTGTTTCCATTGTTTAAGTTGTTCAACAATCGGTTTATAACATAAAAATATCTGTTCAATCGGTAACACGTGGCTTTTCTTTGTTTACTTTGTGCAACAATGGAATAAGGTATATCGTTGCCCAACAATGGAATATAAGCAAAGGATCGTTTTTGCGGACTCCAACAATAACCAAATATGAAGAAACATTCGGTGTTTTGTTAAAAACGTCGGTTTGTTAGTTTGCTTTGTTGTCCTAAAACACTGCGACTTCATGGAATTTAATTTATTTGTTTCCATTGTTTAAGTTGTTCAACAATCGGTTTATAACGTTAAAATATCGGTTCAATCGGTAACACGTGGCTTTTCATTGTTTACTTTGTGGAACAATGAAATACTGTATTTCGTTGCCCATCAACGGAATATAAGCAAAGGATCGGTTTTGCGGCCTCCAACAATAACCGAATACGAAGAAAGATTCGGTGTTTTGTTAAAAACGTCGGATTGTTAGTTTGCTTTGTTGTCCTAAAACACTGCGACTCCATGGAATTTAATTTATTTGTTTCCTTTGTTTAAGTTGTTGAACAATCGGTTTATAACGTTAAAATATAGGTTCAATCGCTAACACGTGGCTTTTTTTTGTTTACATTGTGCAACAATGGAATACTGTATTTCGTTGCCCAACAATGGAATAAAAGCAAAGGATCTGTTTTGCGGGCTCCAACAATAACCGAATATGAAGAAACATTCGGTGTTTTGTTAAAAACGTCGGATTGTTAGTTTGCTTTGTTGTCCTAACACACTACGACTCCATGGAATTTAATTTATTTGTTTCCATTGTTTAAGTTGTTCAACAATTGGTTTATAACGTTAAAATATTGGTTTAATCGGCAACACGTGGCTTTTCTTTGTTTACTTTGTGCAACAATTGAATACGGTATTTCGTTGACCAACAATGGAATATAAGCAGAGGATAGGTTTTGCGGGCTCCAACAATATCCGAATATGAAGAAACATTCGGTGTTTTTTTTAAAAACGTCGGTCTGTTAGTGTGCTTTGTTGTCTTAACACGATTTAACTCCATGGCGTTTAATTTTTTTTGTTTCCATTGTTTAAGTGGTTCGAAAATCGGCTTATAACGTTAAAATATCGGTTCAATCGGTAACACATGGCTTTTCTTTGTTTACATTGTGCAACAATGGAATACGGTATTTCGTTGCCCAACAATGGAATATAAGCAAAGGATCGGTTTTGCGGCCTCCAACAATAACCGAATATGAAGAAAGATTCGGTGTTTTGTTAAAAACGTCGGTTTGTTAGTTTGCTTTGTTGTCCTAACACACTAAGACTCCATGGCATTTAGTTTATTTGTTTCCATTGTTTTAGTGGTTCAAAAATCTGCTTATAACGTTAAAATATAGGTTAGATCGGTAACACGTGGCTTTTTTTGTTTACATTGTGCAACAATGGAATACTGTATTTCGTTGCCCAACAATGGAATATAAGCAAAGGATCGGTTTTGCGGGCTCCAACAATAACCGAATATGAAGAAACATTCGGTGTTTTGTTAAAAACGTCGGTTTGTTAGTTTGCTTTGTTGTCCTAACACACTAAGACTCCATGGCATTTAGTTTATTTGTTTCCATTGTTTTAGTGGTTCAAAAATCTGCTTATAACGTTAAAATATAGGTTAGATCGGTAACACGTGGCTTTTTTTTGTTTACATTGTGCAACAATGGAATACTGTATTTCGTTGCCCAACAATGGAATATAAGCAAAGGATCGGTTTTGCGGGCTCCAACAATAACCGAATATGAAGAAACATTCGGTGTTTTGTTAAAAACGTCGGTTTGTTAGTTTGCTTTGTTGTCCTACAACACTGCGACTCCATGGAATTTAATTTATTTGTTTCCATTGTTTAAGTTGTTCAACAATTGGTTTATAACGTTAAAATATTGGTTTAATCGGCAACACGTGGCTTTTCTTTGTTTACTTTGTGCAACAATTGAATACGGTATTTCGTTGACCAACAATGGAATATAAGCAAAGGATCGGTTTTGCGGGCTCCAACAATATCAGAATATGAAGAAACATTCGGTGTTTTGTTAAAAACGTCGGTTTGTTAGTTTGCTTTGTTGTCCTACAACACTGCGACTCCATGGAATTTAATTTATTTGTTTCTATTGTTTAAGTTGTTCAACAATTGGTTTATAACGTTAAAATATTGGTTTAATCGGCAACACGTGGCTTTTCTTTGTTTACTTTGTGCAACAATTGAATACGGTATTTCGTTGACCAACAATGGAATATAAGCAAAGGATCGGTTTTGCGGGCTCCAACAATATCCGAATATGAAGAAACATTCGGTGTTTTTTTTAAAAACGTCGGTCTGTTAGTGTGCTTTGTTGTCTTAACACGATTTAACTCCTTGGCGTTTAATTTTTTTTGTTTCCATTGTTTAAGTGGTTCAAAAATCGGCTTATAACGTTAAAATATCGGTTCAATCGGTAACACACGGCTTTTCTTTGTTCACATTGTGCAACAATGGAATACGGTATTTCGTTGCCCAACAATGGAATATAAGCAAAGGATCGGTTTTTTGGCCTCCAACAATAACCGAATATGAAGAAAGATTCGGTGTTTTGTTAAAAACGTCGGTTTGTTAGTTTGCTTTGTTGTCCTAACACACTAAGACTCCATGGCATTTAGTTTATTTGTTTCCATTGTTTAAGTGGTTCACAAATCGGCTTATAACGTTAAAATATAGGTTCAAACGGTAACACGTGGCTTTTTTTTGTTTACATTGTGCAACAATGGAATACTGTATTTCGTTGCCCAACAATGGAATAAAAGCAAAGGATCTGTTTTGCGGGCTCCAACAATAACCGAATATGAAGAAACATTCGGTGTTTTGTTAAAAACGTCGGTTTGTTAGTTTGCTTTGTTGTCCTAACACACTACGACTCCATGGAATTTAATTTATTTGTTTCCATTGTTTAAGTTGTTCAACAATTGGTTTATAACGTTAAAATATTGGTTTAATCGGCAACACGTGGCTTTTCTTTGTTTACTTTGTGCAACAATTGAATACGGTATTTCGTTGACCAACAATGGAATATAAGCAAAGGATAGGTTTTGCGGGCTCCAACAATATCCGAATATGAAGAAACATTCGGTGTTTTTTTTAAAAACGTCGGTCTGTTAGTGTGCTTTGTTGTCTTAACACGATTTAACTCCATGGCGTTTAATTTTTTTTGTTTCCATTGTTTAAGTGGTTCGAAAATCGGCTTATAACGTTAAAATATCGGTTCAATCGGTAACACATGGCTTTTCTTTGTTTACATTGTGCAACAATGGAATACGGTATTTCGTTGCCCAACAATGGAATATAAGCAAAGGATCTGTTTTGCGGGCTCCAACAATAACCGAATATGAAGAAACATTCGGTGATTTGTTAAAAACGTCGTTTTGAGAGTTTGCTTTGTTGTCCTGACACACTGAGACTCCATGGAATTTAATTTTTTTGTTTCCATTGTTTAAGTTGTTCAACAATCGGTTTATAACCTAAAAATATCTGTTCAAACGGTAACACGTGGCTTTTCTTTGTTTACTTTGTGCAACAATGGAATACGGTATATCGTTGCCCAACAATGGAATATAAGCAAAGGATCGTTTTTGCGGACTCCAACAATAACCAAATATGAAGAAACATTCGGTGTTTTGTTAAAAACGTCGGTTTGTTAGTTTGCTTTGTTGTCCTAAAACACTGCGACTTCATGGAATTTAATTTATTTGTTTCCATTGTTTAAGTTGTTCAACAATCGGTTTATAACGTTAAAATATCGGTTCAATCGGTAACACGTGGCTTTTCATTGTTTACTTTGTGTAACAATGGAATACGGTATTTCGTTTCCCAACAATGGAATATAAGCAAAGGATCGGTTTTGCGGGCTCCAACAATAACCGAATATGAAGAAACATTCGGTGTTTTTTTAAAAACATCGGTGTGTTAGTGTGCTTTGTTGTCTTAACACGATTTGACTCAATGGCATTTAATTTATTTGTTTCCATTGTTTAAGTTGTTCAACAATCGTTTTATAACGTTAAAATATCTGTTCAATCGGTAACACGTGGCTTTTCTTTGTTTACTTTGTGGAACAATGAAATACTGTATTTCGTTGCCCATCAACGGAATATAAGCAAAGGATCGCTTTTGCGGCCTTCAACAATAACCGAATACGAAGAAAGATTCGGTGTTTTGTTAAAAACGTCGGATTGTTAGTTTGCTTTGTTGTCCTAAAACACTGCGACTCCATGGAATTTAATTTATTTGTTTCCTTTGTTTAAGTTGTTGAACAATCGGTTTATAACGTTAAAATATAGGTTCAATCGCTAACACGTGGCTTTTTTTTGTTTACATTGTGCAACAATGGAATACTGTATTTCGTTGCCAAACAATGGAATATAAGCAAAGGATCTGTTTTGCGGGCTCCAACAATAACCGAATATGAAGAAACATTCGGTGTTTTGTTAAAAACGTCGGTTTGTTAGTTTGCTTTGTTGTCCTAACACACTACGACTCCATGGAATTTAATTTATTTGTTTCCATTGTTTAAGTTGTTCAACAATCGTTTTATAACGTTAAAATATCTGTTCAATCGGTAACACGTGACTTTTCTTTGTTTACTTTGTGGAACAATGAAATACTGTATTTCGTTGCCCATCAACGGAATATAAGCAAAGGATCGGTTTTGCGGCCTCCAACAATAACCGAATACGAAGAAAGATTCGGTGTTTTGTTAAAAACGTCGGATTGTTAGTTTGCTTTGTTGTCCTAAAACAGTGCGTCTCCATGGAATTTAATTTATTTGTTTCCTTTGTTTAAGTTGTTCAACAATCGGTTTATAACATAAAAATATCTGTTCAATCGGTAACACGTGGCTTTTCTTTGTTTACTTTGTGCAACAATGGAATACGGTATATCGTTGCCCAACAATGGAATATAAGCAAAGGATCGTTTTTGCGGGATCCAACAATAACCGAATATGAAGAAACATTCGGTGTTTTGTTAAAAACGTCGGTTTGTTAGTTTGCTTTGTTGTCCTAAAACACTGCGACTTCATGGATTTTAATTTATTTGTTTCCATTGTTTAAGTTGTTCAACAATCGGTTCATAACGTTAAAATATCGGTTCAATCGGTAACACGTGGCTTTTCATTGTTTACTTTGTGTAACAATTGAATACGGTATTTCGTTTCCCAACAATGGAATATAAGCAAAGGATCGGTTTTGCGGGCTCCAACAATAACCGAATATGAAGAAACATTCGGTGTTTTTTTAAAAACATCGGTCTGTTAGTGTGCTTTGTTGTCTTAACACGATTTGACCTCATGGCATTTAATTTTAATGTTTCCATTGTTTAAGCTGTTCAACAATTGGTTTATAACGTTAAAATATTGGTTTAATCGGCAACACGTGGCTTTTCTTTGTTTACTTTGTGCAACAATTGAATGCGGTATTTCGTTGACCAACAATGGAATATAAGCAAAGGATCGGTTTTGCGGGCTCCACCAATAACCGAATATGAAGAAACATTCGGTGTTTTGTTAAAAACGTCGGTTTGTTAGTTTGCTTTGTTGTCCTAACACACTACGACTCCATGGCATTTAGTTTATTTGTTTCCATTGTTTTAGTGGTTCAAAAATCTGCTTATAACGTTAAAATATAGGTTAGATCGGTAACACGTGGCTTTTTTTTGTTTACATTGTGCAACAATGGAATACTGTATTTCGTTGCCCAACAATGGAATATAAGCAAAGGATCGGTTTTGCGGGCTCCAACAATAACCGAATATGAAGAAACATTCGGTGTTTTGTTAAAAACGTCGGTTTGTTAGTTTGCTTTGTTGTCCTACAACACTGCGACTCCATGGAATTTAATTTACTTGTTTCCATTGTTTAAGTTGTTCAACAATTGGTTTATAACGTTAAAATATTGGTTTAATCGGCAACACGTGGCTTTTCTTTATTTACTTTGTGCAACAATTGAATACGGTATTTCGTTGACCAACAATGGAATATAAGCAAAGGATCGGTTTTGCGGGCTCCAACAATATCCGAATATGAAGAAACATTCGGTGTTTTTTTTAAAAACGTCGGTCTGTTAGTGTGCTTTGTTGTCTTAACACGATTTAACTCCATGGCGTTTAATTTTTTTTGTTTCCATTGTTTAAGTTGTTCAAAAATCGGATTATAACGTTAAAATATCGGTTCAATCGGTAACACATGGCTTTTCTTTGTTTACATTGTGCAACAATGGAATACGGTATTTCGTTGCCCAACAATGGAATATAAGCAAAGGATCGGTTTTGCGGCCTCCAACAATAACCGAATATGAAGAAAGATTCGGTGTTTTGTTAAAAACGTCGGTTTGTTAGTTTGCTTTGTTGTCCTAACACACTAAGACTCCATGGCATTTAGTTTATTTGTTTCCATTGTTTAAGTGGTTCACAAATCGGCTTATAACGTTAAAATATAGGTTCAATCGGTAACACGTGGCTTTTTTTTGTTTACATTGTGCAACAATGGAATACTGTATTTCGTTGCCCAACAATGGAATATAAGCAAAGGATCTGTTTTGCGGGCTCCAACAATAACCGAATATGAAGAAACATTCGGTGATTTGTTAAAAACGTCGTTTTGAGAGTTTGCTTTGTTGTCCTGACACACTGAGACTCCATGGAATTTAATTTTTTTGTTTCCATTGTTTAAGTTGTTCAACAAACGGTTTATAACATAAAAATATCTGTTCAAGCGGTAACACGTGGCTTTTCTTTGTTTACTTTGTGCAACAATGGAATACGGTATATCGTTGCCCAACAATGGAATATAAGCAAAGGATCGTTTTTGCGGACTCCAACAATAACCAAATATGAAGAAACATTCGGTGTTTTTTTTAAAACATCGGTGTGTTAGTGTGCTTTGTTGTCTTAACACGATTTGACTCAATGGCATTTATTTGTTTCCATTGTTTAAGTTGTTCAACAATCGTTTTATAACGTTAAAATATCTGTTCAATCGGTAACACGTGGCTTTTCTTTGTTTACTTTGTGGAACAATGAAATACTGTATTTCGTTGCCCATCAACGGAATATAAGCAAAGGATGGGTTTTGCGGCCTCCAACAATAACCGAATACGAAGAAAGATTCGGTGTTTTGTTAAAAATGTCGGATTGTTAGTTTGCTTTGTTGTCCTAAAACACTGCGACTCCATGGAATTTAATTTATTTGTTTCCTTTGTTTAAGTTGTTGAACAATCGGTTTATAACGTTAAAATATAGGTTCAACCGCTAACACGTGGCTTTTTTTTGTTTACATTGTGCAACAATGGAATACTGTATTTCGTTGCCCAACAATGGAATATAAGCAAAGGATCTGTTTTGCGGGCTCCAACAATAACCGAATATGAAGAAACATTCGGTGTTTTGTTAAAAACGTCGGTTTGTTAGTTTGCTTTGTTGTCCTAACACACTACGACTCCATGGAATTTAATTTATTTGTTTCCATTGTTTAAGTTGTTCAACAATTGGTTTATAACGTTAAAATATTGGTTTAATCGGCAACACGTGGCTTTTCTTTGTTTACTTTGTGCAACAATTGAATACGGTATTTCGTTGACCAACAATGGAATATAAGCAAAGGATACGTTTTGCGGGCTCCAACAATATCCGAATATGAAGAAACATTCGGTGTTTTTTTTAAAAACGTCGGTCTGTTAGTGTGCTTTGTTGTCTTAACACGATTTAACTCCATGGCGTTTAATTTTTTTTGTTTCCATTGTTTAAGTGGTTCAAAAATCGGCTTATAACGTTAAAATATCGGTTCAATCGGTAACACATGGCTTTTCTTTGTTTACATTGTGCAACAATGGAATACGGTATTTCGTTGCCCAACAATGGAATATAAGCAAAGGATCGGTTTTGCGGCCTCCAACAATAACCGAATATGAAGAAAGATTCGGTGTGTTGTTAAAAATGTCGGTTTGTTAGTTTGCTTTGTTGTCCTAACACACTAAGACTCCATGGCATTTAGTTTATTTGTTTCCATTGTTTAAGTTGTTCAACAATCGGTTCATAACGTTAAAATATCGGTTCAATCGGTAAAACGTGGCTTTTCATTGTTTACTTTGTGTAACAATTGAATACGGTATTTCGTTTCCCAACAATGGAATATAAGCAAAGGATCGGTTTTGCGGGCTCCAACAATAACCGAATATGAAGAAACATTCGGTGTTTTTTTAAAAACATCGGTCTGTTAGTGTGCTTTGTTGTCTTAACACGATTTGACCTCATGGCATTTAATTTATTTGTTTCCATTGTTTAAGTTGTTCAACAATCGGTTTATAACGTTAAAATATCGGTTCAATCGGCAACACGTGGCTTTTCTTTGTTTACTTTGTGGAACAATGAAATACTGTATTTCGTTGCCCATCAACGGAATATAAGCAAAGGATCGGTTTTGCGGCCTCCAACAATAACCGAATACGAAGAAAGATTCGGTGTTTTGTTAAAAACGTCGGATTGTTAGTTTGCTTTGTTGTCTTAACACGATTTAACTCCATGGCGTTTAATTTTTTTTGTTTCCATTGTTTAAGTGGTTCAAAAATCGGCTTATAACGTTAAAATATCGGTTCAATCCGTAACACATGGCTTTTCTTTGTTTACATTGTGCAACAATGGAATACTGTATTTCGTTGACCAACAATGGAATATAAGCAAAGGATCTGTTTTGCGGGCTCCAACAATAACCGAATATGAAGAAACATTCGGTGATTTGTTAAAAACGTCGTTTTGAGAGTTTGCTTTGTTGTCCTAACACACTGAGACTCCATAGAATTTAATTTTTTTGTTTCCATTGTTTAAGTTGTTCAACAATCGGTTTATAACATTAAAATATCTGTTCAATCGGTAACACGTGGCTTTTCTTTGTTTACTTTGTGCAACAATGGAATACGGTATATCGTTGGCCAACAATGGAATATAAGAAAAGGATCGGTTTTAGGGGCTCCAACAATAACCGAATATGAAGAAACATTCGGTGTTTTGTTAAAAACGTCGGATTGTTAGTTTGCTTTGTTGTCCTAAAACACTGCGACTCCATGGAATTTAATTTATTTGTTTCCTTTGTTTAAGTTGTTGAACAATCGGTTTATAAAGTTAAAATATAGGTTCAATCGGTAACACGTGGCTTTTTTTGTTTACATTGTGCAACAATGGAATACTGTATTTCGTTGCCCAACAATGGAATATAAGTAAAGGATCGGTTTTGCGGGCTCCAACAATAACCGAATATGAAGAAACATTCGGTGTTTTGTTAAAAACGTCGGTTTGTTAGTTTGCTTTGTTGTCCTACAACACTGCGACTCCATGGAATTTAATTTTTTTGTTTCCATTGTTTAAGTTGTTCAACAATCGGTTTATAACATAAAAATATCTGTTCAATCGGTAACACGTGGCTTTTCTTTGTTTACTTTGTGCAACAATGGAATACGGTATATCGTTGCCCAACAATGGAATATAAGCAAAGGATCGTTTTTGCGGGATCCAACAATAACCGAATATGAAGAAACATTCGGTGTTTTGTTAAAAACGTCGGTTTGTTAGTTTGCTTTGTTGTCCTAAAACACTGCGACTCCATGGAATTTAATTTTTTTGTTTCCATTGTTTAAGTTGTTCAACAATCGGTTTATAACATTAAAATATCTGTTCAATCGGTAACACGTGGCTTTTCTTTGTTTACTTTGTGCAACAATGGAATACGGTATATCGTTGGCCAACAATGGAATATAAGAAAAGGATCGGTTTTAGGGGCTCCAACAATAACCGAATATGAAGAAACATTCGGTGTTTTGTTAAAAACGTCGGATTGTTAGTTTGCTTTGTTGTCCTAAAACACTGCGACTCCATGGAATTTAATTTATTTGTTTCCTTTGTTTAAGTTGTTGAACAATCGGTTTATAAAGTTAAAATATAGGTTCAATCGGTAACACGTGGCTTTTTTTGTTTACATTGTGCAACAATGGAATACTGTATTTCGTTGCCCAACAATGGAATATAAGTAAAGGATCGGTTTTGCGGCCTCCAACAATAACCGAATATGAAGAAAGATTCGGTGTGTTGTTAAAAATGTCGGTTTGTTAGTTTGCTTTGTTGTCCTAACACACTAAGACTCCATGGCATTTAGTTTATTTGTTTCCATTGTTTAAGTTGTTCAACAATCGGTTCATAACGTTAAAATATCGGTTCAATCGGTAAAACGTGGCTTTTCATTGTTTACTTTGTGTAACAATTGAATACGGTATTTCGTTTCCCAACAATGGAATATAAGCAAAGGATCGGTTTTGCGGGCTCCAACAATAACCGAATATGAAGAAACATTCGGTGTTTTTTTAAAAACATCGGTCTGTTAGTGTGCTTTGTTGTCTTAACACGATTTGACCTCATGGCATTTAATTTATTTGTTTCCATTGTTTAAGTTGTTCAACAATCGGTTTATAACGTTAAAATATCGGTTCAATCGGCAACACGTGGCTTTTCTTTGTTTACTTTGTGGAACAATGAAATACTGTATTTCGTTGCCCATCAACGGAATATAAGCAAAGGATCGGTTTTGCGGCCTCCAACAATAACCGAATACGAAGAAAGATTCGGTGTTTTGTTAAAAACGTCGGATTGTTAGTTTGCTTTGTTGTCTTAACACGATTTAACTCCATGGCGTTTAATTTTTTTTGTTTCCATTGTTTAAGTGGTTCAAAAATCGGCTTATA
Source organism: Maratus speciosus (assembly GCA_963932465.1). Lineage (NCBI taxonomy): Eukaryota > Metazoa > Arthropoda > Arachnida > Araneae > Salticidae > Maratus > Maratus speciosus. The sequence goes on from CAWVRF010001084.1 coordinate 627,920, forward strand.
ACGTTAAAATATCGGTTCAATCCGTAACACATGGCTTTTCTTTGTTTACATTGTGCAACAATGGAATACTGTATTTCGTTGACCAACAATGGAATATAAGCAAAGGATCTGTTTTGCGGGCTCCAACAATAACCGAATATGAAGAAACATTCGGTGATTTGTTAAAAACGTCGTTTTGAGAGTTTGCTTTGTTGTCCTAACACACTGAGACTCCATAGAATTTAATTTTTTTGTTTCCATTGTTTAAGTTGTTCAACAATCGGTTTATAACATTAAAATATCTGTTCAATCGGTAACACGTGGCTTTTCTTTGTTTACTTTGTGCAACAATGGAATACGGTATATCGTTGGCCAACAATGGAATATAAGAAAAGGATCGGTTTTAGGGGCTCCAACAATAACCGAATATGAAGAAACATTCGGTGTTTTGTTAAAAACGTCGGATTGTTAGTTTGCTTTGTTGTCCTAAAACACTGCGACTCCATGGAATTTAATTTATTTGTTTCCTTTGTTTAAGTTGTTGAACAATCGGTTTATAAAGTTAAAATATAGGTTCAATCGGTAACACGTGGCTTTTTTTGTTTACATTGTGCAACAATGGAATACTGTATTTCGTTGCCCAACAATGGAATATAAGTAAAGGATCGGTTTTGCGGGCTCCAACAATAACCGAATATGAAGAAACATTCGGTGTTTTGTTAAAAACGTCGGTTTGTTAGTTTGCTTTGTTGTCCTACAACACTGCGACTCCATGGAATTTAATTTTTTTGTTTCCATTGTTTAAGTTGTTCAACAATCGGTTTATAACATAAAAATATCTGTTCAATCGGTAACACGTGGCTTTTCTTTGTTTACTTTGTGCAACAATGGAATACGGTATATCGTTGCCCAACAATGGAATATAAGCAAAGGATCGTTTTTGCGGGATCCAACAATAACCGAATATGAAGAAACATTCGGTGTTTTGTTAAAAACGTCGGTTTGTTAGTTTGCTTTGTTGTCCTAAAACACTGCGACTCCATGGAATTTAATTTTTTTGTTTCCATTGTTTAAGTTGTTCAACAATCGGTTTATAACATTAAAATATCTGTTCAATCGGTAACACGTGGCTTTTCTTTGTTTACTTTGTGCAACAATGGAATACGGTATATCGTTGGCCAACAATGGAATATAAGAAAAGGATCGGTTTTAGGGGCTCCAACAATAACCGAATATGAAGAAACATTCGGTGTTTTGTTAAAAACGTCGGATTGTTAGTTTGCTTTGTTGTCCTAAAACACTGCGACTCCATGGAATTTAATTTATTTGTTTCCTTTGTTTAAGTTGTTGAACAATCGGTTTATAAAGTTAAAATATAGGTTCAATCGGTAACACGTGGCTTTTTTTGTTTACATTGTGCAACAATGGAATACTGTATTTCGTTGCCCAACAATGGAATATAAGTAAAGGATCGGTTTTGCGGGCTCCAACAATAACCGAATATGAAGAAACATTCGGTGTTTTGTTAAAAACGTCGGTTTGTTAGTTTGCTTTGTTGTCCTACAACACTGCGACTCCATGGAATTTAATTTTTTTGTTTCCATTGTTTAAGTTGTTCAACAATCGGTTTATAACATAAAAATATCTGTTCAATCGGTAACACGTGGCTTTTCTTTGTTTACTTTGTGCAACAATGGAATACGGTATATCGTTGCCCAACAATGGAATATAAGCAAAGGATCGTTTTTGCGGGATCCAACAATAACCGAATATGAAGAAACATTCGGTGTTTTGTTAAAAACGTCGGTTTGTTAGTTTGCTTTGTTGTCCTAAAACACTGCGACTCCATGGAATTTAATTTATTTGTTTCCTTTGTTTAAGTTGTTGAACAATCGGTTTATAACGTTAAAATATAGGTTCAATCGCTAACACGTGGCTTTTTTTTGTTTACATTGTGCAACAATGGAATACTGTATTTCGTTGCCCAACAATGGAATATAAGCAAAGGATCTGTTTTGCGGGCTCCAACAATAACCGAATATGAAGAAACATTCGGTGTTTTGTTAAAAACGTCGGTTTGTTAGTTTGCTTTGTTGTCCTAACACACTACGACTCCATGGAATTTAATTTATTTGTTTCCATTGTTTAAGTTGTTCAACAATTGGTTTATAACGTTAAAATATTGGTTTTATCGGCAACACGTGGCTTTTCTTTGTTTACTTTGTGCAACAATTGAATACGGTATTTCGTTGACAGACAATGGAATATAAGCAAAGGATAGGTTTTGCGGGCTCCAACAATATCCGAATATGAAGAAACATTCGGTGTTTTTTTTAAAAACGTCGGTCTGTTAGTGTGCTTTGTTGTCTTAACACGATTTAACTCCATGGCGTTTAATTTTTTTTGTTTCCATTGTTTAAGTGGTTCAAAAATCGGCTTATAACGTTAAAATATCGGTTCAATCCGTAACACATGGCTTTTCTTTGTTTACATTGTGCAACAATGGAATACTGTATTTCGTTGACCAACAATGGAATATAAGCAAAGGATCTGTTTTGCGGGCTCTAACAATAACCGAATATGAAGAAACATTCGGTGATTTGTTAAAAACGTCGTTTTGAGAGTTTGCTTTGTTGTCCTAACACACTGAGACTCCATAGAATTTAATTTTTTTGTTTCCATTGTTTAAGTTGTTCAACAATCGGTTTATAACATTAAAATATCTGTTCAATCGGTAACACGTGGCTTTTCTTTGTTTACTTTGTGCAACAATGGAATACGGTATATCGTTGGCCAACAATGGAATATAAGAAAAGGATCGGTTTTAGGGGCTCCAACAATAACCGAATATGAAGAAACATTCGGTGTTTTGTTAAAAACGTCGGATTGTTAGTTTGCTTTGTTGTCCTAAAACACTGCGACTCCATGGAATTTAATTTATTTGTTTCCTTTGTTTAAGTTGTTGAACAATCGGTTTATAAAGTTAAAATATAGGTTCAATCGGTAACACGTGGCTTTTTTTGTTTACATTGTGCAACAATGGAATACTGTATTTCGTTGCCCAACAATGGAATTTAAGCAAAGGATCGGTTTTGCGGGCTCCAACAATAACCGAATATGAAGAAACATTCGGTGTTTTTTTAAAAACATCGGTCTGTTAGTGTGCTTTGTTGTCTTAACACGATTTGACCTCATGGCATTTAATTTATTTGTTTCCATTGTTTAAGTTGTTCAACAATCGGTTTATAACGTTAAAATATCGGTTCAATCGGCAACACGTGGCTTTTTTTTGTTTACATTGTGCAACAATGGAATACTGTATTTCGTTGCCCAACAATGGAATATAAGCAAAGGATCGGTTTTGCGGGCTCCAATAATAACCGAATATGAAGAAACATTCGGTGTTTTTTTAAAAACGTCGTTTTGATAGTTTGCTTTGTTGTCCTGACACACTGAGACTCCATGGAATTTAATTTATTTGTTTCCATTGTTTAAGTTGATCAAGCGGTTCATAACATTAAAATATCTGTTCAATCGGTAACACGTGGCTTTTCTTTGTTTACTTTGTGCAACAATGGAATACGGTATATCGTTGGCCAACAATGGAATATAAGCAAAGGATCGGTTTTGCGGGCTCCAACAATAACCGAATATGAAGAAACATTCGGTGTTTTGTTAGTTTGCTTTGTTGTCCTAAAACACTGCGACTCCATGGAATTTAATTTATTTGTTTCCATTGTTTAAGTTGTTCAACAATCGGTTTATAACGATAAAATATCTGTTCAATCGGTAACACGTGGCTTTTTTTTGTTTACATTGTGCAACAATGGAATACTGTATTCCGTTGCCCAACAATGGAATATAAGCAAAGGATCGGTTTTGCGGGCTCCAACAATAACCGAATATGAAGAAACATTCGGTATTTTGTTAAAAACATCGGTTTGTTAGTTTGCTTTGTTGTCCTACAACACTGCGACTCCATGGAATTTAATTTATTTGTTTCCATTGTTTAAGTTGTTCAACAATTGGTTTATAACGTTAAAATATTGGTTTAATCGGCAACACGTGGCTTTTCTTTGTTTACTTTGTGCAACAATTGAATACGGTATTTCGTTGACCAACAATGGAATATAAGCAAAGGATAGGTTTTGCGGGCTCCAACAATATCCGAATATGAAGAAACATTCGGTGTTTTTTTTAAAAACGTCGGTCTGTTAGTGTGCTTTGTTGTCTTAACACGATTTAACTCCATGGCGTTTAATTTTTTTTGTTTCCATTGTTTAAGTGGTTCAAAAATCGGCTTATAACGTTAAAATATCGGTTCAATCCGTAACACATGGCTTTTCTTTGTTTACATTGTGCAACAATGGAATACTGTATTTCGTTGACCAACAATGGAATATAAGCAAAGGATTTGTTTTGCGGGCTCCAACAATAACCGAATATGAAGAAACATTCGGTGTTTTTTTAAAAACGTCGGTCTGTTAGTGTGCTTTGTTGTCTTAACATGATTTAACTCCATGGCGTTTAATTTTTTTTGTTTCCATTGTTTAAGTGGTTCAAAAATCGGCTTATAACGTTAAAATATCGGTTCAATCGGTAACACATGGCTTTTCTTTGTTTACATTGTGCAACAATGGAATACGGTATTTCGTTGCCCAACAATGGAATATAAGCAAAGGATCGGTTTTGCGGCCTCCAACAATAACCGAATATGAAGAAAGATTCGGTGTTTTGTTAAAAACGTCGGTTTGTTAGTTTGCTTTGTTGTCCTAATACACTAAGACTCCATGGCATTTAGTTTATTTGTTTCCATTGTTTAAGTGGTTCACAAATCGGCTTATAACATTAAAATATAGGTTCAATCGGTAACACGTGGCTTTTTTTTGTTTACATTGTGCAACAATGGAATACTGTATTTCTTACCCAACAATGGAATATAAGCAAAGGATCTGTTTTGCGGGCTCCAACAATAACCGAATATGAAGAAACATTCGGTGATTTGTTAAAAACGTCGTTTTGAGAGTTTGCTTTGTTGTCCTGACACACTGAGACTCCATGGAATTTAATTTTTTTGTTTCCATTGTTTAAGTTGTTCAACAATCGGTTTATAACATAAAAATATCTGTTCAATCGGTAACACGTGGCTTTTCTTTGTTTACTTTGTGCAACAATGGAATACGGTATATCGTTGCCCAACAATGGAATATAAGCAAAGGATCGTTTTTGCGGGATCCAACAATAACCGAATATGAAGAAACGTTCGGTGTTTTGTTAAAAACGTCGGTTTGTTAGTTTGCTTTGTTGTCTTAACACGATTTAACTCCATGGCGTTTAATTTTTTTTGTTTCCATTGTTTAAGTGGTTCACAAATCGGCTTATAACGTTAAAATATAGGTTCAATCGGTAACACGTGGCTGTTTTTTGTTTACATTGAGCAACAATGGAATACTGTATTTCGTTGACCAACAATGGAATATAAGCAAAGGATCTGTTTGGCGGGCTCCAACAATAACCGAATATGAAGAAACATTCGGTGATTTGTTAAAAACGTCGTTTTGAGATTTTGCTTTGTTGTCCTAACACACTGAGACTCCATGGAATTTAATTTTTTTGTTTCCATTGTTTAAGTTGTTCAACAATCGGTTTATAACATTAAAATATCTGTTCAATCGGTAACACGTGGATTTTCTTTGTTTACTTTGTGCAACAATGGAATACGGTATATCGTTGGCCAACAATGGAATATAAGAAAAGGATCGGTTTTAGGGGCTCCAACAATAACCGAATATGAAGAAACATTCGGTGTTTTGTTAAAAACGTCGGATTGTTAGTTTGCTTTGTTGTCCTAAAACACTGCGACTCCATGGAATTTAATTTATTTGTTTCCATTGTTTAAGTTGTTCAACAATTGGTTTATAACGTTAAAATATTGGTTTAATCGGCAACACGTGGCTTTTCTTTGTTTACTTTGTGCAACAATTGAATGCGGTATTTCGTTGACCAACAATGGAATATAAGCAAAGGATCGGTTTTGCGGGCTCCAACAATATCCGAATATGAAGAAACATTCGGTGTTTTTTTTAAAAACGTCGGTCTGTTAGTGTGCTTTGTTGTCTTAACACGATTTAACTCCATGGCGTTTAATTTTTTTTGTTTCCATTGTTTAAGTGGTTCAAAAATCGGCTTATAACGTTAAAATATCGGTTCAATCGGTAACACATGGCTTTTCTTTGTTTACATTGTGCAACAATGGAATACGGTATTTCGTTGCCCAACAATGGAATATAAGCAAAGGATCGGTTTTGCGGCCTCCAACAATAACCGAATATGAAGAAAGATTCGGTGTTTTGTTAAAAACGTCGGTTTGTTAGTTTGCTTTGTTGTCCTAACACACTAAGACTCCATGGCATTTAGTTTATTTGTTTCCATTGTTTAAGTGGTTCACAAATCGGCTTATAACGTTAAAATATAGGTTCAATCGGTAACACGTGGCTTTTTTTTGTTTACATTGTGCAACAATGGAATACTGTATTTCGTTGCCCAACAATGGAATATAAGCAAAGGATCTATTTTGCGGGCTCCAACAATAACCGAATATGAAGAAACATTCGGTGATTTGTTAAAAACGTCGTTTTGAGAGTTTGCTTTGTTGTCCTGACACACTGAGACTCCATGGAATTTAATTTTTTTGTTTCCATTGTTTAAGTTGTTCAACAATCGGTTTATAACATAAAAATATCTGTTCAATCGGTAACACGTGGCTTTTCTTTGTTTACTTTGTGCAACAATGGAATACGGTATATCGTTGCCCAACAATGGAATATAAGCAAAGGATCGTTTTGCGGGATACAACAATAACCGAATATGAAGAAACATTCGGTGTTTTGTTAAAAACGTCGGTTTGTTAGTTTGCTTTGTTGTCCTAAAACACTGCGACTTCATGGATTTTAATTTATTTGTTTCCATTGTTTAAGTGTTTCAACAATCGGTTCATAACGTTAAAATATCGGTTCAATCGGTAACACGTGGCATTTCATTGTTTACTTTGTGTAACAATTGAATACGGTATTTCGTTTCCCAACAATGGAATATAAGCAAAGGATCGGTTTTGCGGGCTCCAACAATAACCGAATATGAAGAAACATTCGGTGTTTTTTTAAAAACATCGGTCTGTTAGTGTGCTTTGTTGTCTTAACACGATTTGACCTCATGGCATTTAATTTACTTGTTTCCATTGTTTAAGTTGTTCAACAATCGGTTTATAACGTTAAAATATCGGTTCAATCGGCAACACGTGGCTTTTTTTGTTTACATTGTGCAACAATGAAATACTGTATTTCGTTGCCCAACAACGGAATATAAGCAAAGGATCGGTTTTGCGGGCTCCAACAATAACCGAATGTGAATAAACATTCGGTGTTTTGTTAAAAACGTCGGATTGTTAGTTTGCTTTGTTGTCCTAAAACACTGCGACTCCATGGAATTTAATTTATTTGTTTCCTTTGTTTAAGTTGTTGAACAATCGGTTTGTAACGTTAAAATATCGGTTCAATGGGTAACACATGGCTTTTCTTTGTTTACTTTGTGCAACAATGGAATACGGTATATCGTTGGCCAACAATGGAATATAAGCAAAGGATCGGTTTTGCGGGCTCCAACAATAACCGAATATTAAGAAACATTCGGTGTTTTGTTAAAAAGGTCGGATTGTTAGTTTGCTTTGTTGTCCTAAAACACTGCGACTCCATGGAATTTAATTTATTTGTTTCCATTGTTTAAGTTGTTCAACAATCGGTTTATAACGATAAAATATCTGTTCAATCGGTAACACGTGGCTTTTCTTTGTTTACTTTGTGCAACAATGGAATACGGTATATCGTTTCCCAACAATGGAATATAAGCAAAGGATCGGTTTTGCGGGCTCCAACAATAACCGAATATTAAGAAACATTCGGTGTTTTGTTAAAAAGGTCGGATTGTTAGTTTGCTTTGTTGTCCTAAAACACTGCGACTCCATGGAATTTAATTTATTTGTTTCCATTGTTTATGTTGTTCAACAATTGGTTTATAACGTTAAAATATTGGTTTAATCGGCAACACGTGGCTTTTCATTGTTTACTTTGTGCAACAATTGAATACGGTATTTCGTTGACCAACAATAGAATATAAGCAAAGGATCGGTTTTGCGGGCTCCAACAATATCCGAATATGAAGAAACATACGGTGTTTTTTTTTAAAACGTCGGTCTGTTAGTGTGCTTTGTTGTCTTAACACGATTTAACTCCATGGCGTTTAATTTTTTTGTTTCCATTGTTTAAGTGGTTCAAAAATCGGCTTATAAGGTAAAAATATCGGTTCAATCGGTAATACATGGCTTTTCTTTGTTTACATTGTGCAACAATGGAATACGGTATTTCGTTGCCCAACAATGGAATATAAGCAAAGGATCGTTTTTGCGGCCTCCAACAATAACCGAATATGAAGAAGGATTCGGTGTTTTGTTAAAAACGTCGGTTTGTTAGTTTGCTTTGTTGTCCTAACACACTAAGACTCCATGGCATTTAGTTTATTTGTTTCCATTGTTTAAGTGGTTCACAAATCGGTTTATAACGTTAAAATATAGGTTCAGTCGGTAACACGTGGCTTTTTTTTGTTTACATTGTGCAAAAATGGAATACTGTATTTCGTTGCCCAACAATGGAATATAAGCAAAGGATCTGTTTTGCGGGCTCCAACAATAACCGAATATGAAGAAACTTTCGGTGATTTGTTAAAAACGTCGTTTTGATAGTTTGCTTTGTTGTCCTAACACACTGAGACTCCATGGAATTTAATTTTTTTGTTTCCATTGTTTAAGTTGTTCAACAATCGGTTTATAACATAAAAATATCTGTTCAATCGGTAACACGTGGCTTTTCTTTGTTTACTTTGTGCAACAATGGAATACGGTATATCGTTGCCCAACAATGGAATATAAGCAAAGGATCGTTTTTGCGGACTCCAACAATAACCAAATATGAAGAAACATTCGGTGTTTTGTTAAAAACGTCGGTTTGTTAGTTTGCTTTGTTGTCCTAAAACACTGCGACTTCATGGAATTTAATTTATTTGTTTCCATTGTTTAAGTTGTTCAACAATCGGTTTATAACGTTAAAATATCGGTTCAATCGGTAACACGTGGCTTTTCATTGTTTACTTTGTGTAACAATGGAATACGGTATTTCGTTTCCCAACAATGGAATATAAGCAAAGGATCGGTTTTGCGGGCTCCAACAATAACAGAATATGAAGAAACATTCGGTGTTTTGTTAAAAACGTCGGATTGTTAGTTTGCTTTGTTGTCCTAAAACACTGCGACTCCATGGAATTTAATTTATTTGTTTCCTTTGTTTAAGTTGTTGAACAATCGGTTTATAAAGTTAAAATATAGGTTCAATCGGTAACACGTGGCTTTTTTTTGTTTACATTGTGCAACAATGGAATAATGTATTTCGTTGACCAACAATGGAATATAAGCAAAGGATCTGTTTTGCGGGCTCCAACAATAACCGAATATGAAGAAACATTCGGTGTTTTGTTAAAAACGTCGGTTTGTTAGTTTGCTTTGTTGTCCTAACACACTACGACTCCATGGCATTTAGTTTATTTGTTTCCATTGTTTTAGTGGTTCAAAAATCGGCTTATAACGTTAAAATATAGGTTAGATCGGTAACACGTGGCTTTTTTTTTGTTTACATTGTGCAACAATGGAATACTGTATTTCGTTGCCCAACAATGGAATATAAGCAAAGGATCGGTTTTGCGGGCTCCAACAATAACCGAATATGAAGAAACATTCGGTGTTTTGTTAAAAACGTCGGTTTGTTAGTTTGCTTTGTTGTCCTACAACACTGCGACTCCATGGAATTTAATTTATTTGTTTCCATTGTTTATGTTGTTCAACAATTGGTTTATAACGTTAAAATATTGGTTTAATCGGCAACACGTGGCTTTTCTTTGTTTACTTTGTGCAACAATTGAATACGGTATTTCGTTGACCAACAATGGAATATAAGCAAAGGATCGGTTTTGCGGGCTCCAACAATATCCGAATATGAAGAAACATTCGGTGTTTTTTTTAAAAACGTCGGTCTGTTAGTGTGCTTTGTTGTCTTAAAACGATTTAACTCCATGGCGTTTAATTTTTTTTGTTTCCATTGTTTAAGTGGTTCAAAAATCGGCTTATAACGTTAAAATATCGGTTCAATCGGTAACACGTGGCTTTTTTTTGTTTACATTGTGCAACAATGGAATACTGTATATCGTTGTCCAACAATGGAATATAAGCAAAGGATCGTTTTTGCGGGCTCCAACAATAACCGAATATGAAGAAACATTCGGTGTTTTGTTAAAAACGTCGGTTTGTTAGTTTGCTTTGTTGTCCTAAAACACTGCGACTTCATGGATTTTAATTTATTTGTTTCCATTGTTTAAGTTGTTCAACAATCGGTTCATAACGTTAAAATATCGGTTCAATCGGTAACACGTGGCTTTTCATTGTTTACTTTGTGTAACAATTGAATACGGTATTTCGTTTCCCAACAATGGAATATAAGCAAAGGATCGGTTTTGCGGGCTCCAACAATATCCGAATATGAAGAAACATTCGGTGTTTTTTTAAAAACGTCGGTCTGTTAGTGTGCTTTGTTGTCTTAACACGATTTGACCTCATGGCATTTAATTTATTTGTTTCCATTGTTTAAGTTGTTCAACAATCGGTTTATAACGTTAAAATATCGGTTCAATCGGCAACACGTGGCTTTTTTTGTTTACATTGTGTAACAATGAAATACTGTATTTCGTTGCCCAACAACGGAATATAAGCAAAGGATCGGTTTTGCGGGCTCCAACAATAACCGAATGTGAATAAACATTCGGTGTTTTGTTAAAAACGTCGGATTGTTAGTTTGCTTTGTTGTCCTAAAACACTGCGACTCCATGGAATTTAATTTATTTGTTTCCTTTGTTTAAGTTGTTGAACAATCGGTTTGTAACGTTAAAATATCGGTTCAATGGGTAACACATGGCTTTTCTTTGTTTACATTGTGCAACAATGGAATACGGTAATTCGTTGCCCAACAATGGAATATAAGCAAATTATCGGTTTTGCGGCCTCCAACAATAACCGAAAATGAAGAAATATTCGGTGTTTTGTTAAAAACGTCGGTTTGTTAGTTTGCTTTGTTGTCCTAACACACTACGACTCCATGGCATTTAGTTTATTTGTTTCCATTGTTTTCGTGGTTCCAAAATCGGCTTATAACGTTAAAATATAGGTTAGATCGGTAACACGTGGCTTTTTTTAGTTTACATTGTGCAACAATGGAATACTGTGTTTCGTTGCCCAACAATGGAATATAAGCAAAGGATCGGTTTTGCGGGCTCCAACAATAACCGAATATGAAGAAACATTCGGTGTTTTGTTAAAAACGTCGTTTTGATTGTTTGCTTTATTGTCCTAACACACTGAGACTCCATGGAATTTAATTTATTTGTTTCCATTGTTTAAGTTGTTCAACAATCGGTTTATAACATTAAAATATCTGTTCAATCGGTAACACGTGGCTTTTCTTTGTTTACTTTGTGCAACAATGGAATACGGTATATCGTTGGCCAACAATGGAATATAAGCAAAGGATCGGTTTTGCGGGCTCCAACAATAACCGAATATGAAGAAACATTCGGTGTTTTGTTAAAAACGTCGGTTTGTTAGTTTGCTTTGTTGTCCTAAAACACTGCGACTCCATGGAATTTAATTTTTTTGTTTCCATTGTTTAAGTGGTTCATAAATCGGCTTATAACGTAAAAATATCGGTTCAATCGGTAATACATGGCTTTTCTTTGTTTACATTGTGCAATAATGGAATACGCTATTTCGTTGCCCAACAATGGAGTATAAGCAAAGGATCGGTTTTGCGGGCTCCAACAATAACCGAATATGAAGAAGGATTCGGTGTTTTGTTAAAAACGTCGGTTTGTTAGTTTGCTTTGTTGTCCTAAAACACTGCGACTCCATGGAATTTAATTTATTTGTTTCCATTGTTTAAGTTGTTCAACAATCGGTTTATAACGTTAAAATGCCGCTTCAATCGGTAACTCATGGCTTTTCTTTGTTTACATTGTGCAATAATGGAATACGGTATTTCGTTGCCCAACAATGGAGTATAAGCAAAGGATCGGTTTTGCGGGCTCCAACAATAACCGAATATGAAGAGACATTCGGTGTTTTGTTAAAAACGTCGGTTTGTTAGTTTGCTTTGTTGTCCTAAAGCACTGCGACTCCATGGCATTTAATTTATTTGTTTCCATTGTTTAAGTTGTTCAACAATCGGTTTATAACGATAAAATATCTGTTCAATCGGTAACACGTGGCTTTTCTTTGTTTACTTTGTGCAACAATGGAATACGGTATATCGTTTCCCAACAATGGAATATAAGCAAAGGATCGGTTTTGCGGGCTCCAACAATAACCGAATATTAAGAAACATTCGGTGTTTTGTTAAAAAGGTCGGATTGTTAGTTTGCTTTGTTGTCCTAAAACACTGCGACTCCATGGAATTTAATTTATTTGTTTCCATTGTTTATGTTGTTCAACAATTGGTTTATAACGTTAAAATATTGGTTTAATCGGCAACACGTGGCTTTTCTTTGTTTACTTTGTGCAACAATTGAATACGGTATTTCGTTGACCAACAATGGAATATAAGCAAAGGATCGGTTTTGCGGGCTCCAACAATATCCGAATATGAAGAAACATACGGTGATTTTTTAAAAACGTCGGTCTGTTAGTGTGCTTTGTTGTCTTAACACGATTTAACTCCATGGCGTTTAATTGTTTTGTTTCCATTGTTTAAGTGGTTCAAAAATCGGCTTATAACGTAAAAATATCGGTTCAATCGGTAATACATGGCTTTTCTTTGTTTACATTGTGCAACAACGGAATACGGTATTTCGTTGCCCAACAATGGAATATAAGCAAAGGATCGGTTTTGCGGCCTACAACAACAACCGAATATGAAGAAGGATTCGGTGTTTTGTTAAAAACGTCGGTTTGTTAGTTTGCTTTGTTGTCCTAACACACTAAGACTCCATGGCATTTAGTTTATTTTTTTCCATTGTTTAAGTGGTTCACAAATCGGCTTATAACGTTAAAATATAGGTTCAATCGGTAACACGTGGCTTTTTTTTGTTTACATTGTGCAACAATGGAATACTGTATTTCGTTGCCCAACAATGGAATATAAGCAAAGGATCTGTTTTGCGGGCTCCAACAATAACCGAATATGAAGAAACTTTCGGTGATTTGTTAAAAACGTCGTTTTGATAGTTTGCTTTGTTGTCCTAACACACTGAGACTCCATGGAATTTAATTTTTTTGTTTCCATTGTTTAAGTTGTTCAACAATCGGTTTATAACATAAAAATATCTGTTCAATCGGTAACACGTGGCTTTTCTTTGTTTACTTTGTGCAACAATGGAATACGGTATATCGTTTCCCAACAATGGAATATAAGCAAAGGATCGTTTTTGCGGACTCCAACAATAACCAAATATGAAGAAACATTCGGTGTTTTGTTAAAAACGTCGGTTTGTTAGTTTGCTTTGTTGTCCTAAAACACTGCGACTTCATGGAATTTAATTTATTTGTTTCCATTGTTTAAGTTGTTCAACAATCGGTTTATAACGTTAAAATATCGGTTCAATCGGTAACACGTGGCTTTTCATTGTTTACTTTGTGTAACAATGGAATACGGTATTTCGTTTCCCAACAATGGAATATAAGCAAAGGATCGGTTTTTCGGGCTCCAACAATAACCGAATATGAAGAAACGTTCGGTGTTTTTTTAAAAACATCGGTGTGTTAGTGTGCTTTGTTGTCTTAACACGATTTAACTCAATGGCATTTAATTTATTTGTTTCCATTGTTTAAGTTGTTCAACAATCGTTTTATAACGTTAAAATATCTGTTCAATCGGTAACACGTGGCTTTTCTTTGTTTACTTTGTGGAACAATGAAATACTGTATTTCGTTGCCCAACAATGGAATATAAGCAAAGGATCTGTTTTGCGGGCTCCAACAATAACCGAATATGAAGAAACATTCGGTGTTTTGTTAAAAACGTCGGTTTGTTAGTTTGCTTTGTTGTCCTAACACACTACGACTCCATGGAATTTAATTTATTTGTTTCCATTGTTTAAGTTGTTCAACAATTGGTTTATAACGTTAAAATATTGGTTTAATCGGCAACACGTGGCTTTTCTTTGTTTACTTTGTGCAACAATTGAATACGGTATTTCGTTGACCAACAATGGAATATAAGCAAAGGATAGGTTTTGCGGGCTCCAACAATATCCGAATATGAAGAAACATTCGGTGTTTTTTTTAAAAACGTCGGTCTGTTAGTGTGCTTTGTTGTCTTAACACGATTTAACTCCATGGCGTTTAATTTTTTTTGTTTCCATTGTTTAAGTGGTTCAAAAATCGGCTTATAACGTTAAAATATCGGTTCAATCCGTAACACATGGCTTTTCTTTGTTTACATTGTGCAACAATGGAATACGGTATTTCGTTGCCCAACAATGGAATATAAGCAAAGGATCGGTTTTGCGGCCTCCAACAATAACCGAATATGAAGAAAGATTCGGTGTTTTGTTAAAAACGTCGGTTTGTTAGTTTGCTTTGTTGTCCTAACACACTAAGACTCCATGGCATTTAGTTTATTTGTTTCCATTGTTTAAGTGGTTCACAAATCGGCTTATAACGTTAAAATATAGGTTCAATCGGTAACACGTGGCTTTTTTTTGTTTACATTGAGCAACAATGGAATACTGTATTTCGTTGACCAACAATGGAATATAAGCAAAGGATCTGTTTTGCGGGCTCCAACAATAACCGAATATGAAGAAACATTCGGTGATTTGTTAAAAACGTCGTTTTGAGAGTTTGCTTTGTTGTCCTGACACACTGAGACTCCATGGAATTTAATTTTTTTGTTTCCATTGTTTAAGTTGTTCAACAATCGGTTTATAACATAAAAATATCTGTTCAATCGGTAACACGTGGCTTTTCTTTGTTTACTTTGTGCAACAATGGAATACGGTATATCGTTGGCCAACAATGGAATATAAGAAAATGATCGGTTTTAGGGGCTCCAACAATAACCGAATATGAAGAAACATTCGGTGTTTTGTTAAAAACGTCGGATTGTTAGTTTGCTTTGTTGTCCTAAAACACTGCGACTCCATGGAATTTAATTTATTTGTTTCCTTTGTTTAAGTTGTTGAACAATCGGTTTATAAAGTTAAAATATAGGTTCAATCGGTAACACGTGGCTTTTTTTTTGTTTACATTGTGCAACAATGGAATACTGTATTTCGTTGCCCAACAATGGAATATAAGCAAAGGATCGGTTTTGCGGGCTCCAACAATAACCGAATATGAAGAAACATTCGGTGTTTTGTTAAAAACGTCGGTTTGTTAGTTTTCTTTGTTGTCCTACAACACTGCGACTCCATGGAATTTAATTTATTTGTTTCCATTGTTTAAGTTGTTCAACAATTGGTTTATAACGTTAAAATATTGGTTTAATCGGCAACACGTGGCTTTTCTTTGTTTACTTTGTGCAACAATTGAATGCGGTATTTCGTTGACCAACAATGGAATATAAGCAAAGGATCGGTTTTGCGGGCTCCAACAATATCCGAATATGAAGAAACATTCGGTGTTTTTTTTTAAAAACGTAGGTCTGTTAGTGTGCTTTGTTATCTTAACACGATTTAACTCCATGGCGTTTAATTTTTTTTGTTTCCATTGTTTAAGTGGTTCAAAAATCGGCTTATAACGTTAAAATATCGGTTCAATCGGTAACACATGGCTTTTCTTTGTTTACATTGTGCAACAATGGAATACGGTATTTCGTTGCCCAACAATGGAATATAAGCAAAGGATCGGTTTTGCGGCCTCCAACAATAACCGAATATGAAGAAAGATTCGGTGTTTTGTTAAAAACGTCGGTTTGTTAGTTTGCTTTGTTGTCCTAACACACTAAGACTCCATGGCATTTAGTTTATTTGTTTCCATTGTTTAAGTGGTTCACAAATCGGCTTATAACGTTAAAATATAGGTTCAATCGGTAACACGTGGCTTTTTTTCTTTACATTGTGCAACAATGGAATACTGTATTTCGTTGCCCAACAATGGAATATAAGCAAAGGATCTGTTTTGCGGGCTCCAACAACAACCGAATATGAAGAAACATTCGGTGATTTGTTAAAAACGTCGTTTTGAGAGTTTGCTTTGTTGTCCTGACACACTGAGACTCCATGGAATTTAATTTTTTTGTTTCCATTGTTTAAGTTGTTCAACAATCGGTTTATAACATAAAAATATCTGTTCAATCGGTAACACGTGGCTTTTCTTTGTTTACTTTGTGCAACAATGGAATACGGTATATCGTTGAACAACAATGGAATATAAGCAAAGGATCGTTTTTGCGGGATCCAACAATAACCGAATATGAAGAAACATTCGGTGTTTTGTTAAAAACGTCGGTTTGTTAGTTTGCTTTGTTGTCCTAAAACACTGCGACTTCATGGATTTTAATTTATTTGTTTCCATTGTTTAAGTTGTTTAACAATCGGTTCATAAAGTTAAAATATCGGTTCAATCGGTAACACGTGGCTTTTCATTGTTTACTTTGTGTAACAATTGAATACGGTATTTCGTTTCCCAACAATGGAATATAAGCAAAGGATCGGTTTTGCGGGCTCCAACAATAACCGAATATGAAGAAACATTCGGTGTTTTTTTAAAAACATCGGTCTGTTAGTGTGCTTTGTTGTCTTAACACGATTTGACCTCATGGCATTTAATTTATTTGTTTCCATTGTTTAAGTTGTTCAACAATCGGTTTATAACGTTAAAATATCGGTTCAATCGGCAACACGTGGCTTTTTTTGTTTACATTGTGCAACAATGAAATACTGTATTTCGTTGCCCAACAACGGAATATAAGCAAAGGATCGGTTTTGCGGGCTCCAACAATAACCGAATGTGAATAAACATTCGGTGTTTTGTTAAAAACGTCGGATTGTTAGTTTGCTTTGTTGTCCTAAAACACTGCGACTCCATGGAATTTAATTTATTTGTTTCCTTTGTTTAAGTTGTTGAACAATCGGTTTGTAACGTTAAAATATCGGTTCAATCGGTAACACGTGGCTTTTCATTGTTTACTTTGTGTAACAATGGAATACGGTATTTCGTTTCCCAACAATGGAATATAAGCAAAGGATCGGTTTTTCGGGCTCCAACAATAACCGAATATGAAGAAACGTTCGGTGTTTTTTTAAAAACATCGGTGTGTTAGTGTGCTTTGTTGTCTTAACACGATTTAACTCAATGGCATTTAATTTATTTGTTTCCATTGTTTAAGTTGTTCAACAATCGTTTTATAACGTTAAAATATCTGTTCAATCGGTAACACGTGGCTTTTCTTTGTTTACTTTGTGGAACAATGAAATACTGTATTTCGTTGCCCAACAATGGAATATAAGCAAAGGATCTGTTTTGCGGGCTCCAACAATAACCGAATATGAAGAAACATTCGGTGTTTTGTTAAAAACGTCGGTTTGTTAGTTTGCTTTGTTGTCCTAACACACTACGACTCCATGGAATTTAATTTATTTGTTTCCATTGTTTAAGTTGTTCAACAATTGGTTTATAACGTTAAAATATTGGTTTAATCGGCAACACGTGGCTTTTCTTTGTTTACTTTGTGCAACAATTGAATACGGTATTTCGTTGACCAACAATGGAATATAAGCAAAGGATAGGTTTTGCGGGCTCCAACAATATCCGAATATGAAGAAACATTCGGTGTTTTTTTTAAAAACGTCGGTCTGTTAGTGTGCTTTGTTGTCTTAACACGATTTAACTCCATGGCGTTTAATTTTTTTTGTTTCCATTGTTTAAGTGGTTCAAAAATCGGCTTATAACGTTAAAATATCGGTTCAATCCGTAACACATGGCTTTTCTTTGTTTACATTGTGCAACAATGGAATACGGTATTTCGTTGCCCAACAATGGAATATAAGCAAAGGATCGGTTTTGCGGCCTCCAACAATAACCGAATATGAAGAAAGATTCGGTGTTTTGTTAAAAACGTCGGTTTGTTAGTTTGCTTTGTTGTCCTAACACACTAAGACTCCATGGCATTTAGTTTATTTGTTTCCATTGTTTAAGTGGTTCACAAATCGGCTTATAACGTTAAAATATAGGTTCAATCGGTAACACGTGGCTTTTTTTTGTTTACATTGAGCAACAATGGAATACTGTATTTCGTTGACCAACAATGGAATATAAGCAAAGGATCTGTTTTGCGGGCTCCAACAATAACCGAATATGAAGAAACATTCGGTGATTTGTTAAAAACGTCGTTTTGAGAGTTTGCTTTGTTGTCCTGACACACTGAGACTCCATGGAATTTAATTTTTTTGTTTCCATTGTTTAAGTTGTTCAACAATCGGTTTATAACATAAAAATATCTGTTCAATCGGTAACACGTGGCTTTTCTTTGTTTACTTTGTGCAACAATGGAATACGGTATATCGTTGGCCAACAATGGAATATAAGAAAATGATCGGTTTTAGGGGCTCCAACAATAACCGAATATGAAGAAACATTCGGTGTTTTGTTAAAAACGTCGGATTGTTAGTTTGCTTTGTTGTCCTAAAACACTGCGACTCCATGGAATTTAATTTATTTGTTTCCTTTGTTTAAGTTGTTGAACAATCGGTTTATAAAGTTAAAATATAGGTTCAATCGGTAACACGTGGCTTTTTTTTTGTTTACATTGTGCAACAATGGAATACTGTATTTCGTTGCCCAACAATGGAATATAAGCAAAGGATCGGTTTTGCGGGCTCCAACAATAACCGAATATGAAGAAACATTCGGTGTTTTGTTAAAAACGTCGGTTTGTTAGTTTTCTTTGTTGTCCTACAACACTGCGACTCCATGGAATTTAATTTATTTGTTTCCATTGTTTAAGTTGTTCAACAATTGGTTTATAACGTTAAAATATTGGTTTAATCGGCAACACGTGGCTTTTCTTTGTTTACTTTGTGCAACAATTGAATGCGGTATTTCGTTGACCAACAATGGAATATAAGCAAAGGATCGGTTTTGCGGGCTCCAACAATATCCGAATATGAAGAAACATTCGGTGTTTTTTTTTAAAAACGTAGGTCTGTTAGTGTGCTTTGTTATCTTAACACGATTTAACTCCATGGCGTTTAATTTTTTTTGTTTCCATTGTTTAAGTGGTTCAAAAATCGGCTTATAACGTTAAAATATCGGTTCAATCGGTAACACATGGCTTTTCTTTGTTTACATTGTGCAACAATGGAATACGGTATTTCGTTGCCCAACAATGGAATATAAGCAAAGGATCGGTTTTGCGGCCTCCAACAATAACCGAATATGAAGAAAGATTCGGTGTTTTGTTAAAAACGTCGGTTTGTTAGTTTGCTTTGTTGTCCTAACACACTAAGACTCCATGGCATTTAGTTTATTTGTTTCCATTGTTTAAGTGGTTCACAAATCGGCTTATAACGTTAAAATATAGGTTCAATCGGTAACACGTGGCTTTTTTTCTTTACATTGTGCAACAATGGAATACTGTATTTCGTTGCCCAACAATGGAATATAAGCAAAGGATCTGTTTTGCGGGCTCCAACAACAACCGAATATGAAGAAACATTCGGTGATTTGTTAAAAACGTCGTTTTGAGAGTTTGCTTTGTTGTCCTGACACACTGAGACTCCATGGAATTTAATTTTTTTGTTTCCATTGTTTAAGTTGTTCAACAATCGGTTTATAACATAAAAATATCTGTTCAATCGGTAACACGTGGCTTTTCTTTGTTTACTTTGTGCAACAATGGAATACGGTATATCGTTGAACAACAATGGAATATAAGCAAAGGATCGTTTTTGCGGGATCCAACAATAACCGAATATGAAGAAACATTCGGTGTTTTGTTAAAAACGTCGGTTTGTTAGTTTGCTTTGTTGTCCTAAAACACTGCGACTTCATGGATTTTAATTTATTTGTTTCCATTGTTTAAGTTGTTTAACAATCGGTTCATAAAGTTAAAATATCGGTTCAATCGGTAACACGTGGCTTTTCATTGTTTACTTTGTGTAACAATTGAATACGGTATTTCGTTTCCCAACAATGGAATATAAGCAAAGGATCGGTTTTGCGGGCTCCAACAATAACCGAATATGAAGAAACATTCGGTGTTTTTTTAAAAACATCGGTCTGTTAGTGTGCTTTGTTGTCTTAACACGATTTGACCTCATGGCATTTAATTTATTTGTTTCCATTGTTTAAGTTGTTCAACAATCGGTTTATAACGTTAAAATATCGGTTCAATCGGCAACACGTGGCTTTTTTTGTTTACATTGTGCAACAATGAAATACTGTATTTCGTTGCCCAACAACGGAATATAAGCAAAGGATCGGTTTTGCGGGCTCCAACAATAACCGAATGTGAATAAACATTCGGTGTTTTGTTAAAAACGTCGGATTGTTAGTTTGCTTTGTTGTCCTAAAACACTGCGACTCCATGGAATTTAATTTATTTGTTTCCTTTGTTTAAGTTGTTGAACAATCGGTTTGTAACGTTAAAATATCGGTTCAATGGGTAACACATGGCTTTTCTTTGTTTACATTGTGCAACAATGGAATACGGTATTTCGTTGCCCAACAATGGAATATAAGCAAATTATCGGTTTTGCGGCCTCCAACAATAACCGAAAATGAAGAAATATTTGGTGTTTTGTTAAAAACGTCGGTTTGTTAGTTTGCTTTGTTGTCCTAACACACTACGACTCCATGGCATTTAGTTTATTTGTTTCCATTGTTTTCGTGGTTCCAAAATCGGCTTATAACGTTAAAATATAGGTTAGATCGGTAACACGTGGCTTTTTTTTGTTTACATTGTGCAACAATGGAATACTGTATTTCATTGCCCAACAATGGAATATAAGCAAAGGATCGGTTTTGCGGGGTCCAATAATAACCGAATATGAAGAAACATTCGGTGATTTGTTAAAAACGTCGTTTTGATAGTTTGCTTTGTTGTCCTGACACACTGAGACTCCATGGAATTTAATTTATTTGTTTCCATTGTTTAAGTTGTTCAACAAGCGGTTCATAACATTAAAATATCTGTTCAATCGGTAACACGTGGCTTTTCTTTGTTTACTTTGTGCAACAATGGAATACGGTATATCGTTGGCCAACAATGGAATATAAGCAAAGGATCGGTTTTGCGGGCTCCAACAATAACCGAATATGAAGAAACATTCGGTGTTTTGTTAAAAACGTCGGTTTGTTAGTTTGCTTTGTTGTCCTAAAACACTGCGACTCCATGGAATTTAATTTATTTGTTTCCATTGTTTAAGTTGTTCAACAATCGGTTTATAACGATAAAATATCTGTTCAATCGGTAACACGTGGCTTTTATTTGTTTACTTTGTGCAACAATGGAATACGGTATATCGTTTCCCAACAATGGAATATAAGCAAAGGATCGGTTTTGCGGGCTCCAACAATAACCGTATATTAAGAAACATTCGGTGTTTTGTTAAAAAGGTCGGATTGTTAGTTTGCTTTGTTGTCCTAAAACACTGCGACTCCATGGAATTTAATTTATTTGTTTCCATTGTTTATGTTGTTCAACAATTGGTTTATAACGTTAAAATATTGGTTTAATCGGCAACACGTGGCTTTTCTTTGTTTACTTTGTGCAACAATTGAATACGGTATTTCGTTGACCAACAATGGAATATAAGCAAAGGATCGGTTTTGCGGGCTCCAACAATATCCGAATATGAAGAAAAATACGGTGTTTTTTTTAAAAACGTCGGTCTGTTAGTGTGCTTTGTTGTCTTAACACGATTTAACTCCATGGCGTTTAATTTTTTTGTTTCCATTGTTTAAGTGGTTCAAAAATCGGCTTATAACGTAAAAATATCGGTTCAATCGGTAACACGTGGCTTTTTTTTGTTTACATTGTGCAACAATGGAATACTGTATTTCGTTGCCCAACAATGGAATATAAGCAAAGGATCTGTTTTGCGGGCTCCAACAATAACCGAATATGAAGAAACTTTCGGTGATTTGTTAAAAACGTCGTTTTGATAGTTTGCTTTGTTGTCCTAACACACTGAGACTCCATGGAATTTAATTTTTTTGTTTCCATTGTTTAAGTTGTTCAACAATCGGTTTATAACATAAAAATATCTGTTCAATCGGTAACACGTGGCTTTTCTTTGTTTACTTTGTGCAACAATGGAATACGGTATATCGTTGCCCAACAATGGAATATAAGCAAAGGATCGTTTTTGCGGACTCCAACAATAACCAAATATGAAGAAACATTCGGTGTTTTGTTAAAAACGACGGTTTGTTAGTTTGCTTTGTTGTCCTAAAACACTGCGACTTCATGGAATTTAATTTATTTGTTTCCATTGTTTAAGTTGTTCAACAATCGGTTTATAACGTTAAAATATCGGTTCAATCGGTAACACGTGGCTTTTCATTGTTTACTTTGTGTAACAATGGAATACGGTATTTCGTTTCCCAACAATGGAATATAAGCAAAGGATCGGTTTTGCGGGCTCCAACAATAACCGAATATGAAGAAACATTCGGTGTTTTGTTAAAAACGTCGGATTGTTAGTTTGCTTTGTTGTCCTAAAACACTGCGACTCCATGGAATTTAATTTATTTGTATCCTTTGTTTAAGTTGTTGAACAATCGGTTTATAAAGTTAAAATATAGGTTCAATCGGTAACACGTGGCTTTTTTTGTTTACATTGTGCAACAATGGAATACTGTATTTCGTTGACCAAGAATGGAATATAAGCAAAGGATCTGTTTTGCGGGCTCCAACAATAACCGAATATGAAGAAACATTCGGTGTTTTGTTAAAAACGTCGGTTTGTTAGTTTGCTTTGTTGTCCTAACACACTACGACTCCATGGCATTTAGTTTATTTGTTTCCATTGTTTTAGTGGTTCAAAAATCGGCTTATAACGTTAAAATATAGGTTAGATCGGTAACACGTGGCTTTTTTTTGTTTACATTGTGCAACAATGGAATACTGTATTTCGTTGCCCAACAATGGAATATAAGCAAAGGATCGGTTTTGCGGGCTCCAACAATAACCGAATATGAAGAAACATTCGGTGTTTTGTTAAAAACGTCGGTTTGTTAGTTTGCTTTGTTGTCCTACAACACTGCGACTCCATGGAATTTAATTTATTTGTTTCCATTGTTTAAGTTGTTCAACAATTGGTTTATAACGTTAAAATATTGGTTTAATCGGCAACACGTGGCTTTTCTTTGTTTACTTTGTGCAACATTACAATATGGTATTTCGTTGACCAACAATGGAATATAAGCAAAGGATCGGTTTTGCGGGCTCCAACAATATCCGAATATGAAGAAACATTCGGTGTTTTTTTTAAAAACGTCGGTCTGTTAGTGTGCTTTGTTGTCTTAACACGATTTAACTCCATGGCGTTTAATTTTTTTTGTTTCCATTGTTTAAGTGGTTCAAAAATCGGCTTATAACGTTAAAATATCGGTTCAATCGGTAACACATGGCTTTTCTTTGTTTACATTGTGCAACAATGGAATACGGTATTTCGTTGCCCAACAATGGAATATAAGCAAAGGATCGGTTTTGCGGCCTCCAACAATAACCGAATATGAAGAAAGATTCGGTGTTTTGTTAAAAACGTCGGTTTGTTAGTTTGCTTTGTTGTCCTAACACACTAAGACTCCATGGCATTTAGTTTATTTGTTTCCATTGTTTAAGTGGTTCACAAATCGGCTTATAACGTTAAAATATAGGTTCTAATCGGTAACACGTGGCTTTTTTTTGTTTACATTGTGCAACAATGGAATACTGTATTTCGTTGCCCAACAATGGAATATAAGCAAAGGATCTGTTTTGCGGGCTCCAACAATAACCGAATATGAAGAAACATTCGGTGATTTGTTAAAAACGTCGTTTTGAGAGTTTGCTTTGTTGTCCTGACACACTGAGACTCCATGGAATGTAATTTTTTTGTTTCCATTGTTTAAGTTGTTCAACAATCGGTTTATAACATAAAAATATCTGTTCAATCGGTAACACGTGGCTTTTCTTTGTTTACTTTGTGCAACAATGGAATACGGTATATCGTTGTCCAACAATGGAATATAAGCAAAGGATCGTTTTTGCGGGCTCCAACAATAACCGAATATGAAGAAACATTCGGTGTTTTGTTAAAAACGTCGGTTTGTTAGTTTGCTTTGTTGTCCTAAAACACTGCGACTTCATGGATTTTAATTTATTTGTTTCCATTGTTTAAGTTGTTCAACAATCGGTTCATAACGTTAAAATATCGGTTCAATCGGTAACACGTGGCTTTTCATTGTTTACTTTGTGTAACAATTGAATACGGTATTTCGTTTCCCAACAATGGAATATAAGCAAAGGATCGGTTTTGCGGGCTCCAACAATAACCGAATATGAAGAAACATTCGGTGTTTTTTTAAAAACATCGGTCTGTTAGTGTGCTTTGTTGTCTTAACACGATTTGACCTCATGGCATTTAATTTATTTGTTTCCATTGTTTAAGTTGTTCAACAATCGGTTTATAACGTTAAAATATCGGTTCAATCGGCTACACGTGGCTTTTTTTGTTTACATTGTGCAACAATGAAATACTGTATTTCGTTGCCCAACAACGGAATATAAGCAAAGGATCGGTTTTGCGGGCTCCAACAATAACCGAATGTAAATAAACATTCGGTGTTTTGTTAAAAACGTCGGATTGTTAGTTTGCTTTGTTGTCCTAAAACACTGCGACTCCATGGAATTTAATTTATTTGTTTCCTTTGTTTAAGTTGTTGAACAATCGGTTTGTAACGTTAAAATATCGGTTCAATGGGTAACACATGGCTTTTCTTTGTTTACATTGTGCAACAATGGAATACGGTATTTCGTTGCCCAACAATGGAATATAAGCAAATTATCGGTTTTGCGGCCTCCAACAATAACCGAAAATGAAGAAATATTCGGTGTTTTGTTAAAAACGTCGGTTTGTTAGTTTGCTTTGTTGTCCTAACACACTACGACTCCATGGCATTTAGTTTATTTGTTTCCATTGTTTTTGTGGTTCCAAAATCGGCTTATAACGTTAAAATATAGGTTAGATCGGTAACACGTGGCTTTTTTTAGTTTACATTGTGCAACAATGGAATACTGTGTTTCGTTGCCCAACAATGGAATATAAGCAAAGGATCGGTTTTGCGGGCTCCAACAATAACCGAATATGAAGAAACATTCGGTGTTTTGTTAAAAACGTCGTTTTGATTGTTTGCTTTGTTGTCCTAACACACTGAGACTCCATGGAATTTAATTTATTTGTTTCCATTGTTTAAGTTGTTCAACAATCGGTTTATAACATTAAAATATCTGTTTAATCGGTAACACGTGGCTTTTCTTTGTTTACTTTGTGCAACAATGGAATACGGTATATCGTTTCCCAACAATGGAATATAAGCAAAGGATCGGTTTTGCGGGCTCCAACAATAACCGAATATTAAGAAACATTCGGTGTTTTGTTAAAAAGGTCGGATTGTTAGTTTGCTTTGTTGTCCTAAAACACTGCGACTCCATGGAATTTTATTTATTTGTTTCCATTGTTTAAGTTGTTCAACAATTGGTTTATAACGTTAAAATATTGGTTTAATCGGCAACACGTGGCTTTTCTTTGTTTACTTTGTGCAACAATTGAATACGGTATTTCGTTGACCAACAATGGAATATAAGCAAAGGATCGGTTTTGCGGGCTCCAACAATATCCGAATATGAAGAAACATACGGTGTTTTTTTTAAAAACGTCGGTCTGTTAGTGTGCTTTGTTGTCTTAACACGATTTAACTCCATGGCGTTTAAATTTTTTGTTTCCATTGTTTAAGTGGTTCAAAAATCGGCTTATAACGTAAAAATATCGGTGCAATCGGTAACACATGGCTTTTTTTGTTTACATTGTGCAACAATGGAATACGGTATATCGTTGGCCAACAATGGAATATAAGCAAAGGATCGGTTTTGCGGGCTCCAACAATAACCGAATATGAAGAAACATTCGGTGTTTTGTTAAAAACGTCGGTTTGTTAGTTTGCTTTGTTGTCCTAAAACACTGCGACTCCATGGAATTTAATTTATTTGTTTCCATTGTTTAAGTTGTTCAACAATCGGTTTATAACGTTAAAATGCCGGTTCAATCGGCAACACATGGCTTTTCTTTGTTTACATTGTGCAATAATGGAATACGGTATTTCGTTGCCCAACAATGGAGTATAAGCTAAGGATCGGTTTTGCGGGCTCCAACAATAACCGAATATGAAGAGACATTCGGTGTTTTGTTAAAAACGTCGTTTTGATAGTTTGCTTTGTTGTCCTAACACACTGAAACTCCATGGAATTTAATTTTTTTGTTTCCATTGTTTAAGTTGTTCAACAATCGGTTTATAACATAAAAATATCTGTTCAATCGGTAACACGTGGCTTTTCTTTGTTTACATTGTGCAACAATGGATTACGGTATTTCGTTTCCCAACAATGGAATATAAGCAAAGGATCGGTTTTGCGGGCTCCAACAATAACCGAATATTAAGAAACATTCGGTGTTTTGTTAAAAAGGTCGGATTGTTAGTTTGCTTTGTTGTCCTAAAACACTGCGACTCCATGGAATTTAATTTATTTGTTTCCATTGTTTATGTTGTTCAACAATTGGTTTATAACGTTAAAATATTGGTTTAATCGGCAACACGTGGCTTTTCTTTGTTTACTTTGTGCAACAATTGAATACGGTATTTCGTTGACCAACAATGGAATATAAGCAAAGGATCGGTTTTGCGGGCTCCAACAATAACCGAATATTAAGAAACATTCGGTGTTTTGTTAAAAAGGTCGGATTGTTAGTTTGCTTTGTTGTCCTAAAACACTGCGACTCCATGGAATTTAATTTATTTGTTTCCATTGTTTATGTTGTTCAACAATTGGTTTATAACGTTAAAATATTGGTTTAATCGGCAACACGTGGCTTTTCTTTGTTTACTTTGTGCAACAATTGAATACGGTATTTCGTTGACCAACAATGGAATATAAGCAAAGGATCGGTTTTGCGGGCTCCAACAATATCCGAATATGAAGAAACATACGGTGTTTTTTTTAAAAACGTCGGTCTGTTAGTGTGCTTTGTTGTCTTAACACGATTTAAGTCCATGGCGTTTAATTTTTTTGTTTCCATTGTTTAAGTGGTTCAAAAATCGGCTTATAACGTAAAAATATCGGTTCAATCGGTAATACATGGCTTTTCTTTGTTTACATTGTGCAACAATGCAATACGGTATTTCGTTGCCCAACAATGGAATATAAGCAAAGGATCGGTTTTGCGGCCTCCAACAACAACCGAATATGAAGAAGGATTCGGTGTTTTGTTAAAAACGTCGGTTTGTTAGTTTGCTTTGTTGTCCTAACACACTAAGACTCCATGGCATTTAGTTTATTTGTTTCCATTGTTTAAGTGGTTCACAAATCGGCTTAAAACGTTAAAATATAGGTTCAATCGGTAACACGTGGCTTTTTTTTGTTTACATTGTGCAACAATGGAATACTGTATTTCGTTGCCCAACAATGGAATATAAGCAAAGGATCTGTTTTGCGGGCTCCAACTATAACCGAATATGAAGAAACTTTCGGTGATTTGTTAAAAACGTCGTTTTGATAGTTTGCTTTGTTGTCCTAACACACTGAAACTCCATGGAATTTAATTTTTTTGTTTCCATTGTTTAAGTTGTTCAACAATCGGTTTATAACATAAAAATATCTGTTCAATCGGTAACACGTGGCTTTTCTTTGTTTACATTGTGCAACAATGGAATACGGTATTTCGTTTCCCAACAATGGAATATAAGCAAAGGATCGGTTTTGCGGGCTCCAACAATAACCGAATATGAAGAAACATTCGGTGTTTTTTTTAAAACATCGGTGTGTTAGTGTGCTTTGTTGTCTTAACACGATTTGACTCCATGGCATTTAATTTATTTGTTTCCATTGTTTAAGTTGTTCAACAATCGTTTTATAACGTTAAAATATCGGTTCAATCGGTAACACGTGGTTTTTTTGTTTACATTGTGCAACAATGAAATACTGTATTTCGTTGCCCATCAACGGAATATAAGCAAAGGATCGGTTTTGCGGGCTCCAACAATAACCGAATATGAATAAACATTCGGTGTTTTGTTAAAAACGTCGGATTGTTAGTTTGCTTTGTTGTCCTAATACACTGCGACTCCATGGAATTTAATTTATTTGTTTCCTTTGTTTAAGTTGTTGAACAATCGGTTTATAACGTTAAAATATAGGTTCAATCGGTAACACGTGGCTTTTTTTTGTTTACATTTTGCAACAATGGAATACTGTATTTCGTTGCCCAACAACGGAATATAAGCAAAGGATCTGTTTTGCGGGCTCCAACAATAACCGAATATGAAGAAACATTCGGTGTTTTGTTAAAAACGTCGGTTTGTTAGTTTGCTTTGTTGTCCTAACACACTACGACTCCATGGAATTTAATTTATTTGTTTCCATTGTTTAAGTTGTTCAACAATTGGTTTATAACGTTAAAATATTGGTTTAATCGGCAACACGTGGCTTTTCTTTGTTTACTTTGTGCAACAATGGAATACGGTATATCATTGGCCAACAATGCAATATAAGCAAAGGATCGGTTTTGCGGGCTCCAACAATAACCGAATATGAAGAAACATTCGGTGTTTTGTTAAAAACGTCGGTTTGTTAGTTTGCTTTGTTGTCCTAAAACACTGCGACTCCATGGAATTTAATTTATTTGTTTCCATTGTTTAAGTTGTTCAACAATCGGTTTATAACGATAAAATATCTGTTTAATCGGTAACACGTGGCTTTTCTTTGTTTACTTTGTGCAACAATGGAATTAGGTATATCGTTTCCCAACAATGGAATATAAGCAAAGGATCGGTTTTAAGAAATTAAGAAATTAAGGAATTAAGAAACATTCGGTGTTTTGTTAAAAAGGTCGGATTGTTAGTTTGCTTTGTTGTCCTAAAACACTGCGACTCCATGGAATTTAATTTATTTGTTTCCATTGTTTAAGTTGTTCAACAATCGGTTTATAACGATAAAATATCTGTTCAATCAGTAACACGTGGCTTTTCTTTGTTTACTTTGTGCAACAATGGAATACGGTATATCGTTTCCCAACAATGGAATATAAGCAAAGGATCGGTTTTGCGGGCTCCAACAATAACCGAATATTAAGAAACATTCGGTGTTTTGTTAAAAAGGTCGGATTGTTAGTTTGCTTTTTTGTCCTAAAACACTGCGACTCCATGGAATTTAATTTATTTGTTTCCATTGTTTATGTTGTTCAACAATTGGTTTATAACGTTAAAATATTGGTTTAATCGGCAACACGTGGTTTTTCTTTGTTTACTTTGTGCAACAATTGAATACGGTATTTCGTTGACCAACAATGGAATATAAGCAAAGGATCGGTTTTGCGGGCTCCAACAATATCCGAATATGAAGAAACATACGGTGTTTTTTTTAAAAACGTCGGTCTGTTAGTGTGCTTTGTTGTCTTAACACGATTTAAGTCCATGGCGTTTAATTTTTTTGTTTCCATTGTTTAAGTGGTTCAAAAATCGGCTTATAACGTAAAAATATCGGTTCAATCGGTAATACATGGCTTTTCTTTGTTTACATTGTGCAACAATGCAATACGGTATTTCGTTGCCCAACAATGGAATATAAGCAAAGGATCGGTTTTGCGGCCTCCAACAACAACCGAATATGAAGAAGGATTCGGTGTTTTGTTAAAAACGTCGGTTTGTTAGTTTGCTTTGTTGTCCTAACACACTAAGACTCCATGGCATTTAGTTTATTTGTTTCCATTGTTTAAGTGGTTCACAAATCGGCTTAAAACGTTAAAATATAGGTTCAATCGGTAACACGTGGCTTTTTTTTGTTTACATTGTGCAACAATGGAATACTGTATTTCGTTGCCCAACAATGGAATATAAGCAAAGGATCTGTTTTGCGGGCTCCAACTATAACCGAATATGAAGAAACTTTCGGTGATTTGTTAAAAACGTCGTTTTGATAGTTTGCTTTGTTGTCCTAACACACTGAAACTCCATGGAATTTAATTTTTTTGTTTCCATTGTTTAAGTTGTTCAACAATCGGTTTATAACATAAAAATATCTGTTCAATCGGTAACACGTGGCTTTTCTTTGTTTACATTGTGCAACAATGGAATACGGTATTTCGTTTCCCAACAATGGAATATAAGCAAAGGATCGGTTTTGCGGGCTCCAACAATAACCGAATATGAAGAAACATTCGGTGTTTTTTTTAAAACATCGGTGTGTTAGTGTGCTTTGTTGTCTTAACACGATTTGACTCCATGGCATTTAATTTATTTGTTTCCATTGTTTAAGTTGTTCAACAATCGTTTTATAACGTTAAAATATCGGTTCAATCGGTAACACGTGGTTTTTTTGTTTACATTGTGCAACAATGAAATACTGTATTTCGTTGCCCATCAACGGAATATAAGCAAAGGATCGGTTTTGCGGGCTCCAACAATAACCGAATATGAATAAACATTCGGTGTTTTGTTAAAAACGTCGGATTGTTAGTTTGCTTTGTTGTCCTAATACACTGCGACTCCATGGAATTTAATTTATTTGTTTCCTTTGTTTAAGTTGTTGAACAATCGGTTTATAACGTTAAAATATAGGTTCAATCGGTAACACGTGGCTTTTTTTTGTTTACATTTTGCAACAATGGAATACTGTATTTCGTTGCCCAACAACGGAATATAAGCAAAGGATCTGTTTTGCGGGCTCCAACAATAACCGAATATGAAGAAACATTCGGTGTTTTGTTAAAAACGTCGGTTTGTTAGTTTGCTTTGTTGTCCTAAAACACTGCGACTCCATGGAATTTAATTTATTTGTTTCCATTGTTTAAGTTGTTCAACAATCGGTTTATAACGTTAAAATGCCGGTTCAATCGGCAACACATGGCTTTTCTTTGTTTACATTGTGCAATAATGGAATACGGTATTTCGTTGCCCAACAATGGAGTATAAGCTAAGGATCGGTTTTGCGGGCTCCAACAATAACCGAATATGAAGAGACATTCGGTGTTTTGTTAAAAACGTCGTTTTGATAGTTTGCTTTGTTGTCCTAACACACTGAAACTCCATGGAATTTAATTTTTTTGTTTCCATTGTTTAAGTTGTTCAACAATCGGTTTATAACATAAAAATATCTGTTCAATCGGTAACACGTGGCTTTTCTTTGTTTACATTGTGCAACAATGGATTACGGTATTTCGTTTCCCAACAATGGAATATAAGCAAAGGATCGGTTTTGCGGGCTCCAACAATAACCGAATATTAAGAAACATTCGGTGTTTTGTTAAAAAGGTCGGATTGTTAGTTTGCTTTGTTGTCCTAAAACACTGCGACTCCATGGAATTTAATTTATTTGTTTCCATTGTTTATGTTGTTCAACAATTGGTTTATAACGTTAAAATATTGGTTTAATCGGCAACACGTGGCTTTTCTTTGTTTACTTTGTGCAACAATTGAATACGGTATTTCGTTGACCAACAATGGAATATAAGCAAAGGATCGGTTTTGCGGGCTCCAACAATAACCGAATATTAAGAAACATTCGGTGTTTTGTTAAAAAGGTCGGATTGTTAGTTTGCTTTGTTGTCCTAAAACACTGCGACTCCATGGAATTTAATTTATTTGTTTCCATTGTTTATGTTGTTCAACAATTGGTTTATAACGTTAAAATATTGGTTTAATCGGCAACACGTGGCTTTTCTTTGTTTACTTTGTGCAACAATTGAATACGGTATTTCGTTGACCAACAATGGAATATAAGCAAAGGATCGGTTTTGCGGGCTCCAACAATATCCGAATATGAAGAAACATACGGTGTTTTTTTTAAAAACGTCGGTCTGTTAGTGTGCTTTGTTGTCTTAACACGATTTAAGTCCATGGCGTTTAATTTTTTTGTTTCCATTGTTTAAGTGGTTCAAAAATCGGCTTATAACGTAAAAATATCGGTTCAATCGGTAATACATGGCTTTTCTTTGTTTACATTGTGCAACAATGCAATACGGTATTTCGTTGCCCAACAATGGAATATAAGCAAAGGATCGGTTTTGCGGCCTCCAACAACAACCGAATATGAAGAAGGATTCGGTGTTTTGTTAAAAACGTCGGTTTGTTAGTTTGCTTTGTTGTCCTAACACACTAAGACTCCATGGCATTTAGTTTATTTGTTTCCATTGTTTAAGTGGTTCACAAATCGGCTTAAAACGTTAAAATATAGGTTCAATCGGTAACACGTGGCTTTTTTTTGTTTACATTGTGCAACAATGGAATACTGTATTTCGTTGCCCAACAATGGAATATAAGCAAAGGATCTGTTTTGCGGGCTCCAACTATAACCGAATATGAAGAAACTTTCGGTGATTTGTTAAAAACGTCGTTTTGATAGTTTGCTTTGTTGTCCTAACACACTGAAACTCCATGGAATTTAATTTTTTTGTTTCCATTGTTTAAGTTGTTCAACAATCGGTTTATAACATAAAAATATCTGTTCAATCGGTAACACGTGGCTTTTCTTTGTTTACATTGTGCAACA
This sequence comes from Maratus speciosus, assembly GCA_963932465.1. NCBI lineage: Eukaryota > Metazoa > Arthropoda > Arachnida > Araneae > Salticidae > Maratus > Maratus speciosus. The sequence goes on from CAWVRF010001084.1 coordinate 660,790, forward strand.
ATGGAATACGGTATTTCGTTTCCCAACAATGGAATATAAGCAAAGGATCGGTTTTGCGGGCTCCAACAATAACCGAATATGAAGAAACATTCGGTGTTTTTTTTAAAACATCGGTGTGTTAGTGTGCTTTGTTGTCTTAACACGATTTGACTCCATGGCATTTAATTTATTTGTTTCCATTGTTTAAGTTGTTCAACAATCGTTTTATAACGTTAAAATATCGGTTCAATCGGTAACACGTGGTTTTTTTGTTTACATTGTGCAACAATGAAATACTGTATTTCGTTGCCCATCAACGGAATATAAGCAAAGGATCGGTTTTGCGGGCTCCAACAATAACCGAATATGAATAAACATTCGGTGTTTTGTTAAAAACGTCGGATTGTTAGTTTGCTTTGTTGTCCTAATACACTGCGACTCCATGGAATTTAATTTATTTGTTTCCTTTGTTTAAGTTGTTGAACAATCGGTTTATAACGTTAAAATATAGGTTCAATCGGTAACACGTGGCTTTTTTTTGTTTACATTTTGCAACAATGGAATACTGTATTTCGTTGCCCAACAACGGAATATAAGCAAAGGATCTGTTTTGCGGGCTCCAACAATAACCGAATATGAAGAAACATTCGGTGTTTTGTTAAAAACGTCGGTTTGTTAGTTTGCTTTGTTGTCCTAACACACTACGACTCCATGGAATTTAATTTATTTGTTTCCATTGTTTAAGTTGTTCAACAATTGGTTTATAACGTTAAAATATTGGTTTAATCGGCAACACGTGGCTTTTCTTTGTTTACTTTGTGCAACAATGGAATACGGTATATCATTGGCCAACAATGCAATATAAGCAAAGGATCGGTTTTGCGGGCTCCAACAATAACCGAATATGAAGAAACATTCGGTGTTTTGTTAAAAACGTCGGTTTGTTAGTTTGCTTTGTTGTCCTAAAACACTGCGACTCCATGGAATTTAATTTATTTGTTTCCATTGTTTAAGTTGTTCAACAATCGGTTTATAACGATAAAATATCTGTTTAATCGGTAACACGTGGCTTTTCTTTGTTTACTTTGTGCAACAATGGAATTAGGTATATCGTTTCCCAACAATGGAATATAAGCAAAGGATCGGTTTTAAGAAATTAAGAAATTAAGGAATTAAGAAACATTCGGTGTTTTGTTAAAAAGGTCGGATTGTTAGTTTGCTTTGTTGTCCTAAAACACTGCGACTCCATGGAATTTAATTTATTTGTTTCCATTGTTTAAGTTGTTCAACAATCGGTTTATAACGATAAAATATCTGTTCAATCGGTAACACGTGGCTTTTCTTTGTTTACTTTGTGCAACAATGGAATACGGTATATCGTTTCCCAACAATGGAATATAAGCAAAGGATCGGTTTTGCGGGCTCCAACAATAACCGAATATTAAGAAACATTCGGTGTTTTGTTAAAAAGGTCGGATTGTTAGTTTGCTTTTTTGTCCTAAAACACTGCGACTCCATGGAATTTAATTTATTTGTTTCCATTGTTTATGTTGTTCAACAATTGGTTTATAACGTTAAAATATTGGTTTAATCGGCAACACGTGGTTTTTCTTTGTTTACTTTGTGCAACAATTGAATACGGTATTTCGTTGACCAACAATGGAATATAAGCAAAGGATCGGTTTTGCGGGCTCCAACAATATCCGAATATGAAGAAACATACGGTGTTTTTTTTAAAAACGTCGGTCTGTTAGTGTGCTTTGTTGTCTTAACACGATTTAAGTCCATGGCGTTTAATTTTTTTGTTTCCATTGTTTAAGTGGTTCAAAAATCGGCTTATAACGTAAAAATATCGGTTCAATCGGTAATACATGGCTTTTCTTTGTTTACATTGTGCAACAATGCAATACGGTATTTCGTTGCCCAACAATGGAATATAAGCAAAGGATCGGTTTTGCGGCCTCCAACAACAACCGAATATGAAGAAGGATTCGGTGTTTTGTTAAAAACGTCGGTTTGTTAGTTTGCTTTGTTGTCCTAACACACTAAGACTCCATGGCATTTAGTTTATTTGTTTCCATTGTTTAAGTGGTTCACAAATCGGCTTAAAACGTTAAAATATAGGTTCAATCGGTAACACGTGGCTTTTTTTTGTTTACATTGTGCAACAATGGAATACTGTATTTCGTTGCCCAACAATGGAATATAAGCAAAGGATCTGTTTTGCGGGCTCCAACTATAACCGAATATGAAGAAACTTTCGGTGATTTGTTAAAAACGTCGTTTTGATAGTTTGCTTTGTTGTCCTAACACACTGAAACTCCATGGAATTTAATTTTTTTGTTTCCATTGTTTAAGTTGTTCAACAATCGGTTTATAACATAAAAATATCTGTTCAATCGGTAACACGTGGCTTTTCTTTGTTTACATTGTGCAACAATGGAATACGGTATTTCGTTTCCCAACAATGGAATATAAGCAAAGGATCGGTTTTGCGGGCTCCAACAATAACCGAATATGAAGAAACATTCGGTGTTTTTTTTAAAACATCGGTGTGTTAGTGTGCTTTGTTGTCTTAACACGATTTGACTCCATGGCATTTAATTTATTTGTTTCCATTGTTTAAGTTGTTCAACAATCGTTTTATAACGTTAAAATATCGGTTCAATCGGTAACACGTGGTTTTTTTGTTTACATTGTGCAACAATGAAATACTGTATTTCGTTGCCCATCAACGGAATTTAAGCAAAGGATCGGTTTTGCGGGCTCCAACAATAACCGAATATGAATAAACATTCGGTGTTTTGTTAAAAACGTCGGATTGTTAGTTTGCTTTGTTGTCCTAATACACTGCGACTCCATGGAATTTAATTTATTTGTTTCCTTTGTTTAAGTTGTTGAACAATCGGTTTATAACGTTAAAATATAGGTTCAATCGGTAACACGTGGCTTTTTTTTTTTTACATTTTGCAACAATGGAATACTGTATTTCGTTGCCCAACAACGGAATATAAGCAAAGGATCTGTTTTGCGGGCTCCAACAATAACCGAATATGAAGAAACATTCGGTGTTTTGTTAAAAACGTCGGTTTGTTAGTTTGCTTTGTTGTCCTAACACACTACGACTCCATGGAATTTAATTTATTTGTTTCCATTGTTTAAGTTGTTCAACAATTGGTTTATAACGTTAAAATATTGGTTTAATCGGCAACACGTGGCTTTTCTTTGTTTACTTTGTGCAACAATGGAATACGGTATATCATTGGCCAACAATGCAATATAAGCAAAGGATCGGTTTTGCGGGCTCCAACAATAACCGAATATGAAGAAACATTCGGTGTTTTGTTAAAAACGTCGGTTTGTTAGTTTGCTTTGTTGTCCTAAAACACTGCGACTCCATGGAATTTAATTTATTTGTTTCCATTGTTTAAGTTGTTCAACAATCGGTTTATAACGATAAAATATCTGTTTAATCGGTAACACGTGGCTTTTCTTTGTTTACTTTGTGCAACAATGGAATTAGGTATATCGTTTCCCAACAATGGAATATAAGCAAAGGATCGGTTTTAAGAAATTAAGAAATTAAGGAATTAAGAAACATTCGGTGTTTTGTTAAAAAGGTCGGATTGTTAGTTTGCTTTGTTGTCCTAAAACACTGCGACTCCATGGAATTTAATTTATTTGTTTCCATTGTTTAAGTTGTTCAACAATCGGTTTATAACGATAAAATATCTGTTCAATCGGTAACACGTGGCTTTTCTTTGTTTACTTTGTGCAACAATGGAATACGGTATATCGTTTCCCAACAATGGAATATAAGCAAAGGATCGGTTTTGCGGGCTCCAACAATAACCGAATATTAAGAAACATTCGGTGTTTTGTTAAAAAGGTCGGATTGTTAGTTTGCTTTTTTGTCCTAAAACACTGCGACTCCATGGAATTTAATTTATTTGTTTCCATTGTTTATGTTGTTCAACAATTGGTTTATAACGTTAAAATATTGGTTTAATCGGCAACACGTGGCTTTTCTTTGTTTACTTTGTGCAACAATTGAATACGGTATTTCGTTGACCAACAATGGAATATAAGCAAAGGATCGGTTTTGCGGGCTCCAACAATATCCGAATATGAAGAAACATACGGTGTTTTTTTTAAAAACGTCGGTCTGTTAGTGTGCTTTGTTGTCTTAACACGATTTAACTCCATGGCGTTTAAATTTTTTGTTTCCATTGTTTAAGTGGTTCAAAAATCGGCTTATAACGTAAAAATATCGGTTCAATCGGTAACACATGGCTTTTTTTGTTTACATTGTGCAACAATGGAATACGGTATATCGTTGTCCAACAATGGGATATAAGCAAAGGATCGGTTTTGCGGGCTCCAACAATAACCGAATATGAAGAAACATTCGGTGTTTTGTTAAAAACGTCGGTTTGTTAGTTTGCTTTGTTGTCCTAAAACACTGCGACTCCATGGAATTTAATTTATTTGTTTCCATTGTTTAAGTTGTTCAACAATCGGTTTATAACGTTAAAATGCCGGTTCAATCGGTAACACATGGCTTTTCTTTGTTTACATTGTGCAATAATGGAATACGATATTTCGTTGCCCAACAATGGAGTATAAGCAAAGGATCGGTTTTGCGGGCTAGAACAATAACCGAATATGAAGAGACATTCGGTGTTTTGTTAAAAACGTCGGTCTGTTAGTGTGCTTTGTTGTCTTAACACGATTTAAGTCCATGGCGTTTAATTTTTTTGTTTCCATTGTTTAAGTGGTTCAAAAATCGGTTTATAACGATAAAATATCTGTTCAATCGGTAACACGTGGCTTTTCTTTGTTTACTTTGTGCAACAATGGAATACGGTATATCGTTTCCCAACAATGGAATATAAGCAAAGGATCGGTTTTGCGGGCTCCAATTATAACCGAATATGAAGAAACTTTCGGTGATTTGTTAAAAACGTCGTTTTGATAGTTTGCTTTGTTGTCCTAACACACTGAGACTCCATGGAATTTAATTTTTTTGTTTCCATTGTTTAAGTTGTTGAACAATTGGTTTATAACATAAAAATATCTGTTCAATCGGTAACACGTGGCTTTTCTTTGTTTACATTGTGCAACAATGGAATACGGTATTTCGTTTCCCAACAATGGAATATAAGCAAAGGATCGGTTTTGCGGGCTCCAACAATAACCGAATATGAAGAAACATTCGGTGTTTTTTTTAAAACATCGGTGTGTTAGTGTGCTTTGTTGTCTTAACACGATTTGACTCCATGGCATTTAATTTATTTGTTTAAATTGTTTAAGTTGTTCAACAATCGTTTTATAACGTTAAAATATCGGTTCAATCGGTAACACGTGGTTTTTTTGTTTACATTGTGCAACAATGAAATACTGTATTTCGTTGCCCATCAACGGAATATAAGCAAAGGATCGGTTTTGCGGGCTCCAACAATAACCGAATATGAATAAACATTCGGTGTTTTGTTAAAAACGTCGGATTGTTAGTTTGCTTTGTTGTCCTAAAACACTGCGACTCCATGGAATTTAATTTATTTGTTTCCTTTGTTTAAGTTGTTGAACAATCGGTTTATAACGTTAAAATATAGGTTCAATCGGTAACACGTGGCTTTTTTTTGTTTACATTTTGCAACAATGGAATACTGTATTTCGTTGCCCAACAACGGAATATAAGCAAAGGATCTGTTTTGCGGGCTCCAACAATAACCGAATATGAAGAAACATTCGGTGTTTTGTTAAAAACGTCGGTTTGTTAGTTTGCTTTGTTGTCCTACAATACTGCGACTCCATGGAATTTAATTTATTTGTTTCCATTGTTTAAGTTGTTCAACAATTGGTTTATAACGTTAAAATATTGGTTTAATCGGCAACACGTGACTTTTCTTTGTTTACTTTGTGCAACAATTGAATACGGTATTTCGTTGACCAACAATGGAATATAAGCAAAGGATCGGTTTTGCGGGCTCCAACAATATCCGAATATGAAGAAACATTCGGTGTTTTTTTAAAAACGTCGGTCTGTTAGTGTGCTTTGTTGTCTTAACACGATTTAACTCCATGGCGTTTAATTTTTTTTGTTTCCATTGTTTAAGTGGTTCAAAAATCGGGTTATAACGTTAAAATATCGGTTCAATCGGTAACACATGGCTTTTCTTTGTTTACATTGTGCAACAATGGAATACGGTATTTCGTTGCCCAACAATGGAATATAAGCAAAGGATCGGTTTTGCGGCCTCCAACAATAACCGAATATGAAGAAAGATTCGGTGTTTTGTTAAAAACGTCGGTTTGTTAGTTTGCTTTGTTGTCCTAACACACTAAGACTCCATGGCATTTAGTTTATTTGTTTCCATTGTTTAAGTGGTTCACAAATCGGCTTATAACGTTAAAATATAGGTTCAATCGATAACACGTGGCTTTTTTTGTTTACATTGAGCAACAATGGAATACTGTATTTCGTTGACCAACAATGGAATATAAGCAAAGGATCTGTTTTGCGGGCTCCAACAATAACCGAATATGAAGAAACATTCGGTGATTTGTTAAAAACGTCGTTTTGGGAGTTTGCTTTGTTGTCCTAACACACTGAGACTCCATGGAATTTAATTTTTTTGTTTCCATTGTTTAAGTTGTTCAACAATCGGTTTATAACATAAAAATATCTGTTCAATCGGTAACACGTGGCTTTTCTTTGTTTACTTTGTGCAACAATGGAATACGGTATATCGTTGCCCAACAATGGAATATAAGCAAAGGATCTGTTTTGCGGGCTCCAACAATAACCGAATATGAAGAAACATTCGGTGTTTTTTAAAAACATCGGTCTGTTAGTGTGCTTTGCTGTCTTAACACGATTTGACTTCATGGATTTTAATTTATTTGTTTCCATTGTTTAAGTGGTTCACAAATCGGCTTATAACGTTAAAATATAGGTTCAATCGATAACACGTGGCTTTTTTTCTTTACATTGTGCAACAATGAAATACTGTATTTCGTTGCCCAACAAGGGAATATAAGCAAAGGATCGGTTTTGCGGGCTCCAACAATAACCGAATGTGAATAAACATTCGGTGTTTTGTTGAAAACGTCGGATTTTTAGTTTGCTTTGTTGTCCTAAAACACTGAGACTCCATGGAATTTAATTTATTTGTTTCCTTTGTTTAAGTTGTTGAACAATCGGTTTATAACGTTAAAATATAGGTTCAATCGGTAACACGTGGCTTTTTTTTGTTTACATTGTGCAACAATGTAATACGGTATTTCGTTGCCAAACAATAGAATATAAGAATTATCGGTTTTGCGGCCTCCAACAATAACCGAAAATGAAGAAATATTCGGTGTTTTGTTAAAAACGTCGGTTTGTTAGTTTGCATTGTTGTCCTAACACACTACGACTCCATGGCATTTAGTTTATTTGTTTCCATTGTTTTCGTGGTTCAAAAATCGGCTTATAACGTTAAAATATAGGTTAGATCGGTAACACGTGGCTTTTTTTTGTTTACATTGTGCAACAATGGAATACTGTATTTCGTTGCCCAACAATGGAATATAAGCAAAGGATCGGTTTTGCGGGCTCCAAAAATAGCCGAAAATGAAGAAACATTCGGTGTTTTTTTAAAAAAGTCGTTTTGATAGTTTGCTTTGTTGTCCTAACACACTGAGACTCCATGGAATTTAATTTATTTGTTTCCATTGTTTAAGTTGTTCAACAATCGGTTTATAACATTAAAATATCTGTTCAATCGGTAACACGTGGCTTTTCTTTGTTTACGTTGTGCAACAATGGAATACGGTATATCGTTGGCCAACAATGGAATATAAGCAAAGGATCGGTTTTGCGGGCTCCAACAATAACCGAATATGAAGAAACATTCGGTGTTTTGTTAAAAAGGTCGGATTGTTAGTTTGCTTTGTTGTCCTAAAACACTGCGACTCCATGGAATTTAATTTATTTGTTTCCATTGTTTATGTTGTTCAACAATTGGTTTATAACGTTAAAATATCGGTTCAATCGGTAACACATGGCTTTTTTTGTTTACATTGTGCAACAATAGAATACGGTATTTCGTTGCCCAACAATGGAATATAAGCAAAGGATCGGTTTTGCGGGCTCCAACAATAACCGAATATGAAGAAACATTCGGTGTTTTGTTAAAAACGTCGTTTTGATAGTTTGCTTTGTTGTCCTAACACACTGAGACTCCATGGAATTTAATTTATTTGTTTCCATTGTTTAAGTTGTCCAACAATCGGTTTATAACATTAAAATATCTGTTCAATCGGTAACACGTGGCTTTTCTTTGTTTACTTTGTGCAACAATGGAATACGGTATATCGTTGGCCAACAATGGAATATAAGCAAAGGATCGGTTTTGCGGGCTCCAACAATAACCGAATATGAAGAAACATTCGGTGTTTTGTTAAAAACGTCGGTTTGTTAGTTTGCTTTGTTGTCCTAAAACACTGCGACTCCATGGAATTTAATTTATTTGTTTCCATTGTTTAAGTTGTTCAACAATCGGTTTATAACGTTAAAATGCCGGTTCAATCGGTAACACATGGCTTTTCTTTGTTTACATTGTGCAATAATGGAATACGCTATTTCGTTGCCCAACAATGGAGTATAAGCAAAGGATCGGTTTTGCGGGCTCCAACAATAACCGAATATGAAGAGACATTCGGTGTTTTGTTAAAAACGTCGGTTTGTTAATTTGCTTTCTTGTCCTAAAACACTGCGACTCCATGGCATTTAATTTATTTATTTCCATTGTTTAAGTTGTTCAACAATCGGTTTATAACGATAAAATATCTGTTCAATCGGTAACACGTGGCTTTTCTTTGTTTACTTTGTGCAACAATGGAATACGGTATATCGTTTCCCAACAATGGAATATAAGCAAAGGATCGGTTTTGCGGGCTCCAACAATAACCGAATATTAAGAAACATTCGGTGTTTTGTTAAAAAGGTCGGATTGTTAGTTTGCTTTGTTGTCCTAAAACACTGCGACTCCATGGAATTTAATTTAATTGTTTCCATTGTTTATGTTGTTCAACAATTGGTTTATAACGTTAAAATATTGGTTTAATCGGCAACACGTGGCTTTTCTTTGTTTACTTTGTGCAACAATTGAATACGGTATTTCGTTGACCAACAATGGAATATAGGCAAAGGATCGGTTTTGCGGGCTCCAACAATATCCGAATATGAAGAAACATACGGTGTTTTTTTTAAAAACGTCGGTCTGTTAGTGTGCTTTGTTGTCTTAACACGATTTAACTCCATGGCGTTTAATTTTTTTGTTTCCATTGTTTAAGTGGTTCAAAAATCGGCTTATAACGTAAAAATATCGGTTCAATCGGTAACACATGGCTTTTTTTGTTTACATTGTGCAACAATGGAATACGGTATATCGTTGGCCAACAATGGAATATAAGCAAAGGATCGGTTTTGCGGGCTCCAACAATAACCGAATATGAAGAAACATTCGGTGTTTTGTTAAAAACGTCGGTTTGTTAGATTGCTTTGTTGTCCTAAAACACTGCGACTCCATGGAATTTAATTTATTTGTTTCCATTGTTTAAGTTGTTCAACAATCGGTTTATAACGTTTAAATGCCGGTTCAATCGGTAACACATGGCTTTTCTTTGTTTACATTGTGCAACAATGGAATACGGTATATCGTTGCCCAACAATGGAATATAAGCAAAGGATCGTTTTTGCGGACTCCAACTATAACCGAATATGAAGAAACTTTCGGTGATTTGTTAAAAACGTCGTTTTGATAGTTTGCTTTGTTGTCCTAACACACTGAGACTCCATGGAATTTAATTTTTTTGTTTCCATTGTTTAAGTTGTTCAACAATCGGTTTATAACATAAAAATATCTGTTCAATCGGTAACACGTGGCTTTTCTTTGTTTACATTGTGCAACAATGGAATACGGTATATCGTTGCCCAACAATGGAATATAAGCAAAGGATCGTTTTTGCGGACTCCAACAATAACCAAATATGAAGAAACATTCGGTGTTTTGTTAAAAACGTCGGTTTGTTAGTTTGCTTTGTTGTCCTAAAACACTGCGACTCCATGGAATTTAATTTATTTGTTTCCATTGTTTATGTTGTTCAACAATTGGTTTATAACGTTAAAATATTGGTTTAATCGGCAACACGTGGCTTTTCTTTGTTTACTTTGTGCAACAATTGAATACGGTATTTCGTTGACCAACAATGGAATATAAGCAAAGCATCGGTTTTGCGGGCTCCAACAATATCCGAATATGAAGAAACATACGGTGTTTTTTTTAAAAACGTCGGTCTGTTAGTGTGCTTTGTTGTCTTAACACGATTTAAGTCCATGGCGTTTAATTTTTTTGTTTCCATTGTTTAAGTGGTTCAAAAATCGGCTTATAACGTAAAAATATCGGTTCAATCGGTAATACATGGCTTTTCTTTGTTTACATTGTGCAACAATGCAATACGGTATTTCGTTGCCCAACAATGGAATATAAGCAAAGGATCGGTTTTGCGGCCTCCAACAACAACCGAATATGAAGAAGGATTCGGTGTTTTGTTAAAAACGTCGGTTTGTTAGTTTGCTTTGTTGTCCTAACACACTAAGACTCCATGGCATTTAGTTTATTTGTTTCCATTGTTTAAGTGGTTCAACAATCGGTTTATAACGTTAAAATGCCGGTTCAATCGGTAACACATGGCTTTTCTTTGTTTACATTGTGCAACAATGGAATACTGTATTTCGTTGCCCAACAATGGAATATAAGCAAAGGATCTGTTTTGCGGGCTCCAACTATAACCGAATATGAAGAAACTTTCGGTGATTTGTTAAAAACGTCGTTTTGATAGTTTGCTTTGTTGTCCTAACACACTGAGACTCCATGGAATTTAATTTTTTTGTTTCCATTGTTTAAGTTGTTCAACAATCGGTTTATAACATAAAAATATCTGTTCAATCGGTAACACGTGGCTTTTCTTTGTTTACATTGTGCAACAATGGAATACGGTATTTCGTTTCCCAACAATGGAATATAAGCAAAGGATCGGTTTTGCGGGCTCCAACAATATCCGAATATGAAGAAACATACGGTGTTTTTTTTAAAAACGTCGGTCTGTTAGTGTGCTTTGTTGTCTTAACACGATTTAAGTCCATGGCATTTAATTTATTTGTTTCCATTGTTTAAGTTGTTCAACAATCGTTTTATAACGTTAAAATATCGGTTCAATCGGTAACACGTGGTTTTTTTGTTTACATTGTGCAACAATGAAATACTGTATTTCGTTGCCCATCAACGGAATATAAGCAAAGGATCGGTTTTGCGGGCTCCAACAATAACCGAATATGAATAAACATTCGGTGTTTTGTTAAAAACGTCGGATTGTTAGTTTGCTTTGTTGTCCTAAAACACTGCGACTCCATGGAATTTAATTTATTTGTTTCCTTTGTTTAAGTTGTTGAACAATCGGTTTATAACGTTAAAATATAGGTTCAATCGGTAACACGTGGCTTTTTTTTGTTTACATTTTGAAACAATGGAATACTGTATTTCGTTGCCCAACAACGGAATATAAGCAAAGGATCTGTTTTGCGGGCTCCAACAATAACCGAATATGAAGAAACATTCGGTGTTTTGTTAAAAACGTCGGTTTGTTAGTTTGCTTTGTTGTCCTAACACACTACGACTCCATGGAATTTATTTTATTTGTTTCCATTGTTTAAGTTGTTCAACAATTGGTTTATAACGTTAAAATATTGGTTTAATCGGCAACACGTGGCTTTTCTTTGTTTACTTTGTGCAACAATGGAATACGGTATATCGTTGCCCAACAATGGAATATAAGCAAAGGATCGGTTTTGCGGGCTCCAACAATAACCGAATATGAAGAAACATTCGGTGTTTTGTTAAAAACGTCGGTTTGTTAGTTTGCTTTTTTGTCCTAAAACACTGCGACTCCATGGAATTTAATTTATTTGTTTCCATTGTTTAAGTTGTTCAACAATCGGTTTATAACGATAAAATATCTGTTTAATCGGTAACACGTGGCTTTTCTTTGTTTACTTTGTGCAACAATTGAATACGGTATTTCGTTAACCAACAATGGAATATAAGCAAAGGATCGGTTTTGCGGGCTCCAACAATATCCGAATATGAAGAAACATACGGTGTTTTTTTAAAAACGTCGGTCTGTTAGTGTGCTTTGTTGTCTTAACACGATTTAACTCCATGGCGTTTAATTTTTTTGTTTCCATTGTTTAAGTGGTTCAAAAATCGGCTTATAACGTAAAAATATCGGTTCAATCGGTAATACATGGCTTTTCTTTGTTTACATTGTGCAATAATGGAATACGCTATTTCGTTGCCCAACAATGGAGTATAAGCAAAGGATCGGTTTTGCGGGCTCCAACAATAACCGAATATGAAGAGACATTCGGTGTTTTGTTAAAAACGTCGGTTTGTTAATTTGCTTTGTTGTCCTAAAACACTGCGACTCCATGGCATTTAATTTATTTGTTTCCATTGTTTAAGTTGTTCAACAATCGGTTTATAACGATAAAATATCTGTTCAATCGGTAACACGTGGCTTTTCTTTGTTTACTTTGTGCAACAATGGAATACGGTATATCGTTTCCCAACAATGGAATATAAGCAAAGGATCGTTTTTGCGGGCTCCAACAATAACCGAATATGAAGAAACATTCGGTGTTTTGTTAAAAACGTCGGTTTGTTAGTTTGCTTTGTTGTCCTAAAACACTGCGACTCCATGGAATTTAATTTATTTGTTTCCATTGTTTAAGTTGTTCAACAATCGGTTTATAACGTTAAAATGCCGGTTCAATCGGTAACACATGGCTTTTCTTTGTTTACATTGTGCAATAATGGAATACGGTATTTCGTTGCCCAACAATGGAGTATAAGCAAAGGATCGGTTTTGCGGGCTCCAACAATAACCGAATATGAAGAGACATTCGGTGTTTTGTTAAAAACGTCGGTCTGTTAGTGTGCTTTGTTGTCTTAACACGATTTAAGTCCATGGCGTTTAATTTTTTTGTTTCCATTGTTTAAGTGGTTCAAAAATCGGTTTATAACGATAAAATATCTGTTCAATCGGTAACACGTGGCTTTTCTTTGTTTACTTTGTGCAACAATGGAATACGGTATATCGTTTCCCAACAATGGAATATAAGCAAAGGATCGGTTTTGCGGGCTCCAACTATAACCGAATATGAAGAAACTTTCGGTGATTTGTTAAAAACGTCGTTTTGATAGTTTGCTTTGTTGTCCTAACACACTGAGACTCCATGGAATTTAATTTTTTTGTTTCCATTGTTTAAGTTGTTCAACAATCGGTTTATAACATAAAAATATCTGTTCAATCGGTAACACGTGGCTTTTCTTTGTTTACATTGTGCAACAATGGAATACGGTATTACGTTTCCCAACAATGTAATATAAGCAAAGGATCGGTTTTGCGGGCTCCAACAATAACCGAATATGAAGAAACATTCGGTGCTTTTTTTAAAACATCGGTGTGTTAGTGTGCTTTGTTGTCTTAACACGATTTGACTCCATGGCATTTAATTTATTTGTTTCCATTGTTTAAGTTGTTCAACAATCGTTTTATAACGTTAAAATATCGGTTCAATCGGTAACACGTGGTTTTTTTGTTTACATTGTGCAACAATGAAATACTGTATTTCGTTGCCCATCAACGGAATATAAGCAAAGGATCGGTTTTGCGGGCTCCAACAATAACCGAATATGAATAAACATTCGGTGTTTTGTTAAAAACGTCGGATTGTTAGTTTGCTTTGTTGTCCTAAAACACTGCGACTCCATGGAATTTAATTTATTTGTTTCCTTTGTTTAAGTTGTTGAACAATCGGTTTATAACGTTAAAATATAGGTTCAATCGGTAACACGTGGCTTTTTTTTGTTTACATTTTGCAACAATGGAATACTGTATTTCGTTGCCCAACAACGGAATATAAGCAAAGGATCTGTTTTGCGGGCGCCAACAATAACCGAATATGAAGAAACATTCGGTGATTTGTTACAAACGTCGGTTTGTTAGTTTGCTTTGTTGTCCTACAACACTGCGACTCCATGGAATTTAATTTATTTGTTTCCATTGTTTAAGTTGTTCAACAATTGGTTTATAACGTTAAAATATTGGTTTAATCGGAAACACGTGACTTTTCTTTGTTTACTTTGTGCAACAATTGAATACGGTATTTCGTTGACCAACAATGGAATATAAGCAAAGGATCGGTTTTGCGGGCTCCAACAATATCCGAATATGAAGAAACATTCGGTGTTTTTTTTTAAAACGTCGGTCTGTTAGTGTGCTTTGTTGTCTTAACACGATTTAACTCCATGGCGTTTAATTTTTTTTGTTTCCATTGTTTAAGTGGTTCAAAAATCGGGTTATAACGTTAAAATATCGGTTCAATCGGTAACACATGGCTTTTCTTTGTTTACATTGTGCAACAATGGAATATGGTATTTCGTTGCCCAACAATGGAATATAAGCAAAGGATCGGTTTTGCGGCCTCCAACAATAACCGAATATGAAGAAAGATTCGGTGTTTTGTTAAAAACGTCGGTTTGTTAGTTTGCTTTGTTGTCCTAACACACTAAGACTCCATGGCATTTAGTTTATTTGTTTCCATTGTTTAAGTGGTTCACAAATCGGCTTATAACGTTAAAATATAGGTTCAATGGATAACACGTGGCTTTTTTTGTTTACATTGAGCAACAATGGAATACTGTATTTCGTTGACCAACAATGGAATATAAGCAAAGGATCTGTTTTGCGGGCTCCAACAATAACCGAATATGAAGAAACATTCGGTGAATTGTTGAAAACGTCGTTTTGGGAGTTTGCTTTGTTGTCCTAACACACTGAGACTCCATGGAATTTAATTTTTTTGTTTCCATTGTTTAAGTTGTTCAACAATCGGTTTATAACATAAAAATATCTGTTCAATCGGTAACACGTGGCTTTTCTTTGTTTACATTGTAAAACAATGGAATACGGTATATCGTTGCCCAACAATGGAATATAAGCAAAGGATCGTTTTTGCGGGCTCCAACAATAACCGAATATGAAGAAACATTCGGTGTTTTGTTAAAAACGTCGGTTTGTTAGTTTGCTTTGTTGTCCTAAAACACTGCGACTTCATGGATTTTAATTTATTTGTTTCCATTGTTTAAGTTGTTCAACAATCGGTTCATAACGTTAAAATATCGGTTCAATCGGTAACATGTGGCTTTTCATTGTTTACTTTGTGTAACAATTGAATACGGTATTTCGTTTCCCAACAATGGAATATAAGCAAAGGATCGGTTTTGCGGGCTCCAACAATAACCGAATATGAAGAAACATTCGGTGTTTTTTTAAAAACATCGGTCTGTTAGTGTGCTTTGCTGTCTTAACACGATTTGACTTCATGGATTTTAATTTATTTGTTTCCATTGTTTAAGTGGTTCACAAATCGGCTTATAACGTTAAAATATAGGTTCAATCGATAACACGTGGCTTTTTTTCTTTACATTGTGCAACAATGAAATACTGTATTTCGTTGCCCAACAACGGAATATAAGCAAAGGATCGGTTTTGCGGGCTCCAACAATAACCGAATGTGAATAAACATTCGGTGTTTTGTTAAAAACGTCGGAGTTTTAGTTTGCTTTGTTGTCCTAAAACACTGCGACTCCATGGAATTTAATTTATTTGTTTCCTTTGTTTAAGTTGTTGAACAATCGGTTTATAACGTTAAAATATAGGTTCAATCGGTAACACGTGGCTTTTTTTTGTTTACATTGTGCAACAATGTAATACGGTATTTCGTTGCCCAACAATGGAATATAAGAATTATCGGTTTTGCGGCCTCCAACAATAACCGAAAATGAAGAAATATTCGGTGTTTTGTTAAAAACGTCGGTTTGTTAGTTTGCATTGTTGTCCTAACACACTACGACTCCATGGCATTTAGTTTATTTGTTTCCATTGTTTTCGTGGTTCAAAAATCGGCTTATAACGTTAAAATATAGGTTAGATCGGTAACACGTGGCTTTTTTTTGTTTACATTGTGCAACAATGGAATACTGTATTTCGTTGCCCAACAATGGAATATAAGCAAAGGATCGGTTTTGCGGGCTCCAACAATAGCCGAAATTGAAGAAACATTCGGTGTTTTGTTAAAAAAGTCGTTTTGATAGTTTGCTTTGTTGTCCTAACACACTGAGACTCCATGGAATTTAATTTATTTGTTTCCATTGTTTAAGTTGTTCAACAATCGGTTTATAACATTAAAATATCTGTTCAATCGGTAACACGTGGCTTTTCTTTGTTTACGTTGTGCAACAATGGAATACGGTATATCGTTGGCCAACAATGGAATATAAGCAAAGGATCGGTTTTGCGGGCTCCAACAATAACCGAATATGAAGAAACATTCGGTGTTTTGTTAAAAACGTCGGTTTGTTAGTTTGCTTTGTTGTCCTAAAACACTGCGACTCCATGGAATTTTATTTATTTGTTTCCATTGTTTAAGTTGTTCAACAATCGGTTTATAACGTTAAAATGCCGGTTCAATCGGTAACACATGGCTTTTCTTTGTTTACATTGTGCAATAATGGAATACGCTATTTCGTTGCCCAACAATGGAGTATAAGCAAAGGATCGGTTTTGCGGGCTCCAACAATAACCGAATATGAAGAGACATTCGGTGTTTTGTTAAAAACGTCGGTTTGATAGTTTGCTTTGTTGTCCTAAAACACTGCGACTCCATGGCATTTAATTTATTTGTTTCCATTGTTTATGTTGTTCAACAATCGGTTTATAACGATAAAATATCTGTTCAATCGGTAACACGTGGCTTTTCTTTGTTTACTTTGTGCAACAATGGAATACGGTATATCGTTTCCCAACAATGGAATATAAGCAAAGGATCGGTTTTGCGGGCTCTAACAATAACCGAATATTAAGAAACATTCGGTGTTTTGTTAAAAAGGTCGGATTGTTAGTTTGCTTTGTTGTCCTAAAACACTGCGACTCCATGGAATTTAATTTATTTGTTTCCATTGTTTATGTTGTTCAACAATTGGTTTATAACGTTAAAATATCGGTTCAATCGGTAACACATGGCTTTTTTTGTTTACATTGTGCAACAATAGAATACGGTATTTCGTTGCCCAACAATGGAATATAAGCAAAGGATCGGTTTTGCGGGCTCCAACAATAACCGAATATGAAGAAACATTCGGTGTTTTGTTAAAAACGTCGTTTTGATAGTTTGCTTTGTTGTCCTAACACACTGAGACTCCATGGAATTTAATTTCTTTGTTTCCATTGTTTAAGTTGTCCAACAATCGGTTTATAACATTAAAATATCTGTTCAATCGGTAACACGTGGCTTTTCTTTGTTTACTTTGTGCAACAATGGAATACGGTATATCGTTGGCCAACAATGGAATATAAGCAAAGGATCGGTTTTGCGGGCTCCAACAATAACCGAATATGAAGACACATTCGGTGTTTTGTTAAAAACGTCGGTTTGTTAGTTTGCTTTGTTGTCCTAAAACACTGCGACTCAGTGGAATTTAATTTATTTGTTTCCATTGTTTAAGTTGTTCAACAATCGGTTTATAACGTTAAAATGCCGGTTCAATCGGTAACACATGGCTTTTCTTTGTTTACATTGTGCAATAATGGAATACGCTATTTCGTTGCCCAAGAATGGAGTATAAGCAAAGGATCGGTTTTGCGGGCTCCAACAATAACCGAATATGAAGAGACATTCGGTGTTTTGTTAAAAACGTCGGTTTGTTAATTTGCTTTGTTGTCCTAAAACACTGCGACTCCATGGCATTTAATTTATTTGTTTCCATTGTTTAAGTTGTTCAACAATCGGTTTATAACGATAAAATATCTGTTCAATCGGTAACACGTGGCTTTTCTTTGTTTACTTTGTGCAACAATGGAATACGGTATATCGTTTCCCAACAATGGAATATAAGCAAAGGATCGGTTTTGCGGGCTCCAACAATAACCGAATATTAAGAAACATTCGGTGTTTTGTTAAAAAGGTCGGATTGTTAGTTTGCTTTGTTGTCCTAAAACACTGCGACTCCGTGGAATTTAATTTATTTGTTTCCATTGTTTATGTTGTTCAACAATTGGTTTATAACGTTAAAATATTGGTTTAATCGGCAACACGTGGCTTTTCTTTGTTTACTTTGTGCAACAATTGAATACGGTATTTCGTTGACCAACAATGGAATATAAGCAAAGGATCGGTTTTGCGGGCTCCAACAATATCCGAATATGAAGAAACATACGGTGTTTTTTTTAAAAACGTCGGTCTGTTAGTGTGCTTTGTTGTCTTAACACGATTTAACTCCATGGCGTTTAATTTTTTTGTTTCCATTGTTTAAGTGGTTCAAAAATCGGCTTATAACGTAAAAATATCGGTTCAATCGGTAACACATGGCTTTTTTTGTTTACATTGTGCAACAATGGAATACGGTATATCGTTGGCCATCAATGGAATATAAGCAAAGGATTGGTTTTGCGGGCTCCAACAATAACCGAATATGAAGAAACATTCGGTGTTTTGTTAAAAACGTCGGTTTGTTAGTTTGCTTTGTTGTCCTAAAACACTGCGACTCCATGGAATTTAATTTATTTGTTTCCATTGTTTAAGTTGTTCAACAATCGGTTTATAACGTTTAAATGCCGGTTCAATCGGTAACACATGGCTTTTCTTTGTTTACATTGTGCAATAATGGAATACGGTATTTCGTTGCCCAACAATGGAGTATAAGCAAAGGATCGGTTTTGCGGGCTCCAACAATAACCGAATATGAAGAGACATTCGGTGTTTTGTTAAAAACGTCGGTTTGTTAGTTTGCTTTGTTGTCCTAAAGCACTGCGACTCCATGGCATTTAATTTATTTGTTTCCATTGATTAAGTTGTTCAACAATCGGTTTATAACGATAAAATATCTGTTCAATCGGTAACACGTGGCTTTTCTTTGTTTACTTTGTGCAACAATGGAATACGGTATATCGTTTCCCAACAATGGAATATAAGCAAAGGATCGGTTTTGCGGGCTCCAACAATAACCGAATATTACGAAACATTCGGTGTTTTGTTAAAAAGGTCGGATTGTTAGTTTGCTTTGTTGTCCTAAAACACTGCGACTCCATGGAATTTAATTTATTTGTTTCCATAGTTTATGTTGTTCAAATATTGGTTTATAACGTTAAAATATTGGTTTAATCGGCAACACGTGGCTTTTCTTTGTTTACTTTGTGCAACAATTGAATACGGTATTTCGTTGACCAAGATTGGAATATAAGCAAAGGATCGGTTTTGCGGGCTCCAACAATATCCGAATATGAAGAAACATACGGTGTTTTTTTTAAAAACGTCGGTCTGTTAGTGTGCTTTGTTGTCTTAACACGATTTAAGTCCATGGCGTTTAATTTTTTTGTTTCCATTGTTTAAGTGGTTCAAAAATCGGCTTATAACGTAAAAATATCGGTTCAATCGGTAACACGTGGCTTTTCTTTGTTTACATTGTGCAACAATGAAATACGGTATATCGTTGCCCAACAATGGAATATAAGCAAAGGATAGTTTTTGCGGACTCCAACTATAACCGAATATGAAGAAACTTTCGGTGATTTGTTAAAAACGTCGTTTTGATAGTTTGCTTTGTTGTCCTAACACACTGAGACTCCATGGAATTTAATTTTTTTGTTTCCATTGTTTAAGTTGTTCAACAATCGGTTTATAACATAAAAATATCTGTTCAATCGGTAACACGTGGCTTTTCTTTGTTTACATTGTGCAACAATGGAATACGGTATATCGTTGCCCAACAATGGAATATAAGCAAAGGATTGGTTTTGCGGGCTCCAACAATAACCGAATATGAAGAAACATTCGGTGTTTTGTTAAAAACGTCGGTTTGTTAGTTTGCTTTGTTGTCCTAAAAAACTGCGACTCCATGGAATTTAATTTATTTGTTTCCATTGTTTAAGTTGTTCAACAATCGGTTTATAACGTTAAAATGCCGGTTCAATCGGTAACACATGGCTTTTCTTTGTTTACATTGTGCAATAATGGAATACGGTATTTCGTTGCCCAACAATGGAGTATAAGCAAAGGATCGGTTTTGCGGGCTCCAACAATAACCGAATATGAAGAGACATTCGGTGTTTTGTTAAAAACGTCGGTTTGTTAATTTGCTTTATTGTCCTAAAACACTGCGACTCCATGGCATTTAATTTATTTGTTTCCATTGTTTAAGTTGTTCAACAATCGGTTTATAACGATAAAATATCTGTTCAATCGGTAACACGTGGCTTTTCTTTGTTTACTTTGTGCAACAATGGAATACGGTATATCGTTTCCCAACAATGGAATATAAGCAAAGGATCGGTTTTGCGGGCTCCAACAATAACCGAATATTAAGAAACATTCGGTGTTTTGTTAAAAAGGTCGGATTGTTAGTTTGCTTTGTTGTCCTAAAAGACTGCGACTCCATGGAATTTAATTTATTTGTTTCCATTGTTTATGTTGTTCAACAATTGGTTTATAACGTTAAAATATTGGTTTAATCGGCAACACGTGGCTTTTCTTTGTTTGCTTCGTGCAACAATTGAATACGGTATTTCGTTGACCAACAATGGAATATAAGCAAAGGATCGGTTTTGCGGGCTCCAACAATATCCGAATATGAAGAAACATACGGTGTTTTTTTTAAAAACGTCGGTCTGTTAGTGTGCTTTGTTGTCTTAACACGATTTAAGTCCATGGCGTTTAATTTTTTTGTTTCCATTGTTTAAGTGGTTCAAAAATCGGCTTATAACGTAAAAATATCGGTTCAATCGGTAACACATGGCTTTTTTTGTTTACATTGTGCAACAATGGAATACGGTATATCGTTGGCCATCAATGGAATATAAGCAAAGGATTGGTTTTGCGGGCTCCAACAATAACCGAATATGAAGAAACATTCGGTGTTTTGTTAAAAACGTCGGTTTGTTAGTTTGCTTTGTTGTCCTAAAACACTGCGACTCCATGGAATTTAATTTATTTGTTTCCATTGTTTAAGTTGTTCAACAATCGGTTTATAACGTTTAAATGCCGGTTCAATCGGTAACACATGGCTTTTCTTTGTTTACATTGTGCAATAATGGAATACGGTATTTCGTTGCCCAACAATGGAGTATAAGCAAAGGATCGGTTTTGCGGGCTCCAACAATAACCGAATATGAAGAGACATTCGGTGTTTTGTTAAAAACGTCGGTTTGTTAGTTTGCTTTGTTGTCCTAAAGCACTGCGACTCCATGGCATTTAATTTATTTGTTTCCATTGATTAAGTTGTTCAACAATCGGTTTATAACGATAAAATATCTGTTCAATCGGTAACACGTGGCTTTTCTTTGTTTACTTTGTGCAACAATGGAATACGGTATATCGTTTCCCAACAATGGAATATAAGCAAAGGATCGGTTTTGCGGGCTCCAACAATAACCGAATATTACGAAACATTCGGTGTTTTGTTAAAAAGGTCGGATTGTTAGTTTGCTTTGTTGTCCTAAAACACTGCGACTCCATGGAATTTAATTTATTTGTTTCCATAGTTTATGTTGTTCAAATATTGGTTTATAACGTTAAAATATTGGTTTAATCGGCAACACGTGGCTTTTCTTTGTTTACTTTGTGCAACAATTGAATACGGTATTTCGTTGACCAAGATTGGAATATAAGCAAAGGATCGGTTTTGCGGGCTCCAACAATATCCGAATATGAAGAAACATACGGTGTTTTTTTTAAAAACGTCGGTCTGTTAGTGTGCTTTGTTGTCTTAACACGATTTAAGTCCATGGCGTTTAATTTTTTTGTTTCCATTGTTTAAGTGGTTCAAAAATCGGCTTATAACGTAAAAATATCGGTTCAATCGGTAACACGTGGCTTTTCTTTGTTTACATTGTGCAACAATGAAATACGGTATATCGTTGCCCAACAATGGAACATAAGCAAAGGATCGTTTTTGCGGACTCCAACTATAACCGAATATGAAGAAACTTTCGGTGATTTGTTAAAAACGTCGTTTTGATAGTTTGCTTTGTTGTCCTAACACACTGAGACTCCATGGAATTTAATTTTTTTGTTTCCATTGTTTAAGTTGTTCAACAATCGGTTTATAACATAAAAATATCTGTTCAATCGGTAACACGTGGCTTTTCTTTGTTTACATTGTGCAACAATGGAATACGGTATATCGTTGCCCAACAATGGAATATAAGCAAAGGATCGTTTTTGCGGACTCCAACAATAACCAAATATGAAGAAACATTCGGTGTTTTGTTAAAAACGTCGGTTTGTTAGTTTGCTTTGTTGTCCTAAAACACTGCGACTTCATGGAATTTAATTTATTTGTTTCCATTGTTTAAGTTGTTCAACAATCGGTTTATAACGTTAAAATATCGGTTCAATCGGTAACACGTGGCTTTTCATTGTTTACTTTGTGTAACAATGGAATACGGTATATCGTTGGCCATCAATGGAATATAAGCAAAGGATTGGTTTTGCGGGCTCCAACAATAACCGAATATGAAGAAACATTCGGTGTTTTGTTAAAAACGTCGGTTTGTTAGTTTGCTTTGTTGTCCTAAAACACTGCGACTCCATGGAATTTAATTTATTTGTTTCCATTGTTTAAGTTGTTCAACAATCGGTTTATAACGTTTAAATGCCGGTTCAATCGGTAACACATGGCTTTTCTTTGTTTACATTGTGCAATAATGGAATACGGTATTTCGTTGCCCAACAATGGAGTATAAGCAAAGGATCGGTTTTGCGGGCTCCAACAATAACCGAATATGAAGAGACATTCGGTGTTTTGTTAAAAACGTCGGTTTGTTAGTTTGCTTTGTTGTCCTAAAGCACTGCGACTCCATGGCATTTAATTTATTTGTTTCCATTGATTAAGTTGTTCAACAATCGGTTTATAACGATAAAATATCTGTTCAATCGGTAACACGTGGCTTTTCTTTGTTTACTTTGTGCAACAATGGAATACGGTATATCGTTTCCCAACAATGGAATATAAGCAAAGGATCGGTTTTGCGGGCTCCAACAATAACCGAATATTACGAAACATTCGGTGTTTTGTTAAAAAGGTCGGATTGTTAGTTTGCTTTGTTGTCCTAAAACACTGCGACTCCATGGAATTTAATTTATTTGTTTCCATAGTTTATGTTGTTCAAATATTGGTTTATAACGTTAAAATATTGGTTTAATCGGCAACACGTGGCTTTTCTTTGTTTACTTTGTGCAACAATTGAATACGGTATTTCGTTGACCAAGATTGGAATATAAGCAAAGGATCGGTTTTGCGGGCTCCAACAATATCCGAATATGAAGAAACATACGGTGTTTTTTTTAAAAACGTCGGTCTGTTAGTGTGCTTTGTTGTCTTAACACGATTTAAGTCCATGGCGTTTAATTTTTTTGTTTCCATTGTTTAAGTGGTTCAAAAATCGGCTTATAACGTAAAAATATCGGTTCAATCGGTAACACATGGCTTTTCTTTGTTTACTTTGTGCAACAATGGAATACGGTATATCGTTGCCCAACAATGGAATATAAGCAAAGGATCGTTTTTGCGGGCTCCAACAATAACCGAATATGAAGAAACATTCGGTGTTTTGTTAAAAACGTCGGTTTGTTAGTTTGCTTTGTTGTCCTAAAACACTGCGACTTCATGGATTTTAATTTATTTGTTTCCATTGTTTAAGTTGTTCAACAATCGGTTTATAACATAAAAATATCTGTTCAATCGGTAACACGTGGCTTTTCTTTGTTTACCTTGTGCAACAATGGAATACGGTATTTCGTTTCCCAACAATGGAATATAAGCAAAGGATCGGTTTTGCGGGCTCCAACAATAACCGAATATGAAGAAACATTCGGTATTTTTTTAAAAACATCGGTCTGTTAGTGTGCTTTGTTGTCTTAACACGATTTGACCTCATGGCATTTAATTTATTTGTTTCCATTGTTTAAGTTGTTCAACAATCGGTTTATAACGTTAAAATATCGGTTCAATCGGCAACACGTGGCTTTTTTTGTTTACATTGTGCAACAATGAAATACTGTATTTCGTTGCCCAACAACGGAATATAAGCAAAGGATCGGTTTTGCGGGCTCCAACAATAACCGAATGTGAATAAACATTCGGTGTTTTGTTAAAAACGTCGGATTGTTAGTTTGCTTTGTTGTCCTAAAACACTGCGACTCCAAGGAATTTAATTTATTTGTTTCCTTTGTTTAAGTTGTTGAACAATCGGTTTGTAACGTTAAAATATCGGTTCAATGGGTAACACATGGCTTTTCTTTGTTTACACTGTGCAACAATGGAATACGGTATTTCGTTGCCCAACAATGGAATATAAGCAAATTATCGGTTTTGCGGCCTCCAACAATAACCGAAAATGAAGAAATATTCGGTGTTTTGTTAAAAACGTCGGTTTGTTAGTTTGCTTTGTTGTCCTAACACATTACGACTCCATGGCATTTAGTTTATTTGTTTCCATTGTTTTCGTGGTTCGAAAATCGGCTTATAACGTTAAAATATAGGTTAGATCGGTAACACGTGGCTTTTTTTTGTTTACATTGTGCAACAATGAAATACAGTATTTCGTTGCCCAACAATGGAATATAAGCAAAGGATCGGTTTTGCGGGCTCCAACAATAACCGAATATGAAGAAACATTCGGTGTTTTGTTAAAAACGTCGGTTTGTTAGTTTGCTTTGTTGTCCTAAAACACTGCGACTCCATGGAATTTAATTTATTTGTTTCCATTGTTTAAGTTGTTCAACAATCGGTTTATAACGATAAAATATCTGTTCAATCGGTAACACGTGGCTTTTCTTTGTTTACTTTGTGGAACAATGGAATACGGTATATCGTTTCCCAACAATGGAATATAAGCAAAGGATCGGTTTTGCGGGCTCCAACAATAACCGAATATTAAGAAACATTCGGTGTTTTGTTAAAAAGGTCGGATTGTTAGTTTGCTTTGTTGTCCTAAAACACTGCGACTCCATTGAATTTAATTTATTTGTTTCCATTGTTTAAGTTGTTCAACAATCGGTTTATAACGATACAATATCTGTTCAATCGGTAACACGTGGCTTTTCTTTGTTTACTTTGTGGAACAATGGAATACGGTATATTGTTTCCCAACAATGGAATATAAGCAAAGGATCGGTTTTGCGGGCTCCAACAATAACCGAATATTAAGAAACATTCGGTGTTTTGTTAAAAAGGTCGGATTGTTAGTTTGCTTTGTTGTCCTAAAACACTGCGACTCCATGGAATTTAATTTATTTGTTTCCATTGTTTATGTTGTTCAACAATTGGTTTATAACGTTAAAATATTGGTTTAATCGGCAACACGTGGCTTTTCTTTGTTTACTTTGTGCAACAATGGAATTCGGTATATCGTTTCCCAACAATGGAATATAAGCAAAGGATCGGTTTTGCGGGCTCCAACAATATCCGAATATGAAGAAACATACGGTGTTTTTTTTTAAAAACGTCGGTCTATTAGTGTGCTTTGTTGTCTTAACACGATTTAACTCCATGGCGTTTAATTTTTTGTTTCCATTGTTTAAGTGGTTCAAAAATCGGCTTATAACGTAAAAATATCGGTTCAATCGGTAATACATGGCTTTTCCTTGTTTACATTGTGCAACAATGGAATACGGTATTTCGTTGCCCAACAATGGAATATAAGCAAAGGATCGGTTTTGCGTCCTCCAACAATAACCGAAAATGAAGCAGGATTCGGTGTTTTGTTAAAAACGTCGGTTTGTTAGTTTGCTTTGTTGTCCTAACACACTAAGACTCCATGGCATTTAGTTTATTTGTTTCCATTGTTTAAGTGGTTCACAAATCGGCTTATAACGTTAAAATATAGGTTCAATCGGTAACACGTGGCTTTTTTTTGTTTACATTGTGCAACAATGGAATACTGTATTTCGTTGCCCAACAATGGAATATAAGCAAAGGATCTGTTTTGCGGGCTCCAACAATAACCGAATATGAAGAAACTTTCGGTGATTTGTTAAAAACGTCGTTTTGATAGTTTGCTTTGTTGTCCTAACACACTGAGACTCCATAGAATTTAATTTTTCTGTTTCCATTGTTTAAGTTGTTCAACAATCGGTTTATAACATAAAAATATCTGTTCAATCGGTAACACGTGGCTTTTCTTTGTTTACTTTGTGCAACAATGGAA
This sequence comes from Maratus speciosus, assembly GCA_963932465.1. Taxonomy (NCBI): domain Eukaryota; kingdom Metazoa; phylum Arthropoda; class Arachnida; order Araneae; family Salticidae; genus Maratus; species Maratus speciosus. Next base: position 687,142 of record CAWVRF010001084.1, read on the forward strand.
TACGGTATATCGTTGCCCAACAATGGAATATAAGCAAAGGATCGGTTTTGCGGGCTCCAACAATAACCGAATGTGAATAAACATTCGGTGTTTTGTTAAAAACGTCGGATTGTTAGTTTGCTTTGTTGTCCTAAAACACTGCGACTCCAAGGAATTTAATTTATTTGTTTCCTTTGTTTAAGTTGTTGAACAATCGGTTTGTAACGTTAAAATATCGGTTCAATGGGTAACACATGGCTTTTCTTTGTTTACACTGTGCAACAATGGAATACGGTATTTCGTTGCCCAACAATGGAATATAAGCAAATTATCGGTTTTGCGGCCTCCAACAATAACCGAAAATGAAGAAATATTCGGTGTTTTGTTAAAAACGTCGGTTTGTTAGTTTGCTTTGTTGTCCTAACACATTACGACTCCATGGCATTTAGTTTATTTGTTTCCATTGTTTTCGTGGTTCGAAAATCGGCTTATAACGTTAAAATATAGGTTAGATCGGTAACACGTGGCTTTTTTTTGTTTACATTGTGCAACAATGAAATACAGTATTTCGTTGCCCAACAATGGAATATAAGCAAAGGATCGGTTTTGCGGGCTCCAACAATAACCGAATATGAAGAAACATTCGGTGTTTTGTTAAAAACGTCGGTTTGTTAGTTTGCTTTGTTGTCCTAAAACACTGCGACTCCATGGAATTTAATTTATTTGTTTCCATTGTTTAAGTTGTTCAACAATCGGTTTATAACGATAAAATATCTGTTCAATCGGTAACACGTGGCTTTTCTTTGTTTACTTTGTGGAACAATGGAATACGGTATATCGTTTCCCAACAATGGAATATAAGCAAAGGATCGGTTTTGCGGGCTCCAACAATAACCGAATATTAAGAAACATTCGGTGTTTTGTTAAAAAGGTCGGATTGTTAGTTTGCTTTGTTGTCCTAAAACACTGCGACTCCATTGAATTTAATTTATTTGTTTCCATTGTTTAAGTTGTTCAACAATCGGTTTATAACGATACAATATCTGTTCAATCGGTAACACGTGGCTTTTCTTTGTTTACTTTGTGGAACAATGGAATACGGTATATTGTTTCCCAACAATGGAATATAAGCAAAGGATCGGTTTTGCGGGCTCCAACAATAACCGAATATTAAGAAACATTCGGTGTTTTGTTAAAAAGGTCGGATTGTTAGTTTGCTTTGTTGTCCTAAAACACTGCGACTCCATGGAATTTAATTTATTTGTTTCCATTGTTTATGTTGTTCAACAATTGGTTTATAACGTTAAAATATTGGTTTAATCGGCAACACGTGGCTTTTCTTTGTTTACTTTGTGCAACAATGGAATTCGGTATATCGTTTCCCAACAATGGAATATAAGCAAAGGATCGGTTTTGCGGGCTCCAACAATATCCGAATATGAAGAAACATACGGTGTTTTTTTTTAAAAACGTCGGTCTATTAGTGTGCTTTGTTGTCTTAACACGATTTAACTCCATGGCGTTTAATTTTTTGTTTCCATTGTTTAAGTGGTTCAAAAATCGGCTTATAACGTAAAAATATCGGTTCAATCGGTAATACATGGCTTTTCCTTGTTTACATTGTGCAACAATGGAATACGGTATTTCGTTGCCCAACAATGGAATATAAGCAAAGGATCGGTTTTGCGTCCTCCAACAATAACCGAAAATGAAGCAGGATTCGGTGTTTTGTTAAAAACGTCGGTTTGTTAGTTTGCTTTGTTGTCCTAACACACTAAGACTCCATGGCATTTAGTTTATTTGTTTCCATTGTTTAAGTGGTTCACAAATCGGCTTATAACGTTAAAATATAGGTTCAATCGGTAACACGTGGCTTTTTTTTGTTTACATTGTGCAACAATGGAATACTGTATTTCGTTGCCCAACAATGGAATATAAGCAAAGGATCTGTTTTGCGGGCTCCAACAATAACCGAATATGAAGAAACTTTCGGTGATTTGTTAAAAACGTCGTTTTGATAGTTTGCTTTGTTGTCCTAACACACTGAGACTCCATAGAATTTAATTTTTCTGTTTCCATTGTTTAAGTTGTTCAACAATCGGTTTATAACATAAAAATATCTGTTCAATCGGTAACACGTGGCTTTTCTTTGTTTACTTTGTGCAACAATGGAATACGGTATATCGTTGCCCAACAATGGAATATAAGCAAAGGATCGTTTTTGCGGACTCCAACAATAACCAAATATGAAGAAACATTCGGTGTTTTGTTAAAAACGTCGGTTTGTTAGTTTGCTTTGTTGTCCTACAACACTGCGACTCCATGGAATTTAATTTATTTGTTTCCATTGTTTAAGTTGTTCAACAATCGGTTTATAACATAAAAATATCTGTTCAATCGGTAACACGTGGCTTTTCTTTGTTTACTTTGTGCAACAATGGAATACTGTATTTCGTTGCCCAACAATGGAATATAAGCAAAGGATCGGTTTTGCGGGCTCCAACAATAACCGAATATGAAGAAACATTCGGTATTTTGTTAAAAAGGTCGGATTGTTAGTTTGCTTTGTTGTCCTACAACACTGCGACTCCATGGATTTTAATTTATTTGTTTCCATTGTTTAAGTTGTTCAACAATTGGTTTATAACGTTAAAATATTGGTTTAATCGGCAACACGTGGCTTTTCTTTGTTTACTTTGTGCAAAAATTGAATACGGTATTTCGTTGACCAACAATATAAGCAAAGGATCGGTTTTGCGGGCTCCAACAATATCCAAATATGAAGAAACATTCGGTGTTTTTTTTAAAAACGTCGGTCTGTTAGTGTGCTTTGTTGTCTTAACACGATTTAACTCCATGGCGTTTAATTTTGTTTGTTTCCATTGTTTAAGGGGTTCAAAAATCGGCTTATAACGTTAAAATATCGGTTCAATCGGTAACACATGGCTTTTCTTTGTTTACATTGTGCAACAATGGAATACGGTATTTCGTTGCCCAACAATGGAATATAAGCAAAGGATCGGTTTTGCGGCCTCCAACAATAACCGAATATGAAGAAAGATTCGGTGTTTTGTTAAAAACGTCGGTTTGTTAGTTTGCTTTGTTGTCCTAACACACTAAGACTCCATGGCATTTAGTTTATTTGTTTCCATTGTTTAAGTGGTTCACAAATCGGCTTATAACGTTAAAATATAGGTTCAATCGGTAACACGTGGCTTTTTTTTGTTTACATTGTGCAACAATGGAATACTGCATTTCGTTGCCCAACAATGGAATATAAGCAAAGGATCGTTTTTGCGGGCTCCAACAATAACCGAATATGAAGAAACATTCGGTGTTTTGTTAAAAACGTCGGTTTGTTAGTTTGCTTTGTTGTCCTAAAACACTGCGACTTCATGGATTTTAATTTATTTGTTTCCATTGTTTAAGTTGTTCAACAATCGGTTCATAACGTTAAAATATCGGTTCAATTGGTAACACGTGGCTTTTCATTGTTTACTTTGTGTAACAATTGAATACGGTATTTCGTTGCCCAACAACGGAATATAAGCAAAGGATCGGTTTTGCGGGCTCCAACAATAACCGAATGTGAATAAACATTCGGTGTTTTGTTAAAAACGTCGGATTGTTAGTTTGCTTTGTTGTCTTAACACGATTTGACCTCATGGCATTTAATTTATTTGTTTCCATTGTTTAAGTTGTTCAACAATCGGTTTATAACGTTAAAATATCGGTTCAATCGGCAACACGTGGCTTTTTTTGTTTACATTGTGCAACAATGAAATACTGTATTTCGTTGCCCAACAACGGAATATAAGCAAAGGATCGGTTTTGCGGGCTCCAACAATAACCGAATGTGAATAAACATTCGGTGTTTTGTTAAAAACGTCGGATTGTTAGTTTGCTTTGTTGTCCTAAAACACTGCGACTCCATGGAATTTAATTTATTTGTTTCCTTTGTTTAAGTTGTTGAACAATCGGTTTGTAACGTTAAAATATCGGTTCAATGGGTAACACATGGCTTTTCTTTGTTTACATTGTGCAACAATGGAATACGGTATTTCGTTGCCCAACAATGGAATATAAGCAAATTATCGGTTTTGTGGCCTCCAACAATAACCGAAAATGAAGAAATATTCGGTGTTTTGTTAAAAACGTCGGTTTGTTAGTTTGCTTTGTTGTCCTAACACACTACGACTCCATGGCATTTAGTTTATTTGTTTCCATTGTTTTCGTGGTTCCAAAATCGGCTTATAACGTTAAAATATAGGTTAGATCGGTAACACGTGGCTTTTTTTTGTTTACATTGTGCAACAATGGAATACTGTATTTCGTTGCCCAACAATGGAATATAAGCAAAGGATCGGTTTTGCGGGCTCCAACAATAACCGAATATGAAGAAACATTCGGTGTTTTGTTAAAAACGTCGTTTTGATAGTTTGCTTTGTTGTCCTAAAACACTGCGACTCCATGGAATTTAATTTATTTGTTTCCATTGTTTAAGTTGTTCAACAATCGGTTTATAACGATAAAATATCTGTTGAATCGGTAACACGTGGCTTTTTTTGTTTACTTTGTGCAACAATGGAATACTGTATTTCGTTGACCAACAATGGAATATAAGCAAAGGATCTGTTTTGCGGGCTCCAACAATAACCGAATATGAAGAAACATTCGGTGTTTTGTTAAAAACGTCGGTTTGTTAGTTTGCTTTGTTGTCCTAACCCACTACGACTCCATGGCATTTAGTGTATTTGTTTCCATTGTTTTAGTGGTTCAAAAATCGGCTTATAACGTTAAAATATAGGTTAGATCGGTAACACGTGGCTTTTTTTTGTTTACATTGTGCAACAATGGAATACTGTATTTCGTTGCCCAACAATGGAATATAAGCAAAGGATCGGTTTTGCGGGCTCCAACAATAACCGAATATGAAGAAACATTCGGTGTTTTGTTAAAAACGTCGGTTTGTTAGTTTGCTTTGTTGTCCTACAACACTGCGACTCCATGGAATTTAATTTATTTGTTTCCATTGTTTAAGTTGTTCAACAATTGGTTTATAACGTTAAAATATTGGTTTAATCGGCAACACGTGGCTTTTCTTTGTTTACTTTGTGCAACAATTGAATACGATATTTCGTTGACCAACAATGGAATATAAGCAAAGGATCGGTTTTGCGGGCTCCAACAACATCCGAATATGAAGAAACATACGGTGTTTTTTTTAAAAACGTCGGTCTATTAGTGTGCTTTGTTGTCTTAACACGATTTAACTCCATGGCGTTTAATTTTTTTGTTTCCATTGTTTAAGTGGTTCAAAAATCGGCTTATAACGTAAAAATATCGGTTCAATCGGTAATACCTGGCTTTTCTTTGTTTACATTGTGCAACAATGGAATACGGTATTTCGTTGCCCATAAATGGAATATAAGCAAAGGATCTGTTTTGCGGGCTCCAACAATAACCGAATATGAAGAAACATTCGGTGTTTTGTTAAAAACGTCGGTTTGTTAGTTTGCTTTGTTGTCCTAACCCACTACGACTCCATGGCATTTAGTTTATTTGTTTCCATTGTTTTAGTGGTTCAAAAATCGGCTTATAACGTTAAAATATAGGTTAGATCGGTAACACGTGGCTTTTTTTTGTTTACATTGTGCAACAATGGAATACTGTATTTCGTTGCCCAACAATGGAGTATAAGCAAAGGATCGGTTTTGCGGGCTCCAACAATAACCGAATATGAAGAGACATTCGGTGTTTTGTTAAAAACGTCGGTTTGTTAGTTTGCTTTGTTGTCCTAACACACTGAGACTCCATGGAATTTAATTTATTTGTTTCCATTGTTTAAGTTGTTCAACAATCGGTTTATAACGTTAAAATGCCGGTTCAATCGGTAACACATGGCTTTTCTTTGTTTACATTGTGCAATAATGGAATACGCTATTTCGTTGCCTAACAATGGAGTGTAAGCAAAGGATCGGTTTTGCGGGCTCCAACAATAACCGAATATGAAGAAACATTCGGTGTTTTGTTAAAAACGTCGGATTGTTAGTTTGCTTTGTTGTCCTAAAACACTGCGACTCCATGGAATTTAATTTATTTGTTTCCTTTGTTTAAGTTGTTGAACAATCGGTCTATAACGTTAAAATATAGGTTCAATCGGTAACACGTGGCTTTTTTTTGTTTACATTTTGCAACAATGGAATACTGTATTTCGTTGCCCATAAATGGAATATAAGCAAAGGATCTGTTTTGCGGGCTCCAACAATAACCGAATATGAAGAAACATTCGGTGTTTTGTTAAAAACGTCGGTTTGTTAGTTTGCTTTGTTGTCCTAACACACTACGACTCCATGGCATTTAGTTTATTTGTTTCCATTGTTTTAGTGGTTCAAAAATCGGCTTATAACGTGAAAATATAGGTTAGATCGGTAACACGTGGCTTTTTTTTGTTTACATTGTGCAACAATGGAATACTGTATTTCGTTGCCCAACAATGGAATATAAGCAAAGGATCGGTTTTGCGGGCTCCAACAATAACCGAATATGAAGAAACATTCAGTGTTTTGTTAAAAACGTCGGTTTGTTAGTTTGCTTTGTTGTCCTAAAACACTGCGACTCCATGGAATTTAATTTATTTGTTTCCATTGTTTAAGTTGTTCAACAATCGGTTTATAACGTTAAAATGCCGGTTTAATCGGTAACACATGGCTTTTCTTTGTTTACATTGTGCAATAATGGAATACGCTATTTCGTTGCCCAACAATGGAGTATAAGCAAAGGATCGGTTTTGCGGGCTCCAACAATAACCGAATATGAAGAGACATTCGGTGTTTTGTTAAAAACGTCGGTTTGTTAGTTTTCTTTGTTGTCCTAACACACTGAGACTCCATGGAATTTAATTTATTTGTTTCCATTGTTTAAGTTGTTCAACAATCGGTTTATAACGTTAAAATGCCGGTTCAATCGGTAACACATGGCTTTTCTTTGTTTACATTGTGCAATAATGGAATACGCTATTTTGTTGCCTAACAATGGAGTGTAAGCAAAGGATCGGTTTTGCGGGCTCCAACAATAACCGAATATGAAGAAACATTCGGTGTTTACTTAAAAACGTCGGTTTGTTAGTTTGCTTTGTTGTCCTACAACACTGCGACTCCATGGAATTTAATTTATTTGTTTCCATTGTTTAAGTTGTTCAACAATTGGTTTATAACGTTAAAATATTGGTTTAATCGGCAACACGTGGCTTTTCTTTGTTTACTTTGTGCAACAATTGAATACGGTATTTCGTTGACCAACAATGGAATATAAGCAAAGGATCGGTTTTGCGGGCTCCAACAACATCCGAATATGAAGAAACATACGGTGTTTTTTTTAAAAACGTCGGTCTATTAGTGTGCTTTGTTGTCTTAACACGATTTAACTCCATGGCGTTTAATTTTTTTGTTTCCATTGTTTAAGTGGTTCAAAAATCGGCTTATAACGTAAAAATATCGGTTCAATCGGTAATACCTGGCTTTTCTTTGTTTACATTGTGCAACAATGGAATACGGTATTTCGTTGCACAACAATGGAATATAAGCAAAGGATCGGTTTTGCGGCCTCCAACAATAACCGAATATGAAGAAGGATTCGGTGTTTTGTTAAAAACGTCGGTTTGTTAGTTTGCTTTGTTGTCTTAACACACTAAGACTGCATGGCATTTAGTTTATTTGTTTCCATTGTTTAAGTGGTTCACAAATCGGCTTATAACGTTAAAATATAGGTTCAATCGGTAACACGTGGCTTTTTTTTTTGTTTACATTGTGCAACAATGGAATACTGTATTTCGTTGCCCATCAACGGAATATAAGCAAAGGATCGGTTTTGCGGGCTCCAACAATAACCGAATATGAATAAACATTCGGTGTTTTGTTAAAAACGTCGGATTGTTAGTTTGCTTTGTTGTCCTAAAACACTGCGACTCCATGGAATTTAATTTATTTGTTTCCTTTGTTTAAGTTGTTGAACAATCGGTCTATAACGTTAAAATATAGGTTCAATCGGTAACACGTGGCTTTTTTTTGTTTACATTTTGCAACAATGGAATACTGTATTTCGTTGCCCATAAATGGAATATAAGCAAAGGATCTGTTTTGCGGGCTCCAACAATAACCGAATATGAAGAAACATTCGGTGTTTTGTTAAAAACGTCGGTTTGTTAGTTTGCTTTGTTGTCCTAACCCACTACGACTCCATGGCATTTAGTTTATTTGTTTCCATTGTTTTAGTGGTTCAAAAATCGGCTTATAACGTTAAAATATAGGTTAGATCGGTAACACGTGGCTTTTTTTTGTTTACATTGTGCAACAATGGAATACTGTATTTCGTTGCCCAACAATGGAATATAAGCAAAGGATCGGTTTTGCGGGCTCCAACAATAACCGAATATGAAGAAACATTCGGTGTTTTGTTAAAAACGTCGGTTTGTTAGTTTGCTTTGTTGTCCTACAACACTGCGACTCCATGGAATTTAATTTATTTGTTTCCATTGTTTAAGTTGTTCAACAATTGGTTTATAACGTTAAAATATTGGTTTTATCGGCAACACGTGGCTTTTCTTTGTTTACTTTGTGCAACAATTGAATACGGTATTTCGTTGACCAACAATGGAATATAAGCAAAGGATCGGTTTTGCGGGCTCCAACAACATCCGAATATGAAGAAACATACGGTGTTTTTTTTAAAAACGTCGGTCTATTAGTGTGCTTTGTTGTCTTAACACGATTTAACTCCATGGCGTTTAATTTTTTTGTTTCCATTGTTTAAGTGGTTCAAAAATCGGCTTATAACGTAAAAATATCGGTTCAATCGGTAATACCTGGCTTTTCTTTGTTTACATTGTGCAACAATGGAATACGGTATTTCGTTGCACAACAATGGAATATAAGCAAAGGATCGGTTTTGCGGCCTCCAACAATAACCGAATATGAAGAAGGATTCGGTGTTTTGTTAAAAACGTCGGTTTGTTAGTTTGCTTTGTTGTCCTAACACACTAAGACTCCATGGCATTTAGTTTATTAGTTTCCATTGTTTAAGTGGTTCACAAATCGGCTTATAACGTTAAAATATAGGTTCAATCGGTAACACGTGGCTTTTTTTTTGTTTACATTGTGCAACAATGGAATACTGTATTTCGTTGCCCATCAACGGAATATAAGCAAAGGATCGGTTTTGCGGGCTCCAACAATAACCGAATATGAATAAACATTCGGTGTTTTGTTAAAAACGTCGGATTGTTAGTTTGCTTTGTTGTCCTAAAACACTGCGACTCCATGGAATTTAATTTATTTGTTTCCTTTTTTTAAGTTGTTGAACAATCGGTTTATAACGTTAAAATATAGGTTCAATCGGTAACACGTGGCTTTTTTTTGTTTACATTTTGCAACAATGGAATACTGTATTTCGTTGCCCATAAATGGAATATAAGCAAAGGATCTGTTTTGCGGGCTCCAACAATAACCGAATATGAAGAAACATTCGGTGTTTTGTTAAAAACGTCGGTTTTGTTAGTTTGCTTTGTTGTCCTAACACACTACGACTCCATGGCATTTAGTTTATTTGTTTCCATTGTTTTAGTGGTTCAAAAATCGGCTTATAACGTGAAAATATAGGTTAGATCGGTAACACGTGGCTTTTTTTTGTTTACATTGTGCAACAATGGAATACTGTATTTCGTTGCCCAACAATGGAATATAAGCAAACGATCGGTTTTGCAGGCTCCAACAATAACCGAATATGAAGAAACATTCGGTGTTTTGTTAAAAACGTCGGTTTCTTAGTTTGCTTTGTTGTCCTACAACACTGCGACTCCATGGAATTTAATTTATTTGTTTCCATTGTTTAAGTTGTTCAACAATTCGTTTATAACGTTAAAATATTGGTTTAATCGGCAACACGTGGCTTTTCTTTGTTTACTTTGTGCAACAATTGAATACGGTATTTCGTTGACCAACAATGGAATATAAGCAAAGGATCGATTTTGCGGGCTCCAACAATATCCGAATATGAAGAAACATTCGGTGTTTTGTTAAAAACGTCGGTTTGTTAGTTTGCTTTGTTGTCCTAAAACACTGCGACTTCATGGATTTTAATTTATTTGTTTCCATTGTTTAAGTTGTTCAACAATCGGTTCATAACGTTAAAATATCGGTTCAATCGGTAACATGTGGCTTTTCATTGTTTACTTTGTGTAACAATTGAATACGGTATTTCGTTTCCCAACAATGGAATATAAGCAAAGGATCGGTTTTGCGGGCTCAGACAATAACCGAATATGAAGAAACATTCGGTGTTTTTTTAAAAACATCGGTCTGTTAGTGTGCTTTGTTGTCTTAACACCATTTGACTCCATGGCATTTAATTTATTTGTTTCCATTGTTTAAGTTGTTCAACAATCGGTTTATAACGTTAAAATATCGGTTCAATCGGCAACACGTGGCTTTTATTCTTTACATTGTGCAACAATGAAATACTGTATTTCGTTGCCCAACAACGGAATATAAGCAAAGGATCGGTTTTGCGGGCTCCAACAATAACCGAATGTGAATAAACATTCGGTGTTTGTTAAAAACGTCGGATTTTTAGTTTGCTTTGTTGTCCTAAAACACTGCGACTCCATGGAATTTAATTTATTTGTTTCCATTGTTTAAGATGTTCAACAATCGGTTTATAACGTTAAAATGCCGGTTCAATCGGTAACACATGGCTTTACTTTGTTTACATTGTGCAATAATGGAATACGGTATTTCGTTGCCCAACAATGAAGTATAAGCAAAGGATCGGTTTTGCGGGCTCCAACAATAACCGAATATGAAGAGACATTCGGTGTTTTGTTAAAAACGTCGGTTTGTTAGTTTGCTTTGTTGTCCTAAAACACTGCGACTCCATGGAATTTAATTTATTTGTTTCCATTGTTTATGTTGTTCAACAATTGGTTTATAACGTTAAAATATTGGTTTAAACGGCAACACGTGGCTTTTCTTTGTTTACTTTGTGCAACAATTGAATACGGTATTTCGTTGACCAACAATGGAATATAAGCAAATTATCGGTTTTGCGGCCTCCAACAATAACCGAAAATGAAGAAATATTCGGTGTTTTGTTAAAAACGTCGGTTTGTTAGTTTGCTTTGTTGTCCTAACACACTACGACTCCATGGCATTTAGTTTATTTGTTTCCATTGCTTTCGTGGTTCGAAAATCGGCTTATAACTTTAAAATATAGGTTAGATCGGTAACACGTGGCTTTTTTTTGTTTACATTGTGCAACAATGGAATACTGTATTTCGTTGCCCAACAATGGAATATAAGCAAAGGATCGGTTTTGCGGGCTCGAACAATAACCGAATTTGAAGAAACATTCGGTGTTTTGTTAAAAACGTCGTTTTGATAGTTTGCTTTGTTGTCCTAACACACTGAGACTCCATGGAATTTAATTTATTTGTTTCCATTGTTTAAGTTGTTCAACAATCGGTTTATAACATTAAAATATCTGTTCAATCGGTAACACGTGACTTTTCTTTGTTTACTTTGTGCAACAATGGAATACGGTATATCGTTGGCGAACAATGGAATATAAGCAAAGGATCGGTTTTGCGGGCTCCAACAATAACCGAATATGAAGAAACATTCGGTGTTTTGTTAAAAACGTCGGTTTGTTAGTTTGCTTTGTTGTCCTAAAACACTGCGACTCCATGGAATTTAATTTATTTGTTTCCATTGTTTAAGTTGTTCAACAATCGGTTTATAACGTTAAAATGCCGGTTTAATCGGTAACACATGGCTTTTCTTTGTTTACATTGTGCAATAATGGAATACGCTATTTCGTTGCCCAACAATGGAGTATAAGCAAAGGATCGGTTTTGCGGGCTCCAACAATAACCGAATATCAAGAGACATTCGGTGTTTTGTTAAAAACGTCGGTTTGTTAGTTTGCTTTGTTGTCCTAACACACTGAGACTCCATGGAATTTAATTTATTTGTTTCCATTGTTTAAGTTGTTCAACAATCGGTTTATAACGTTAAAATGCCGGTTCAATCGGTAACACATGGCTTTTCTTTGTTTACATTGTGCAATAATGGAATACGCTATTTCGTTGCCTAACAATGGAGTGTAAGCAAAGGATCGGTTTTGCGGGCTCCAACAATAACCGAATATGAAGAAACATTCGGTGTTTTGTTAAAAACGTCGGTTTGTTAGTTTGCTTTGTTGTCCTACAACACTGCGACTCCATGGAATTTAATTTATTTGTTTCCATTGTTTAAGTTGTTCAACAATTGGTTTATAACGTTAAAATATTGGTTTAATCGGCAACACGTGGCTTTTCTTTGTTTACTTTGTGCAACAATTGAATACGGTATTTCTTTGACCAACAATGGAATATAAGCAAAGGATCGGTTTTGCGGGCTCCAACAACATCCGAATATGAAGAAACACACGGTGTTTTTTTTAAAAACGTCGGTCTATTAGTGTGCTTTGTTGTCTTAACACGATTTGACTCCATGGCATTTAATTTATTTGTTTCCATTGTTTAAGTTGTTCAACAATCGGTTTATAACGTTAAAATATCGGTTCAATCGGCAACACGTGGCTTTTATTCTTTACATTGTGCAACAATGAAATACTGTATTTCGTTGCCCAACAACGGAATATAAGCAAAGGATTGGTTTTGCGGCCTCCAACAATAACCGAATGTGAATAAACATTCGGTGTTTTGTTAAAAACGTCGGATTTTTAGTTTGCTTTGTTGTCCTAAAACACTGCGACTCCATGGAATTTAATTTATTTGTTTCCATTGTTTAAGTTGTTCAACAATCGGTTTATAACGTTAAAATGCCGGTTCAATCGGTAACACATGGCTTTTCTTTGTTTACATTGTGCAATAATGGAATACGGTATTTCGTTGCCCAACAATGGAGTATAAGCAAAGGATCGGTTTTGCGGGCTCCAACAATAACCGAATATGAAGAGACATTCGGTGTTTTGTTAAAAACGTCGGTTTGTTAGTTTGCTTTGTTGTCCTAACACACTACGACTCCATGGCATTTAGTTTATTTGTTTCCATTGTTTTAGTGGTTCAAAAATCGGCTTATAACGTGAAAATATAGGTTAGATCGGTAACACGTGGCTTTTTTTTTGTTTACATTGTGCAACAATGGAATACTGTATTTCGTTGCCCAACAATGGAATATAAGCAAACGATCGGTTTTGCAGGCTCCAACAATAACCGAATATGAAGAAACATTCGGTGTTTTGTTAAAAACGTCGGTTTCTTAGTTTGCTTTGTTGTCCTACAACACTGCGACTCCATGGAATTTAATTTATTTGTTTCCATTGTTTAAGTTGTTCAACAATTGGTTTATAACGTTAAAATATTGGTTTAATCGGCAACACGTGGCTTTTCTTTGTTTACTTTGTGCAACAATTGAATACGGTATTTCGTTGACCAACAATGGAATATAAGCAAAGGATCGATTTTGCGGGCTCCAACAATATCCGAATATGAAGAAACATTCGGTGTTTTGTTAAAAACGTCGGTTTGTTAGTTTGCTTTGTTGTCCTAAAACACTGCGACTTCATGGATTTTAATTTATTTGTTTCCATTGTTTAAGTTGTTCAACAATCGGTTCATAACGTTAAAATATCGGTTCAATCGGTAACATGTGGCTTTTCATTGTTTACTTTGTGTAACAATTGAATACGGTATTTCGTTTCCCAACAATGGAATATAAGCAAAGGATCGGTTTTGCGGGCTCCAACAATAACCGAATGTGAATAAACATTCGGTGTTTTGTTAAAAACGTCGGATTTTTAGTTTGCTTTGTTGTCCTAAAACACTGCGACTCCATGGAATTTAATTTATTTGTTTCCTTTGTTTAAGTTGTTCAACAATCGGTTTATAACGTTAAAATATCGGTTCAATCGGCAACACGTGGCTTTTATTCTTTACATTGTGCAACAATGAAATACTGTATTTCGTTGCCCAACAACGGAATATAAGCAAAGGATCGGTTTTGCGGGCTCCAACAATAACCGAATGTGAATAAACATTCGGTGTTTTGTTAAAAACGTCGGATTTTTAGTTTGCTTTGTTGTCCTAAAACACTGCGACTCCATGGAATTTAATTTGTTTGTTTCCATTGTTTAAGTTGTTCAACAATCGGTTTATAACGTTAAAATGCCGGTTCAATCGGTAACACATGGCTTTTCTTTGTTTACATTGTGCAATAATGGAATACGGTATTTCGTTGCCCAACAATGAAGTATAAGCAAAGGATCGGTTTTGCGGGCTCCAACAATAACCGAATATGAAGAGACATTCGGTGTTTTGTTAAAAACGTCGGTTTGTTAGTTTGCTTTGTTGTCCTAAAACACTGCGACTCCATGGCATTTAATTTATTTGTTTCCATTGTTTAAGTTGTTCAACAATCGGTTTATAACGATAAAATATCTGTTCAATCGGTAACACGTGGCTTTTCTTTGTTTACTTTGAGCAACAATGGAATACGGTATATCGTTTCCCAACAATGGAATATAAGCAAAGGATGGGTTTTGCGGGCTCCAACAATAACCGAATATTAAGAAATATTCGGTGTTTTGTTAAAAAGGTCGGATTGTTAGTTTGCTTTGTTGTCCTAAAACACTGCGACTCCATGGAATTTAATTTATTTGTTTCCATTGTTTATGTTGTTCAACAATTGGTTTATAACGTTAAAATATTGGTTTAATCGGCAACACGTGGCTTTTCTTTGTTTACTTTGTGCAACAATTGAATACGGTATTTCGTTGACCAACAATGGAATATAAGCAAAGGATCGGTTTTGCGGGCTCCAACAATAACCGAATATGAAGAAACATTCGGTGTTTGTTAAAAACGTCGGATTTTTAGTTTGCTTTGTTGTCCTAAAACACTGCGACTCCATGGAATTTAATTTATTTGTTTCCATTGTTTAAGATGTTCAACAATCGGTTTATAACGTTAAAATGCCGGTTCAATCGGTAACACATGGCTTTACTTTGTTTACATTGTGCAATAATGGAATACGGTATTTCGTTGCCCAACAATGAAGTATAAGCAAAGGATCGGTTTTGCGGGCTCCAACAATAACCGAATATGAAGAGACATTCGGTGTTTTGTTAAAAACGTCGGTTTGTTAGTTTGCTTTGTTGTCCTAAAACACTGCGACTCCATGGAATTTAATTTATTTGTTTCCATTGTTTATGTTGTTCAACAATTGGTTTATAACGTTAAAATATTGGTTTAAACGGCAACACGTGGCTTTTCTTTGTTTACTTTGTGCAACAATTGAATACGGTATTTCGTTGACCAACAATGGAATATAAGCAAATTATCGGTTTTGCGGCCTCCAACAATAACCGAAAATGAAGAAATATTCGGTGTTTTGTTAAAAACGTCGGTTTGTTAGTTTGCTTTGTTGTCCTAACACACTACGACTCCATGGCATTTAGTTTATTTGTTTCCATTGCTTTCGTGGTTCGAAAATCGGCTTATAACGTTAAAATATAGGTTAGATCGGTAACACGTGGCTTTTTTTTGTTTACATTGTGCAACAATGGAATACTGTATTTCGTTGCCCAACAATGGAATATAAGCAAAGGATCGGTTTTGCGGGCTCGAACAATAACCGAATTTGAAGAAACATTCGGTGTTTTGTTAAAAACGTCGTTTTGATAGTTTGCTTTGTTGTCCTAACACACTGAGACTCCATGGAATTTAATTTATTTGTTTCCATTGTTTAAGTTGTTCAACAATCGGTTTATAACATTAAAATATCTGTTCAATCGGTAACACGTGGCTTTTCTTTGTTTACTTTGTGCAACAATGGAATACGGTATATCGTTGGCCAACAATGGAATATAAGCAAAGGATCGGTTTTGCGGGCTCCAACAATAACCGAATATGAAGAAACATTCGGTGTTTTGTTAAAAACGTCGGTTTGTTAGTTTGCTTTGTTGTCCTAAAACACTGCGACTCCATGGAATTTAATTTATTTGTTTCCATTGTTTAAGTTGTTCAACAATCGGTTTATAACGTTAAAATGCCGGTTTAATCGGTAACACATGGCTTTTCTTTGTTTACATTGTGCAATAATGGAATACGCTATTTCGTTGCCCAACAATGGAGTATAAGCAAAGGATCGGTTTTGCGGGCTCCAACAATAACCGAATACGAAGAGACATTCGGTGTTTTGTTAAAAACGTCGGTTTGTTAGTTTGCTTTGTTGTCCTAACACACTGAGACTCCATGGAATTTAATTTATTTGTTTCCATTGTTTAAGTTGTTCAACAATCGGTTTATAACGTTAAAATGCCGGTTCAATCGGTAACACATGGCTTTTCTTTGTTTACATTGTGCAATAATGGAATACGCTATTTCGTTGCCTAACAATGGAGTGTAAGCAAAGGATCGGTTTTGCGGGCTCCAACAATAACCGAATATGAAGAAACATTCGGTGTTTTGTTAAAAACGTCGGTTTGTTAGTTTGCTTTGTTGTCCTACAACACTGCGACTCCATGAAATTTAATTTATTTGTTTCCATTGTTTAAGTTGTTCAACAATTGGTTTATAACGTTAAAATATTGGTTTAATCGGCAACACGTGGCTTTTCTTTGTTTACTTTGTGCAACAATTGAATACGGTATTTCTTTGACCAACAATGGAATATAAGCAAAGGATCGGTTTTGCGGGCTCCAACAACATCCGAATATGAAGAAACATACGGTGTTTTTTTTAAAAACGTCGGTCTATTAGTGTGCTTTGTTGTCTTAACACGATTTGACTCCATGGCATTTAATTTATTTGTTTCCATTGTTTAAGTTGTTCAACAATCGGTTTATAACGTTAAAATATCGGTTCAATCGGCAACACGTGGCTTTTATTCTTTACATTGTGCAACAATGAAATACTGTATTTCGTTGCCCAACAACGGAATATAAGCAAAGGATTGGTTTTGCGGCCTCCAACAATAACCGAATGTGAATAAACATTCGGTGTTTTGTTAAAAACGTCGGATTTTTAGTTTGCTTTGTTGTCCTAAAACACTGCGACTCCATGGAATTTAATTTATTTGTTTCCATTGTTTAAGTTGTTCAACAATCGGTTTATAACGTTAAAATGCCGGTTCAATCGGTAACACATGGCTTTTCTTTGTTTACATTGTGCAATAATGGAATACGGTATTTCGTTGCCCAACAATGGAGTATAAGCAAAGGATCGGTTTTGCGGGCTCCAACAATAACCGAATATGAAGAGACATTCGGTGTTTTGTTAAAAACGTCGGTTTGTTAGTTTGCTTTGTTGTCCTAACACACTACGACTCCATGGCATTTAGTTTATTTGTTTCCATTGTTTTAGTGGTTCAAAAATCGGCTTATAACGTGAAAATATAGGTTAGATCGGTAACACGTGGCTTTTTTTTTGTTTACATTGTGCAACAATGGAATACTGTATTTCGTTGCCCAACAATGGAATATAAGCAAACGATCGGTTTTGCAGGCTCCAACAATAACCGAATATGAAGAAACATTCGGTGTTTTGTTAAAAACGTCGGTTTCTTAGTTTGCTTTGTTGTCCTACAACACTGCGACTCCATGGAATTTAATTTATTTGTTTCCATTGTTTAAGTTGTTCAACAATTGGTTTATAACGTTAAAATATTGGTTTAATCGGCAACACGTGGCTTTTCTTTGTTTACTTTGTGCAACAATTGAATACGGTATTTCGTTGACCAACAATGGAATATAAGCAAAGGATCGATTTTGCGGGCTCCAACAATATCCGAATATGAAGAAACATTCGGTGTTTTGTTAAAAACGTCGGTTTGTTAGTTTGCTTTGTTGTCCTAAAACACTGCGACTTCATGGATTTTAATTTATTTGTTTCCATTGTTTAAGTTGTTCAACAATCGGTTCATAACGTTAAAATATCGGTTCAATCGGTAACATGTGGCTTTTCATTGTTTACTTTGTGTAACAATTGAATACGGTATTTCGTTTCCCAACAATGGAATATAAGCAAAGGATCGGTTTTGCGGGCTCCAACAATAACCGAATATGACGAAACATTCGGTGTTTTTTTAAAAACATCGGTCTGTTAGTGTGCTTTGTTGTCTTAACACGATTTGACTCCATGGCATTTAATTTATTTGTTTCCATTGTTTAAGTTGTTCAACAATCGGTTTATAACGTTAAAATATCGGTTCAATCGGCAACACGTGGCTTTTATTCTTTACATTGTGCAACAATGAAATACTGTATTTCGTTGCCCAACAACGGAATATAAGCAAAGGATCGGTTTTGCGGGCTCCAACAATAACCGAATGTGAATAAACATTCGGTGTTTTGTTAAAAACGTCGGATTTTTAGTTTGCTTTGTTGTCCTAAAACACTGCGACTCCATGGAATTTAATTTATTTGTTTCCATTGTTTAAGTTGTTCAACAATCGGTTTATAACGTTAAAATGCCGGTTCAATCGGTAACACATGGCTTTTCTTTGTTTACATTGTGCAATAATGGAATACGGTATTTCGTTGCCCAACAATGAAGTATAAGCAAAGGATCGGTTTTGCAGGCTCCAACAATAACCGAATATGAAGAGACATTCGGTGTTTTGTTAAAAACGTCGGTTTGTTAGTTTGCTTTGTTGTCCTAAAACACTGCGACTCCATGGCATTTAATTTATTTGTTTCCATTGTTTAAGTTGTTCAACAATCGGTTTATAACGATAAAATATCTGTTCAATCGGTAACACGTGGCTTTTCTTTGTTTACTTTGAGCAACAATGGAATACGGTATATCGTTTCCCAACAATGGAATATAAGCAAAGGATGGGTTTTGCGGGCTCCAACAATAACCGAATATTAAGAAATATTCGGTGTTTTGTTAAAAAGGTCGGATTGTTAGTTTGCTTTGTTGTCCTAAAACACTGCGACTCCATGGAATTTAATTTATTTGTTTCCATTGTTTATGTTGTTCAACAATTGGTTTATAACGTTAAAATATTGGTTTAATCGGCAACACGTGGCTTTTCTTTGTTTACTTTGTGCAACAATTGAATACGGTATTTCGTTGACCAACAATGGAATATAAGCAAAGGATCGGTTTTGCGGGCTCCAACAATAACCGAATATGAAGAAACATTCGGTGTTTTGTTAAAAACGTCGGTTTGTTAGTTTGCTTTGTTGTCCTAAAACACTGCGACTTCATGGATTTTAATTTATTTGTTTCCATTGTTTAAGTTGTTCAACAATCGGTTCATAACGTTAAAATATCGGTTCAATCGGTAACACGTGGCTTTTCATTGTTTACTTTGTGTAACAATTGAATACGGTATTTCGTTTCCCAACAATGGAATATAAGCAAAGGATCTGTTTTGCGGGCTCCAACAATAACCGAATATGAAGAAACATTCGGTGTTTTTTTAAAAACATCGGTCTGTTAGTGTGCTTTGTTGTCTTAACACGATTTGTCTCCATGGCATTTAATTTATTTGTTTCCATTGTTTAAGTTGTTCAACAATCGGTTTATAACGTTAAAATATCGGTTCAATCGGCAACACGTGGCTTTTTTTGTTTACATTGTGCAACAATGAAATACTGTATTTCGTTGCCCAACAACGGAATATAAGCAAAGGATCGGTTTTGCGGGCTCCAACAATAACCGAATGTGAATAAACATTCGGTGTTTTGTTAAAAACGTTGGATTGTTAGTTTGCTTTGTTGTCCTAAAACACTGCGACTCCATGGAATTTAATTTATTTGTTTCCTTTGTTTAAGTTGTTGAACAATCGGTTTATAACGTTAAAATATAGGTTCAATCGGTAACACGTGGCTTTTTTTTGTTTACATTGTGCAACAATGGAATACGGTATTTCGTTGCCCAACAATGGAATATAAGCAAATTATCGGTTTTGCGGCCTCCAACAATAACCGAAAATGAAGAAATATTCGGTGTTTTGTTAAAAACGTCGGTTTGTTAGTTTGCTTTGTTGTCCTAACACACTACGACTCCAAGGCATTTAGTTTATTTGTTTCCATTGTTTTCGTGGTTCGAAAATCGGCTTATAACGTTAAAATATAGGTTAGATCGGTAACACGTGGCTTTTTTTTGTTTACATTGTGCAACAATGGAATACTGTATTTCGTTGCCCAACAATGGAATATAAGCAAAGGATCGGTTTTGCGGGCTCCAACAATAACCGAATATGAAGAAACATTCGGTGTTTTGTTAAAAACGTCGTTTTGATAGTTTGCTTTGTTGTCCTAACACACTGAGACTCCATGTAATTTAATTTATTTGTTTCCATTGTTTAAGTTGTTCAACAATCGGTTTATAACATTAAAATATCTGTTCAATCGGTAACACGTGGCTTTTCTTTGTTTACTTTGTGCAACAATGGAATACGGTATATCGTTGGCCAACAATGGAATATAAGCAAAGGATCGGTTTTGCGGGCTCCAACAATAACCGAATATGAAGAAACATTCGGTGTTTTGTTAAAAACGTCGGTTTGTTAGTTTGCTTTGTTGTCCTAAAACACTGCGACTCCATGGAATTTAATTTATTTGTTTCCATTGTTTAAGTTGTTCAACAATCGGTTTATAACGTTAAAATGCCGGTTCAATCGGTAACACATGGCTTTTCTTTGTTTACATTGTGCAATAATGGAATACGCTATTTCGTTGCCCAACAATGGAGTATAAGCAAAGGATCGGTTTTGCGGGCACCAACAATAACCGAATATGAAGAGACATTCTGTGTTTTGTTAAAAACGTCGGTTTGTTAGTTTGCTTTGTTGTCCTAAAACACTGCGACTCCATGGCATTTAATTTATTTGTTTCCATTGTTTAAGTTGTTCAACAATCGGTTTATAACGATAAAATATCTGTTCAATCGGTAACACGTGGCTTTTCTTTGTTTACTTTGTGCAACAATGGAATACGGTATATCGTTTCCCAACAATGGAATATAAGCAAAGGATCGGTTTTGCGATCTCCAACAATAACCGAATATTAAGAAACATTCGGTGTTTTGTTAAAAAGGTCGGATTGTTAGTTTGCTTTGTTGTCCTAAAACACTGCGACTTCATGGAATTAAATTTATTGGTTTCCATTGTTTATGTTGTTCAACAATTGGTTTATAACGTTAAAATATTGGTTTAATCGGCAACACGTGGCTTTTCTTTGTTTACTTTGTGCAACAATTGAATACGGTATTTCGTTGACCAACAATGGAATATAAGCAAAGTATCGGTTTTGCGGGCTCCAACAATATCCGAATATGAAGAAACATACGGTGTTTTTTTTAAAAACGTCGGTCTGTTAGTGTGCTTTTTGTCTTAACACGATTTAACTCCATGGCGTTTAATTTTTTTGTTTCCATTGTTTAAGTGGTTCAAAAATCGGCTTATAACGTAAAAAAATCGGCTCAATCGGTAACACATGGCTTTTTTGTTTACCTTGTGCAACAATGGAATACGGTATTTCGTTTCCCAACAATGGAATATAAGCAAAGGATCGGTTTTTCGGCCTCCAACAATAACCAAATATGAAGAAGGATTCGGTGTTTTGTTAAAAACGTCGGTTTGTTAGTTTGCTTTGTTGTCCTAACACACTAAGACTCCATGGCATTTAGTTTATTTGTTTCCATCGTTTAAGTGGTTCACAAATCGGCTTATAACGTTAAAATATAGGTTCAATCGGTAACACGTGGCTTTTTTTTGTTTACATTGTGCAACAATGGAATACTGTATTTCGTTGCCCAACAATGGAATATAAGCAAAGGATCTGTTTTGCGGGCTCCAACAATAACCGAATATGAAGAAACAATTGTGATTTGTTAAAAACGTCGTTTTGATAGTTTGCTTAGTTGTCCTAACACACTGAGACTCCATGGAATTTAATTTTTTTGTTTCCATTGTTTAAGTTGTTCAACAATCGGTTTATAACATAAAAATATCTGTTCAATCGGTAACACGTGGCTTTTCTTTGTTTACGTTGTGCAACAATGGAATACGGTATATCGTTGCCCAACAATGGAATATAAGCAAAGGATCGGTTTTGCGGCCTCCAACAATAAACAAATATGAAGAAGGATTCGGTGTTTTGTTAGAAACGTCGATTTGTTAGTTTGCTTTGTTGTCCTAACACACTAAGACTCCATGGCATTTAGTTTATTTGTTCCCATCGTTTAAGTGGTTCACAAATCAGCTTATAACGTTAAAATATAGGTTCAATCGGTAACACGTGGCTTTTTTTTGTTTACATTGTGCAACAATGGAATACTGTATTTCGTTGCCCAACAATGGAATATAAGCAAAGGATCTGTTTTGCGGGCTCCAACAATAACCGAATATGAAGAAACAATTGTGATTTGTTAAAAACGTCGTTTTGATAGTTTGCTTTGTTGTCCTAACACACTGAGACTCCATGGAATTTAATTTATTTGTTTCCATTGTTTAAGTTGTTCAACAATCGGTTTATAACGTTAAAATATCGGTTCAATCGGTAACACGTGGCTTTTCATTGTTTACTTTGTGTAACAATGGAATACGTTAATTCGTTTCCCAACAATGGAATATAAGCAAAGGATCGGTTTTGCGGGCTGGAACAATAACCGAATATGAAGAAACATTCGGTGTTTTGTTAAAAACGTCGGTTTGTTAGTTTGCTTTGTTGTCCTAACACACTAAGACTCCATGGCATTTAGTTTATTTGTTTCCATCGTTTAAGTGGTTCACAAATCGGCTTATAACGTTAAAATATAGGTTCAATCGGTAACACGTGGCTTTTTTTTGTTTACATTGTGCAACAATGGAATACGCTATTTCGTTGCCCAACAATCGAATATAAGCAAAGGATTGGTTTTGCGGCCTCCAACAATAACCGAATATGAAGAAAGATTCGGTGTTTTGTTAAAAACTTCGGTTTGTCAGTTTGCTTTGTTCTCCTAACACACTAAGACTCCATGGAATTTAATTTATTTGTTTCCATTGTTTAAGTTGTTCAACAATCGGTTTATAACATTAAAATATCTGTTCAATCGGTAACACGTGGCTTTTCTTTGTTTACTTTGTGCAACAATGGAATACGGTATATCGTTGGCCAACAATGGAATATAAGCAAAGGATCGGTTTTGCGGGCTACAACAATAACCGAATATGAAGAAACATTCGGTGTTTTGTTAAAAACGTCGGTTTGTTAGTTTGCTTTGTTGTCCTAAAACACTGCGACTTCATGGATTTTAATTTATTTTTTTCCATTGTTTAAGTTGTTCAACAATCTGTTCATAACGTTAAAATATAGGTTCAATCGGTAACACGCGGCTTTTTTTTGTTTACATTGTGCAACAATGAAATACTGTATTTCGTTGCCCAACAACGGAATATAAGCAAAGGATCGGTTTTGCGGGCTCCAACAATAACCGAATATGAATAAACATTCGGTGTTTTGTTAAAAACGTCGGATTGTTAGTTTGCTTTGTTGTCCTAAAACACTGCGACTCCATGGAATTTAATTTATTTGTTTCCATTGTTTAAGTTGTTCAACAATCGGTTTATAACGTTAAAATGCCGGTTCAATCGGTAACACATGGCTTTTCTTTGTTTACATTGTGCAATAATGGAATACGCTATTTCGTTGCCCAACAATGGAGTATAAGCAAAGGATCGGTTTTGCGGGCTCCAACAATAACCGAACATGAGGAGACATTCGGTGTTTTGTTAAAAACGTCGGTTTGTTAGTTTGCTTTGTTGTCCTAACACACTAAGACTCCATGGAATTTAATTTATTTGTTTCCATTGTTTAAGTTGTTCAACAATCGGTTTATAACGTTAAAATGCCGGTTCAATCGGTAACACATGGCTTTTCTTTGTTTACATTGTGCAATAATGGAATACGCTATTTCGTTGCCTAACAATGGAGTATAAGCAAAGGATCGGTTTTGCGGGCTCCAACAATAACCGAATATGAAGAAACATTCGGTGTTTTGTTAAAAACGTCGTTTTGATAGTTTGCTTTGTTGTCCTAACACACTGAGACTCCATGGAATTTAATTTATTTGTTTCCATTGTTTAAGTTGTTCAACAATCGGTTTATAACATTAAAATATCTGTTCAATCGGTAACACGTGGCTTTTCTTTGTTTACTTTGTGCAACAATGGAATACGGTATATCGTTGGCCAACAATGGAATATAAGCAAAGGATCGGTTTTGCGGGCTCCAACAATATCTGAATATGAAGAAACATTCGGTGTTTTGTTAAAAACGTCGGTTTGTTAGTTTGCTTTGTTGTCCTAAAACACTGCGACTCCATGGAATTTAATTTATTTGTTTCCATTGTTTAGGTTGTTCAACAATCGGTTTATAACGTTAAAATGCCGGTTCAATCGGTAACACATGGCTTTTCTTTGTTTACATTGTGCAACAATGGAATACGGTATTTCGTTTCCCAACAATGGAATATAAGCAAAGGATCGGTTTTTCGGCCTCCAACAATAAACAAATATGAAGAAGGATTCGGTGTTTTGTTAAAAACGTCGGTTTGTTAGTTTGCTTTGTTGTCCTAACACACTAAGACTCCATGGCAGTTAGTTTATTTGTTTCCATCGTTTAAGTGGTTCACAAATCGGCTTATAACGTTAAAATATAGGTTCAATCGGTAACACGTGGCTTTTTTTTGTTTACATTGTGCAACAATGGAATACTGTATTTCGTTGCCCAACAATGGAATATAAGCAAAGGATCTGTTTTGCGGGCTCCAACTATAACCGAATATGAAGAAACAATTGTGATTTGTTAAAAACGTCGTTTTGATAGTTTGCTTTGTTGTCCTAACACACTGAGACTCCATGGAATTTAATTTTTTTGTTTCCATTGTTTAAGTTGTTCAACAATCGGTTTATAACATAAAAATATCTGTTCAATCGGTAACACGTGGCTTTTCTTTGTTTACTTTGTGCAACAATGGAATACGGTATATCGTTGCCCAACAATGGAATATAAGCAAAGGATCGGTTTTGCGGCCTCCAACAATAACCAAATATGAAGAAGGATTCGGTGTTTTGTTAAAAACGTCGGTTTGTTAGTTTGCTTTGTTGTCCTAACACACTAAGACTCCATGGCATTTAGTTTATTTGTTCCCATCGTTTAAGTGGTTCACAAATCGGCTTATAACGTTAAAATATAGGTTCAATCGGTAACACGTGGCTTTTTTTTGTTTACATTGTGCAACAATGGAATACTGTATTTCGTTGCCCAACAATGGAATATAAGCAAAGGATCTGTTTTGCGGGCTCCAACAATAACCGAATATGAAGAAACAATTGTGATTTGTTAAAAACGTCGTTTTGATAGTTTGCTTTGTTGTCCTAACACACTGAGACTCCATGGAATTTAATTTATTTGTTTCCATTGTTTAAGTTGTTCAACAATCGGTTTATAACGTTAAAATATCGGTTCAATCGGCAACACGTGGCTTTTCATTGTTTACTTTGTGTAACAATGGAATACGTTAATTCGTTTCCCAACAATGGAATATAAGCAAAGGATCGGTTTTGCGGGCTGCAACAATAACCGAATATGAAGAAACATTCGGTGTTTTGTTAAAAACGTCGGTTTGTTAGTTTGCTTTGTTGTCCTAACACATTAAGACTCCATGGCATTTAGTTTATTTGTTTCCATCGTTTAAGTGGTTCACAAATCGGCTTATAACGTTAAAATATAGGTTCAATCGGTAACACGTGGCTTTTTTTTGTTTACATTGTGCAACAATGGAATACGCTATTTCGTTGCCCAACAATCGAATATAAGCAAAGGATTGGTTTTGCGGCCTCCAACAATAACCGAATATGAAGAAAGATTCGGTGTTTTGTTAAAAACTTCGGTTTGTTAGTTTGCTTTGTTCTCCTAACACACTAAGACTCCATGGCATTTAGTTTATTTGTTTCCATTGTTTAAGTGGTTCACAAATCGGCTTATAACGTTAAAATATAGGTTCAATCGGTAACACGTGGCTTTTTTTTGTTTACATTATGCAACAATGAAATACTGTATTTCGTTGCCCAACAATGGAATATAAGCAAAGGATCGGTATTGCGGGCTCCAACAATAACCGAATATGAAGAAACATTCGGTGTTTTGTTAAAAACGTCGTTTTAATAGTTTGCTTTGTTGTCCTAACACACTGAGACTCCATGGAATTTAATTTATTTGTTTCCATTGTTTAAGTTGTTCAACAATCGGTTTATAACATTAAAATATCTGTTCAATCGGTAACACGTGGCTTTTCTTTGTTTACTTTGTGCAACAATGGAATACGGTATATCGTTGGCCAACAATGGAATATAAGCAAAGGATCGGTTTTGCGGGCTACAACAATAACCGAATATGAAGAAACATTCGGTGTTTTGTTAAAAACGTCGGTTTGTTAGTTTGCTTTGTTGTCCTAAAACACTGCGACTTCATGGATTTTAATTTATTTTTTTCCATTGTTTAAGTTGTTCAACAATCTGTTCATAACGTTAAAATATCGGTTCAATCGGTAACACGTGGCTTTTCATTGTTTACTTTGTGCAACAATGGAATACTGTATTTCGTTGCCCAACAATGGAATATAAGCAAAGGATCGGTTTTGCGGGCTACAACAATAACCGAATATGAAGAAACATTCGGTGTTTTGTTAAAAACGTCGTTTTGATAGTTTGCTTTGTTGTCCTAACACACTGAGACTCCATGGAATTTAATTTATTTGTTTCCATTGTTTAAGTTGTTCAACAATCGGTTTATAACATTAAAATATCTGTTCAATCGGTAACACGTGACTTTTCTTTGTTTACTTTGTGCAACAATGGAATACGGTATATCGTTGGCCAACAATGGAATATAAGCAAAGGATCGGATTTGCGGGCTCCAACAATAACCGAATATGAAGAAACATTCGGTGTTTTGTTAAAAACGTCGGTTTGTTAGTTTGCTTTGTTGTCCTAAAACACTGCGACTCCATGGAATTTAATTTATTTGTTTCCATTGTTTAAGTTGTTCAACAATCGGTTTATAACGTTAAAATGCCGGTTCAATCGGTAACACATGGCTTTTCTTTGTTTACATTGTGCAATAATGGAATACGGTATTTCGTTGCCCAACAATGGAGTATAAGCAAAGGATCGGTTTTGCGGGCTCCAACAATAACCGAATATGAAGAGACATTTGGTGTTTTGTTAAAAACGTCGGTTTGTTAGTTTGCTTTGTTGTCCTAAAACACTGCGACTCCATGGCATTTAATTTATTTGTTTCCATTGTTTAAGTGGTTCAAAAATCGGCTTATAACGTAAAAATATCGGTTCAATCGGTAACACATGGCTTTTTTTTGTTTACATTGTGCAACAATAGAATACGGTATTTCGTTGCCCAACAATGGAATATAAGCAAAGGATCGGTTTTGCGGCCTCCAACAATAACCGAATATGAAGAAGGATTCGGTGTTTTGTTAAAAACGTCGGTTTGTTAGTTTGCTTTGTTGTCCTAACACACTAAGACTCCATGGCATTTAGTTTATTTGTTTCCATCGTTTAAGTGGTTCACAAGTAGAGGTGTTGCAAACCGCATGTATTCGTTACTGAGTAACGGGTATTATCTCTGATACGAACTACCGAATCGTTAGTTCGGAATATGAGTCGTTAGTCGTTACTGCAGAACTAAGAAACTAACTTCAAACGTTACTTTCATTTCGTAACGGAGCCGCATTGTCTGATGCGGAAAGATGCTAATTTGTGCTCGGTCTTTGGACTCGGAAATCAGTTGTTCCCGTATTTTAGTATCACATACGGGTATACATATACATTTATAGTCGTTTCGTTACTTCAGCACTCGTTCATTCGCCAAAAATGTCCGTGCGAATACTTTTGGAAGGAAGATTTTGAAGTCACGTGGTCAATAGCAAAACAAACTGCTTTTAGAAGAACGATTACTGTGAGATCGTTTATTCTTTCAGGGATTTTACTTTTTATTTCACAGATATGAATGTGCTTTTTTCAAACATGGAGAGAATAATTGATTTTATTTATTTATTTTTTCGATCAGGCGGTTCTATGAATGCATTTTAAAGAAGGAAGCATGGATCCAAGTAATAAAGAGACAAGATGTGTTTATCATTTAATATTTTAATTAGATTAATTTCGTATTAAATATGCATTTGATCTATTAAGATTGCTCATAATTTTACTGTAAAAAGAACTGAAGCTTATAATAGAATAAAATATTCCTTGTAGCTATATTTAAGGAATGATAAAGTTTTTATGAAATATATTATGAAAATTTTATGAAATATAACTTTTTAAATCATTGATTTTTACCCATACTCGCATAAAATCCGTAGGCGCTTTTTATCAGAAATTAAGAAATGGATTAGCGTCTCTCTTTTTCCTTTAAATTCAAAAGATTTGTTTGACGATACTATGAAAATGGGTGTTTTGAACCAAATTTCTGGACGCGACAGTAATTGAAGGGCAGTCATATAAAAGCATTTGATTATAGATTGAACTGCAATAAACTTATCGAAAAATGTAAAACGCTATTCGATTCCATATCATTCCCATGACTGCCAATTTTATGATTTTATGCATTAGACTGAGTATATGAATGTGTCAAAATTTTGCGATCTTGAGCGGAGGTAAATATGTTTTTGAGATCCCGTTTAATGATAGTTTCCGTTATAGACAGGTTCCATTGTCGCATGTTTTACTGGTTTCAGTAAGCAGTGGACATTTCTATTAAGATACTCAATTACTATTTTTTTTATTTAATGCATACAGTAATACTTGCAGAGACGGAATCGCGAGAAATCGCGCACAAAGGAATTCCGTTTTAAGAGATTTTTTATATTAGCAGATGGAATTTCATTGTATTAGTTTCATGGGAATCGATATTGGAATATTTCAATTCAATGTACAGTTCCACTTTTACAGGTTGCATTTATTTATTCATTGTTATATTGTGAATTTTTCCACTTTTACGCTGATTTCTGTTACAGACAGGTTTCGTACAAAATTTTATTATGGGTAACGGTAACGAATTTTTGAAAAGACCTCACGTGCGCTATATAATTATAATTACTGTAGTCTTGTGACCATATATTTCACATGCAGCATTTTGAACGCCTAGTTTTATCTATACTTTATGAAATATTAAATTAGTGCAAGCGTCCAGATAGATTTTATCTTTTATTTTAAGGAACAGTTAAAACTAATAATAATCGAAAAAACACTCAGAAAATTAGAAAATACACCGAATATATGTGTACTGGTACTTATCATGATTTTTAATATCCGTTTTCTAAAGAGTAACGAAAGTAACGAGTAACGAATATTTTCTAACGGGTAGTGCGTTTGAAAGTAACGAATACATACGGGTGTCCATTTAGTCGTTACTTTTACAGCACTATTCACAAGTCGGCTTATAACGTTAAAATATAGGTTCAATCGGTAACACGTGGCTTTTTTTTGTTTACATTGTGCAACAATGGAATACTGTATTTCGTTGCCCAACAATGGAATATAAGCAAAGGATCTGTTTTGCGGGCTCCAACAATAACCGAATATGAAGAAACATTCGGTGATTTGTTAAAAACGTCGTTTTGATAGTTTGCTTTGCTGTCCTAACACACTGCGACTTCATGGAATTTAATTTATTTGTTGCCATTGTTTAAGTTGTTCAACAATCGGTTTATAACGTTAAAATATCGGTTCAATCAGTAACACGTGGCTTTTCCTTGTTTACTTTGTGTAACAATGGAATACGGTATTTCGTTTCCCAACAATGGAATATAAGCAAAGGATCGGTTTTGCGGGCTCCAACAATAACCGAATATGAAGAAACATTCGGTGTTTTTTAAAAACATCGGTGTGTTAGTGTGCTTTGTTGTCTTAACACGATTTGACTCCATGGAATTTAATTTTTTTGTTTCCATTGTTTAAGTTGTTCAACAATCGGTTTATAACATAAAAATATCTGGTCAATCGGTAACACGTGGCTTTTCTTTGTTTACTTTGTGCAAAAATGGAATACGGTATATCGCTGACCAACAATGGAATATAAGCAAAGGATCGTTTTTGCGGATTCCAACAATAACCGAATATGAAGAAACATTCGGTGTTTTGTTAAAAACGTAGGTTTGTTAGTTTGCTTTGTTGTCCTAAAACACTGCGACTTCATGGAATTTAATTTATTTGTTTCCATTGTTTAAGTTGTTCAACAATCGGTTTATAACGTTAAAATATCGGTTCAATCAGTAAAACGTGGCTTTTCCTTGTTTAATTTGTGTAACAATGGAATACGGTATTTCGTTTCCCAACAATGGAATATAAGCAAAGGATCGGTTTTGCGGGCTCCAACAATAACCGAATATGAAGAAACATTCGGTGTCTTTTAAAAACATCGGTGTGTTAGTGTGCTTTGTTGTCTTAACACGATTTGACTCCATGGCTTTTAATTTATTTGTGTCCATTGTTTAAGTTGTTCAACAGTCGTTTTATAACGTTAAAATATCGGTTCAATCGGTAACACGTGGCTTTTTTTGTTTACATTGTGCAACAATGAAATACTGTATTTCGTTGCCCAACAACGGAATATAAGCAAAGGATCGGTTTTGCGGGCTCCAACAATAACCGAATATGAATAAACATTCGGTGTTTTGTTAAAAACGTCGGATTGTTAGTTTGCTTTGTTGTCCTAAAACACTGCGACCCCATGGAATTTAATTTATTTGTTTCCATTGTTTAAGTTGTTCAACAATCGGTTTATAACGTTAAAATATCGGTTCAATCGGTAACACGTGGCTTTTTATTGTTTACTTTGTGTAACAATGGAATACGGTATTTCGTTTCCCAACAATGGAATATAAGCAAAGGACCGGTTTTGCGGGCTCCAACAATAACCGAATATGAAGAAACATTCGGTGTTTTGTTAAAAACGTCGGTTTGTTAGTTTGCTTTGTTGTCCTAACACACTACGACTCCATGGCATTTAGTTTATTTGTTTCCATTGTTTTAGTGGTTCAAAAATCGGCTTATAACGTTAAAATATAGGTTAGATCGGTAACACGTGGCTTTTTTTTGTTTACATTGTGCAACAATGGAATACTGTATTTCGTTGCCCAACAATGGAATATAAGCAAAAGATCGGTTTTGCGGGCTCCAACAATAACCGAATATGAAGAAACATTCGGTGTTTTGTTAAAAACGTCGTTTTGATAGTTTGCTTTGTTGTCCTAACACACTGAGACTCCATGGAATTTAATTTATTTGTTTCCATTGTTTAAGTTGTTCAACAATCGGTTTATAACATTAAAATATCTGTTCAATCGGTAACACGTGGCTTTTCTTTGTTTACTTTGTGCAACAATGGAATACGGTATATCGTTGGCCAACAATGGAATATAAGCAAAGGATCGGTTTTGCGGGCTCCAACAATAACCGAATATGAAGAAGCATTCGGTGTTTTGTTAAAAACGTCGGTTCGTTAGTTTGCTTTGTTGTCCTAAAACACTGCGACTCCATGGAATTTAATTTATTTGTTTCCATTGTTTAAGTTGTTCAACAATCGGTTTATAACGTTAAAATATCGGTTCAATCAGTAACACGTGGCTTTTCCTTGTTTACTTTGTGTAACAATGGAATACGGTATTTCGTTTCCCAACAATGGAATATAAGCAAAGGATCGGTTTTGCGGGCTCCAACAATAACCGAATATGAAGAAACATTCGGTGTTTTTTAAAAACATCGGTGTGTTAGTGTGCTTTGTTGTCTTAACACGATTTGACTCCATGGAATTTAATTTTTTTGTTTCCATTGTTTAAGTTGTTCAACAATCGGTTTATAACATAAAAATATCTGGTCAATCGGTAACACGTGGCTTTTCTTTGTTTACTTTGTGCAAAAATGGAATACGGTATATCGCTGACCAACAATGGAATATAAGCAAAGGATCGTTTTTGCGGATTCCAACAATAACCGAATATGAAGAAACATTCGGTGTTTTGTTAAAAACGTAGGTTTGTTAGTTTGCTTTGTTGTCCTAAAACACTGCGACTTCATGGAATTTAATTTATTTGTTTCCATTGTTTAAGTTGTTCAACAATCGGTTTATAACGTTAAAATATCGGTTCAATCAGTAAAACGTGGCTTTTCCTTGTTTACTTTGTGTAACAATGGAATACGGTATTTCGTTTCCCAACAATGGAATATAAGCAAAGGATCGGTTTTGCGGGCTCCAACAATAACCGAATATGAAGAAACATTCGGTGTTTTTTAAAAACATCGGTGTGTTAGTGTGCTTTGTTGTCTTAACACGATTTGACTCCATGGCTTTTAATTTATTTGTGTCCATTGTTTAAGTTGTTCAACAGTCGTTTTATAACGTTAAAATATCGGTTCAATCGGTAACACGTGGCTTTTCTTTGTTTACTTTGTGCAACAATTGAATACGGAATTTCGTTGACCAACAATGGAATATAAGCAAAGGATCGGTTTTGCGGGCTCCAACAATATCCGAATATGAAGAAACATACGGTGTTTTTTTTAAAAACGTCGGTCTGTTAGTGTGCTTTGTTGTCTTAACACGATTTAACTCCTTGGCGTTTAATTTTTTTGTTTCCATTGTTTAAGTGGTTCAGAAATCGGCTTATAACGTAAAAATATCGGTTCAATCGGTAACACATGGCTTTTCTTTGTTTACATTGTGCAACAATGGAATACGGTATTTCGTTGCCCAACAATGGAATATAAGCAAAGGATCGGTTTTGCGGCCTCCAACAATAACCGAATATGAAGAAGGATTCGGTGTTTTGTTAAAAACGTCGGTTTGTTAGTTTGCTTTGTTGTCCTAGCACACTAAGACTCCATGGCATTTAGTTTATTTGTTTCCATCGTTTAAGTGGTTCACAAATCGGCTTATAACGTTAAAATATAGGTTGAATCGAAAACACGTGGCCTTTTTTTTTTACATTTTGCAACAATGGAATACTGTATTTCGTTGCCCAACAATGGAATATAAGCAAAGGATCTGTTTTGCGGGCTCCAACAATAACCGAATATGAAGAAACATTCGGTGATTTGTTAAAAACGTCGTTTTGATAGTTTGCTTTGTTGTCCTAACACACTGAGACTCCATGGAATTTAATTTTTTTGTTTCCATTGTTTAAGTTGTTCAACAATCGGTTTATAACATAAAAATATCTGTTCAATCGGTAACACGTGGCTTTTCTTTGTTTACTTTGTGCAACAATGGAATACGGTATATCGCTGCCCAACAATGGAATATAAGCGAAGGATCGTTTTTGCGGACTCCAACAATAACCGAATATGAAGAAACATTCGGTGTTTTTTAAAAACATCGGTGTGTTAGTGTGCTTTGTTGTCTTAACACGATTTGACTCCATGGGTTTTAATTTATTTGTTTCCATTGTTTAAGTTGTTCAACAATCGTTTTATAACGTTAAAATATCGGTTCAATCGGTAACACGTGGCTTTTTTTTTTTTACATTGTGCAACAATGAAATACTGTATTTCGTTGCCCAACAACGGAATATAAGCAAAGGATCGGTTTTGCGGGCTCCAACAATAACCGAATATGAATAAACATTCGGTGTTTTGTTAAAAACGTCGGATTGTTAGTTTGCTTTGTTGTCCTAAAACACTGCGACTCCATGGAATTTAATTTATTTGTTTCCATTGTTTAAGTTGTTCAACAATCGGTTTATAACGTTAAAATATCGGTTCAATCGGTAACACGTGGCTTTTTTTTGTTTACATTGTGCAACAATGAAATACTGTATTTCGTTGCCCAACAATGGAATATAAGCAAAAGATCGGTTTTGCGGGCTCCAACAATAACCGAATATGAAGAAAAATTCGGTGTTTTGTTAAAAACGTCGTTTTGATAGTTTGCTTTGTTGTCCTAACACACTGAGACTCCATGGAATTTAATTTATTTGTTTCCATTGTTTAAGTTGTTCAACAATCGGTTTATAACATTAAAATATCTGTTCAATCGGTAACACGTGGCTTTTCTTTGTTTATTTTGTGCAACAATGGAATACGGTATATCGTTGGCCAACAATGGAATATAAGCAAAGGATCGGTTTTGCGGGCTCCAACAATAACCGAATATGAAGAAACATTCGGTGTTTTGTTAAAAACGTCGTTTTGATAGTTTGCTTTGTTGTCCTAACACACTGAGACTCCATGGAATTTAATTTATTTGTTTCCATTGTTTAAGTTGTTCAACAATCGGTTTATAACATTAAAATATCTGTTCAATCGGTAACACGTGGCTTTTCTTTGTTTACTTTGTGCAACAATGGAATACGGTATATCGTTGGCCAACAATGGAATATAAGCAAAGGATCGGTTTTGCGGGCTCCAACAATAACCGAATATGAAGAAACATTCGGTGTTTTGTTAAAAACGTCGGTTTGTTAGTTTGCTTTGTTGTCCTAAAACACTGCGACTCCATGGAATTTAATTTATTTGTTTCCATTGTTTAAGTTGTTCAACAATCGGTTTATAACGTTAAAATGCCGGTTCAATCGGTAACACATGGCTTTTCTTTGTTTACATTGTGCAATAATGGAATACGGTATTTCGTTGCCCAACAATGGAGTATAAGCAAAGGATCGGTTTTGCGGGCTCCAACAATAACCGAATATTAAGAAACATTCGGTGTTTTGTTAAAAAGGTCGGATGGTTAGTTTGCTTTGTTGTCCTAAAACACTGCGACTCCATGGAATTTAATTTATTTGTTTCCATTGTTTATGTTGTTCAACAATTGGTTTATAACGTTAAAATATTGGTTTAATCGGCAACACGTGGCTTTTCTTTGTTTACTTTGTGCAACAATTGAATAAGGTATTTCGTTGACCAACAATGGAATATAAGCAAAGGATCGTTTTTGCGGACTCCAACAATAACCGAATATGAAGAAACATTCGGTGTTTTGTTAAAAACGTAGGTTTGTTAGTTTGCTTTGTTGTCCTAAAACACTGCGACTTCATGGAATTTAATTTATTTGTTTCCATTGTTTAAGTTGTTCAACAATCGGTTTATAACGTTAAAATATCGGTTCAATCAGTAAAACGTGGCTTTTCCTTGTTTACTTTGTGTAACAATGGAATACGGTATTTCGTTTCCCAACAATGGAATATAAGCAAAGGATCGGTTTTGCGGGCTCCAACAATAACCGAATATGAAGAAACATTCGGTGTTTTTTAAAAACATCGGTGTGTTAGTGTGCTTTGTTGTCTTAACACGATTTGACTCCATGGCTTTTAATTTATTTGTGTCCATTGTTTAAGTTGTTCAACAGTCGTTTTATAACGTTAAAATATCGGTTCAATCGGTAACACGTGGCTTTTTTTGTTTACATTGTGCAACAATGAAATACTGTATTTCGTTGCCCAACAACGGAATATAAGCAAAGGATCGGTTTTGCGGGCTCCAACAATAACCGAATATGAATAAACATTCGGTGTTTTGTTAAAAACGTCGGATTGTTAGTTTGCTTTGTTGTCCTAAAACACTGCGACCCCATGGAATTTAATTTATTTGTTTCCATTGTTTAAGTTGTTCAACAATCGGTTTATAACGTTAAAATATCGGTTCAATCGGTAACACGTGGCTTTTTATTGTTTACTTTGTGTAACAATGGAATACGGTATTTCGTTTCCCAACAATGGAATATAAGCAAAGGACCGGTTTTGCGGGCTCCAACAATAACCGAATATGAAGAAACATTCGGTGTTTTGTTAAAAACGTCGGTTTGTTAGTTTGCTTTGTTGTCCTAACACACTACGACTCCATGGCATTTAGTTTATTTGTTTCCATTGTTTTAGTGGTTCAAAAATCGGCTTATAACGTTAAAATATAGGTTAGATCGGTAACACGTGGCTTTTTTTTGTTTACATTGTGCAACAATGGAATACTGTATTTCGTTGCCCAACAATGGAATATAAGCAAAAGATCGGTTTTGCGGGCTCCAACAATAACCGAATATGAAGAAACATTCGGTGTTTTGTTAAAAACGTCGTTTTGATAGTTTGCTTTGTTGTCCTAACACACTGAGACTCCATGGAATTTAATTTATTTGTTTCCATTGTTTAAGTTGTTCAACAATCGGTTTATAACATTAAAATATCTGTTCAATCGGTAACACGTGGCTTTTCTTTGTTTACTTTGTGCAACAATGGAATACGGTATATCGTTGGCCAACAATGGAATATAAGCAAAGGATCGGTTTTGCGGGCTCCAACAATAACCGAATATGAAGAAACATTCGGTGTTTTGTTAAAAACGTCGGTTTGTTAGTTTGCTTTGTTGTCCTAAAACACTGCGACTCCATGGAATTTAATTTATTTGTTTCCATTGTTTAAGTTGTTCAACAATCGGTTTATAACGTTAAAATGCCGGTTCAATCGGTAACACATGGCTTTTCTTTGTTTACATTGTGCAATAATGGAATACGGTATTTCGTTGCCCAACAATGGAGTATAAGCAAAGGATCGGTTTTGCGGGCTCCAACAATAACCGAATATTAAGAAACATTCGGTGTTTTGTTAAAAAGGTCGGATGGTTAGTTTGCTTTGTTGTCCTAAAACACTGCGACTCCATGGAATTTAATTTATTTGTTTCCATTGTTTATGTTGTTCAACAATTGGTTTATAACGTTAAAATATTGGCTTAATCGGCAACACGTGGCTTTTCTTTGTTTACTTTGTGCAACAATTGAATACGGAATTTCGTTGACCAACAATGGAATATAAGCAAAGGATCGGTTTTGCGGGCTCCAACAATATCCGAATATGAAGAAACATACGGTGTTTTTTTTAAAAACGTCGGTCTGTTAGTGTGCTTTGTTGTCTTAACACGATTTAACTCCTTGGCGTTTAATTTTTTTGTTTCCATTGTTTAAGTGGTTCAAAAATCGGCTTATAACGTAAAAATATCGGTTCAATCGGTAACACATGGCTTTTCTTTGTTTACATTGTGCAACAATGGAATACGGTATTTCGTTGCCCAACAATGGAATATAAGCAAAGGATCGGTTTTGCGGCCTCCAACAATAACCGAATATGAAGAAGGATTCGGTGTTTTGTTAAAAACGTCGGTTTGTTAGTTTGCTTTGTTGTCCTAGCACACTAAGACTCCATGGCATTTAGTTTATTTGTTTCCATCGTTTAAGTGGTTCACAAATCGGCTTATAACGTTAAAATATAGGTTGAATCGAAAACACGTGGCCTTTTTTTTTTACATTTTGCAACAATGGAATACTGTATTTCGTTGCCCAACAATGGAATATAAGCAAAGGATCTGTTTTGCGGGCTCCAACAATAACCGAATATGAAGAAACATTCGGTGATTTGTTAAAAACGTCGTTTTGATAGTTTGCTTTGTTGTCCTAACACACTGAGACTCCATGGAATTTAATTTTTTTGTTTCCATTGTTTAAGTTGTTCAACAATCGGTTTATAACATAAAAATATCTGTTCAATCGGTAACACGTGGCTTTTCTTTGTTTACTTTGTGCAACAATGGAATACGGTATATCGCTGCCCAACAATGGAATATAAGCGAAGGATCGTTTTTGCGGACTCCAACAATAACCGAATATGAAGAAACATTCGGTGTTTTTTAAAAACATCGGTGTGTTAGTGTGCTTTGTTGTCTTAACACGATTTGACTCCATGGGTTTTAATTTATTTGTTTCCATTGTTTAAGTTGTTCAACAATCGTTTTATAACGTTAAAATATCGGTTCAATCGGTAACACGTG
Source organism: Maratus speciosus (assembly GCA_963932465.1). Lineage (NCBI taxonomy): Eukaryota > Metazoa > Arthropoda > Arachnida > Araneae > Salticidae > Maratus > Maratus speciosus. Next base: position 725,001 of record CAWVRF010001084.1, read on the forward strand.
GCTTTTTTTTTTTACATTGTGCAACAATGAAATACTGTATTTCGTTGCCCAACAACGGAATATAAGCAAAGGATCGGTTTTGCGGGCCCCAACAATAACCGAATATGAATAAACATTCGGTGTTTTGTTAAAAACGTCGGATTGTTAGTTTGCTTTGTTGTCCTAAAACACTGCGACTCCATGGAATTTAATTTATTTGTTTCCATTGTTTAAGTTGTTCAACAATCGGTTTATAACGTTAAAATATCGGTTCAATCGGTAACACGTGGCTTTTTTTTGTTTACATTGTGCAACAATGAAATACTGTATTTCGTTGCCCAACAATGGAATATAAGCAAAAGATCGGTTTTGCGGGCTCCAACAATAACCGAATATGAAGAAAAATTCGGTGTTTTGTTAAAAACGTCGTTTTGATAGTTTGCTTTGTTGTCCTAACACACTGAGACTCCATGGAATTTAATTTATTTGTTTCCATTGTTTAAGTTGTTCAACAATCGGTTTATAACATTAAAATATCTGTTCAATCGGTAACACGTGGCTTTTCTTTGTTTATTTTGTGCAACAATGGAATACGGTATATCGTTGGCCAACAATGGAATATAAGCAAAGGATCGGTTTTGCGGGCTCCAACAATAACCGAATATGAAGAAACATTCGGTGTTTTGTTAAAAACGTCGTTTTGATAGTTTGCTTTGTTGTCCTGACACACTGAGACTCCATGGAATTTAATTTATTTGTTTCCATTGTTTAAGTTGTTCAACAATCGGTTTATAACATTAAAATATCTGTTCAATCGGTAACACGTGGCTTTTCTTTGTTTACTTTGTGCAACAATGGAATACGGTATATCGTTGGCCAACAATGGAATATAAGCAAAGGATCGGTTTTGCGGGCTCCAACAATAACCGAATATGAAGAAACATTCGGTGTTTTGTTAAAAACGTCGGTTTGTTAGTTTGCTTTGTTGTCCTAAAACACTGCGACTCCATGGAATTTAATTTATTTGTTTCCATTGTTTAAGTTGTTCAACAATCGGTTTATAACGTTAAAATGCCGGTTCAATCGGTAACACATGGCTTTTCTTTGTTTACATTGTGCAATAATGGAATACGGTATTTCGTTGCCCAACAATGGAGTATAAGCAAAGGATCGGTTTTGCGGGCTCCAACAATAACCGAATATTAAGAAACATTCGGTGTTTTGTTAAAAAGGTCGGATGGTTAGTTTGCTTTGTTGTCCTAAAACACTGCGACTCCATGGAATTTAATTTATTTGTTTCCATTGTTTATGTTGTTCAACAATTGGTTTATAACGTTAAAATATTGGTTTAATCGGCAACACGTGGCTTTTCTTTGTTTACTTTGTGCAACAATTGAATAAGGTATTTCGTTGACCAACAATGGAATATAAGCAAAGGATCGGTTTTGCGGGCTCCAACAATATCCGAATATGAAGAAACATACGGTGTTTTTTTTAAAAACGTCGGTCTGTTAGTGTGCTTTGTTGTCTTAACACGATTTAACTCCTTGGCGTTTAATTTTTTTGTTTCCATTGTTTAAGTGGTTCAAAAATCGGCTTATAACGTAAAAATATCGGTTCAATCGGTAACACATGGCTTTTCTTTGTTTACATTGTGCAACAATGGAATACGGTATTTCGTTGCCCAACAATGGAATATAAGCAAAGGATCGGTTTTGCGGCCTCCAACAATAACCGAATATGAAGAAGGATTCGGTGTTTTGTTAAAAACGTCGGTTTGTTAGTTTGCTTTGTTGTCCTAACACACTAAGACTCCATGGCATTTAGTTTATTTGTTTCCATCGTTTAAGTGGTTCACAAATCGGCTTATAACGTTAAAATATAGGTTCAATCGGTAACACGTGGCTTTTTTTTGTTTACATTGTGCAACAATGGAATACTGTATTTCGTTGCCCAACAATGGAATATAAGCAAAGGATCTATTTTGCGGGCTCCAACAATAACCGAATATGAAGAAACATTCGGTGATTTGTTAAAAACGTCGTTTTGATAGTTTGCTTTGTTGTCCTAACACACTGAGACTCCATGGAATTTAATTTTTTTGTTTCCATTGTTTAAGTTGTTCAACAATCGGTTTATAACAAAAAAATATCTGTTCATTCGGTAACACGTGGCTTTTCGTTGTTTACTTTGTGCAACAATGGAATACGGTATATCGTTGCCCAACAATGGAATATAAGCAAAGGATCGTTTTTGCGGACTCCAACAATAACCGAATATGAAGAAACATTCGGTGTTTTGTTAAAAACGTCGGTTTGTTAGTTTGCTTTGTTGTCCTAAAACACTGCGACTTCATGGAATTTAATTTATTTGTTTCCATTGTTTAAGTTGTTCAACAATCGGTTTATAACGTTAAAATATCGGTTCAATCGGTAACACGTGGCTTTTCCTTGTTTACTTTGTGTAACAATGGAATACGGTATTTCGTTTCCCAACAATGGAATATAAGCAAAGGATCGGTTTTGCGGGCTCCAACAATAACCGAATATGAAGAAACATTCGGTGTTTTTTAAAAACATCGGTGTGTTAGTGTGCTTTGTTGTCTTAACACGATTTGACTCCATGGCTTTTAATTTATTTGTTTCCATTGTTTAAGTTGTTCAACAAACGTTTTATGACGTTAAAATATCGGTTCAATCGGTAACACGTGGCTTTTTTTTGTTTACATTGTGCAACAATGAAATACTGTATTTCGTTGCCCAACAACGGAATATAAGCAAAGGATCGGTTTTGCGGGCTCCAACAATAACCGAATATGAATAAACATTCGGTGTTTTGTTAAAAACGTCGGATTGTTAGTTTGCTTTGTTGTCCTAAAACACTGCGACTCCATGGAGTTTATTTGTTTCCATTGTTTAAGTTGTTCAACAATCGGTTTATAACGTTAAAATATCGGATCAATCGGTAACACGTGGCTTTTAATTGTTTACTTTGTGTAACAATGGAATACGGTATTTCGTTTCCCAACAATGGAATATAAGCAAAGGATCTGTTTTGCGGCCTCCAACAATAACCGAATATGAAGAAAGATTCGGTGTTTTGTTAAAAACGTCGGTTTGTTAGTTTGCTTTGTTGTCCTAAAACACTGCGACTCCATGGAATTTATTTTATTTGTTTCCATTGTTTAAGTTGTTCAACAATCGGTTTATAACGTTAAAATATCGGTTCAATCAGTAACACGTGGCTTTTCCTTGTTTACTTTGTGTAACAATGGAATACGGTATTTCGTTTCCCAACAATGGAATATAAGCAAAGGATCGGTTTTGCGGGCTCCAACAATAACCGAATATGAAGAAACATTCGGTGTTTTATAAAAACATCGGTGTGTTAGTGTGCTTTGTTGTCTTAACACGATTTGACTCCATGGCTTTTAATTTATTTGTTTCCATTGTTTAAGTTGTTCAACAATCGTTTTATAACGTTAAAATATCGGTTCAATCGGTAACACGTGGCTTTTTTTTGTTTACATTGTGCAACAATGAAATACTGTATTTCGTTGCCCAACAATGGAATATAAGCAAAGGATCTGTTTTGCGGGCTCCAACAATAACCGAATATGAAGAAACATTCGGTGATTTGTTAAAAACGTCGTTTTGATAGTTTGCTTTGTTGTCCTAACACACTGAGACTCCATGGAATTTAATTTTTTTGTTTCCATTGTTTAAGTTGTTCAACAATCGGTTTATAACATAAAAATATCTGTTCAATCGGTAACACGTGGCTTTTCTTTGTTTACTTTGTGCAACAATGGAATACGGTATATCGCTGCCCAACAATGGAATATAAGCGAAGGATCGTTTTTGCGGACTCCAACAATAACCGAATATGAAGAAACATTCGGTGTTTTTTAAAAACATCGGTGTGTTAGTGTGCTTTGTTGTCTTAACACGATTTGACTCCATGGGTTTTAATTTATTTGTTTCCATTGTTTAAGTTGTTCAACAATCGTTTTATAACGTTAAAATATCGGTTCAATCGGTAACACGTGGCTTTTTTTTTTTTACATTGTGCAACAATGAAATACTGTATTTCGTTGCCCAACAACGGAATATAAGCAAAGGATCGGTTTTGCGGGCTCCAACAATAACCGAATATGAATAAACATTCGGTGTTTTGTTAAAAACGTCGGATTGTTAGTTTGCTTTGTTGTCCTAAAACACTGCGACTCCATGGAATTTAATTTATTTGTTTCCATTGTTTAAGTTGTTCAACAATCGGTTTATAACGTTAAAATATCGGTTCAATCGGTAACACGTGGCTTTTTTTTGTTTACATTGTGCAACAATGAAATACTGTATTTCGTTGCCCAACAATGGAATATAAGCAAAAGATCGGTTTTGCGGGCTCCAACAATAACCGAATATGAAGAAAAATTCGGTGTTTTGTTAAAAACGTCGTTTTGATAGTTTGCTTTGTTGTCCTAACACACTGAGACTCCATGGAATTTAATTTATTTGTTTCCATTGTTTAAGTTGTTCAACAATCGGTTTATAACATTAAAATATCTGTTCAATCGGTAACACGTGGCTTTTCTTTGTTTATTTTGTGCAACAATGGAATACGGTATATCGTTGGCCAACAATGGAATATAAGCAAAGGATCGGTTTTGCGGGCTCCAACAATAACCGAATATGAAGAAACATTCGGTGTTTTGTTAAAAACGTCGTTTTGATAGTTTGCTTTGTTGTCCTGACACACTGAGACTCCATGGAATTTAATTTATTTGTTTCCATTGTTTAAGTTGTTCAACAATCGGTTTATAACATTAAAATATCTGTTCAATCGGTAACACGTGGCTTTTCTTTGTTTACTTTGTGCAACAATGGAATACGGTATATCGTTGGCCAACAATGGAATATAAGCAAAGGATCGGTTTTGCGGGCTCCAACAATAACCGAATATGAAGAAACATTCGGTGTTTTGTTAAAAACGTCGGTTTGTTAGTTTGCTTTGTTGTCCTAAAACACTGCGACTCCATGGAATTTAATTTATTTGTTTCCATTGTTTAAGTTGTTCAACAATCGGTTTATAACGTTAAAATGCCGGTTCAATCGGTAACACATGGCTTTTCTTTGTTTACATTGTGCAATAATGGAATACGGTATTTCGTTGCCCAACAATGGAGTATAAGCAAAGGATCGGTTTTGCGGGCTCCAACAATAACCGAATATTAAGAAACATTCGGTGTTTTGTTAAAAAGGTCGGATGGTTAGTTTGCTTTGTTGTCCTAAAACACTGCGACTCCATGGAATTTAATTTATTTGTTTCCATTGTTTATGTTGTTCAACAATTGGTTTATAACGTTAAAATATTGGTTTAATCGGCAACACGTGGCTTTTCTTTGTTTACTTTGTGCAACAATTGAATAAGGTATTTCGTTGACCAACAATGGAATATAAGCAAAGGATCGGTTTTGCGGGCTCCAACAATATCCGAATATGAAGAAACATACGGTGTTTTTTTTAAAAACGTCGGTCTGTTAGTGTGCTTTGTTGTCTTAACACGATTTAACTCCTTGGCGTTTAATTTTTTTGTTTCCATTGTTTAAGTGGTTCAAAAATCGGCTTATAACGTAAAAATATCGGTTCAATCGGTAACACATGGCTTTTCTTTGTTTACATTGTGCAACAATGGAATACGGTATTTCGTTGCCCAACAATGGAATATAAGCAAAGGATCGGTTTTGCGGCCTCCAACAATAACCGAATATGAAGAAGGATTCGGTGTTTTGTTAAAAACGTCGGTTTGTTAGTTTGCTTTGTTGTCCTAACACACTAAGACTCCATGGCATTTAGTTTATTTGTTTCCATCGTTTAAGTGGTTCACAAATCGGCTTATAACGTTAAAATATAGGTTCAATCGGTAACACGTGGCTTTTTTTTGTTTACATTGTGCAACAATGGAATACTGTATTTCGTTGCCCAACAATGGAATATAAGCAAAGGATCTATTTTGCGGGCTCCAACAATAACCGAATATGAAGAAACATTCGGTGATTTGTTAAAAACGTCGTTTTGATAGTTTGCTTTGTTGTCCTAACACACTGAGACTCCATGGAATTTAATTTTTTTGTTTCCATTGTTTAAGTTGTTCAACAATCGGTTTATAACAAAAAAATATCTGTTCATTCGGTAACACGTGGCTTTTCGTTGTTTACTTTGTGCAACAATGGAATACGGTATATCGTTGCCCAACAATGGAATATAAGCAAAGGATCGTTTTTGCGGACTCCAACAATAACCGAATATGAAGAAACATTCGGTGTTTTGTTAAAAACGTCGGTTTGTTAGTTTGCTTTGTTGTCCTAAAACACTGCGACTTCATGGAATTTAATTTATTTGTTTCCATTGTTTAAGTTGTTCAACAATCGGTTTATAACGTTAAAATATCGGTTCAATCGGTAACACGTGGCTTTTCCTTGTTTACTTTGTGTAACAATGGAATACGGTATTTCGTTTCCCAACAATGGAATATAAGCAAAGGATCGGTTTTGCGGGCTCCAACAATAACCGAATATGAAGAAACATTCGGTGTTTTTTAAAAACATCGGTGTGTTAGTGTGCTTTGTTGTCTTAACACGATTTGACTCCATGGCTTTTAATTTATTTGTTTCCATTGTTTAAGTTGTTCAACAAACGTTTTATGACGTTAAAATATCGGTTCAATCGGTAACACGTGGCTTTTTTTTGTTTACATTGTGCAACAATGAAATACTGTATTTCGTTGCCCAACAACGGAATATAAGCAAAGGATCGGTTTTGCGGGCTCCAACAATAACCGAATATGAATAAACATTCGGTGTTTTGTTAAAAACGTCGGATTGTTAGTTTGCTTTGTTGTCCTAAAACACTGCGACTCCATGGAGTTTATTTGTTTCCATTGTTTAAGTTGTTCAACAATCGGTTTATAACGTTAAAATATCGGATCAATCGGTAACACGTGGCTTTTAATTGTTTACTTTGTGTAACAATGGAATACGGTATTTCGTTTCCCAACAATGGAATATAAGCAAAGGATCTGTTTTGCGGCCTCCAACAATAACCGAATATGAAGAAAGATTCGGTGTTTTGTTAAAAACGTCGGTTTGTTAGTTTGCTTTGTTGTCCTAAAACACTGCGACTCCATGGAATTTATTTTATTTGTTTCCATTGTTTAAGTTGTTCAACAATCGGTTTATAACGTTAAAATATCGGTTCAATCAGTAACACGTGGCTTTTCCTTGTTTACTTTGTGTAACAATGGAATACGGTATTTCGTTTCCCAACAATGGAATATAAGCAAAGGATCGGTTTTGCGGGCTCCAACAATAACCGAATATGAAGAAACATTCGGTGTTTTATAAAAACATCGGTGTGTTAGTGTGCTTTGTTGTCTTAACACGATTTGACTCCATGGCTTTTAATTTATTTGTTTCCATTGTTTAAGTTGTTCAACAATCGTTTTATAACGTTAAAATATCGGTTCAATCGGTAACACGTGGCTTTTTTTTGTTTACATTGTGCAACAATGAAATACTGTATTTCGTTGCCCAACAACGGAATATAAGCAAAGGATCGGTTTTGCGGGCTCCAACAATAACCGAATATGAAGAAAAATTCGGTGTTTTGTTAAAAACGTCGTTTTGATAGTTTGCTTTGTTGTCCTAACACACTGAGACTCCATGGAATTTAATTTATTTGTTTCCATTGTTTAAGTTGTTCAACAATCGGTTTATAACATTAAAATATCTGTTCAATCGGTAACACGTGGCTTTTCTTTGTTTATTTTGTGCAACAATGGAATACGGTATATCGTTGGCCAACAATGGAATATAAGCAAAGGATCGGTTTTGCGGGCTCCAACAATAACCGAATATGAAGAAACATTCGGTGTTTTGTTAAAAACGTCGGTTTGTTAGTTTGCTTTGTTGTCCTAAAACACTGCGACTCCATGGAATTTAATTTATTTGTTTCCATTGTTTATGTTGTTCAACAATTGGTTTATAACGTTAAAATATTGGTTTAATCGGCAACACGTGGCTTTTCTTTGTTTACTTTGTGCAACAATTGAATACGGTATTTCGTTGACCAACAATGGAATATAAGCAAAGGATCGGTTTTGCGGGCTCCAACAATATCCGAATATGAAGAAACATACGGTGTTTTTTTTTAAAAACGTCGGTCTGTTAGTGTGCTTTGTTGTCTTAACACGATTTAACTCCTTGGCGTTAAATTTTTTTGTTTCCAGTGTTTAAGTGGTTCAAAAATCGGCTTATAACGTAAAAATATCGGTTCAATCGGTAACACATGGCTTTTTTTGTTTACATTGTGCAACAATGGAATACGGTATTTCGTTGCCCAACAATGGAATATAAGCAAAGGATCGGATTTGCGGCCTACAACAATAACCGAATATGAAGAAGGATTCGGTGTTTTGTTAAAAACGTCGGTTTGTTAGTTTGCTTTGTTGTCCTAACACACTAAGACTCCATGGCATTTAGTTTATTTGTTTCCATCGTTTAAGTGGTTCACAAATCGGCTTATAACGTTAAAATATAGGTTCAATCGGTAACACGTGGCTTTTTTTTGTTTACATTGTGCAACAATGGAATACTGTATTTCGTTGCCCAACAATGGAATATAAGCAAAGGATCTGTTTTGCGGGCTCCAACAATAACCGAATATGAATAAACATTCGGTGATTTGTTAAAAACGTCGTTTTGATAGTTTGCTTTGTTGTGCTAACACACTGAGACTCCATGGAATTTAATTTTTTTGTTTCCATTGTTTAAGTTGTTCAACAATCGGTTTATAACATAAAAATATCTGTTCATTCGGTAACACGTGGCTTTTCTTTGTTTACTTTGTGCAACAATGGAATACTGTATTTCGTTGCCCAACAATGGAATATAAGCAAAAGATCGGTTTTGCGGGCTCCAACAATAACCGAATATGAAGAAACATTCGGTGTTTTGTTAAAAACGTCGTTTTGATAGTTTGCTTTGCTGTCCTAACACACTGAGACTCCATGGAATTTAATTTATTTGTTTCCATTGTTTAAGTTGTTAACTATCGGTTTATAACATTAAAATATCTGTTCAATCGGTAACACGTGGCTTTTCTTTGTTTACTTTGTGCAACAATGGAATACGGTATATCGTTGGCCAACAATGGAATATAAGCAAAAGATCGGTTTTGCGGGCTCCAACAATAACCGAATATGAAGAAACATTCGGTGTTTTGTTAAAAACGTCGGTTTGTTAGTTTGCTTTCTTGTCCTAAAACACTGCGACTCCATGGAATTTAATTTATTTGTTTCCATTGTTTAAGTTGTTCAACAATCGGTTTATAACGTTAAAATGCCGGTTCAATCGGTAACACACGGCTTTTCTTTGTTTACATTGTGCAATAATGGAATACGGTATTTCGTTGCCCAACAATGGAGTATAAGCAAAGGATCGGTTTTGCGGGCTCCAACAATAACCGAATATGAAGAAACATTCGGTGTTTTGTTAAAAACGTCGGTTTGTTAGTTTTCTTTGTTGTGCTAAAACACTGCGACTCCATGGAATTTAATTTATTTGTTTCCATTGTTTAAGTTGTTCAACAATCGGTTTCTAACGTTAAAATGCCGGTTCAATCGGTAAGACGTGGCTTTTCTTTGTTTACATTGTGCAACAATGGAATACGCTATTTCGTTGCCCAACAATCGAATATAAGCAAAGGATCGGTTTTGCGGCCTCCAACAATAACCGAATATGAAGAAAGATTCGGTGTTTTGTTAAAAACGTCGGTTTGTTAGTTTGTTTTGTTCTCCTAACACACTAAGACTCCATGGCATTTAGTTTATTTGTTTCCATTGTTTAAGTGGTTCACAAATCGGCTTATAACGTTAAAATATAGGTTCAATCGGTAACACGTGGCTTTTTTTTAATTACATTGTGCAACAATGAAATACTTTATTTCGTTGCCCAACAACGGAATATAAGCAAAGGATCGGTTTTGCAGGCTCCAACAATAACCGAATATGAATAAACATTCGGTATTTTGTTAAAAACGTCGGATTGTTAGTTTGCTTTGTTGTCCTAAAACACTGCGACTGAATGGAATTTAATTTATTTGTTTCCATTGTTTAAGTTGTTCAACAATCGGTTTATAACGTTAAAATATCGGTTCAATCGGTAACACGTGGCTTTTCATTGTTTACTTTGTGTAACAATGGAATACGGTATTTCGTTTCCCAACAATGGAATATAAGCAAAGGATCGGTTTTGCGGGCTCCAACAATAACCGAATATGAAGAAACATTCGGTGTTTTGTTAAAAACGTCGGTTTGTTAGTTTGCTTTGTTGTCCTAACACACTACTACTCCATGGCATTTAGTTTATTTGTTTCCATTGTTTTAGTGGTTCAAAAATCGGCTTATAACGTTAAAATATAGGTTAGATCGGTAACACGTGGCTTTTTTTGTTTACATTGTGCAACAATGGAATACTGTATTTCGTTGCCCAACAATGGAATATAAGCAAAAGATCGGTTTTGCGGGCTCCAACAATAACCGAATATGAAGAAACATTCGGTGTTTTGTTAAAAACGTCGTTTTGATAGTTTGCTTTGTTGTCCTAACACACTGAGACTCCATGGAATTTAATTTATTTGTTTCCATTGTTTAAGTTGTTCAACAATCGGTTTATAACATTAAAATATCTGTTCAATCGGTAACACGTGGCTTTTCTTTGTTTACTTTGTGCAACAATGGAATACGGTATATCGTTGGCCAACAATGGAATATAAGCAAAGGATCGGTTTTGCGGGCTCCAACAATAACCGAATATGAAGAAACATTCGGTGTTTTGTTAAAAACGTCGGTTTGTTAGTTTGCTTTGTTGTCCTAAAACACTGCGACTCCATGGAATTTAATTTATTTGTTTCCATTGTTTAAGTTGTTCAACAATCGGTTTATAACGTTAAAATGCCGGTTCAATCGGTAACACACGGCTTTTCTTTGTTTACATTGTGCAATAATGGAATACGGTATTTCGTTGCCCAACAATGGAGTATAAGCAAAGGATCGGTTTTGCGGGCTCCAACAATAACCGAATATTAAGAAACATTCGGTGTTTTGTTAAAAAGGTCGGATTGTTAGTTTGCTTTGTTGTCCTAAAACACTGCGACTCCATGGAATTTAATTTATTTGTTTCCATTGTTTATGTTGTTCAACAATTGGTTTATAACGTTAAAATATTGGTTTAATCGGCAACACGTGGCTTTTCTTTGTTTACTTTGTGCAACAATTGAATACGGTATTTCGTTGACCAACAATGGAATATAAGCAAAGGATCGGTTTTGCGGGCTCCAACAATATCCGAATATGAAGAAACATACGGTGTTTTTTTTAAAACCGTCGGTCTGTTAGTGTGCTTTGTTGTCTTAACACGATTTAACTCCTTGGCGTTTAATTTTTTTGTTTCCATTGTTTAAGTGGTTCAAAAATCGGATTATAACGTAAAAATATCGGTTCAATCGGTAACACATGGCTTTTCTTTGTTTACATTGTGCAACAATGGAATACGGTATTTCGTTGCCCAACAATGGAATATAAGCAAAGGATCGGTTTTGCGGCCTCCAACAATAACCGAATATGAAGAAGGATTCGGTGTTTTGTTAAAAACGTCGGTTTGTTAGTTTGCTTTGTTGTCCTAACACACTAAGACTCCATGGCATTTAGTTTATTTGTTTCCATCGTTTAAGTGGTTCACAAATCGGCTTATAACGTTAAAATATAGGTTCAATCGGTAACACGTGGCTTTTTTTTGTTTACATTGTGCAACAATGGAATACTGTATTTCGTTGCCCAACAATGGAATATAAGCAAAGGATCTGTTTTGCGGGCTCCAACATTAACCGAATATGAAGAAACATTCGGTGATTTGTTAAAAACGTCGTTTTGATAGTTTGCTTTGTTGTCCTAACACACTGAGACTCCATGGAATTTAATTTTTTTGTTTCCATTGTTTAAGTTGTTCAACAATCGGTTTATAACATAAAAATATCTGTTCAATCGGTAACACGTGGCTTTTCTTTGTTTACTTTGTGCAACAATGGAATACGGTATATCGTTGCCCAACAATGGAATATAAGCAAAGGATCGTTTTTGCGGACTCCAACAATAACCGAATATGAAGAAACATTCGGTGTTTTGTTAAAAACGTCGGTTTGTTAGTTTGCTTTGTTGTCCTAAAACACTGCTAATTCATGGAATTTAATTTATTTGTTTCCATTGTTTAAGTTGTTCAACAATCGGTTTATAACGTTAAAATATCGGTTCAATCGGTAACACGTGGCTTTTCATTGTTTACTTTGTGTAACAATGGAATACGGTATTTCGTTTCCCAACAATGGAATATAAGCAAAGGATCGGTTTTGCGGGCTCCAACAATAACCGAATATGAAGAAACATTCGGTGTTTTGTTAAAAACGTCGGTTTGTTAGTTTGCTTTGTTGTCCTAACACACTACTACTCCATGGCATTTAGTTTATTTGTTTCCATTGTTTTAGTGGTTCAAAAATCGGCTTATAACGTTAAAATATAGGTTAGATCGGTAACACGTGGCTTTTTTTTGTTTAAATTGTGCAAAAATGGCATACTGTATTTTGTTGCCCAACAATGGAATGTAAGCAAAAGATCGGTTTTGCGGGCTCCAACAATAACCGAATATGAAGAAACATTCGGTGTTTTGTTAAAAACGTCGTTTTGATAGTTTGCTTTGTTGTCCTAACACACTGAGACTCCATCGAATTTAATTTATTTGTTTCCATTGTTTAAGTTGTTCAACAATCGGTTTATAACATTAAAATATCTGTTCAATCGGTAACACGTGGCTTTTCTTTGTTTACTTTGTGCAACAATGGAATACGGTATATCGTTGGCCAACAATGGAATATAAGCAAAGGATCGGTTTTGCGGGCTCCAACAATAACCGAATATGAAGAAACATTCGGTGTTTTGTTAAAAACGTCGGTTTGTTAGTTTGCTTTGTTGTCCTAAAACACTGCGACTCCATGGAATTTAATTTATTTGTTTCCATTGTTTAAGTTGTTCAACAATCGGTTTATAACGTTAAAATATCGGTTCAATCAGTAACACGTGGCTTTTCCTTGTTTACTTTGTGTAACAATGGAATACGGTATTTCGTTTCCCAACAATGGAATATAAGCAAAGGATCGGTTTTGCGGGCTCCAACAATAACCGAATATGAAGAAACATTCGGTGTTTTATAAAAACATCGGTGTGTTAGTGTGCTTTGTTGTCTTAACACGATTTGACTCCATGGCTTTTAATTTATTTGTTTCCATTGTTTAAGTTGTTCAACAATCGTTTTATAACGTTAAAATATCGGTTCAATCGGTAACACGTGGCTTTTTTTTGTTTACATTGTGCAACAATGAAATACTGTATTTCGTTGCCCAACAACGGAATATAAGCAAAGGATCGGTTTTGCGGGCTCCAACAATAACCGAATATGAAGAAAAATTCGGTGTTTTGTTAAAAACGTCGTTTTGATAGTTTGCTTTGTTGTCCTAACACACTGAGACTCCATGGAATTTAATTTATTTGTTTCCATTGTTTAAGTTGTTCAACAATCGGTTTATAACATTAAAATATCTGTTCAATCGGTAACACGTGGCTTTTCTTTGTTTATTTTGTGCAACAATGGAATACGGTATATCGTTGGCCAACAATGGAATATAAGCAAAGGATCGGTTTTGCGGGCTCCAACAATAACCGAATATGAAGAAACATTCGGTGTTTTGTTAAAAACGTCGGTTTGTTAGTTTGCTTTGTTGTCCTAAAACACTGCGACTCCATGGAATTTAATTTATTTGTTTCCATTGTTTAAGTTGTTCAACAATCGGTTTATAACGTTAAAATGCCGGTTCAATCGGTAACACATGGCTTTTCTTTGTTTACATTGTGCAATAATGGAATACGGTATTTCGTTGCCCAACAATGGAGTATAAGCAAAGGATCGGTTTTGCGGGCTCCAACAATAACCGAATATTAAGAAACATTCTGTGTTTTGTTAAAAAGGTCGGATTGTTAGTTTGCTTTGTTGTCCTAAAACACTGCGACTCCATGGAATTTAATTTATTTGTTTCCATTGTTTATGTTGTTCAACAATTGGTTTATAACGTTAAAATATTGGTTTAATCGGCAACACGTGGCTTTTCTTTGTTTACTTTGTGCAACAATTGAATACGGTATTTCGTTGACCAACAATGGAATATAAGCAAAGGATCGGTTTTGCGGGCTCCAACAATATCCGAATATGAAGAAACATACGGTGTTTTTTTTAAAAACGTCGGTCTGTTAGTGTGCTTTGTTGTCTTAACACGATTTAACTCCTTGGCGTTAAATTTTTTTGTTTCCATTGTTTAAGTGGTTCAAAAATCGGCTTATAACGTAAAAATATCGGTTCAATCGGTAACACATGGCTTTTCTTTGTTTACATTGTGCAACAATGGAATACGGTATTTCGTTGCCCAACAATGGAATATAAGCAAAGGATCGGATTTGCGGCCTACAACAATAACCGAATATGAAGAAGGATTCGGTGTTTTGTTAAAAACGTCGGTTTGTTAGTTTGCTTTGTTGTCCTAACACACTAAGACTCCATGGCATTTAGTTTATTTGTTTCCATCGTTTAAGTGGTTCACAAATCGGCTTATAACGTTAAAATATAGGTTCAATCGGTAACACGTGGCTTTTTTTTGTTTACATTGTGCAACAATGGAATACTGTATTTCGTTGCCCAACAATGGAATATAAGCAAAGGATCTGTTTTGCGGGCTCCAACAATAACCGAATATGAAGAAACATTCGGTGATTTGTTAAAAACGTCGGTTTGTTAGTTTGCTTTGTTGTCCTAAAACACTGCGACTTCATGGAATTTAATTTATTTGTTTCCATTGTTTAAGTTGTTCAACAATCGGTTTATAACGTTAAAATATCGGTTCAATCGGTAACACATGGCTTTTCCTTGTTTACTTTGTGTAACAATGGAATACGGTATTTCGTTTCCCAACAATGGAATATAAGCAAAGGATCGGTTTTGCGGGCTCCAACAATAACCGAATATGAAGAAACATTCGGTGTTTTTTAAAAACATCGGTGTGTTAGTGTGCTTTGTTGTCTTAACACGATTTGACTCCATGGCTTTTAATTTATTTGTTTCCATTGTTTAAGTTGTTCAACAATCGTTTTATAACGTTAAAATATCGGTTCAATCGGTAACACGTGGCTTTTTTTTGTTTACATTGTGCAACAATGAAATACTGTATTTCGTTGCCCAACAACGGAATATAAGCAAAGGATCGGTTTTGCGGGCTCCAACAATAACCGAATATGAATAAACATTCGGTGTTTTGTTAAAAACGTCGGATTGTTAGTTTGCTTTGTTGTCCTAAAACACTGCGACTCCATGGAATTTAATTTATTTGTTTCCATTGTTTAAGTTGTTCAACAATCGGTTTATAACGTTAAAATATCGGTTCAATCGGTAACACGTGGCTTTTAATTGTTTACTTTGTGTAACAATGGAATACGGTATTTCGTTTCCCAACAATGGAATATAAGCAAAGGATCGGTTTTGCGGGCTCCAACAATAACCGAATATGAAGAAACATTCGGTGTTTTGTTAAAAACGTCGGTTTGTTAGTTTGCTTTGTTGTCCTAACACACTACGACCCCATGGCATTTAGTTTAATTGTTTCCATTGTTTTAGTGGTTCAATAATCGGCTTATAACGTTAAAATATAGGTTAGATCGGTAACACGTGGCTTTTTTTTGTTTACATTGTGCAACAATGGAATACTGTATTTCGTTGCCCAACAATGGAATATAAGCAAAAGATCGGTTTTGCGGGCTCCAACAATAACCGAATATGAAGAAACATTCGGTGTTTTGTTAAAAACGTCGGTTTGTTAGTTTTCTTTGTTGTGCTAAAACACTGCGACTCCATGGAATTTAATTTATTTGTTTCCATTGTTTAAGTTGTTCAACAATCGGTTTATAACGTTAAAATGCCGGTTCAATCGGTAACACACGGCTTTTCTTTGTTTACATTGTGCAATAATGGAATACGGTATTTCGTTGCCCAACAATGGAGTATAAGCAAAGGATCGGTTTTTGCGGGCTCCAACAATAACCGAATATGAAGAAACATTCGGTGTTTTGTTAAAAACGTCGGTTTGTTAGTTTTCTTTGTTGTGCTAAAACACTGCGACTCCATGGAATTTAATTTATTTGTTTCCATTGTTTAAGTTGTTCAACAATCGGTTTCTAACGTTAAAATGCCGGTTCAATCGGTAAGACGTGGCTTTTCTTTGTTTACATTGTGCAACAATGGAATACGCTATTTCGTTGCCCAACAATCGAATATAAGCAAAGGATCGGTTTTGCGGCCTCCAACAATAACCGAATATGAAGAAAGATTCGGTGTTTTGTTAAAAACGTCGGTTTGTTAGTTTGTTTTGTTCTCCTAACACACTAAGACTCCATGGCATTTAGTTTATTTGTTTCCATTGTTTAAGTGGTTCACAAATCGGCTTATAACGTTAAAATATAGGTTCAATCGGTAACACATGGCTTTTTTTTGTTTACATTGTGCAACAATGAAATACTTTATTTCGTTGCCCAACAACGGAATATAAGCAAAGGATCGGTTTTGCGGGCTCCAACAATAACCGAATATGAATAAACATTCGGTATTTTGTTAAAAACGTCGGATTGTTAGTTTGCTTTGTTGTCCTAAAGCACTGCGACTCCATGGAATTTAATTTATTTGTTTCCATTGTTTAAGTTGTTCAACAATCGGTTTATAACGTTAAAATATCGGTTCAATCGGTAACACGTGGCTTTTCATTGTTTACTTTGTGTAACAATGGAATACGGTATTTCGTTTCCCAACAATGGAATATAAGCAAAGGATCGGTTTTGCGGGCTCCAACAATAACCGAATATGAAGAAACATTCGGTGTTTTGTTAAAAACGTCGGTTTGTTAGTTTGCTTTGTTGTCCTAACACACTACGACTCCATGGCATTTAGTTTAATTGTTTCCATTGTTTTAGTGGTTCAATAATCGGCTTATAACGTTAAAATATAGGTTAGATCGGTAACACGTGGCTTTTTTTTGTTTACATTGTGCAACAATGGAATACTGTATTTCGTTGCCCAACAATGGAATATAAGCAAAAGATCGGTTTTGCGGGCTCCAACAATAACCGAATATGAAGAAACATTCGGTGTTTTGTTAAAAACGTCGTTTTGATAGTTTGCTTTGCTGTCCTAACCCACTGAGACTCCATGGAATTTAATTTATTTGTTTCCATTGTTTAAGTTGTTAACAATCGGTTTATAACATTAAAATGCCGGTTCAATCGGTAACACACGGCTTTTCTTTGTTTACATTGTGCAATAATGGAATACGGTATTTCGTTGCCCAACAATGGAGTATAAGCAAAGGATCGGTTTTGCGGGCTCCAAGAATAACCGAATATGAAGAAACATTCGGTGTTTTGTTAAAAACGTCGGTTTGTTAGTTTTCTTTGTTGTGCTAAAACACTGCGACTCCATGGAATTTAATTTATTTGTTTCCATTGTTTAAGTTGTTCAACAATCGGTTTCTAACGTTAAAATGCCGGTTCAATCGGTAAGACGTGGCTTTTCTTTGTTTACATTGTGCAACAATGGAATACGCTATTTCGTTGCCCAACAATCGAATATAAGCAAAGGATCGGTTTTGCGGCCTCCAACAATAACCGAATATGAAGAAAGATTCGGTGTTTTGTTAAAAACGTCGGTTTGTTAGTTTGTTTCGTTCTCCTAACACACCAAGACTCCATGGCATTTAGTTTATTTGTTTCCATTGTTTAAGTGGTTCACAAATCGGCTTATAACGTTAAAATATAGGTTCAATCGGTAACACGTGGCTTTTTTTTGTTTACATTGTGCAACAATGAAATACTTTATTTCGTTGCCCAACAACGGAATATAAGCAAAGGATCGGTTTTGCGGGCTCCAACAATAACCGAATATGAATAAACATTCGGTATTTTGTTAAAAACGTCGGATTGTTAGTTTGCTTTGTTGTCCTAAAACACTGCGACTCTATGGAATTTAATTTAGTTGTTTCCATTGTTTAAGTTGTTCAACAATCGGTTTATAACGTTAAAATATCGGTTCAATCGATAACACGTGGCTTTTCATTGTTTACTTTGTGTAATAATGGAATACGGTATTTCGTTTCCCAACAATGGAATATAAGCAAAGGATCGGTTTTGCGGGCTCCAACAATAACCGAAATGAAGAAACATTCGGTGTTTTGTTAAAAACGTCGGTTTGTTAGTTTGCTTTGTTGTCCTAACACACTACTACTCCATGGCATTTAGTTTATTTGTTTCCATTGTTTTAGTGGTTCAAAAATCGGCTTATAACGTTAAAATATAGGTTAGATCGGTAACACGTGGCTTTTATTTGTTTACATTGTGCAACAATGGAATACTGTATTTCGTTGCCCAACAATGGAATATAAGCAAAAGATCGGTTTTGCGGGCTCCAACAATAACCGAATATGAAGAAACATTCGGTGTTTTGTTAAAAACGTCGTTTTGATAGTTTGCTTTGCTGTCCTAACACACTGAGACTCCATGGAATTTAATTTATTTGTTTCCATTGTTTAAGTTGTTCAACAATCGGTTTATAACATTAAAATATCTGTTCAATCGGTAACACGTGGCTTTTCTTTGTTTACTTTGTGCAACAATGGAATACGGTATATCGTTGGCCAACAATGGAATATAAGCAAAGGATCGGTTTTGCGGGCTCCAACAATAACCGAATATGAAGAAACATTCGGTGTTTTGTTAAAAACGTCGGTTTGTTAGTTTGCTTTGTTGTCCTAAAACACTGCGACTCCATGGAATTTAATTTATTTGTTTCCATTGTTTAAGTTGTTCAACAATCGGTTTATAACGTTAAAATGCCGGTTCAATCGGTAACACACGGCTTTTCTTTGTTTACATTGTGCAATAATGGAATACGGTATTTCGTTGCCCAACAATGGAGTATAAGCAAAGGATCGGTTTTGCGGGCTCCAACAATAACCGAATATGAAGAAACATTCGGTGTTTTGTTAAAAACGTCGGTTTGTTAGTTTTCTTTGTTGTGCTAAAACACTGCGACTCCATGGAATTTAATTTATTTGTTTCCATTGTTTAAGTTGTTCAACAATCGGTTTCTAACGTTAAAATGCCGGTTCAATCGGTAAGACGTGGCTTTTCTTTGTTTACATTGTGCAACAATGGAATACGCTATTTCGTTGCCCAACAATCGAATATAAATAAAGGATCGGTTTTGCGGCCTCCAACAATAACCGAATATGAAGAAAGATTCGGTGTTTTGTTTAAAACGTCGGTTTGTTAGTTTGTTTTGTTCTCCTAACACACTAAGACTCCATGGTATTTAGTTTATTTGTTTCCATTGTTTAAGTGGTTCACAAATCGGCTTATAACGTTAAAATATAGGTTCAATCGGTAACACGTGGCTTTTTTTTGTTTACATTGTGCAACAATGAAATACTTTATTTCGTTGCCCAACAACGGAATATAAGCAAAGGATCGGTTTTGCGGGCTCCAACAATAACCGAATATGAATAAACATTCGGTATTTTGTTAAAAACGTCGGATTGTTAGTTTGCTTTGTTGTCCTAAAACACTGCGACTCCATGGAATTTAATTTATTTGTTTCCATTGTTTAAGTTGTTCAACAATCGGTTTATAACGTTAAAATATCGGTTCAATCGGTAACACGTGGCTTTTCATTGTTTACTTTGTGTAACAATGGAATACGGTATTTCGTTTCCCAACAATGGAATATAAGCAAAGGATCGGTTTTGCGGGCTCCAACAATAACCGAATATGAAGAAACATTCGGTGTTTTGTTAAAAACGTCGGTTTGTTAGTTTGCTTTGTTGTCCTAACACACTGCGACTCCATGGAATTTAATTTATTTGTTTCCATTGTTTAAGTTGTTCAACAATCGGTTTCTAACGTTAAAATGCCGGTTCAATCAGTAAGACGTGGCTTTTCTTTGTTTACATTGTGCAACAATGGAATACGCTATTTCGTTGCCCAACAATGGAGTATAAGCAAAGGATCGGTTTTGCGGGCTCCAACAATAACCGAATATGAAGAAACATTCGGTGTTTTGTTAAAAACGTCGGTTTGTTAGTTTTCTTTGTTGTGCTAAAACACTGCGACTCCATGGAATTTAATTTATTTGTTTCCATTGTTTAAGTTGTTCAACAATCGGTTTCTAACGTTAAAATGCCGGTTCAATCGGTAAGACGTGGCTTTTCTTTGTTTACATTGTGCAACAATGGAATACGCTATTTCGTTGCCCAACAATCGAATATAAGCAAAGGATCGGTTTTGCGGCCTCCAACAATAACCGAATATGAAGAAAGATTCGGTGTTTTGTTAAAAACGTCGGTTTGTTAGTTTGTTTTGTTCTCCTAACACACTAAGACTCCATGGCATTTAGTTTATTTGTTTCCATTGTTTAAGTGGTTCACAAATCGGCTTATAACGTTAAAATATAGGTTCAATCGGTAACACGTGGCTTTTTTTTGTTTACATTGTGCAACAATGAAATACTTTATTTCGTTGCCCAACAACGGAATATAAGCAAAGGATCGGTTTTGCGGGCTCCAACAATAACCGAATATGAATAAACATTCGGTATTTTGTTAAAAACGTCGGATTGTTAGTTTGCTTTGTTGTCCTAAAACACTGCGACTCCATGGAATTTAATTTATTTGTTTCCATTGTTTAAGTTGTTCAACAATCGGTTTATAACGTTAAAATATCGGTTCAATCGGTAACACGTGGCTTTTCTTTGTTTACTTTGTGCAACAATGGAATACGGTATATCGTTGGCCAACAATGGAATATAAGAAAAGGATCGGTTTTGCGGGCTCCAACAATAACCGAATATGAAGAAACATTCGGTGTTTTGTTAAAAACGTCGGTTTGTTAGTTTGCTTTGTTGTCCTAAAACACTGCGACTCCATGGAATTTAATTTATTTGTTTCCATTGTTTAAGTTGTTCAACAATCGGTTTATAACGTTAAAATGCCGGTTCAATCGGTAACACACGGCTTTTCTTTGTTTACATTGTGCAATAATGGAATACGGTATTTCGTTGCCCAACAATGGAGTATAAGCAAAGGATCGGTTTTGCGGGCTCCAACAATAACCGAATATGAAGAAACATTCGGTGTTTTGTTAAAAACGTCGGTTTGTTAGTTTTCTTTGTTGTGCTAAAACACTGCGACTCCATGGAATTTAATTTATTTGTTTCCATTGTTTAAGTTGTTCAACAATCGGTTTCTAACGTTAAAATGCCGGTTCAATCGGTAAGACGTGGCTTTTCTTTGTTTACATTGTGCAACCATGGAATACGCTATTTCGTTGCCCAACAATCGAATATAAGCAAAGGATCGGTTTTGCGGCCTCCAACAATAACCGAATATGAAGAAAGATTCGGTGTTTTGTTAAAAACGTCGGTTTGTTAGTTTGTTTTGTTCTCCTAACACACTAAGACTCCATGGCATTTAGTTTATTTGTTTCCATTGTTTAAGTGGTTCACAAATCGGCTTATAACGTTAAAATATAGGTTCAATCGGTAACACGTGGCTTTTTTTTGTTTACATTGTGCAACAATGAAATACTTTATTTCGTTGCCCAACAACGGAATATAAGCAAAGGATCGGTTTTGCGGGCTCCAACAATAACCGAATATGAATAAACATTCGGTATTTTGTTAAAGACGTCGGATTGTTAGTTTGCTTTGTTGTCCTAAAACACTGCGACTCCATGGAATTTAATTTATTTGTTTCCATTGTTTAAGTTGTTCAACAATCGGTTTATAACGTTAAAATATCGGTTCAATCGGTAACACGTGGCTTTTCATTGTTTACTTTGTGTAATAATGGAATACGGTATTTCGTTTCCCAACAATGGAATATAAGCAAAGGATCGGTTTTGCGGGCTCCAACAATAACCGAAATGAAGAAACATTCGGTGTTTTGTTAAAAACGTCGGTTTGTTAGTTTGCTTTGTTGTCCTAACACACTACTACTCCATGGCATTTAGTTTATTTGTTTCCATTGTTTTAGTGGTTCAAAAATCGGCTTATAACGTTAAAATATAGGTTAGATCGGTAACACGTGGCTTTTTTTTGTTTACATTGTGCAACAATGGAATACTGTATTTCGTTGCCCAACAATGGAATATAAGCAAAAGATCGGTTTTGCGGGCTCCAACAATAACCGAATATGAAGAAACATTCGGTGTTTTGTTAAAAACGTCGTTTTGATAGTTTGCTTTGCTGTCCTAACACACTGAGACTCCATGGAATTTA
This sequence comes from Maratus speciosus, assembly GCA_963932465.1. Classification (NCBI taxonomy): domain Eukaryota; kingdom Metazoa; phylum Arthropoda; class Arachnida; order Araneae; family Salticidae; genus Maratus; species Maratus speciosus. Next base: position 747,502 of record CAWVRF010001084.1, read on the forward strand.
ATTTATTTGTTTCCATTGTTTAAGTTGTTCAACAATCGGTTTATAACATTAAAATATCTGTTCAATCGGTAACACGTGGCTTTTCTTTGTTTACTTTGTGCAACAATGGAATACGGTATATCGTTGGCCAACAATGGAATACAAGCAAAGGATCGGTTTTGCGGGCTCCAACAATAACCGAATATGAAGAAACATTCGGTGTTTTGTTAAAAACGTCGGTTTGTTAGTTTGCTTTGTTGTCCTAAAACACTGCGACTCCATGGAATTTAATTTATTTGTTTCCATTGTTTAAGTTGTTCAACAATCGGTTTATAACGTTAAAATGCCGGTTCAATCGGTAACACACGGCTTTTCTTTGTTTACATTGTGCAATAATGGAATACGGTATTTCGTTGCCCAACAATGGAGTATAAGCAAAGGATCGGTTTTGCGGGCTCCAACAATAACCGAATATGAAGAAACATTCGGTGTTTTGTTAAAAACGTCGGTTTGTTAGTTTTCTTTGTTGTGCTAAAACACTGCGACTCCATGGAATTTAATTTATTTGTTTCCATTGTTTAAGTTGTTCAACAATCGGTTTCTAACGTTAAAATGCCGGTTCAATCGGTAAGACGTGGCTTTTCTTTGTTTACATTGTGCAACAATGGAATACGCTATTTCGTTGCCCAACAATCGAATATAAATAAAGGATCGGTTTTGCGGCCTCCAACAATAACCGAATATGAAGAAAGATTCGGTGTTTTGTTAAAAACGTCGGTTTGTTAGTTTGTTTTGTTCTCCTAACACACTAAGACTCCATGGCATTTAGTTTATTTGTTTCCATTGTTTAAGTGGTTCACAAATCGGCTTATAACGTTAAAATATAGGTTCAATCGGTAACACGTGGCTTTTTTTTGTTTACATTGTGCAACAATGAAATACTTTATTTCGTTGTCCAACAACGGAATATAAGCAAAGGATCGGTTTTGCGGGCTCCAACAATAACCGAATATGAATAAACATTCGGTATTTTGTTAAAAACGTCGGATTGTTAGTTTGCTTTGTTGTCCTAACACACTACTACTCCATGGCATTTAGTTTATTTGTTTCCATTGTTTTAGTGGTTCAAAAATCGGCTTATAACGTTAAAATATAGGTTAGATCGGTAACACGTGGCTTTTTTTTGTTTACATTGTGCAACAATGGAATACTGTATTTCGTTGCCCAACAATGGAATATAAGCAAAAGATCGGTTTTGCGGGCTCCAACAATAACCGAATATGAAGAAACATTCGGTGTTTTGTTAAAAACGTCATTTTGATAGTTTGCTTTGTTGTCCTAACACACTGAGACTCCATGGAATTTAATTTATTTGTTTCCATTGTTTAAGTTGTTCAACAATCGGTTTATAACATTAAAATATCTGTTCAATCGGTAACACGTGGCTTTTCTTTGTTTACTTTGTGCAACAATGGAATACGGTATATCGTTGGCCAACAATGGAATATAAGCAAAGGATCGGTTTTGCGGGCTCCAACAATAACCGAATATGAAGAAACATTCGGTGTTTTGTTAAAAACGCCGGTTTGTTAGTTTGCTTTGTTGTCCTAAAACACTGCGACTCCATGGAATTTAATTTATTTGTTTCCATTGTTTAAGTTGTTCAACAATCGGTTTATAACGTTAAAATGCCGGTTCAATCGGTAACACACGGCTTTTCTTTGTTTACATTGTGCAATAATGGAATACGGTATTTCGTTGCCCAACAATGGAGTATAAGCAAAGGATCGGTTTTGCGGGCTCCAACAATAACCGAATATTAAGAAACATTCGGTGTTTTGTTAAAAAGGTCGGATTGTTAGTTTGCTTTGTTGTCCTAAAACACTGCGACTCCATGGAATTTAATTTATTTGTTTCCATTGTTTATGTTGTTCAACAATTGGTTTATAACGTTAAAATATTGGTTTAATCGGCAACACGTGTCTTTTCTTTGTTTACTTTGTGCAACAATTGAATACGGTATTTCGTTGACCAACAATGGAATATAAGCAAAGGATCGGTTTTGCGGGCTGCAACAATATCCGAATATGAAGAAACATACGGTGTTTTTTTTTAAAAACGTCGGTCTGTTAGTGTGCTTTGTTGTCTTAACACGATTTAACTCCTTGGCGTTTAATTTTTTTGTTTCCATTGTTTAAGTGGTTCAAAAATCGGCTTATAACGTAAAAATATCGGTTCAATCGGTAACACATGGCTTTTATTTGTTTACATTGTGCAACAATGGAATACGGTATTTCGTTTCCCAACAATGGAATATAAGCAAAGGATCGGTTTTGCGGCCTCCAACAATAACCGAATATGAAGAAGGATTCGGTGTTTTGTTAAAAACGTCGGTTTGTTAGTTTGCTTTGTTGTCCTAACACACTAAGACTCCATGGCATTTAGTTTATTTGTTTCCATCGTTTAAGTGGTTCACAAATCGGCTTATAACGTTAAAATATAGGTTCAATCGGTAACACGTGGCTTTTTTTTGTCTACATTGTGCAACAATGGAATACTGTATTTCGTTGCCCAACAATGGAATATAAGCAAAGGATCTGTTTTGCGGGCTCCAACATTAACCGAATATGAAGAAACATTCGGTGATTTGTTAAAAACGTCGTTTTGATAGTTTGCTTTGTTGTCCTAACACACTGAGACTCCATGGAATTTAATTTTTTTGTTTCCATTGTTTAAGTTGTTCAACAATCGGTTTATAACATAAAAATATCTGTTCAATCGGTAACACGTGGCTTTTCTTTGTTTACTTTGTGCAACAATGGAATACGGTATATCGTTGCCCAACAATGGAATATAAGCAAAGGATCGTTTTTGCGGACTCCAACAATAACCGAATATGAAGAAACATTCGGTGTTTTGTTAAAAACGTCGGTTTGTTAGTTTGCTTTGTTGTCCTAAAACACTGCTACTTCATGGAATTTAATTTATTTGTTTCCATTGTTTAAGTTGTTCAACAATCGGTTTATAACGTTAAAATATCGGTTCAATCGGTAACACGTGGCTTTTCATTGTTTAATTTGTGTAACAATGGAATACGGTATTTCGTTTCCCAACAATGGAATATAAGCAAAGGATCGGTTTTGCGGGCTCCAACAATAACCGAATATGAAGAAACATTCGGTGTTTTGTTAAAAACGTCGGTTTGTTAGTTTGCTTTGTTGTCCTAACACACTACTACTCCATGGCATTTAGTTTATTTGTTTCCATTGTTTTAGTGGTTCAAAAATCGGCTTATAACGTTAAAATATAGGTTAGATCGGTAACACGTGGCTTTTTTTTGTTTACATTGTGCAACAATGGAATACTGTATTTCGTTGCCCAACAATGGAATATAAGCAAAAGATCGGTTTTGCGGGCTCCAACAATAACCGAATATGAAGAAACATTCGGTGTTTTGTTAAAAACGTCGTTTTGATAGTTTGCTTTGTTGTCCTAACACACTGAGACTCCATGGAATTTAATTTATTTGTTTCCATTGTTTAAGTTGTTCAACAATCGGTTTATAACATTAAAATATCTGTTCAATCGGTAACACGTGGCTTTTCTTTGTTTACTTTGTGCAACAATGGAATACGGTATATCGTTGGCCAACAATGGAATATAAGCAAAGGATCGGTTTTGCGGGCTCCAACAATAACCGAATATTAAGAAACATTCGGTGTTTTGTTAAAAACTTCGGATTGTTAGTTTGCTTTGTTGTCCTAAAACACTGCGACTCCATGGAATTTAATTTATTTGTTTCCATTGTTTAAGTTGTTCAACAATCGGTTTATAACGTTAAAATGCCGGTTCAATCGGTAACACACGGCTTTTCTTTGTTTACATTGTGCAATAATGGAATACGGTATTTCGTTGCCCAACAATGGAGTATAAGCAAAGGATCGGTTTTGCGGGCTCCAACAATAACCGAATATGAAGAAACATTCGGTGTTTTGTTAAAAACGTCGGTTTGTTAGTTTTCTTTGTTGTGCTAAAACACTGCGACTCCATGGAATTTAATTTATTTGTTTCCATTGTTTAAGTTGTTCAACAATCGGTTTCTAACGTTAAAATGCCGGTTCAATCGGTAAGACGTGGCTTTTCTTTGTTTACATTGTGCAACAATGGAATACGCTATTTCGTTGCCCAACAATCGAATATAAATAAAGGATCGGTTTTGCGGCCTCCAACAATAACCGAATATGAAGAAAGATTCGGTGTTTTGTTTAAAACGTCGGTTTGTTAGTTTGTTTTGTTCTCCTAACACACTAAGACTCCATGGTATTTAGTTTATTTGTTTCCATTGTTTAAGTGGTTCACAAATCGGCTTATAACGTTAAAATATAGGTTCAATCGGTAACACGTGGCTTTTTTTTGTTTACATTGTGCAACAATGAAATACTTTATTTCGTTGCCCAACAACGGAATATAAGCAAAGGATCGGTTTTGCGGGCTCCAACAATAACCGAATATGAATAAACATTCGGTATTTTGTTAAAAACGTCGGATTGTTAGTTTGCTTTGTTGTCCTAAAACACTGCGACTCCATGGAATTTAATTTATTTGTTTCCATTGTTTAAGTTGTTCAACAATCGGTTTATAACGTTAAAATATCGGTTCAATCGGTAACACGTGGCTTTTCATTGTTTACTTTGTGTAACAATGGAATACGGTATTTCGTTTCCCAACAATGGAATATAAGCAAAGGATCGGTTTTGCGGGCTCCAACAATAACCGAATATGAAGAAACATTCGGTGTTTTGTTAAAAACGTCGGTTTGTTAGTTTGCTTTGTTGTCCTAACACACTGCGACTCCATGGAATTTAATTTATTTGTTTCCATTGTTTAAGTTGTTCAACAATCGGTTTCTAACGTTAAAATGCCGGTTCAATCAGTAAGACGTGGCTTTTCTTTGTTTACATTGTGCAACAATGGAATACGCTATTTCGTTGCCCAACAATGGAGTATAAGCAAAGGATCGGTTTTGCGGGCTCCAACAATAACCGAATATGAAGAAACATTCGGTGTTTTGTTAAAAACGTCGGTTTGTTAGTTTTCTTTGTTGTGCTAAAACACTGCGACTCCATGGAATTTAATTTATTTGTTTCCATTGTTTAAGTTGTTCAACAATCGGTTTCTAACGTTAAAATGCCGGTTCAATCGGTAAGACGTGGCTTTTCTTTGTTTACATTGTGCAACAATGGAATACGCTATTTCGTTGCCCAACAATCGAATATAAGCAAAGGATCGGTTTTGCGGCCTCCAACAATAACCGAATATGAAGAAAGATTCGGTGTTTTGTTAAAAACGTCGGTTTGTTAGTTTGTTTTGTTCTCCTAACACACTAAGACTCCATGGCATTTAGTTTATTTGTTTCCATTGTTTAAGTGGTTCACAAATCGGCTTATAACGTTAAAATATAGGTTCAATCGGTAACACGTGGCTTTTTTTTGTTTACATTGTGCAACAATGAAATACTTTATTTCGTTGCCCAACAACGGAATATAAGCAAAGGATCGGTTTTGCGGGCTCCAACAATAACCGAATATGAATAAACATTCGGTATTTTGTTAAAAACTTCGGATTGTTAGTTTGCTTTGTTGTCCTAAAACACTGCGACTCCATGGAATTTAATTTATTTGTTTCCATTGTTTAAGTTGTTCAACAATCGGTTTATAACGTTAAAATATCGGTTCAATCGGTAACACGTGGCTTTTCTTTGTTTACTTTGTGCAACAATGGAATACGGTATATCGTTGGCCAACAATGGAATATAAGAAAAGGATCGGTTTTGCGGGCTCCAACAATAACCGAATATGAAGAAACATTCGGTGTTTTGTTAAAAACGTCGGTTTGTTAGTTTGCTTTGTTGTCCTAAAACACTGCGACTCCATGGAATTTAATTTATTTGTTTCCATTGTTTAAGTTGTTCAACAATCGGTTTATAACGTTAAAATGCCGGTTCAATCGGTAACACACGGCTTTTCTTTGTTTACATTGTGCAATAATGGAATACGGTATTTCGTTGCCCAACAATGGAGTATAAGCAAAGGATCGGTTTTGCGGGCTCCAACAATAACCGAATATGAAGAAACATTCGGTGTTTTGTTAAAAACGTCGGTTTGTTAGTTTTCTTTGTTGTGCTAAAACACTGCGACTCCATGGAATTTAATTTATTTGTTTCCATTGTTTAAGTTGTTCAACAATCGGTTTCTAACGTTAAAATGCCGGTTCAATCGGTAAGACGTGGCTTTTCTTTGTTTACATTGTGCAACAATGGAATACGCTATTTCGTTGCCCAACAATCGAATATAAGCAAAGGATCGGTTTTGCGGCCTCCAACAATAACCGAATATGAAGAAAGATTCGGTGTTTTGTTAAAAACGTCGGTTTGTTAGTTTGTTTTGTTCTCCTAACACACTAAGACTCCATGGCATTTAGTTTATTTGTTTCCATTGTTTAAGTGGTTCACAAATCGGCTTATAACGTTAAAATATAGGTTCAATCGGTAACACGTGGCTTTTTTTTGTTTACATTGTGCAACAATGAAATACTTTATTTCGTTGCCCAACAACGGAATATAAGCAAAGGATCGGTTTTGCGGGCTATAACAATAACCGAATATGAATAAACATTCGGTATTTTGTTAAAAACGTCGGATTGTTAGTTTGCTTTGTTGTCCTAAAACACTGCGACTCCATGGAATTTAATTTATTTGTTTCCATTGTTTAAGTTGTTCAACAATCGGTTTATAACGTTAAAATGCCGGTTCAATCGGTAACACACGGCTTTTCTTTGTTTACATTGTGCTATAATGGAATACGGTATTTCGTTGCCCAACAATGGAGTATAAGCAAAGGATCGGTTTTGCGGGCTCCAACAATAACCGAATATTAAGAAACATTCGGTGTTTTGTTAAAAAGGTCGGATTGTTAGTTTGCTTTGTTGTCCTAAAACACTGCGACTCCATGGAATTTAATTTATTTGTTTCCATTGTTTATGTTGTTCAACAATTGGTTTATAACGTTAAAATATTGGTTTAATCGGCAACACGTGGCTTTTCTTTGTTTACTTTGTGCAACAATTGAATACGGTATTTCGTTGACCAACAATGGAATATAAGCAAAGGATCGGTTTTGCGGGCTCCAACAATATCCGAATATGAAGAAACATACGGTGTTTTTTTTTAAAAACGTCGGTCTGTTAGTGTGCTTTGTTGTCTTAACACGATTTAACTCCTTGGCGTTTAATTTTTTTGTTTCCATTGTTTAAGTGGTTCAAAAATCGGCTTATAACGTAAAAATATCGGTTCAATCGGTAACACATGGCTTTTATTTGTTTACATTGTGCAACAATGGAATACGGTATTTCGTTGCCCAACAATGGAATATAAGCAAAGGATCGGTTTTGCGGCCTCCAACAATAACCGAATATGAAGAAGGATTCGGTGTTTTGTTAAAAACGTCGGTTTGTTAGTTTGCTTTGTTGTCCTAACACACTAAGACTTCATGGCATTTAGTTTATTTGTTTCCATCGTTTAAGTGGTTCACAAATCGGCTTATAACGTTAAAATATAGGTTCAATCGGTAACACGTGGCTTTTTTTTGTCTACATTGTGCAACAATGGAATACTGTATTTCGTTGCCCAACAATGGAATATAAGCAAAGGATCTGTTTTGCGGGCTCCAACATTAACCGAATATGAAGAAACATTCGGTGATTTGTTAAAAACGTCGTTTTGATAGTTTGCTTTGTTGTCCTAACACACTGAGACTCCATGGAATTTAATTTTTTTGTTTCCATTGTTTAAGTTGTTCAACAATCGGTTTATAACATAAAAATATCTGTTCAATCGGTAACACGTGGCTTTTCTTTGTTTACTTTGTGCAACAATGGAATACGGTATATCGTTGCCCAACAATGGAATATAAGCAAAGGATCGTTTTTGCGGACTCCAACAATAACCGAATATGAAGAAACATTCGGTGTTTTGTTAAAAACGTCGGTTTGTTAGTTTGCTTTGTTGTCCTAAAACACTGCTACTTCATGGAATTTAATTTATTTGTTTCCATTGTTTAAGTTGTTCAACAATCGGTTTATAACGTTAAAATATCGGTTCAATCGGTAACACGTGGCTTTTCATTGTTTAATTTGTGTAACAATGGAATACGGTATTTCGTTTCCCAACAATGGAATATAAGCAAAGGATCGGTTTTGCGGGCTCCAACAATAACCGAATATGAAGAAACATTCGGTGTTTTGTTAAAAACGTCGGTTTGTTAGTTTGCTTTGTTGTCCTAACACACTACTACTCCATGGCATTTAGTTTATTTGTTTCCATTGTTTTAGTGGTTGAAAAATCGGCTTATAACGTTAAAATATAGGTTAGATCGGTAACACGTGGCTTTTTTTTGTTTACATTGTGCAACAATGGAATACTGTATTTCGTTGCCCAACAATGGAATATAAGCAAAAGATCGGTTTTGCGGGCTCCAACAATAACCGAATATGAAGAAACATTCGGTGTTTTGTTAAAAACGTCGTTTTGATAGTTTGCTTTGTTGTCCTAACACACTGAGACTCCATGGAATTTAATTTATTTGTTTCCATTGTTTAAGTTGTTCAACAATCGGTTTATAACATTAAAATATCTGTTCAATCGGTAACACGTGGCTTTTCTTTGTTTACTTTGTGCAACAATGGAATACGGTATATCGTTGGCCAACAATGGAATATAAGCAAAGGATCGGTTTTGCGGGCTCCAACAATAACCGAATATGAAGAAACATTCGGTGTTTTGTTAAAAACGTCGGTTTGTTAGTTTGCTTTGTTGTCCTAAAACACTGCGACTCCATGGAATTTAATTTATTTGTTTCCATTGTTTAAGTTGTTCAACAATCGGTTTATAACGTTAAAATGCCGGTTCAATCGGTAACACACGGCTTTTCTTTGTTTACATTGTGCAATAATGGAATACGGTATTTCGTTGCCCAACAATGGAGTATAAGCAAAGGATCGGTTTTGCGGGCTCCAACAATAACCGAATATTAAGAAACATTCGGTGTTTTGTTAAAAACTTCGGATTGTTAGTTTGCTTTGTTGTCCTAAAACACTGCGACTCCATGGAATTTAATTTATTTGTTTCCATTGTTTATGTTGTTCAACAATCGGTTTATAACGTTAAAATATTGGTTTAATCGGCAACACGTGGCTTTTCTTTGTTTACTTTGTGCAACAATTGAATACGGTATTTCGTTGACCAACAATGGAATATAAGCAAAGGATCGGTTTTGCGGGCTCCAACAATAACCGAATATGAAGAAACATTCGGTGTTTTGTTAAAAACGTCGGTTTGTTAGTTTGCTTTGTTGTCCTAACACACTACTACTTCATGGCATTTAGTTTATTTGTTTCCATTGTTTTAGTGGTTCAAAAATCGGCTTATAACGTTAAAATATAGGTTAGATCGGTAACACGTGGCTTTTTTTTGTTTACATTGTGCAACAATGAAATACTTTATTTCGTTGCCCAACAACGGAATATAAGCAAAGGATCGGTTTTGCGGGCTCCAACAATAACCGAATATGAATAAACATTCGGTATTTTGTTAAAAACGTCGGATTGTTAGTTTGCTTTGTTGTCCTAAAACACTGAGACTCCATGGAATTTAATTTATTTGTTTCCATTGTTTAAGTTGTTCAACAATCGGTTTATAACGTTAAAATATCGGTTCAATCGGTAACACGTGGCTTTTCGTTGTTTACTTTGTGTAACAATGGAATACGTTATTTCGTTTCCCAACAATGGAATATAAGCAAAGGATCGGTTTTGCGGGCTCCAACAATAACCGAATATGAAGAAACATTCGGTGTTTTGTTAAAAACGTCGGTTTGTTAGTTTGCTTTGTTGTCCTAACACACTACTACTCCATGGCATTTAGTTTATTTGTTTCCATTGTTTTAGTGGTTCAAAAATCGGCTTATAACGTTAAAATATAGGTTAGATCGGTAACACGTGGCTTTTTTTTGTTTACATTGTGCAACAATGGAATACTGTATTTCGTTGCCCAACAATGGAATATAAGCAAAAGATCGGTTTTGCGGGCTCCAACAATAACCGAATATGAAGAAACATTCGGTGTTTTGTTAAAAACGTCGTTTTGATAGTTTGCTTTGTTGTCCTAACACACTGAGACTCCATGGAATTTAATTTATTTGTTTCCATTGTTTAAGTTGTTCAACAATCGGTTTATAACATTAAAATATCTGTTCAATCGGTAACACGTGGCTTTTCTTTGTTTACTTTGTGCAACAATGGAATACGGTATATCGTTGGCCAACAATGGAATATAAGCAAAGGATCGGTTTTGCGGGCTCCAACAATAACCGAATATGAAGAAACATTCGGTGTTTTGTTAAAAACGTCGGTTTGTTAGTTTGCTTTGTTGTCCTAAAACACTGCGACTCCATGGAATTTAATTTATTTGTTTCCATTGTTTAAGTTGTTCAACAATCGGTTTATAACGTTAAAATGCCGGTTCAATCGGTAACACACGGCTTTTCTTTGTTTACATTGTGCAATAATGGAATACGGTATTTCGTTGCCCAACAATGGAGTATAAGCAAAGGATCGATTTTGCGGGCTCCAACAATAACCGAATATTAAGAAACATTCGGTGTTTTGTTAAAAAGGTCGGATTGTTAGTTTGCTTTGTTGTCCTAAAACACTGCGACTCCATGGAATTTAATTTATTTGTTTCCATTGTTTATGTTGTTCAACAATTGGTTTATAACGTTAAAATATTGGTTTAATCGGCAACACGTGGCTTTTCTTTGTTTACTTTGTGCAACAATTGAATACGGTATTTCGTTGACCAACAATGGAATATAAGCAAAGGATCGGTTTTGCGGGCTCCAACAATATCCGAATATGAAGAAACATACGGTGTTTTTTTTAAAAACGTCGGTCTGTTAGTGTGCTTTGTTGTCATAACACGATTTAACTCCTTGGCGTTTAATTTTTTTGTTTCCATTGTTTAAGTGGTTCAAAAATCGGCTTATAACGTAAAAATATCGGTTCAATCGGTAACACATGGCTTTTCTTTGTTTACATTGTGCAACAATGGAATACGGTATTTCGTTGCCCAACAATGGAATATAAGCAAAGGATCGGTTTTGCGGCCTCCAACAATAACCGAATATGAAGAAGGATTCGGTGTTTTGTTAAAAACGTCGGTTTGTTAGTTTGCTTTGTTGTCCTAACACACTAAGACTCCATGGCATTTAGTTTATTTGTTTCCATCGTTTAAGTGGTTCACAAATCGGCTTATAACGTTAAAAAATAGGTTCAATCGGTAACACGTGGCTTTTTTTTGTTTACATTGTGCAACAATGGAATACTGTATTTCGTTGCCCAACAATGGAATATAAGCAAAGGATCTGTTTTGCGGGCTCCAACATTAACCGAATATGAAGAAACATTCGGTGATTTGTTAAAAACGTCGTTTTGATAGTTTGCTTTGTTGTCCTAACACACTGAGACTCCATGGAATTTAATTTTTTTGTTTCCATTGTTTAAGTTGTTCAACAATCGGTTTATAACATAAAAATATCTGTTCAATCGGTAACACGTGGCTTTTCTTTGTTTACTTTGTGCAACAGTGGAATACGGTATATCGTTGCCCAACAATGGAATATAAGCAAAGGATCGTTTTTGCGGACTCCAACAATAACCGAATATGAAGAAACATTCGGTGTTTTGTTAAAAACGTCGGTTTGTTAGTTTGCTTTGTTGTCCTAAAACACTGCGACTTCATGGAATTTAATTTATTTGTTTCCATTGTTTAAGTTGTTCAAAAATCGGTTTATAACGTTAAAATATCGGTTCAATCGGTAACACGTGGCTTTTCCTTGTTTACTTTGTGTAACAATGGAATACGGTATTTCGTTTCCCAACAATGGAATGTAAGCAAAGGATCGTTTTTGCGGACTCCATTAATAACCGAATATGAAGAAACATTCGGTGTTTTGTTAAAAACGTCGGTTTGTTAGTTTGCTTTGTTGTCCTAAAACACTGCGACTTCATGGAATTTAATTTATTTGTTTCCATTGTTTAAGTTGTTCAACAATCGGTTTATAACGTTAAAATATCGGTTCAATCGGTAACACGTGGCTTTTCCTTGTTTACTTTGTGTAACAATGGAATACGGTATTTCGTTTCCCAACAATGGAATATAAGCAAAGGATCGGTTTTGCGGGCTCCAACAATAACCGAATATGAAGAAACATTCGGTGTTTTTTAAAAACATCGGTGTGTTAGTGTGCTTTGTTGTCTTAACACGATTTGACTCCATGGCTTTTAATTTATTTGTTTCCATTGTTTAAGTTGTTCAACAATCGTTTTATGACGTTAAAATATCGGTTCAATCGGTAACACGTGGCTTTTTTGTGTTTACATTGTGCAACAATGAAATACTGTATTTCGTTGCCCAACAACGGAATATAAGCAAAGGATCGGTTTTGCGGGCTCCAACAATAACCGAATATGAATAAACATTCGGTGTTTTGTTAAATACGTCGGATTGTTAGTTTGCTTTGTTGTCCTAAAACACTGCGACTCCATGGAGTTTAATTTATTTGTTTCCATTGTTTAAGTTGTTCAACACTCGGTTTATAACGTTAAAATATCGGTTCAATCGGTAACACGTGGCTTTTAATTGTTTACTTTGTGTAACAATGGAATACGGTATTTCGTTTCCCAACAATGGAATATAAGCAAAGGATCGGTTTTGCGGGCTCCAACAATAACCGAATATGAAGAAACATTCGGTGTTTTGTTAAAAACGTCGGTTTGTTAGTTTTCTTTGTTGTGCTAAAACACTGCGACTCCATGGAATTTAATTTATTTGTTTCCATTGTTTAAGTTGTTCAACAATCGGTTTATAACGTTAAAATGCCGGTTCAATCGGTAAGACGTGGCTTTTCATTGTTTACATTGTGCAACAATGGAATACGCTATTTCGTTGCCCAACAATCGAATATAAGCAAAGGATCGGTTTTGCGGCCTCCAACAATAACCGAATATGAAGAAAGATTCGGTGTTTTGTTAAAAACGTCGGTTTGTTAGTTTGTTTTGTTCTCCTAACACACTAAGACTCCATGGCATTTAGTTTATTTGTTTCCATTGTTTAAGTGGTTCACAAATCGGCTTATAACGTTAAAATATAGGTTCAATCGGTAACACGTGGCTTTTTTTTGTTTACATTGTGCAACAATGAAATACTTTATTTCGTTGCCCAACAACGGAATATAAGCAAAGGATCGGTTTTGCGGGCTCCAACAATAACCGAATATGAATAAACATTCGGTGTTTTGTTAAAAACGTCGGATTGTTAGTTTGCTTTGTTGTCCTAAAACACTGCGACTCCATGGAATTTATTTTATTTGTTTCCATTGTTTAAGTTGTTCAACAATCGGTTTATAACGTTAAAATATCGGTTCAATCAGTAACACGTGGCTTTTCTTTGTTTACTTTGTGCAACAATTGAATACGGTATTTCGTTGACCAACAATGGAATATAAGCAAAGGATCGGTTTTGCGGGCTCCAACAATAACCGAATATGAAGAAACATTCGGTGTTTTATAAAAACATCGGTGTGTTAGTGTGCTTTGTTGTCTTAACACGATTTGACTCCATGGCTTTTAATTTATTTGTTTCCATTGTTTAAGTTGTTCAACAATCGTTTTATAACATTAAAATATCTGTTCAATCGGTAACACGTGGCTTTTCTTTGTTTATTTTGTGCAACAATGGAATACGGTATATCGTTGGCCAACAATGGAATATAAGCAAAGGATCGGTTTTGCGGGCTCCAACAATAACCGAATATGAAGAAACATTCGGTGTTTTGTTAAAAACGTCGGTTTGTTAGTTTGCTTTGTTGTCCTAAAACACTGCGACTCCATGGAATTTAATTTATTTGTTTCCATTGTTTAAGTTGTTCAACAATCGGTTTATAACGTTAAAATGCCGGTTCAATCGGTAACACATGGCTTTTCTTTGTTTACATTGTGCAATAATGGAATACGGTATTTCGTTGCCCAACAATGGAGTATAAGCAAAGGATCGGTTTTGCGGGCTCCAACAATAACCGAATATTAAGAAACATTCTGTGTTTTCTTAAAAAGGTCGGATTGTTAGTTTGCTTTGTTGTCCTAAAACACTGCGACTCCATGGAATTTAATTTATTTGTTTCCATTGTTTATGTTGTTCAACAATTGGTTTATAACGTTAAAATATTGGTTTAATCGGCAACACGTGGCTTTTCTTTGTTTACTTTGTGCAACAATTGAATACGGTATTTCGTTGACCAACAATGGAATATAAGCAAAGGATCGGTTTTGCGGGCTCCAACAATATCCGAATATGAAGAAACATACGGTGTTTTTTTTAAAAACGTCGGTCTGTTAGTGTGCTTTGTTGTCTTAACACGATTTGACTCCATGGCTTTTAATTTATTTGTTTCCATTGTTTAAGTTGTTCAACAATCGTTTTATGACGTTAAAATATCGGTTCAATCGGTAACACGTGGCTTTTTTGTGTTTACATTGTGCAACAATGAAATACTGTATTTCGTTGCCCAACAACGGAATATAAGCAAAGGATCGGTTTTGCGGGCTCCAACAATAACCGAATATGAATAAACATTCGGTGTTTTGTTAAAAACGTCGGATTGTTAGTTTGCTTTGTTGTCCTAAAACACTGCGACTCCATGGAGTTTAATTTATTTGTTTCCATTGTTTAAGTTGTTCAACAATCGGTTTATAACGTTAAAATATCGGTTCAATCGGTAACACGTGGCTTTTAATTGTTTACTTTGTGTAACAATGGAATACGGTATTTCGTTTCCCAACAATGGAATATAAGCAAAGGATCGGTTTTGCGGGCTCCAACAATAACCGAATATGAAGAAACATTCGGTGTTTTGTTAAAAACGTCGGTTTGTTAGTTTTCTTTGTTGTGCTAAAACACTGCGACTCCATGGAATTTAATTTATTTGTTTCCATTGTTTAAGTTGTTCAACAATCGGTTTATAACGTTAAAATGCCGGTTCAATCGGTAAGACGTGGCTTTTCATTGTTTACATTGTGCAACAATGGAATACGCTATTTCGTTGCCCAACAATCGAATATAAGCAAAGGATCGGTTTTGCGGCCTCCAACAATAACCGAATATGAAGAAAGATTCGGTGTTTTGTTAAAAACGTCGGTTTGTTAGTTTGTTTTGTTCTCCTAACACACTAAGACTCCATGGCATTTAGTTTATTTGTTTCCATTGTTTAAGTGGTTCACAAATCGGCTTATAACGTTAAAATATAGGTTCAATCGGTAACACGTGGCTTTTTTTTGTTTACATTGTGCAACAATGAAATACTTTATTTCGTTGCCCAACAACGGAATATAAGCAAAGGATCGGTTTTGCGGGCTCCAACAATAACCGAATATGAATAAACATTCGGTGTTTTGTTAAAAACGTCGGATTGTTAGTTTGCTTTGTTGTCTTAAAACACTGCGACTCCATGGAATTTATTTTATTTGTTTCCATTGTTTAAGTTGTTCAACAATCGGTTTATAACGTTAAAATATCGGTTCAATCAGTAACACGTGGCTTTTCTTTGTTTACTTTGTGCAACAATTGAATACGGTATTTCGTTGAACAACAATGGAATATAAGCAAAGGATCGGTTTTGCGGGCTCCAACAATAACCGAATATGAAGAAACATTCGGTGTTTTATAAAAACATCGGTGTGTTAGTGTGCTTTGTTGTCTTAACACGATTTGACTCCATGGCTTTTAATTTATTTGTTTCCATTGTTTAAGTTGTTCAACAATCGTTTTATAACATTAAAATATCGGTTCAATCGGTAACACGTGGCATTTTTTTGGTTACATTGTGCAACAATGGAATACTGTATTTCGTTGCCCAACAACGGAATATAAGCAAAGGATCGGTTTTGCGGGCTCCAACAGTAACCGAATATGAAGAAAAATTCGGTGTTTTGTTAAAAACGTCGTTTTGATAGTTTGCTTTGTTGTCCTAACACACTGAGACTCCATGGAATTTAATTTATTGGTTTCCATTGTTTAAGTTGTTCAACAATCGGTTTATAACATTAAAATATCTGTTCAATCGGTAACACGTGGCTTTTCTTTGTTTATTTTGTGCAACAATGGAATACGGTATATCGTTGGCCAACAATGGAATATAAGCAAAGGATCGGTTTTGCGGGCTCCAACAATAACCGAATATGAAGAAACATTCGGTGTTTTGTTAAAAACGTCGGTTTGTTAGTTTGCTTTGTTGTCCTAAAACACTGCGACTCCATGGAATTTAATTTATTTGTTTCCATTGTTTAAGTTGTTCAACAATCGGTTTATAACGTTAAAATGCCGGTTCAATCGGTAACACATGGCTTTTCTTTGTTTACATTGTGCAATAATGGAATACGGTATTTCGTTGCCCAACAATGGAGTATAAGCAAAGGATCGGTTTTGCGGGCTCCAACAATAACCGAATATTATGAAACATTCTGTGTTTTCTTAAAAAGGTCGGATTGTTAGTTTGCTTTGTTGTCCTAAAACACTGCGACTCCATGGAATTTAATTTATTTGTTTCCATTGTTTATGTTGTTCAACAATTGGTTTATAACGTTAAAATATTGGTTTAATCGGCAACACGTGGCTTTTCTTTGTTTACTTTGTGCAACAATTGAATACGGTATTTCGTTGACCAACAATGGAATATAAGCAAAGGATCGGTTTTGCGGGCTCCAACAATATCCGAATATGAAGAAACATACGGTGTTTTTTTTAAAAACGTCGGTCTGTTAGTGTGCTTTGTTGTCTTAACACGATTTAACTCCTTGGCGTTTAATTTTTTTGTTTCCATTGTTTAAGTGGTTCAAAAATCGGCTTATAACGTAAAAATATCGGTTCAATCGGTAACACATGGCTTTTCTTTGTTTACATTGTGCAACAATGGAATACGGTATTTCGTTGCCCAACAATGGAATATAAGCAAAGGATCGGATTTGCGGCCTACAACAATAACCGAATATGAAGAAGGATTCGGTGTTTTGTTAAAAACGTCGGTTTGTTAGTTTGCTTTGTTGTCCTAACACACTAAGACTCCATGGCATTTAGTTTATTTGTTTCCATCGTTTAAGTGGTTCAAAAATCGGCTTATAACGTTAAAATATAGGTTCAATCGGTAACACGTGGCTTTTTTTTGTTTACATTGTGCAACAATGGAATACTGTATTTCGTTGCCCAACAATGGAATATAAGCAAAGGATCTGTTTTGCGGGCTCCAACAATAACCGAATATGAAGAAACATTCGGTGATTTGTTAAAAACGTCGTTTTGATAGTTTGCTTTGTTGTCCTAACACACTGAGACTCCATGGAATTTAATTTTTTTGTTTCCATTGTTTACGTTGTTCAACAATCGGTTTATAACATAAAAATATCTGTTCAATCGGTAACACGTGGCTTTTCTTTGTTTACTTTGTGCAACAATGGAATACGGTATATCGTTGCCCAACAATGGAATATAAGCAAAGGATCGTTTTTGCGGGCTCCAACAATAACCGAATATGAAGAAACATTCGGTGTTTTTTAAAAATATCGGTGTGTTAGTGTGCTTTGTTGTCTTAACACGATTTGACTCCATGGCTTTTAATTTATTTGTTTCCATTGTTTAAGTTGTTCAACAATCGTTTTATAACGTTAAAATATCGGTTCAATCGGTAACACGTGGCTTTTTTTTGTTTACATTGTGCAACAATGAAATACTGTATTTCGTTGCCCAACAACGGAATATAAGCAAAGGATCGGTTTTGCGGGCTCCAACAATAACCGAATATGAATAAACATTCGGTGTTTTGTTAAAAACGTCGGATTGTTAGTTTGCTTTGTTGTCCTAAAACACTGCGACTCCATGGAATTTAATTTATTTGTTTCCATTGTTTAAGTTGTTCAACAATCGGTTTATAACGTTAAAATATCGGTTCAATCGGTAACACGTGGCTTTTAATTGTTTACTTTGTGTAACAATGGAATACGGTATTTCGTTTCCCAACAATGGAATATAAGCAAAGGATCGGTTTTGCGGGCTCCAACAATAACCGAATATGAAGAAACATTCGGTGTTTTGTTAAAAACGTCGGTTTGTTAGTTTGCTTTGTTGTCCTAACACACTACGACTCCATGGCATTTAGTTTAATTGTTTCCATTGTTTTAGTGGTTCAATAATCGGCTTATAACGTTAAAATATAGGTTAGATCGGTAACACGTGGCTTTTTTTTGTTTACATTGTGCAACAATGGAATACTGTATTTCGTTGCCCAACAATGGAATATAAGCAAAACATCGATTTGCGGGCTCCAACAATAACCGAATATGAAGAAACATTCGGTGTTTTGTTAAAAACGTCGTTTTGATAGTTTGCTTTGCTGTCCTAACACACTGAGACTCCATGGAATTTAATTTATTTGTTTCCATTGTTTAAGTTGTTCAACAATCGGTTTATAACATTAAAATATCTGTTCAATCGGTAACACGTGGCTTTTCTTTGTTTACTTTGTGCAACAATGGAATACGGTATATCGTTGGCCAACAATGGAATATAAGCAAAGGATCGGTTTTGCGGGCTCCAACAATAACCGAATATGAAGAAACATTCGGTGTTTTGTTAAAAACGTCGGTTTGTTAGTTTGCTTTGTTGTCCTAAAACACTGCGACTCCATGGAATTTAATTTATTTGTTTCCATTGTTTAAGTTGTTCAACAATCGGTTTATAACGTTAAAATATCGGTTCAATCAGTAACACGTGGCTTTTCTTTGTTTACTTTGTGCAACAATTGAATACGGTATTTCGTTGACCAACAATGGAATATAAGCAAAGGATCGGTTTTGCGGGCTCCAACAATAACCGAATATGAAGAAACATTCGGTGTTTTATAAAAACATCGGTGTGTTAGTGTGCTTTGTTGTCTTAACACGATTTGACTCCATGGAATTTAATTTATTTGTTTCCATTGTTTAAGTTGTTCAACAATCGGTTTATAACGTTAAAATATCGGTTCAATCAGTAACACGTGGCTTTTCTTTGTTTACTTTGTGCAACAATTGAATACGGTATTTCGTTGACCAACAATGGAATATAAGCAAAGGATCGGTTTTGCGGGCTCCAACAATAACCGAATATGAAGAAACATTCGGTGTTTTATAAAAACATCGGTGTGTTAGTGTGCTTTGTTGTCTTAACACGATTTGACTCCATGGCTTTTAATTTATTTGTTTCCATTGTTTAAGTTGTTCAACAATCGTTTTATAACATTAAAATATCTGTTCAATCGGTAACACGTGGCTTTTGTTTGTTTATTTTGTGCAACAATGGAATACGGTATATCGTTGGCCAACAATGGAATATAAGCAAAGGATCGGTTTTGCGGGCTCCAACAATAACCGAATATGAAGAAACATTCGGTGTTTTGTTAAAAACGTCGGTTTGTTAGTTTGCTTTGTTGTCCTAAAACACTGCGACTCCATGGAATTTAATTTATTTGTTTCCATTGTTTAAGTTGTTCAACAATCGGTTTATAACGTTAAAATGCCGGTTCAATCGGTAACACATGGCTTTTCTTTGTTTACATTGTGCAATAATGGAATACGGTATTTCGTTGCCCAACAATGGAGTATAAGCAAAGGATCGGTTTTGCGGGCTCCAACAATAACCGAATATTAAGAAACATTCTGTGTTTTCTTAAAAAGGTCGGATTGTTAGTTTGCTTTGTTGTCCTAAAACACTGCGACTCCATGGAATTTAATTTATTTGTTTCCATTGTTTATGTTGTTCAACAATTGGTTTATAACGTTAAAATATTGGTTTAATCGGCAACACGTGGCTTTTCTTTGTTTACTTTGTGCAACAATTGAATACGGTATTTCGTTGACCAACAATGGAATATAAGCAAAGGATCGGTTTTGCGGGCTCCAACAATATCCGAATATGAAGAAACATACGGTGTTTTTTTTAAAAACGTCGGTCTGTTAGTGTGCTTTGTTGTCTTAACACGATTTGACTCCATGGCTTTTAATTTATTTGTTTCCATTGTTTAAGTTGTTCAACAATCGTTTTATGACGTTAAAATATCGGTTCAATCGGTAACACGTGGCTTTTTTGTGTTTACATTGTGCAACAATGAAATACTGCATTTCGATGCCCAACAACGGAATATAAGCAAAGGATCGGTTTTGCGGGCTCCAACAATAACCGAATATGAATAAACATTCGGTGTTTTGTTAAAAACGTCGGATTGTTAGTTTGCTTTGTTGTCCTAAAACACTGCGACTCCATGGAGTTTAATTTATTTGTTTCCATTGTTTAAGTTGTTCAACAATCGGTTTATAACGTTAAAATATCGGTTCAATCGGTAACACGTGGCTTTTAATTGTTTACTTTGTGTAACAATGGAATACGGTATTTCGTTTCCCAACAATGGAATATAAGCAAAGGATCGGTTTTGCGGGCTCCAACAATAACCGAATATGAAGAAACAATCGGTGTTTTGTTAAAAACGTCGGTTTGTTAGTTTTCTTTGTTGTGCTAAAACACTGCGACTCCATGGAATTTAATTTATTTGTTTCCATTGTTTAAGTTGTTCAACAATCGGTTTATAACGTTAAAATGCCGGTTCAATCGGTAAGACGTGGCTTTTCATTGTTTACATTGTGCAACAATGGAATACGCTATTTCGTTGCCCAACAATCGAATATAAGCAAAGGATCGGTTTTGCGGCCTCCAACAATAACCGAATATGAAGAAAGATTCGGTGTTTTGTTAAAAACGTCGGTTTGTTAGTTTGTTTTGTTCTCCTAACACACTAAGACTCCATGGCATTTAGTTTATTTGTTTCCATTGTTTAAGTGGTTCACAAATCGGCTTATAACGTTAAAATATAGGTTCAATCGGTAACACGTGGCTTTTTTTTGTTTACATTGTGCAACAATGAAATACTTTATTTCGTTGCCCAACAACGGAATATAAGCAAAGGATCGGTTTTGCGGGCTCCAACAATAACCGAATATGAATAAACATTCGGTGTTTTGTTAAAAACGTCGGATTGTTAGTTTGCTTTGTTGTCTTAAAACACTGCGACTCCATGGAATTTATTTTATTTGTTTCCATTGTTTAAGTTGTTCAACAATCGGTTTATAACGTTAAAATATCGGTTCAATCAGTAACACGTGGCTTTTCTTTGTTTACTTTGTGCAACAATTGAATACGGTATTTCGTTGACCAACAATGGAATATAAGCAAAGGATCGGTTTTGCGGGCTCCAACAATAACCGAATATGAAGAAACATTCGGTGTTTTATAAAAACATCGGTGTGTTAGTGTGCTTTGTTGTCTTAACACGATTTGACTCCATGGCTTTTAATTTATTTGTTTCCATTGTTTAAGTTGTTCAACAATCGTTTTATAACATTAAAATATCGGTTCAATCGGTAACACGTGGCATTTTTTTGGTTACATTGTGCAACAATGGAATACTGTATTTCGTTGCCCAACAACGGAATATAAGCAAAGGATCGGTTTTGCGGGCTCCAACAGTAACCGAATATGAAGAAAAATTCGGTGTTTTGTTAAAAACGTCGTTTTGATAGTTTGCTTTGTTGTCCTAACACACTGAGACTCCATGGAATTTAATTTATTGGTTTCCATTGTTTAAGTTGTTCAACAATCGGTTTATAACATTAAAATATCTGTTCAATCGGTAACACGTGGCTTTTCTTTGTTTATTTTGTGCAACAATGGAATACGGTATATCGTTGGCCAACAATGGAATATAAGCAAAGGATCGGTTTTGCGGGCTCCAACAATAACCGAATATGAAGAAACATTCGGTGTTTTGTTAAAAACGTCGGTTTGTTAGTTTGCTTTGTTGTCCTAAAACACTGCGACTCCATGGAATTTAATTTATTTGTTTCCATTGTTTAAGTTGTTCAACAATCGGTTTATAACGTTAAAATGCCGGTTCAATCGGTAACACATGGCTTTTCTTTGTTTACATTGTGCAATAATGGAATACGGTATTTCGTTGCCCAACAATGGAGTATAAGCAAAGGATCGGTTTTGCGGGCTCCAACAATAACCGAATATTATGAAACATTCTGTGTTTTCTTAAAAAGGTCGGATTGTTAGTTTGCTTTGTTGTCCTAAAACACTGCGACTCCATGGAATTTAATTTATTTGTTTCCATTGTTTATGTTGTTCAACAATTGGTTTATAACGTTAAAATATTGGTTTAATCGGCAACACGTGGCTTTTCTTTGTTTACTTTGTGCAACAATTGAATACGGTATTTCGTTGACCAACAATGGAATATAAGCAAAGGATCGGTTTTGCGGGCTCCAACAATATCCGAATATGAAGAAACATACGGTGTTTTTTTTAAAAACGTCGGTCTGTTAGTGTGCTTTGTTGTCTTAACACGATTTGACTCCATGGCTTTTAATTTATTTGTTTCCATTGTTTAAGTTGTTCAACAATCGTTTTATGACGTTAAAATATCGGTTCAATCGGTAACACGTGGCTTTTTTGTGTTTACATTGTGCAACAATGAAATACTGCATTTCGATGCCCAACAACGGAATATAAGCAAAGGATCGGTTTTGCGGGCTCCAACAATAACCGAATATGAATAAACATTCGGTGTTTTGTTAAAAACGTCGGATTGTTAGTTTGCTTTGTTGTCCTAAAACACTGCGACTCCATGGAGTTTAATTTATTTGTTTCCATTGTTTAAGTTGTTCAACAATCGGTTTATAACGTTAAAATATCGGTTCAATCGGTAACACGTGGCTTTTAATTGTTTACTTTGTGTAACAATGGAATACGGTATTTCGTTTCCCAACAATGGAATATAAGCAAAGGATCGGTTTTGCGGGCTCCAACAATAACCGAATATGAAGAAACAATCGGTGTTTTGTTAAAAACGTCGGTTTGTTAGTTTTCTTTGTTGTGCTAAAACACTGCGACTCCATGGAATTTAATTTATTTGTTTCCATTGTTTAAGTTGTTCAACAATCGGTTTATAACGTTAAAATGCCGGTTCAATCGGTAAGACGTGGCTTTTCATTGTTTACATTGTGCAACAATGGAATACGCTATTTCGTTGCCCAACAATCGAATATAAGCAAAGGATCGGTTTTGCGGCCTCCAACAATAACCGAATATGAAGAAAGATTCGGTGTTTTGTTAAAAACGTCGGTTTGTTAGTTTGTTTTGTTCTCCTAACACACTAAGACTCCATGGCATTTAGTTTATTTGTTTCCATTGTTTAAGTGGTTCACAAATCGGCTTATAACGTTAAAATATAGGTTCAATCGGTAACACGTGGCTTTTTTTTGTTTACATTGTGCAACAATGAAATACTTTATTTCGTTGCCCAACAACGGAATATAAGCAAAGGATCGGTTTTGCGGGCTCCAACAATAACCGAATATGAATAAACATTCGGTGTTTTGTTAAAAACGTCGGATTGTTAGTTTGCTTTGTTGTCTTAAAACACTGCGACTCCATGGAATTTATTTTATTTGTTTCCATTGTTTAAGTTGTTCAACAATCGGTTTATAACGTTAAAATATCGGTTCAATCAGTAACACGTGGCTTTTCTTTGTTTACTTTGTGCAACAATTGAATACGGTATTTCGTTGACCAACAATGGAATATAAGCAAAGGATCGGTTTTGCGGGCTCCAACAATAACCGAATATGAAGAAACATTCGGTGTTTTATAAAAACATCGGTGTGTTAGTGTGCTTTGTTGTCTTAACACGATTTGACTCCATGGCTTTTAATTTATTTGTTTCCATTGTTTAAGTTGTTCAACAATCGTTTTATAACATTAAAATATCGGTTCAATCGGTAACACGTGGCATTTTTTTGGTTACATTGTGCAACAATGGAATACTGTATTTCGTTGCCCAACAACGGAATATAAGCAAAGGATCGGTTTTGCGGGCTCCAACAGTAACCGAATATGAAGAAAAATTCGGTGTTTTGTTAAAAACGTCGTTTTGATAGTTTGCTTTGTTGTCCTAACACACTGAGACTCCATGGAATTTAATTTATTGGTTTCCATTGTTTAAGTTGTTCAACAATCGGTTTATAACATTAAAATATCTGTTCAATCGGTAACACGTGGCTTTTCTTTGTTTATTTTGTGCAACAATGGAATACGGTATATCGTTGGCCAACAATGGAATATAAGCAAAGGATCGGTTTTGCGGGCTCCAACAATAACCGAATATGAAGAAACATTCGGTGTTTTGTTAAAAACGTCGGTTTGTTAGTTTGCTTTGTTGTCCTAAAACACTGCGACTCCATGGAATTTAATTTATTTGTTTCCATTGTTTAAGTTGTTCAACAATCGGTTTATAACGTTAAAATGCCGGTTCAATCGGTAACACATGGCTTTTCTTTGTTTACATTGTGCAATAATGGAATACGGTATTTCGTTGCCCAACAATGGAGTATAAGCAAAGGATCGGTTTTGCGGGCTCCAACAATAACCGAATATTATGAAACATTCTGTGTTTTCTTAAAAAGGTCGGATTGTTAGTTTGCTTTGTTGTCCTAAAACACTGCGACTCCATGGAATTTAATTTATTTGTTTCCATTGTTTATGTTGTTCAACAATTGGTTTATAACGTTAAAATATTGGTTTAATCGGCAACACGTGGCTTTTCTTTGTTTACTTTGTGCAACAATTGAATACGGTATTTCGTTGACCAACAATGGAATATAAGCAAAGGATCGGTTTTGCGGGCTCCAACAATATCCGAATATGAAGAAACATACGGTGTTTTTTTTAAAAACGTCGGTCTGTTAGTGTGCTTTGTTGTCTTAACACGATTTAACTCCTTGGCGTTTAATTTTTTTGTTTCCATTGTTTAAGTGGTTCAAAAATCGGCTTATAACGTAAAAATATCGGTTCAATCGGTAACACATGGCTTTTCTTTGTTTACATTGTGCAACAATGGAATACGGTATTTCGTTGCCCAACAATGGAATATAAGCAAAGGATCGGATTTGCGGCCTACAACAATAACCGAATATGAAGAAGGATTCGGTGTTTTGTTAAAAACGTCGGTTTGTTAGTTTGCTTTGTTGTCCTAACACACTAAGACTCCATGGCATTTAGTTTATTTGTTTCCATCGTTTAAGTGGTTCAAAAATCGGCTTATAACGTTAAAATATAGGTTCAATCGGTAACACGTGGCTTTTTTTTGTTTACATTGTGCAACAATGGAATACTGTATTTCGTTGCCCAACAATGGAATATAAGCAAAGGATCTGTTTTGCGGGCTCCAACAATAACCGAATATGAAGAAACATTCGGTGATTTGTTAAAAACGTCGTTTTGATAGTTTGCTTTGTTGTCCTAACACACTGAGACTCCATGGAATTTAATTTTTTTGTTTCCATTGTTTACGTTGTTCAACAATCGGTTTATAACATAAAAATATCTGTTCAATCGGTAACACGTGGCTTTTCTTTGTTTACTTTGTGCAACAATGGAATACGGTATATCGTTGCCCAACAATGGAATATAAGCAAAGGATCGTTTTTGCGGGCTCCAACAATAACCGAATATGAAGAAACATTCGGTGTTTTTTAAAAATATCGGTGTGTTAGTGTGCTTTGTTGTCTTAACACGATTTGACTCCATGGCTTTTAATTTATTTGTTTCCATTGTTTAAGTTGTTCAACAATCGTTTTATAACGTTAAAATATCGGTTCAATCGGTAACACGTGGCTTTTTTTTGTTTACATTGTGCAACAATGAAATACTGTATTTCGTTGCCCAACAACGGAATATAAGCAAAGGATCGGTTTTGCGGGCTCCAACAATAACCGAATATGAATAAACATTCGGTGTTTTGTTAAAAACGTCGGATTGTTAGTTTGCTTTGTTGTCCTAAAACACTGCGACTCCATGGAATTTAATTTATTTGTTTCCATTGTTTAAGTTGTTCAACAATCGGTTTATAACGTTAAAATATCGGTTCAATCGGTAACACGTGGCTTTTAATTGTTTACTTTGTGTAACAATGGAATACGGTATTTCGTTTCCCAACAATGGAATATAAGCAAAGGATCGGTTTTGCGGGCTCCAACAATAACCGAATATGAAGAAACATTCGGTGTTTTGTTAAAAACGTCGGTTTGTTAGTTTGCTTTGTTGTCCTAACACACTACGACTCCATGGCATTTAGTTTAATTGTTTCCATTGTTTTAGTGGTTCAATACTCGGCTTATAACGTTAAAATATAGGTTAGATCGGTAACACGTGGCTTTTTTTTGTTTACATTGTGCAACAATGGAATACTGTATTTCGTTGCCCAACAATGGAATATAAGCAAAACATCGATTTGCGGGCTCCAACAATAACCGAATATGAAGAAACATTCGGTGTTTTGTTAAAAACGTCGTTTTGATAGTTTGCTTTGCTGTCCTAACACACTGAGACTCCATGGAATTTAATTTATTTGTTTCCATTGTTTAAGTTGTTCAACAATCGGTTTATAACATTAAAATATCTGTTCAATCGGTAACACGTGGCTTTTCTTTGTTTACTTTGTGCAACAATGGAATACGGTATATCGTTGGCCAACAATGGAATATAAGCAAAGGATCGGTTTTGCGGGCTCCAACAATAACCGAATATGAAGAAACATTCGGTGTTTTGTTAAAAACGTCGGTTTGTTAGTTTGCTTTGTTGTCCTAAAACACTGCGACTCCATGGAATTTAATTTATTTGTTTCCATTGTTTAAGTTGTTCAACAATCGGTTTATAACGTTAAAATATCGGTTCAATCGGTAACACGTGGCTTTTCATTGTTTACTTTGTGTAACAATGGAATACGGTATTTCGTTTCCCAACAATGGAATATAAGCAAAGGATCGGTTTTGCGGGCTCCAACAATAACCGAATATGAAGAAACATTCGGTGTTTTATAAAAACATCGGTGTGTTAGTGTGCTTTGTTGTCTTAACACGATTTGACTCCATGGCTTTTAATTTATTTGTTTCCATTGTTTAAGTTGTTCAACAATCGTTTTATAACGTTAAAATATCGGTTCAATCGGTAACAAGTGGCTTTTTTTTGTTTACATTGTGCAACAATGAAATACACTATTTCGTTGCCCAACAACGGAATATAAGCAAAGGATCGGTTTTGCGGGCTCCAACAATAACCGAATATGAAGAAAAATTCGGTGTTTTGTTAAAAACGTCGTTTTGATAGTTTGCTTTGTTGTCCTAACACACTGAGACTCCATGGAATTTAATTTATTGGTTTCCATTTTTTAAGTTGTTCAACAATCGGTTTATAACATTAAAATATCTGTTCAATCGGTAACACGTGGCTTTTCTTTGTTTATTTTGTGCAACAATGGAATACGGTATATCGTTGGCCAACAATGGAATATAAGCAAAGGATCGGTTTTGCGGGCTCCAACAATAACCGAATATGAAGAAACATTCGGTGTTTTGTTAAAAACGTCGGTTTGTTAGTTTGCTTTGTTGTCCTAAAACACTGCGACTCCATGGAATTTAATTTATTTGTTTCCATTGTTTAAGTTGTTCAACAATCGGTTTATAACGTTAAAATGCCGGTTCAATCGGTAACACGTGGCTTTTCTTTGTTTACATTGTGCAATAATGGAATACGGTATTTCGTTGCCCAACAATGGAGTATAAGCAAAGGATCGGTTTTGCGGGCTCCAACAATAACCGAATATTAAGAAACATTCTGTGTTTTCTTAAAAAGGTCGGATTGTTAGTTTGCTTTGTTGTCCTAAAACACTGCGACTCCATGGAATTTAATTTATTTGTTTCCATTGTTTATGTTGTTCAACAATTGGTTTATAACGTTAAAATATTGGTTTAATCGGCAACACGTGGCTTTTCTTTGTTTACTTTGTGCAACAATTGAATACGGTATTTCGTTGACCAACAATGGTATATAAGCAAAGGATCGGTTTTGCGGGCTCCAACAATATCCGAATATGAAGAAACATACGGTGTTTTTTTTAAAAACGTCGGTCTGTTAGTGTGCTTTGTTGTCTTAACACGATTTAACTCCTTGGCGTTTAATTTTTTTGTTTCCATTGTTTAAGTGGTTCAAAAATCGGCTTATAACGTAAAAATATCGGTTCAATCGGTAACACATGGCTTTTCTTTGTTTACATTGTGCAACAATGGAATACGGTATTTCGTTGCCCAACAATGGAATATAAGCAAAGGATCGGATTTGCGGCCTACAACAATAACCGAATATGAAGAAGGATTCGGTGTTTTGTTAAAAACGTCGGTTTGTTAGTTTGCTTTGTTGTCCTAACACACTAAGACTCCATGGCATTTAGTTTATTTGTTTCCATCGTTTAAGTGGTTCACAAATCGGCTTATAACGTTAAAATATAGGTTCAATCGGTAACACGTGGCTTTTTTTTGTTTACATTGTGCAACAATGGAATACTGTATTTCGTTGCCCAACAATGGAATATAAGCAAAGGATCTGTTTTGCGGGCTCCAACAATAACCGAATATGAAGAAACATTCGGTGATTTGTTAAAAACGTCGTTTTGATAGTTTGCTTTGTTGTCCTAACACACTGAGACTCCATGGAATTTAATTTTTTTGTTTCCATTGTTTAAGTTGTTCAACAATCGGTTTATAACATAAAAATATCTGTTCATTCGGTAACACGTGGCTTTTCTTTGTTTACTTTGTGCAACAATGGAATACGGTATATCGTTGCCCAACAATGGAATATAAGCAAAGGATCGGTTTTGCGGGCTCCAACAATAACCGAATATGAATAAACATTCGGTGTTTTGTTAAAAACGTCGGATTGTTAGTTTGCTTTGTTGTCCTAAAACACTGCGACTCCATGGAATTTAATTTATTTGTTTCCATTGTTTAAGTTGTTCAACAATCGGTTTATAACGTTAAAATATCGGTTCAATCGGTAACACGTGGCTTTTAATTGTTTACTTTGTGTAACAATGGAATACGGTATTTCGTTTCCCAACAATGGAATATAAGCAAAGGATCGGTTTTGCGGGCTCCAACAATAACCGAATATGAAGAAACATTCGGTGTTTTGTTAAAAACGTCGGTTTGTTAGTTTGCTTTGTTGTCCTAACACACTACGA
Organism: Maratus speciosus; assembly: GCA_963932465.1. Taxonomy (NCBI): domain Eukaryota; kingdom Metazoa; phylum Arthropoda; class Arachnida; order Araneae; family Salticidae; genus Maratus; species Maratus speciosus. The sequence continues at coordinate 776,808 of CAWVRF010001084.1, forward strand.
CTCCATGGCATTTAGTTTAATTGTTTCCATTGTTTTAGTGGTTCAATAATCGGCTTATAACGTTAAAATATAGGTTAGATCGGTAACACGTGGCTTTTTTTGTTTACATTGTGCAACAATGGAATACTGTATTTCGTTGCCCAACAATGGAATATAAGCAAAACATCGGTTTTGCGGGCTCCAACAATAACCGAATATGAAGAAACATTCGGTGTTTTGTTAAAAACGTCGTTTTGATAGTTTGCTTTGCTGTCCTAACACACTGAGACTCCATGGAATTTAATTTATTTGTTTCCATTGTTTAAGTTGTTCAACAATCGGTTTATAACATTAAAATATCTGTTCAATCGGTAACACGTGGCTTTTCTTTGTTTACTTTGTGGAACAATGGAATACGGTATATCGTTGGCCAACAATGGAATATAAGCAAAGGATCTGTTTTGCGGGCTCCAACAATAACCGAATATGAAGAAACATTCGGTGATTTGTTAAAAACGTCGTTTTGATAGTTTGCTTTGTTGTCCTAACACACTGAGACTCCATGGAATTTAATTTTTTTGTTTCCATTGTTTAAGTTGTTCAACAATCGGTTTATAACATAAAAATATCTGTTCATTCGGTAACACGTGGCTTTTCTTTGTTTACTTTGTGCAACAATGGAATACGGTATATCGTTGCCCAACAATGGAATATAAGCAAAGGATCGGTTTTGCGGGCTCCAACAATAACCGAATATGAATAAACATTCGGTGTTTTGTTAAAAACGTCGGATTGTTAGTTTGCTTTGTTGTCCTAAAACACTGCGACTCCATGGAATTTAATTTATTTGTTTCCATTGTTTAAGTTGTTCAACAATCGGTTTATAACGTTAAAATATCGGTTCAATCGGTAACACGTGGCTTTTAATTGTTTACTTTGTGTAACAATGGAATACGGTATTTCGTTTCCCAACAATGGAATATAAGCAAAGGATCGGTTTTGCGGGCTCCAACAATAACCGAATATGAAGAAACATTCGGTGTTTTGTTAAAAACGTCGGTTTGTTAGTTTGCTTTGTTGTCCTAACACACTACGACTCCATGGCATTTAGTTTAATTGTTTCCATTGTTTTAGTGGTTCAATAATCGGCTTATAACGTTAAAATATAGGTTAGATCGGTAACACGTGGCTTTTTTTTGTTTACATTGTGCAACAATGGAATACTGTATTTCGTTGCCCAACAATGGAATATAAGCAAAACATCGGTTTTGCGGGCTCCAACAATAACCGAATATGAAGAAACATTCGGTGTTTTGTTAAAAACGTCGTTTTGATAGTTTGCTTTGCTGTCCTAACACACTGAGACTCCATGGAATTTAATTTATTTGTTTCCATTGTTTAAGTTGTTCAACAATCGGTTTATAACATTAAAATATCTGTTCAATCGGTAACACGTGGCTTTTCTTTGTTTACTTTGTGGAACAATGGAATACGGTATATCGTTGGCCAACAATGGAATATAAGCAAAGGATCGGTTTTGCGGGCTCCAACAATAACCGAATATGAAGAAACATTCGGTGTTTTGTTAAAAACGTCGTTTTGATAGTTTGCTTTGCTGTCCTAACACACTGAGACTCCATGGAATTTAATTTATTTGTTTCCATTGTTTAAGTTGTTCAACAATCGGTTTATAACGTTAAAATGCCAGTTCAATCGGTAACACACGGCTTTTCTTTGTTTACATTGTGCAATAATGGAATACGGTATTTCGTTGCCCAACAATGGAGTATAAGCAAAGGATCGGTTTTGCGGGCTCCAACAATAACCGAATATGAAGAAACATTCGGTGTTTTGTTAAAAACGTCGGTTTGTTAGTTTTCTTTGTTGTGCTAAAACACTGCGACTCCATGGAATTTAATTTATTTGTTTAAATTGTTTAAGTTGTTCAACAATCGGTTTATAACGTTAAAATGCCGGTTCAATCGGTAAGACGTGGCTTTTCTTTGTTTACATTGTGCAACAATGGAATACGCTATTTCGTTGCCCAACAATCGAATATAAGCAAAGGATCGGTTTTGCGGCCTCCAACAATAACCGAATATGAAGAAAGATTCGGTGTTTTGTTAAAAACGTCGGTTTGTTAGTTTGTTTTGTTCTCCTAACACACTAAGACTCCATGGCATTTAGTTTATTTGTTTCCATTGTTTAAGTGGTTCACAAATCGGCTTATAACGTTAAAATATAGGTTCAATCGGTAACACGTGGCTTTTTTTTGTTTACATTGTGCAACAATGAAATACTTTATTTCGTTGCCCAACAACGGAATATAAGCAAAGGATCGGTTTTGCGGGCTCCAACAATAACCGAATATGAATAAACATTCGGTGTTTTGTTAAAAACGTCGGATTGTTAGTTTGCTTTTTTGTCCTAAAACACTGCGACTCCATGGAATTTAATTTATTTGTTTCCATTGTTTAAGTTGTTCAACAATCGGTTTATAACGTTAAAATATCGGTTCAATCGGTAACACGTGGCTTTTCATTGTTTACTTTGTGTAACAATGGAATACGGTATTTCGTTTCCCAACAATGGAATATAAGCAAAGGATCGGTTTTGCGGGCTCCAACAATAACCGAATATGAAGAAACATTCGGTGTTTTGTTAAAAACGTCGGTTTGTTAGTTTGCTTTGTTGTCCTAAAACACTGCGACTCCATGGAATTTAATTTATTTGTTTCCATTGTTTAAGTTGTTCAACAATCGGTTTATAACGTTAAAATGCCGGTTCAATCGGTAACACATGGCTTTTCTTTGTTTACATTGTGCAATAATGGAATACGGTATTTCGTTGCCCAACAATGGAGTATAAGCAAAGGATCGGTTTTGCGGGCTCCAACAATAACCGAATATTAAGAAACATTCTGTGTTTTCTTAAAAAGGTCGGATTGTTAGTTTGCTTTGTTGTCCTAAAACACTGCGACTCCATGGAATTTAATTTATTTGTTTCCATTGTTTATGTTGTTCAACAATTGGTTTATAACGTTAAAATATTGGTTTAATCGGCAACACGTGGCTTTTCTTTGTTTACTTTGTGCAACAATTGAATACGGTATTTCGTTGTCCAACAATGGAATATAAGCAAAGGATCGGTTTTGCGGGCTCCAACAATATCCGAATATGAAGAAACATACGGTGTTTTTTTTAAAAACGTCGGTCTGTTAGTGTGCTTTGTTGTCTTAACACGATTTGACTCCATGGCTTTTAATTTATTTGTTTCCATTGTTTAAGTTGTTCAACAATCGTTTTATGACGTTAAAATATCGGTTCAATCGGTAACACGTGGCTTTTTTGTGTTTACATTGTGCAACAATGAAATACTGTATTTCGTTGCCCAACAACGGAATATAAGCAAAGGATCGGTTTTGCGGGCTCCAACAATAACCGAATATGAATAAACATTCGGTGTTTTGTTAAAAACGTCGGATTGTTAGTTTGCTTTGTTGTCCTAAAACACTGCGACTTCATGGAGTTTAATTTACTTGTTTCCATTGTTTAAGTTGTTCAACAATCGGTTTATAACGTTAAAATATCGGTTCAATCGGTAACACGTGGCTTTTAATTGTTTACTTTGTGTAACAATGGAATACGGTATTTCGTTTCCCAACAATGGAATATAAGCAAAGGATCGGTTTTGCGGGCTCCAACAATAACCGAATATGAAGAAACATTCGGTGTTTTGTTAAAAACGTCGGTTTGTTAGTTTTCTTTGTTGTGCTAAAACACTGCGACTCCATGGAATTTAATTTATTTGTTTCCATTGTTTAAGTTGTTCAACAATCGGTTTATAACGTTAAAATGCCGGTTCAATCGGTAAGACGTGGCTTTTCATTGTTTACATTGTGCAACAATGGAATACGCTATTTCGTTGCCCAACAATCGAATATAAGCAAAGGATCGGTTTTGCGGCCTCCAACAATAACCGAATATGAAGAAAGATTCGGTGTTTTGTTAAAAACGTCGGTTTGTTAGTTTGTTTTGTTCTCCTAACACACTAAGACTCCATGGCATTTAGTTTATTTGTTTCCATTGTTTAAGTGGTTCACAAATCGGCTTATAACGTTAAAATATAGGTTCAATCGGTAACACGTGGCTTTTTTTTGTTTACATTGTGCAACAATGAAATACTTTATTTCGTTGCCCAACAACGGAATATAAGCAAAGGATCGGTTTTGCGGGCTCCAACAATAACCGAATATGAATAAACATTCGGTGTTTTGTTAAAAACGTCGGATTGTTAGTTTGCTTTGTTGTCCTAAAACACTGCGACTCCATGGAATTTATTTTATTTGTTTCCATTGTTTAAGTTGTTCAACAATCGGTTTATAACGTTAAAATATCGGTTCAATCAGTAACACGTGGCTTTTCTTTGTTTACTTTGTGCAACAATTGAATACGGTATTTCGTTGACCAACAATAGAATATAAGCAAAGGATCGGTTTTGCGGGCTCCAACAATAACCGAATATGAAGAAACATTCGGTGTTTTATAAAAACATCGGTGTGTTAGTGTGCTTTGTTGTCTTAACACGATTTGACTCCATGGCTTTTAATTTATTTGTTTCCATTGTTTAAGTTGTTCAACAATCGTTTTATAACGTTAAAATATCGGTTCAATCGGTAACACGTGGCTTTTTTTTGTTTACATTGTGCAACAATGAAATACTGTATTTCGTTGCCCAACAACGGAATATAAGCAAAGGATCGGTTTTGCGGGCTCCAACAATAACCGAATATGAAGAAAAATTCGGTGTTTTGTTAAAAACGTCGTTTTGATAGTTTGCTTTGTTGTCCTAACACACTGAGACTCCATGGAATTTAATTTATTGGTTTCCATTGTTTAAGTTGTTCAACAATCGGTTTATAACATTAAAATATCTGTTCAATCGGTAACACGTGGCTTTTCTTTGTTTATTTTGTGCAACAATGGAATACGGTATATCGTTGGCCAGCAATGGAATATAAGCAAAGGATCGGTTTTGCGGGCTCCAACAATAACCAAATATGAAGAAACATTCGGTGTTTTGTTAAAAACGTCGGTTTGTTAGTTTGCTTTGTTGTCCTAAAACACTGCGACTCCATGGAATTTAATTTATTTGTTTCCATTGTTTAAGTTGTTCAACAATCGCTTTATAACGTTAAAATGCCGGTTCAATCGGTAACACATGGCTTTTCTTTGTTTACATTGTGCAATAATGGAATACGGTATTTCGTTGCCCAACAATGGAGTATAAGCAAAGGATCGGTTTTGCGGGCTCCAACAATAACCGAATATTATGAAACATTCTGTGTTTTCTTAAAAAGGTCGGATTGTTAGTTTGCTTTGTTGTCCTAAAACACTGCGACTCCATGGAATTTAATTTGTTTGTTTCCATTGTTTATGTTGTTCAACAATTGGTTTATAACGTTAAAATATTGGTTTAATCGGCAACACGTGGCTTTTCTTTGTTTACTTTGTGCAACAATTGAATACGGTATTTCGTTGACCAACAATGGAATATAAGCAAAGGATCGGTTTTGCGGGCTCCAACAATATCCGAATATGAAGAAACATACGGTGTTTTTTTTAAAAACGTCGGTCTGTTAGTGTGCTTTGTTGTCTTAACACGATTTAACTCCTTGGCGTTTAATTTTTTTGTTTCCATTGTTTAAGTGGTTCAAAAATCGGCTTATAACGTAAAAATATCGGTTCAATCGGTAACACATGGCTTTTCTTTGTTTACATTGTGCAACAATGGAATACGGTATTTCGTTGCCCAACAATGGAATATAAGCAAAGGATCGGATTTGCGGCCTACAACAATAACCGAATATGAAGAAGGATTCGGTGTTTTGTTAAAAACGTCGGTTTGTTAGTTTGCTTTGTTGTCCTAACACACTAAGACTCCATGGCATTTAGTTTATTTGTTTCCATCGTTTAAGTGGTTCACAAATCGGCTTATAACGTTAAAATATAGGTTCAATCGGTAACACGTGGCTTTTTTTTGTTTACATTGTGCAACAATGGAATACTGTATTTCGTTGCCCAACAATGGAATATAAGCAAAGGATCTGTTTTGCGGGCTCCAACAATAACCGAATATGAAGAAACATTCGGTGATTTGTTAAAAACGTCGTTTTGATAGTTTGCTTTGTTGTCCTAACACACTGAGACTCCATGGAATTTAATTTTTTTGTTTCCATTGTTTAAGTTGTTCAACAATCGGTTTATAACATAAAAATATCCGTTCATTCGGTAACACGTGGCTTTTCTTTGTTTACTTTGTGCAACAATGGAATACGGTATATCGTTGCCCAACAATGGAATATAAGCAAAGGATCGTTTTTGCGGGCTCCAACAATAACCGAATTTGAAGAAAAATTCGGTGTTTTTTAAAAATATCGGTGTGTTAGTGTGCTTTGTTGTCTTAACACGATTTGACTCCATGGCTTTTAATTTATTTGTTTCCATTGTTTAAGTTGTTCAACAATCGTTTTATAACGTTAAAATATCGGTTCAATCGGTAACACGTGGCTTTTTTTTGTTTACATTGTGCAACAATGAAATACTGTATTTCGTTGCCCAACAACGGAATATAAGCAAAGGATCGGTTTTGCGGGCTCCAACAATAACCGAATATGAATAAACATTCGGTGTTTTGTTAAAAACGTCGGATTGTTAGTTTGCTTTGTTGTCCTAAAACACTGCGACTCCATGGAATTTAATTTATTTGTTTCCATTGTTTAAGTTGTTCAACAATCGGTTTATAACGTTAAAATATCGGTTCAATCGGTAACACGTGGCTTTTAATTGTTTATTTTGTGTAACAATGGAATACGGTATTTCGTTTCCCAACAATGGAATATAAGCAAAGGATCGGTTTTGCGGGCTCCAACAATAACCGAATATGAAGAAACATTCGGTGTTTTGTTAAAAACGTCGGTTTGTTAGTTTGCTTTGTTGTCCTAACACACTACGACTCCATGGCATTTAGTTTAATTGTTTCCATTGTTTTAGTGGTTCAATAATCGGCTTATAACGTTAAAATATAGGTTAGATCGGTAACACGTGGCTTTTTTTTGTTTACATTGTGCAACAATGGAATACTGTATTTCGTTGCCCAACAATGGAATATAAGCAAAACATCGATTTGCGGGCTCCAACAATAACCGAATATGAAGAAACATTCGGTGTTTTGTTAAAAACGTCGTTTTGATAGTTTGCTTTGCTGTCCTAACACACTGAGACTCCATGGAATTTAATTTATTTGTTTCCATTGTTTAAGTTGTTCAACAATCGGTTTATAACATTAAAATATCTGTTCAATCGGTAACACGTGGCTTTTCTTTGTTTACTTTGTGCAACAATGGAATACGGTATATCGTTGGCCAACAATGGAATATAAGCAAAGGATCGGTTTTGCGGGCTCCAACAATAACCGAATATGAAGAAACATTCGGTGTTTTGTTAAAAACGTCGGTTTGTTAGTTTGCTTTGTTGTCCTAAAACACTGCGACTCCATGGAATTTAATTTATTTGTTTCCATTGTTTAAGTTGTTCAACAATCGGTTTATAACGTTAAAATATCGGTTCAATCGGTAACACGTGGCTTTTCATTGTTTACTTTGTGTAACAATGGAATACGGTATTTCGTTTCCCAACAATGGAATATAAGCAAAGGATCGGTTTTGCGGGCTCCAACAATAACCGAATATGAAGAAACATTCGGTGTTTTATAAAAACATCGGTGTGTTAGTGTGCTTTGTTGTCTTAACACGATTTGACTCCATGGCTTTTAATTTATTTGTTTCCATTGTTTAAGTTGTTCAACAATCGTTTTATAACGTTAAAATATCGGTTCAATCGGTAACACGTGGCTTTTTTTTGTTTACATTGTGCAACAATGAAATACACTATTTCGTTGCCCAACAACGGAATATAAGCAAAGGATCGGTTTTGCGGGCTCCAACAATAACCGAATATGAAGAAAAATTCGGTGTTTTGTTAAAAACGTCGTTTTGATAGTTTGCTTTGTTGTCCTAACACACTGAGACTCCATGGAATTTAATTTATTGGTTTCCATTGTTTAAGTTGTTCAACAATCGGTTTATAACATTAAAATATCTGTTCAATCGGTAACACGTGGCTTTTCTTTGTTTATTTTGTGCAACAATGGAATACGGTATATCGTTGGCCAACAATGGAATATAAGCAAAGGATCGGTTTTGCGGGCTCCAACAATAACCGAATATGAAGAAACATTCGGTGTTTTGTTAAAAACGTCGGTTTGTTAGTTTGCTTTGTTGTCCTAAAACACTGCGACTCCATGGAATTTAATTTATTTGTTTCCATTGTTTAAGTTGTTCAACAATCGGTTTATAACGTTAAAATGCCGGTTCAATCGGTAACACGTGGCTTTTCTTTGTTTACATTGTTCAATAATGGAATACGGTATTTCGTTGCCCAACAATGGAGTATAAGCAAAGGATCGGTTTTGCGGGCTCCAACAATAACCGAATATTAAGAAACATTCTGTGTTTTCTTAAAAAGGTCGGATTGTTAGTTTGCTTTGTTGTCCTAAAACACTGCGACTCCATGGAATTTAATTTATTTGTTTCCATTGTTTATGTTGTTCAACAATTGGTTTATAACGTTAAAATATTGGTTTAATCGGCAACACGTGGCTTTTCTTTGTTTACTTTGTGCAACAATTGAATACGGTATTTCGTTGACCAACAATGGAATATAAGCAAAGGATCGGTTTTGCGGGCTCCAACAATATCCGAATATGAAGAAACATACGGTGTTTTTTTTAAAAACGTCGGTCTGTTAGTGTGCTTTGTTGTCTTAACACGATTTAACTCCTTGGCGTGTAATTTTTTTGTTTCCATTGTTTAAGTGGTTCAAAAATCGGCTTATAACGTAAAAATATCGGTTCAATCGGTAACACATGGCTTTTCTTTGTTTACATTGTGCAACAATGGAATACGGTATTTCGTTGCCCAACAATGGAATATAAGCAAAGGATCGGATTTGCGGCCTACAACAATAACCGAATATGAAGAAGGATTCGGTGTTTTGTTAAAAACGTCGGTTTGTTAGTTTGCTTTGTTGTCCTAACACACTAAGACTCCATGGCATTTAGTTTATTTGTTTCCATCGTTTAAGTGGTTCACAAATCGGCTTATAACGTTAAAATATAGGTTCAATCGGTAACACGTGGCTTTTTTTTGTTTACATTGTGCAACAATGGAATACTGTATTTCGTTGCCCAACAATGGAATATAAGCAAAGGATCTGTTTTGCGGGCTCCAACAATAACCGAATATGAAGAAACATTCGGTGATTTGTTAAAAACGTCGTTTTGATAGTTTGCTTTGTTGTCCTAACACACTGAGACTCCATGGAATTCAATTTTTTTGTTTCCATTGTTTAAGTTGTTCAACAATCGGTTTATAACATAAAAATATCTGTTCATTCGGTAACACGTGGCTTTTCTTTGTTTACTTTGTGCAACAATGGAATACGGTATATCGTTGCCCAACAATGGAATATAAGCAAAGGATCGGTTTTGCGGGCTCCAACAATAACCGAATATGAATAAACATTCGGTGTTTTGTTAAAAACGTCGGATTGTTAGTTTGCTTTGTTGTCCTAAAACACTGCGACTCCATGGAATTTAATTTATTTGTTTCCATTGTTTAAGTTGTTCAACAATCGGTTTATAACGTTAAAATATCGGTTCAATCGGTAACACGTGGCTTTTAATTGTTTACTTTGTGTAACAATGGAATACGGTATTTCGTTTCCCAACAATGGAATATAAGCAAAGGATCGGTTTTGCGGGCTCCAACAATAACCGAATATGAAGAAACATTCGGTGTTTTGTTAAAAACGTCGGTTTGTTAGTTTGCTTTGTTGTCCTAACACACTACGACTCCATGGCATTTAGTTTAATTGTTTCCATTGTTTTAGTGGTTCAATAATCGGCTTATAACGTTAAAATATAGGTTAGATCGGTAACACGTGGCTTTTTTTTGTTTACATTGTGCAACAATGGAATACTGTATTTCGTTGCCCAACAATGGAATATAAGCAAAACATCGGTTTTGCGGGCTCCAACAATAACCGAATATGAAGAAACATTCGGTGTTTTGTTAAAAACGTCGTTTTGATAGTTTGCTTTGCTGTCCTAACACACTGAGACTCCATGGAATTTAATTTATTTGTTTCCATTGTTTAAGATGTTCAACAATCGGTTTATAACATTAAAATATCTGTTCAATCGGTAACACGTGGCTTTTCTTTGTTTACTTTGTGCAACAATGGAATACGGTATATCGTTGGCCAACAATGGAATATAAGCAAAGGATCGGTTTTGCGGGCTCCAACAATAACCGAATATGAAGAAACATTCGGTGTTTTGTTAAAAACGTCGGTTTGTTAGTTTGCTTTGTTGTCCTAAAACACTGCGACTCCATGGAATTTAATTTATTTGTTTCCATTGTTTAAGTTGTTCAACAATCGGTTTATAACGTTAAAATGCCAGTTCAATCGGTAACACACGGCTTTTCTTTGTTTACATTGTGCAATAATGGAATACGGTATTTCGTTGCCCAACAATGGAGTATAAGCAAAGGATCGGTTTTGCGGGCTCCAACAATAACCGAATATGAAGAAACATTCGGTGTTTTGTTAAAAACGTCGGTTTGTTAGTTTTCTTTGTTGTGCTAAAACACTGCGACTCCATGGAATTTAATTTATTTGTTTAAATTGTTTAAGTTGTTCAACAATCGGTTTATAACGTTAAAATGCCAGTTCAATCGGTAACACACGGCTTTTCTTTGTTTACATTGTGCAATAATGGAATACGGTATTTCGTTGCCCAACAATGGAGTATAAGCAAAGGATCGGTTTTGCGGGCTCCAACAATAACCGAATATGAATAAACATTCGGTGTTTTGTTAAAAACGTCGGATTGTTAGTTTGCTTTGTTGTCCTAAAACACTGCGACTCCATGGAATTTAATTTATTTGTTTCCATTGTTTAAGTTGTTCAACAATCGGTTTATAACGTTAAAATATCGGTTCAATCGGTAACACGTGGCTTTTCATTGTTTACTTTGTGTAACAATGGAATACGGTATTTCGTTTCCCAACAATGGAATATAAGCAAAGGATCGGTTTTGCGGCCTCCAACAATAACCGAATATGAAGAAGGATTCGGTGTTTTGTTAAAAAAGTCGGTTTGTTAGTTTGCTTTGTTGTCCTAACACACTAAGACTCCATGGCATTTAGTTTATTTGTTTCCATCGTTTAAGTGGTTCACAAATCGGCTTATAACGTTAAAATATAGGTTCAATCGGTAACACGTGGCTTTTTTTTGTTTACATTGTGCAACAATGGAATACTGTATTTCGTTGCCCAACAATGGAATATAAGCAAAGGATCTGTTTTGCGGGCTCCAACATTAACCGAATATGAAGAAACATTCGGTGTTTTGTTAAAAACGTCGGTTTGTTAGTTTGCTTTGTTGTCCTAACACACTACTACTCCATGGCATTTAGTTTATTTGTTTCCATTGTTTTAGTGGTTCAAAAATCGGCTTATAACGTTAAAATATAGGTTAGATCGGTAACACGTGGCTTTTTTTTGTTTACATTGTGCAACAATGGAATACTGTATTTCGTTGCCCAACAATGGAATATAAGCAAAAGATCGGTTTTGCGGGCTCCAACAATAACCGAATATGAAGAAACATTCGGTGTTTTGTTAAAAACGTCGTTTTGATAGTTTGCTTTGTTGTCCTAACACACTGAGACTCCATGGAATTTAATTTATTTGTTTCCATTGTTTAAGTTTTTCAACAATCGGTTTATAACATTAAAATATCTGTTCAATCGGTAACACGTGGCTTTTCTTTGTTTACTTTGTGCAACAATGGAATACGGTATATCGTTGGCCAACAATGGAATATAAGCAAAGGATCGGTTTTGTGGGCTCCAACAATAACCGAATATGAAGAAACATTCGGTGTTTTGTTAAAAACGTCGGTTTGTTAGTTTGCTTTGTTGTCCTAAAACACTGCGACTCCATGGAATTTAATTTATTTGTTTCCATTGTTTAAGTTGTTCAACAATCGGTTTATAACGTTAAAATGCCGGTTCAATCGGTAACACACGGCTTTTCTTTGTTTACATTGTGCAATAATGGAATACGGTATTTCGTTGCCCAACAATGGAGTATAAGCAAAGGATCGGTTTTGCGGGCTCCAACAATAACCGAATATTAAGAAACATTCGGTGTTTTGTTAAAAAGGTCGGATTGTTAGTTTGCTTTGTTGTCCTAAAACACTGCGACTACATGGAATTTAATTTATTTGTTTCCATTGTTTATGTTGTTCAACAATTGGTTTATAACGTTAAAATATTGGTTTAATCGGCAACACGTGGCTTTTCTTTGTTTACTTTGTGCAACAATTGAATACGGTATTTCGTTGACCAACAATGGAATATAAGCAAAGGATCGGTTTTGCGGGCTCCAACAATATCCGAATATGAAGAAACATACGGTGTTTTTTTTTAAAACGTCGGTCTGTTAGTGTGCTTTGTTGTCTTAACACGATTTAACTCCTTGGCGTTTAATTTTTTTGTTTCCATTGTTTAAGTGGTTCAAAAATCGGCTTATAACGTAAAAATATCGGTTCAATCGGTAACACATGGCTTTTCTTTGTTTACATTGTGCAACAATGGAATACGGTATTTCGTTGCCCAACAATGGAATATAAGCAAAGGATCGGTTTTGCGGCCTCCAACAATAACCGAATATGAAGAAGGATTCGGTGTTTTGTTAAAAAAGTCGGTTTGTTAGTTTGCTTTGTTGTCCTAACACACTAAGACTCCATGGCATTTAGTTTATTTGTTTCCATCGTTTAAGTGGTTCACAAATCGGCTTATAACGTTAAAATATAGGTTCAATCGGTAACACGTGGCTTTTTTTTGTTTACATTGTGCAACAATGGAATACTGTATTTCGTTGCCCAACAATGGAATATAAGCAAAGGATCTGTTTTGCGGGCTCCAACATTAACCGAATATGAAGAAACATTCGGTGATTTGTTAAAAACGTCGTTTTGATAGTTTGCTTTGTTGTCCTAACACACTGAGACTCCATGGAATTTAATTTTTTTGTTTCCATTGTTTAAGTTGTTCAACAATCGGTTTATAACATAAAAATATCTGTTCAATCGGTAACACGTGGCTTTTCTTTGTTTACTTTGTGCAACAATGGAATACGGTTTATCGTTGCCCAACAATGGAATATAAGCAAAGGATCGTTTTTGCGGACTCCAACAATAACCGAATATGAAGAAACATTCGGTGTTTTGTTAAAAACGTCGGTTTGTTAGTTTGCTTTGTTGTCCTAAAACACTGCGACTTCATGGAATTTAATTTATTTGTTTCCATTGTTTAAGTTGTTCAACAATCGGTTTATAACGTTAAAATATCGGTTCAATCGGTAACACGTGGCTTTTCATTGTTTACTTTGTGTAACAATGGAATACGGTATTTCGTTTCCCAACAATGGAATATAAGCAAAGGATCGGTTTTGCGGGCTCCAACAATAACCGAATATGAAGAAACATTCGGTGTTTTGTTAAAAACGTCGGTTTGTTAGTTTGCTTTGTTGTCCTAACACACTACTACTCCATGGCATTTAGTTTATTTGTTTCCATTGTTTTAGTGGTTCAAAAATCGGCTTATAACGTTAAAATATAGGTTAGATCGGTAACACGTGGCTTTTTTTTGTTTACATTGTGCAACAATGGAATACTGTATTTCGTTGCCCAACAATGGAATATAAGCAAAAGATCGGTTTTGCGGGCTCCAACAATAACCGAATATGAAGAAACATTCGGTGTTTTGTTAAAAACGTCGGTTTGTTAGTTTGCTTTGTTGTCCTAAAACACTGCGACTCCATGGAATTTAATTTATTTGTTTCCATTGTTTAAGTTGTTCAACAATCGGTTTATAACGTTAAAATGTCGGTTCAATCGGTAACACGGCTTTTCTTTGTTTACATTGTGCAATAATGGAATACGGTATTTCGTTGCCCAACAATGGAGTATAAGCAAAGGATCGGTTTTGCGGGCTCCAACAATAACCGAATATTAAGAAACATTCGGTGTTTTGTTAAAAAGGTCGGATTGTTAGTTTGCTTTGTTGTCCTAAAACACTGCGACTCCATGGAATTTAATTTATTTGTTTCCATTGTTTATGTTGTTCAACAATTGGTTTATAACGTTAAAATATTGGTTTAATCGGCAACACGTGGCTTTTCTTTGTTTACTTTGTGCAACAATTGAATACGGTATTTCGTTTCCCAACAATGGAATATAAGCAAAGGATCGGTTTTGCGGGCTCCAACAATAACCGAATATGAAGAAGGATTCGGTGTTTTGTTAAAAACGTCGGTTTGTTAGTTTGCTTTGTTGTCCTAACAAACTAAGACTCCATGGCATTTAGTTTATTTGTTTCCATCGTTTAAGTGGTTCACAAATCGGCTTATAACGTTAAAATATAGGTTCAATCGGTAACACGTGGCTTTTTTTGTTTACATTGTGCAACAATGGAATCCTGTATTTCGTTGCCCAACAATGGAATATAAGCAAAGGATCTGTTTTGCGGGCTCCAACATTAACCGAATATGCAGAAACATTCGGTGATTTGTTAAAAACGTCGTTTTGATAGTTTGCTTTGTTGTCCTAACACACTGAGACTCCATGGAATTTAATTTTTTTGTTTCCATTCTTTAAGTTGTTCAACAATCGGTTTATAACATAAAAATATCTGTTCAATCGGTAACACGTGGCTTTTCTTTGTTTACTTTGTGCAACAATGGAATACGGTATATCGTTGCCCAACAATGGAATATAAGCAAAGGATCGTTTTTGCGGACTCCAACAATAACCGAATATGAAGAAACATTCGGTGTTTTGTTAAAAACGTCGGTTTGTTAGTTTGCTTTGTTGTCCTAAAACACTGCGACTTCACGGAATTTAATTTATTTGTTTCCATTGTTTAAGTTGTTCAAAAATCGGTTTATAACGTTAAAATATCGGTTCAATCGGTAACACGTGGCTTTTCCTTGTTTACTTTGTGTAACAATGGAATACGGTATTTCGTTTCCCAACAATGGAATAAAAGCAAAGGATCGGTTTTGCGGGCTCCAACAATAACCGAATATGAAGAAACATTCGGTGTTTTTTAAAAACATCGGTGTGTTAGTGTGCTTTGTTGTCTTAACACGATTTGACTCCATGGCTTTTAATTTATTTGTTTCCATTGTTTAAGTTGTTCAACAATCGTTTTATAACGTTAAAATATCGGTTCAATCGGTAACACGTGGCTTTTTTTGTTTACATTGTGCAACAATGAAATACTGTATTTCGTTGCCCAACAACGGAATATAAGCAAAGGATCGGTTTTGCGGGCTCCAACAATAACCGAATATGAATAAACATTCGGTGTTTTGTTAAAAACGTCGAATTGTTAGTTTGCTTTGTTGTCCTAAAACACTGCGACTCCATGGAATTTAATTTATTTGTTTCCATTGTTTAAGTTGTTCAACAATCGGTTTATAACGTTAAAATATCGGTTCAATCGGTAACACGTGGCTTTTCATTGTTTACTTTGTGTAACAATGCAATACGGTATTTTGTTTCCCAACAATGGAATATAAGCAAAGGATCGGTTTTGCGGGCTCCAACAATAACCGAATATGAAGAAACATTCGGTGTTTTGTTAAAAACGTCGGTTTGTTAGTTTGCTTTGTTGTCCTAACACACTACGACTCCATGGCATTTAGTTTATTTGTTTCCATTGTTTTAGTGGTTCAAAAATCGGCTTATAACGTTAAAATATAGGTTAGATCGGTAACACGTGGCTTTTTTTTGTTTACATTGTGCAAAATTGGAATACTGTATTTCGTTGCCCAACAATGGAATATAAGCAAAAGATCGGTTTTGCGGGCTCAACAATAACCGAATATGAAGAAACATTCGGTGTTTTGTTAAAAACGTCGTTTTGATAGTTTGCTTTGCTGTCCTAACACACTGAGACTCCATGGAATTTAATTTATTTGTTTCCATTGTTTAAGTGGTTCACAAATCGGCTTATAACATTAAAATATCTGTTCAATCGGTAACACGTGGCTTTTTTTTGTTTACATTGTGCAACAATGAAATACTTTATTTCGTTGCCCAACAACGGAATATAAGCAAAGGATCGGTTTTGCGGGCTCCAACAATAACCGAATATAAATAAACATTCGGTGTTTTGTTAAAAACGTCGGATTGTTAGTTTGCTTTGTTGTCCTAAAACACTGCGACTCCATGGAATTTAATTTATTTGTTTCCATTGTTTAAGTTGTTCAACAATCGGTTTATAACGTTAAAATGCCGGTTCAATCGGTAAGACGTGGCTTTTCTTTGTTTACATTGTGCAACAATGGAATACGCTATTTCGTTGCCCAACAATCGAATATAAGCAAAGGATCGGTTTTGCGGCCTCCAACAATAACCGAATATGAAGAAAGATTCGGTGTTTTGTTAAAAACGTCGGTTTGTTAGTTTGCTTTGTTCTCCTAACACACTAAGACTCCATGGCATTTAGTTTATTTGTTTCATTGTTTAAGTGGTTCACAAATCGGCTTATAACGTTAAAATATAGGTTCAATCGGTAACACGTGGCTTTTTTTTGTTTACATTGTGCAACAATAAAATACTGTATTTCGTTGCCCAACAACGGAATATAAGCAAAGGATCGGTTTTGCGGGCTCCAACAATAACCGAATATGAATAAACATTCGATGTTTTGTTAAAAACGTCGGATTGTTAGTTTGCTTTGTTGTCCTAAAACACTGCGACTCCATGGAATTTAATTTATTTGTTTCCATTGTTCAAGTTGTTCAACAATCGGTTTATAACGTTAAAATATCGGTTCAATCGGTAACACGTGGCTTTTCATTGTTTACTTTGTGTAACAATGGAATACGGTATTTCGTTTCCCAACAATGGAATATAAGCAAAGGATCGATTTTGCGGGCTCCAACAATAACCGAATATGAAGAAACATTCGGTGTTTTGTTAAAAACGTCGGTTTGTTAGTTTGCTTTGTTGTCCTAACACACTACGACTCCATGGCATTTAGTTTATTTGATTCCATTGTTTTAGTGGTTCAAAAATCGGCTTATAACGTTAAAATATAGGATAGATCGGTAACACGTGGCTTTTATTTGTTTACATTGTGCAACAATGGAATACTGTATTTCGTTGCCCAACAATGGAATATAAGCAAAGGATCGGTTTTGCGGGCTCCAACAATAACCGAATATGAAGAAACATTCGGTGTTTTGTTAAAAACGTCGTTTTGATAGTTTTCTTTTTTGTCCTAACACACTGAGACTCCATGGAATTTAATTTTTTTGTTTCCAATGTTTAAGTTGTTCAACAATCGGTTTATCACATTAAAATATCTGTTCAATCGGTAACACGTGGCTTTTCTTTGTTTACTTTGTGCAACAATGGAATACGGTATATCGTTGGCCAACTATGGAATATAAGCAAAGGATCGGTTTTGCGGCCTCCAACAATAACCGAATATGAAGAAAGATTCGGTGTTTTGTGAAAAACGTCGGTTTGTTAGTTTGCTTTGTTCTCCTAACACACTAAGACTCCATGGCATTTAGTTTATTTGTTTCCATTGTTTAAGTGGTTCACAAATCGGCTTATAACGTTAAAATATAGGTTCAATCGGTAACACGTGGCTTTTTTTGTTTACATTGTGCAACAATGGAATACTGTATTTCGTTGCCCAACAATGGAATATAAGGAAAGGATCTGTTTTGCGGGTTCCAACAATAACCGAATATGAAGAAACATTCGGTGATTTGTTAAAAACGTCGTTTTGATAGTTTTCTTTTTTGTCCTAACACACTGAGACTCCATGGAATTTAATTTTTTTGTTTCCAATGTTTAAGTTGTTCAACAATCGGTTTATAACATAAAAATATCTGTTCAATCGGTAACACGTGGCTTTTCTTTGTTTACTTTGTGCAACAATGGAATACGGTATGTCGTTGCCCAACAATGGAATATAAGCAAAGGATCGTTTTTGCGGGCTCCAACAATAACCGAATATGAAGAAACATTCGGTGTTTTGTTAAAAACGTCGGTTTGTTATTTTGCTTTGTTGTCCTAAAACACTGCGACTTCATGGAATTTAATTTATTTGTTTCCATTGTTTATGTTGTTCAACAATCGGTTCATAACGTTAAAATATCGGTTCAATCGGTAACACGTGGCTTTTCATTGTTTACTTTGTGTAACAATTGAATACGGTATTTCGTTTCCCAACAATGGAATATAAGCAAAGGATCGGTTTTGCGGGCTCCAACAATAACCGAATATGAAGAAACATTCGGTGTTTTTTTAAAAACATCGGTCTGTTAGTGTGCTTTGTTGTCTTAACACGATTTGACTCCATGGCATTTAATTTATTTGTTTCCATTGTTTAAGTTGTTCAACAATCGGTTTATAACATAAAAATATCTGTTCAATCGGTAACACGTGGCTTTTCTTTGTTTACTTTGTGCAACAATGGAATACGGTATATCGTTGCCCAACAATGGAATATAAGCAAAGGATCGTTTTTGCGGACTCCAACAATAACCGAATATGAAGAAACATTCGGTGTTTTGTTAAAAACGTCGGTTTGTTAGTTTGCTTTGTTGTCCTAAAACACTGCGACTTCATGGAATTTAATTTATTTGTTTCCATTTTTTAAGTTGTTCAACAATCGGTTTATAACGTTAAAATATCGGTTCAATCGGTAACACGTGGCTTTTCATTGTTTACTTTGTGTAACAATGGAATACGGTATTTCGTTTCCCAACAATGGAATATAAGCAAAGGATCGGTTTTGCGGGCTCCAACAATAACCGAATATGAAGAAACATTCGGTGTTTTTTAAAAACATCGGTGTGTTAGTGTGCTTTGTTGTCTTAACACGATTTGACTCCATGGCTTTTAATTTATTTGTTTCCATTGTTTAAGTTGTTCAACAATCGTTTTATAACGTTAAAATATCGGTTCAATCGGTAACACGTGGCTTTTTTTTGTTTACATTGTGCAACAATGAAATACTGTATTTCGTTGCCCAACAACGGAATATAAGCAAAGGATCGTTTTTGCGGGCTCCAACAATAACCGAATATGAATAAACATTCGGCGTTTTGTTAAAAACGTCGGATTGTTAGTTTGCTTTGTTGTCCTAAAACACTGCGACTCCATGGAATTTAATTTATTTGTTTCCATTGTTTAAGTTGTTCAACAATCGGTTTATAACGTTAAAATATAGGTTAGATCGGTAACACGTGGCTTTTTTGTTTACATTGTGCAACAATGGAATACTGTATTTCGTTGTCCAACAATGGAATATAAGCAAAGGATCGGTTTTGCGGGCTCCAACAATAACCGAATATGAAGAAACATTCGGTGTTTTGTTAAAAACGTCGTTTTGATAGTTTGCTTTGTTGTCCTAACACACTGAGACTCCATGGAATTTAATTTATTTGTTTCCATTGTTTAAGTTGTTCAACAATCGGTTTATCACATTAAAATATCTGTTCAATCGGTAACACGTGGCTTTTCTTTGTTTACTTTGTGCAACAATGGAATACGGTATATCGTTGGCCAACTATGGAATATAAGCAAAGGATCGGTTTTGCGGCCTCCAACAATAACCGAATATGAAAAAAGATTCGGTGTTTTGTTAAAAACGTCGGTTTGTTAGTTTGCTTTGTTCTCCTAACACACTAAGACTCCATGGCATTTAGTTTATTTGTTTCCATTGTTTAAGTGGTTCACAAATCGGCTTATAACGTTAAAATATAGGTTCAATCGGTAACACGTGGCTTTTTTTGTTTACATTGTGCAACAATGGAATACTGTATTTCGTTGCCCAACAATGGAATATAAGGAAAGGATCTGTTTTGCGGGTTCCAACAATAACCGAATATGAAGAAACATTTGGTGATTTGTTAAAAACGTCGTTTTGATAGTTTTCTTTTTTGTCCTAACACACTGAGACTCCATGGAATTTAATTTTTTTGTTTCCAATGTTTAAGTTGTTCAACAATCGGTTTATAACATAAAAATATCTGTTCAATCGGTGACACGTGGCTTTTCTTTGTTTACTTTGTGCAACAATGGAATACGGTATGTCGTTGCCCAACAATGGAATATAAGCAAAGGATCGTTTTTGCGGGCTCCAACAATAACCGAATATGAAGAAACATTCGGTGTTTTGTTAAAAACGTCGGTTTGTTATTTTGCTTTGTTGTCCTAAAACACTGCGACTTCATGGAATTTAATTTATTTGTTTCCATTGTTTATGTTGTTCAACAATCGGTTCATAACGTTAAAATATCGGTTCAATCGGTAACACGTGGCTTTTCATTGTTTACTTTGTGTAACAATTGAATACGGTATTTCGTTTCCCAACAATGGAATATAAGCAAAGGATCGGTTTTGCGGGCTCCAACAATAACCGAATATGAAGAAACATTCGGTGTTTTTTTTAAAAACATCGGTCTGTTAGTGTGCTTTGTTGTCTTAACACGATTTGACTCCATGGCATTTAATTTATTTGTTTCCATTGTTTAAGTTGTTCAACAATCGGTTTATAACATAAAAATATCTGTTCAATCGGTAACACGTGGCTTTTCTTTGTTTACTTTGTGCAACAATGGAATACGGTATATCGTTGCCCAACAATGGAATATAAGCAAAGGATCGTTTTTGCGGACTCCAACAATAACCGAATATGAAGAAACATTCGGTGTTTTGTTAAAAACGTCGGTTTGTTAGTTTGCTTTGTTGTCCTAAAACACTGCGACTTCATGGAATTTAATTTATTTGTTTCCATTTTTTAAGTTGTTCAACAATCGGTTTATAACGTTAAAATATCGGTTCAATCTGTAACACGTGGCTTTTCATTGTTTACTTTGTGTAACAATGGAATACGGTATTTCGTTTCCCAACAATGGAATATAAGCAAAGGATCGGTTTTGCGGGCTCCAACAATAACCGAATATGAAGAAACATTCGGTGTTTTTTAAAAACATCGGTGTGTTAGTGTGCTTTGTTGTCTTAACACGATTTGACTCCATGGCTTTTAATTTATTTGTTTCCATTGTTTAAGTTGTTCAACAATCGTTTTATAACGTTAAAATATCGGTTCAATCGGTAACACGTGGCTTTTTTTTGTTTAAATTGTGCAACAATGAAATACTGTATTTCGTTGCCCAACAACGGAATATAAGCAAAGGATCGTTTTTGCGGGCTCCAACAATAACCGAATATGAATAAACATTCGGCGTTTTGTTAAAAACGTCGGATTGTTAGTTTGCTTTGTTGTCCTAAAACACTGCGACTCCATGGAATTTAATTTATTTGTTTCCATTGTTTAAGTTGTTCAACAATCGGTTTATAACGTTAAAATATAGGTTAGATCGGTAACACGTGGCTATTTTGTTTACATTGTGCAACAATGGAATACTGTATTTCGTTGCCCAACAATGGAATATAAGCAAAGGATCGGTTTTGCGGGCTCCAACAATAACCGAATATGAAGAAACATTCGGTGTTTTGTTAAAAACGTCGTTTTGATAGTTTGCTTTGTTGTGCTAAAACACTGCGACTCCATGGAATTTAATTTATTTGTTTCCATTGTTTAAGTTGTTCAACAGTCGGTTTATAACATTAAAATATCTGTTCAATCGGTAACACGTGGCTTTTCTTTGTTTACTTTGTGCAACAATGGAATACGGTATATCTTTGACCAACAATGGAATATAAGCAAAGGATCGGTTTCTCGGGCTCCAACAATAACCGAATATGAAGAAACATTCGGTGTTTTGTTAAAAACGTCGGTTTGTTAGTTTTCTTTGTTGTGCTAAAACACTGCGACTCCATGGAATTTAATTTATTTGTTTCCATTGTTTAAGTTGTTCAACAATCGGTTTATAACGTTAAAATGCTGGTTCACTCGGTAAGACGTGGCTTTTCTTTGTTTACATTGTGCAACAATGGAATACGCTATTTCGTTGCCCAACAATCGAATATAAGTAAAGGATCGGTTTTGCGGCCTCCAACAATAACCGAATATGAAGAAACATTCGGTGTTTTGTTAAAAACGTCGGTTTGTTAGTTTGCTTTGTTGTCCTAACACACTACGACTCCATGGCATTTAGTTTATTTGTTTCCATTGTTTTAGTGGTTCAAAAATCGGCTTATAACGTTAAAATATAGGTTAGATCGGTAACACGTGGCTTTTGTTTACATTGTGCAACAATGGAATACTGTATTTCGTTGCCCAACAATGGAATATAAGCAAAGGATCGGTTTTGCGGGCTCCAACAATAACCGAATATGAAGAAACATTCGGTGTTTTGTTAAAAACGTCGTTTTGATAGTTTGCTTTGTTGTCCTAACACACTGAGACTCAATGGAATTTAATTTATTTGTTTCCATTGTTTAAGTTGTTCAACAATCGGTTTATAACATTAAAATATCTGTTCAATCGGTAACACGTGGCTTTTCTTTGTTTACTTTGTGCAACAATGGAATACGGTATATCTTTGGCCAACAATGGAATATAAGCAAAGGATCGGTTTTGCGGGCTCCAACAATAACCGAATATGAAGAAACATTCGGTGTTTTGTTAAAAACGTCGGTTTGTTAGTTTTCTTTGTTGTGCTAAAACACTGCGACTCCATGGAATTTAATTTATTTGTTTCCATTGTTTAAGTTGTTCAACAATCGGTTTATAACGTTAAAATGCTGGTTCAATCGGTAAGACGTGGCTTTTTTTTGTTTACATTGTGCAACAATGGAATACTGTATTTCGTTGCCCAACAATGGAATATAAGCAAAGGATCGGTCTTGCGGGCTCCAACAATAACCGAATATGAAGAAACATTCGGTGTTTTGTTAAAAACGTCGTTTTGATAGTTTGCTTTGTTGTCCTAACACGCTGAGACTCCATGGAATTTAATTTATTTGTTTCCATTGTTTAAGTTGTTCAACAATCGGTTTATCACATTAAAATATCTGTTCAATCGGTAACACGTGACTTTTCTTTGTTTACTTTGTGCAACAATGGAATACGGTATATCGTTGGCCAACAATGGAATATAAGCAAAGGATCGGTTTTGCGGGCTACAACAATAACCGAATATGAAGAAACATTCGGTGTTTTGTTAAAAACGTCGGTTTGTTAGTTTGCTTTGTTGTCCTAAATCACTGCGACTCCATGGAATTTAATTTATTTGTTTCCATTGTTTAAGTTGTTCAACAATCGGTTTATAACGTTAAAATGCCGGTTCAATCGGTAACACGTGGCTTTTTTTGTTTACATTGTGCAACAATGGAATACTGTATTTCGTTGCCCAACAATGGAATATAAGCAAAGGATCTGTTTTGCGGGCTCCAACAATAACCGAATATGAAGAAACATTCGGTGTTTTTTTAAAAACATCGGTCTGTTAGTGTGCTTTGTTGTCTTAACACGATTTAACTCCCTGGCGTTTAATTTTTTTGTTTCCATTGTTTAAGTGGTTCAAAAATCGGCATATAACGTAAAAATATCTGTTCAATCGGTAACACGTGGCTTTTCTTTGTTTACTTTGTGCAACAATGGAATACGGTATATCGTTGCCCAACAATGGAATATAAGCAAAGGATCGTTTTTGCGGACTCCAACAATAACCGAATATGAAAAAACATTCGGTGTTTTGTTAAAAACGTCGGTTTGTTAGTTTGCTTTGTTGTCCTAAAACACTGCGACTTCATGGAATTTAATTTATTTGTTTCCATTGTTTAAGTTGTTCAACAATCGGTTTATAATGTTAAGATATCGGTTCAATCAGTAACACGTGGCTTTTCATTGTTTACTTTGTCTAACAATGGAATACGGTATTTCGTTTCCCAACAATGGAATATAAGCAAAGGATCGGTTTTGCGGGCTCCAAAAATAACCGAATATGAAGAAACATTCGGTGTTTTGTTAAAAACGTCGTTTTGATAGTTTGCTTTGTTGTCCTAACACACTGAGACTCCATGGAATTTAATTTATTTGTTTCCATTGTTTAAGTTGTTCAACAATCGTTTTATAACGTTAAAATATCGGTTCAATCGGTAACACGTGGCTTTTTTTTGTTTACATTGTGCAACAATGAAATACTGTATTTCGTTGCCCAACAACGGAATATAAGCAAAGGATCGGTTTTGCGGGCTCCAACAATAACCGAATATGAATAAACATTCGGTGTTTTGTTAAAAACGTCGGATTGTTAGTTTGCTTTGTTGTCCTAAAACACTGCGACTCCATGGAATTTAATTTATTTGTTTCCTTTGTTTAAGTTGTTGAACAATCGGTTTATAACGTTAAAATATAGGTTCAATCGGTAACACGTGGCTTTTTTTGTTTACATTGTGCAACAATGGAATACTGTATTTCGTTGCCCAACAATGGAATATAAGCAAAGGATCGGTTTTGCGGGCTCCAAGAATAACCGAATATGAAGAAAAATTCGGTGTTTTGTTAAAAACGTCGTTTTGATAGTTTGATTTGTTGTCCTAACACACTGAGACTCCATGGAATTTAATTTATTTGTTTCCATTGTTTAAGTTGTTCAACAAACGGTTTATAACATTAAAATATCTGTTCAATCGGTAACACGTGGCTTTTCTTTGTTTACTTTGTGCAACAATGGAATACGGTATATCGTTGGCCAACAATGGAATATAAGCAAAGGATCGGTTTTGCGGGCTCCAACAATAACCGAATATGAAGAAACATTCGGTGTTTTGTTAAAAACGTCGGTTTGTTAGTTTGCTTTGTTGTCCTAAAACACTGCGACTCCATGGAATTTAATTTAATTGTTTCCATTGTTTAAGTTGTTCAACAATCGGTTTATAACGTTAAAATGTCGGTTCAATCGGTAACACATGGCTTTTTTTTGTTTGCATTGTGCAATAATAGAATACGGTATTTCGTTGCCCAACAATGGAGTATAAGCAAAGGATCGGTTTTGCGGGCTCCAACAATAACCGAATATGAAGAGACTTTCGGTGTTTTGTTAAAAACGTCGGTTTGTTAGTTTGATTTGTTGTCCTAAAACACTGCGACTCCATGGAATTTAATTTATTTTTTTCCATTGTTTAAGTTGTTCAACAATCGGTTTATAACGTTAAAATGCCGGTTCAATCGGTAACACGTGGCTTTTCTTTGTTTACTTTGTGCAACAATGGAATACGGTATATCGTTTCCCAACAATGGGATATAAGCAAAGGATCGATTTTGCGGGCTCCAACAATAACCGAATATGAAGAAACATTCGGTGTTTTGTTAAAAACGTCGGTTTGTTAGTTTGCTTTGTTGTCCTAACACACTAAGTCTCCATGGCATTTAGTTTATTTGTTTCCATTGTTTAAGTGGTTCACAAATCGGCTTATAACGTTAAAATATAGGTTCAATCGGTAACACGTGGCTTTTTTTGTTTACATTGTGCAACAATGGAATACTGTATTTCGTTGCCCAACAATGGAATATAAGCAAAGTATCTGTTTTGCGGGCTCCAACAATAACCGAATATGAAGAAACATTCGGTTATTTGTTAAAAACGTCGTTTTGATAGTTTGCTTTGTTGTCCTAACACACTGAGACTCCATGGAATTTAATTTTTTTGTTTCCATTGTTTAAGTTGTTCAACAATCGGTTTATAACATAAAAATATCTGTTCAATCGGTAACACGTGGCTTTTCTTTGTTTACTTTGTGCAACAATGGAATACGGTATATCGTTGCCCAACAATGGAATATAAGCAAAGGATCGTTTTTGCGGACTCCAGCAATAACCGAATATGAAGAAACATTCGGTGTTTTGTTAAAAACGTCGGTTTGTTAGTTTGCTTTGTTGTCCTAAAACACTGCGACTTCATGGAATTTAATTTATTTGTTTCCATTGTTTAAGTTGTTCAACAACCGGTTTATAACGTTAAAATATCGGTTCAATCGGTAACACGTGGCTTTTCATTGTTTACTTTGTGTAACAATGGAATACGGTATTTCGTTTCCCAACAATGGAATATAAGCAAAGGTTCGGTTTTGCGGGCTCCAACAATAACCGAATATGAAGAAACATTCGGTGTTTTTTTTTAAACATCGGTGTGTTAGTGTGCTTTGTTGTCTTAACACGATTTGACTCCCTGGCATTTAATTTATTTGTTTCCATTGTTTAAGTTGTTCAACAATCGTTTTATAACGTTAAAATATCGGTTCAATCGGTAACACGTGGCTTTTTTTGTTTACATTGTGCAACAATGAAATACTGTATTTCGTTGCCCAACAACGGAATATAAGCAAAGGATCGGTTTTGCGGGCTCCAACAATAACCGAATATGAATAAACATTCGGTGTTTTGTTAAAAACGTCGGTTTGTTAGTTTGCTTTGTTGTCCTAACACACTACGACTCCATGGCATTTAGTTTATTTGTTTCCATTGTTTTAGTGGTTCAAAAATCGGCTTATAACGTTAAAATATAGGTTAGGTCGGTAACACGTGGCTTTTTTTTGTTTACATTGTGCAACAATGGAATACTGTATTTCGTTGCCCAACAATGGAATATAAGCAAAGGATCGGTTTTGCGGGCTCCAACAATAACCGAATATGAAGAAACATTCGGTGTTTTGTTAAAAACGTCGTTTTGATAGTTTGCTTTGTTGTCCTAACACGCTGAGACTCCATGGAATTTAATTTATTTGTTTCCATTGTTTAAGTTGTTCAACAATCGTTTTATAACGTTAAAATATCGGTTCAATCGGTAACACGTGGCTTTTTTTTGTTTACATTGTGCAACAATGAAATACTGTATTTCGTTGCCCAACAACGGAATATAAGCAAAGGATCGGTTTTGCGGGCTCCAACAATAACCGAATATGAATAAACATTCGGTGTTTTGTTAAAAACGTCGGATTGTTAGTTTGCTTTGTTGTCCTAAAACACTGCGACTCCATGGAATTTAATTTATTTGTTTCCTTTGTTTAAGTTGTTGAACAATCGGTTTATAACGTTAAAATATAGGTTCAATCGGTAACACGTGGCTTTTTTTGTTTACATTGTGCAACAATGGAATACTGTATTTCGTTGCCCAACAATGGAATATAAGCAAAGGATCGGTTTTGCGGGCTCCAAGAATAACCGAATATGAAGAAACATTCGGTGTTTTGTTAAAAACGTCGTTTTGATAGTTTGATTTGTTGTCCTAACACACTGAGACTCCATGGAATTTAATTTATTTGTTTCCATTGTTTAAGTTGTTCAACAAACGGTTTATAACATTAAAATATCTGTTCAATCGGTAACACGTGGCTTTTCTTTGTTTACTTTGTGCAACAATGGAATACGGTATATCGTTGGCCAACAATGGAATATAAGCAAAGGATCGGTTTTGCGGGCTCCAACAATAACCGAATATGAAGTAACATTCGGTGTTTTGTTAAAAACGTCGGTTTGTTAGTTTGCTTTGTTGTCCTAAAACACTGCGACTCCATGGAATTTAATTTAATTGTTTCCATTGTTTAAGTTGTTCAACAATCGGTTTATAACGTTAAAATGTCGGTTCAATCGGTAACACATGGCTTTTTTTTGTTTGCATTGTGCAATAATAGAATACGGTATTTCGTTGCCCAACAATGGAGTATAAGCAAAGGATCGGTTTTGCGGGCTCCAACAATAACCGAATATGAAGAGACTTTCGGTGTTTTGTTAAAAACGTCGGTTTGTTAGTTTGATTTGTTGTCCTAAAACACTGCGACTCCATGGAATTTAATTTATTTTTTTCCATTGTTTAAGTTGTTCAACAATCGGTTTATAACGTTAAAATGCCGGTTCAATCGGTAACACGTGGCTTTTCTTTGTTTACTTTGTGCAACAATGGAATACGGTATATCGTTTCCCAACAATGGGATATAAGCAAAGGATCGATTTTGCGGGCTCCAACAATAACCGAATATGAAGAAACATTCGGTGTTTTGTTAAAAACGTCGGTTTGTTAGTTTGCTTTGTTGTCCTAACACACTAAGTCTCCATGGCATTTAGTTTATTTGTTTCCATTGTTTAAGTGGTTCACAAATCGGCTTATAACGTTAAAATATAGGTTCAATCGGTAACACGTGGCTTTTTTTGTTTACATTGTGCAACAATGGAATACTGTATTTCGTTGCCCAACAATGGAATATAAGCAAAGTATCTGTTTTGCGGGCTCCAACAATAACCGAATATGAAGAAACATTCGGTTATTTGTTAAAAACGTCGTTTTGATAGTTTGCTTTGTTGTCCTAACACACTGAGACTCCATGGAATTTAATTTTTTTGTTTCCATTGTTTAAGTTGTTCAACAATCGGTTTATAACATAAAAATATCTGTTCAATCGGTAACACGTGGCTTTTCTTTGTTTACTTTGTGCAACAATGGAATACGGTATATCGTTGCCCAACAATGGAATATAAGCAAAGGATCGTTTTTGCGGACTCCAGCAATAACCGAATATGAAGAAACATTCGGTGTTTTGTTAAAAACGTCGGTTTGTTAGTTTGCTTTGTTGTCCTAAAACACTGCGACTTCATGGAATTTAATTTATTTGTTTCCATTGTTTAAGTTGTTCAACAATCGTTTTATAACGTTAAAATATCGGTTCAATCGGTAACACGTGGCTTTTTTTGTTTACATTGTGCAACAATGAAATACTGTATTTCGTTGCCCAACAACGGAATATAAGCAAAGGATCGGTTTTGCGGGCTCCAACAATAACCGAATATGAATAAACATTCGGTGTTTTGTTAAAAACGTCGGTTTGTTAGTTTGCTTTGTTGTCCTAACACACTACGACTCCATGGCATTTAGTTTATTTGTTTCCATTGTTTTAGTGGTTCAAAAATCGGCTTATAACGTTAAAATATAGGTTAGGTCGGTAACACGTGGCTTTTTTTTGTTTACATTGTGCAACAATGGAATACTGTATTTCGTTGCCCAACAATGGAATATAAGCAAAGGATCGGTTTTGCGGGCTCCAACAATAACCGAATATGAAGAAACATTCGGTGTTTTGTTAAAAACGTCGTTTTGATAGTTTGCTTTGTTGTCCTAACACGCTGAGACTCCATGGAATTTAATTTATTTGTTTCCATTGTTTAAGTTGTTCAACAATCGGTTTATCACATTAAAATATCTGTTCAATCGGTAACACGTGACTTTTCTTTGTTTACTTTGTGCAACAATGGAATACGGTATATCGTTGCCCAACAATGGAATATAAGCAAAGGATCTTTTTTGCGGGCTCCAACAATAACCGAATATGAAGAAACATTCGGTGTTTTTTTAAAAACATCGGTCTGTTAGTGTGCTTTGTTGTCTTAACACGATTTAACTCCATGGCGTTTAATTTTTTTGTTTCCATTGTTTAAGTGGTTCAAAAATCGGCATATAACGTAAAAATATCGGTTCAATCGGTAACACATGGCTTTTCTTTGTTTACATTGTGCAACAATGGAATACGGTATTTCGTTGCCCAACAATGGAATAAAGCAAAGGATCGGTTTTGCGGCCTCCAACAATAACCGAATATGAAGAAGGATTCGGTGTTTTGTTAAAAACGTCGGTTTGTTAGTTTGCTTTGTTGTCCTAACACACTAAAACTCCATGGCATTTAGTTTATTTGTTTCCATTGTTTAAGTGGTTCACAAATCGGCTTATAACGTTAAAATATAGGATCAATCGGTAACACGTGGCTTTTTTTTGTTTACATTGTGCAACAATGGAATACTGTATTTCGTTGCCCAACAATGGATTATAAGCAAAGGATCTGTTTTGCGGGCTCCAACAATAACCGAATATGAAGAAACATTCGGTGATTTGTTAAAAACGTCGTTTTGATAGTTTGCTTTGTTGTCCTAACACACTGAGACTCCATGGAATTTAATTTATTTGTTTCCATTGTTTAAGTTCTTCAACAATCGGTTTATAACATAAAAATATCTGTTCAATCGGTAACACGTGGCTTTTCTTTGTTTACTTTGTGCAACAATGGAATACGGTATATCGTTGACCAACAATGGAATATAAGCAAAGGATCGTTTTTGCGGACTCCAACAATAACCGAATATGAAAAAACATTCGGTGTTTTGTTAAAAACGTCGGTTTGTTAGTTTGCTTTGTTGTCCTAAAACACTGCGACTTCATGGAATTTAATTTATTTGTTTCCATTGTTTAAGTTGTTCAACAATCGGTTTATAACGTTAAAATATAGGTTCAATCGGTAACACGTGGCTTTTTTTGTTTACATTGTGCAACAATGGAATACTGTATTTCGTTGCCCAACAATGGAATATAAGCAAAGGATCGGTTTTGCGGGCTCCAAGAATAACCGAATATGAAGAAACATTCGGTGTTTTGTTAAAAACGTCGTTTTGATAGTTTGCTTTGTTGTCCTAACACACTGAGACTCCATGGAATTTAATTTATTTGTTTCCATTGTTTAAGTTGTTCAACAAACGGTTTATAACATTAAAATATCTGTTCAATCGGTAACACGTGGCTTTTCTTTGTTTACTTTGTGCAACATTGGAATACGGTATATCGTTGGCCAACAATGGAATATAAGCAAAGGATCGGTTTTGCGGGCTCCAACAATAACCGAATATGAAGAAACATTCGGTGTTTTGTTAAAAACGTCGGTTTGTTAGTTTGCTTTGTTGTCCTAAAACACTGCGTCTCCATGGAATTTAATTTAATTGTTTCCATTGTTTAAGTTGTTCAACAATCGGTTTATAACGTTAAAATGCCGGTTCAATCGGTAACACATGGCTTTTCTTTGTTTACATTGTGCAATAATGGAATACGGTATTTCGTTGCCCAACAATGGAGTATAAGCAAAGGATCGGTTTTGCGGGCTCCAACAATAACCGAATATGAAGAGACTTTCGGTGTTTTGTTAAAAACGTCGGTTTGTTAGTTTGATTTGTTGTCCTAAAACACTGCGACTCCATGGAATTTAATTTATTTTTTTCCATTGTTTAAGTTGTTCAACAATCGGTTTATAACGTTAAAATGCCGGTTCAATCGGTAACACGTGGCTTTTCTTTGTTTACTTTGTGCAACAATGGAATACGGTATATCGTTTCCCAACAATGTGATATAAGCAAAGGATCGATTTTGCGGGCTCCAACAATAACCGAATATGAAGAAACATTCGGTGTTTTGTTAAAAACGTCGGTTTGTTAGTTTGCTTTGTTGTCCTAACACACTAAGACTCCATGGCATTTAGTTTATTTGTTTCCATTGTTTAAGTGGTTCACAAATCGGCTTATAACGTTAAAATATAGGTTGAATCGGTAACACGTGGCTTTTTTTGTTTACATTGTGCAACAATGGAATACTGTATTTCGTTGCCCAACAATGGAATATAAGCAAAGTATCTGTTTTGCGGGCTCCAACAATAACCGAATATGAAGAAACATTCGGTTATTTGTTAAAAACGTCGTTTTGATAGTTTGCTTTGTTGTCCTAACACACTGAGACTCCATGGAATTTAATTTTTTTGTTTCCATTGTTTAAGTTGTTCAACAATCGGTTTATAACGTTAAAATATCGGTTCAATCGGTAACACGTGGCTTTTCATTGTTTACTTTGTGTAACAATGGAATACGGTATTTCGTTTCCCAACAATGGAATATAAGCAAAGGATTGGTTTTGCGGGCTCCAACAATAACCGAATATGAAGAAACATTCGGTGTTTTTTTAAAAACATCGGTGTGTTAGTGTGCTTTGTTGTCTTAACACGATTTGACTCCATGGCATTTAATTTATTTGTTTCCATTGTTTAAGTTGTTCAACAATCGTTTTATAACGTTAAAATATCGGTTCAATCGGTAACACGTGGCTTTTTTTTTTTTACATTGTGCAACAATGAAATACTGTATTTCGTTGCCCAACAACGGAATATAAGCAAAGGATCGGTTTTGCGGGCTCCAACAATAACCGAATATGAATAAACATTCGGTGTTTTGTTAAAAACGTCGGATTGTTAGTTTGCTTTGTTGTCCTAAAACACTGCAACTCCATGGAATTTAATTTATTTGTTTTCTTTGTTTAAGTTGTTGAACAATCGGTTTATAACGTTAAAATATAGGTTCAATCGGTAACACGTGGCTTTTTTTGTTTACATTGTGCAACAATGGAATACTGTATTTCGTTGCCCAACAATGGAATATAAGCAAAGGATCTGTTTTGCGGGCTCCAACAATAACCGAATATGAAGAACATTCGGTGTTTTGTTAAAAACGTCGGTTTGTTAGTTTGCTTTGTTGTCCTAACACACTACGACTCCATGGCATTTAGTTTATTTGTTTCCATTGTTTTAGTGGTTCAAAAATCGGCTTATAACGTTAAAATATAGGTTAGATCGGTAACACGTGGCTTTTTTGTTTACATTGTGCAACAATGGAATACTGTATTTCGTTGCCCAACAATGGAATATAAGCAAAGGATCGGTTTTGCGGGCTCCAACAATAACCGAATATGAAGAAACATTCGGTGTTTTGTTAAAAACGTCGTTTTGATAGTTTGCTTTGTTGTCCTAACACACTGAGACTCCATGGAATTTAATTTATTTCTTTCCATTGTTTAAGTTGTTCAACAATCGGTTTATAACTTTAAAATATCTGTTCAATCGGTAACACGTGGCTTTTCTTTGTTTACTTTGTGCAACAATGGAATACGGTATATCTTTGGCCAACAATGGAATATAAGCAAAGGATCGGTTTTGCGGGCTCCAACAATAACCGAATATGAAGAAACATTCGGTGTTTTGTTAAAAACGTCGGTTTGTTAGTTTTCTTTGTTGTGCTAAAACACTGCGACTCCATGGAATTTAATTTATTTGTTTCCATTGTTTAAGTTGTTCAACAATCGGTTTATAACGTTAAAATGCTGGTTCAATCGGTAAGACGTGGCTTTTTTTTGTTTACATTGTGCAACAATGGAATACTGTATTTCGTTGCCCAACAATGGAATATAAGCAAAGGATCGGTTTTGCGGGCTCCAACAATAACCGAATATGAAGAAACATTCGGTGTTTTGTTAAAAACGTCGTTTTGATAGTTTGCTTTGTTGTCCTAACACGCTGAGAGTCCATGGAATTTAATTTATTTGTTTCCATTGTTTAAGTTGTTCAACAATCGGTTTATCACATTAAAATATCTGTTCAATCGGTAACACGTGACTTTTCTTTGTTTACTTTGTGCAACAATGGAATACGGTATATCGTTGGCCAACAATGGAATATAAGCAAAGGATCTTTTTTGCGGGCTCCAACAATAACCGAATATGAAGAAACATTCGGTGTTTTTTTAAAAACATCGGTCTGTTAGTGTGCTTTGTTGTCTTAACACGATTTAACTCCATGGCGTTTAATTTTTTTGTTTCCATTGTTTAAGTGGTTCAAAAATCGGCATATAACGTAAAAATATCGGTTCAATCGGTAACACATGGCTTTTCTTTGTTTACATTGTGCAACAATGGAATACGGTATTTCGTTGCCCAACAATGGAATAAAGCAAAGGATCGGTTTTGCGGCCTCCAACAATAACCGAATATGAAGAAGGATTCGGTGTTTTGTTAAAAACGTCGGTTTGTTAGTTTGCTTTGTTGTCCTAACACACTAAAACTCCATGGCATTTAGTTTATTTGTTTCCATTGTTTAAGTGGTTCACAAATCGGCTTATAACGTTAAAATATAGGATCAATCGGTAACACGTGGCTTTTTTTTGTTTACATTGTGCAACAATGGAATACTGTATTTCGTTGCCCAACAATGGATTATAAGCAAAGGATCTGTTTTGCGGGCTCCAACAATAACCGAAAATGAAGAAACATTCGGTGATTTGTTAAAAACGTCGTTTTGATAGTTTGCTTTGTTGTCCTAACACACTGAGACTCCATGGAATTTAATTTATTTGTTTCCATTGTTTAAGTTGTTCAACAATCGGTTTATAACATAAAAATATCTGTTCAATCGGTAACACGTGGCTTTTCTTTGTTTACTTTGTGCAACAATGGAATACGGTATATCGTTGCCCAACAATGGAATATAAGCAAAGGATCGTTTTTGCGGACTCCAACAATAACCGAATATGAAAAAACATTCGGTGTTTTGTTAAAAACGTCGGTTTGTTAGTTTGCTTTGTTGTCCTAAAACACTGCGACTCCATGGAATTTAATTTATTTGTTTCCTTTGTTTAAGTTGTTGAACAATCGGTTTATAACGTTAAAATATAGGTTCAATCGGTAACACGTGGCTTTTTTTGTTTACATTGTGTAACAATGGAATACGGTATTTCGTTTCCCAACAATGGAATATAAGCAAAGGATCGGTTTTGCGGGCTCCAACAATAACCGAATATGAAGAAACATTCGGTGTTTTGTTAAAAACGTCGTTTTGATAGTTTGCTTTGTTGTCCTAACACACTGAGACTCCATGGAATTTAATTTATTTGTTTCCATTGTTTAAGTTGTTCAACAATCGTTTTATAACGTTAAAATATCGGTTCAATCGGTAACACGTGGCTTTTTTTTTGTTTACATTGTGCAACAATGAAATACTGTATTTCGTTGCCCAACAACGGAATATAAGCAAAGGATCGGTTTTGCGGGCTCCAACAATAACCGAATATGAATAAACATTCGGTGTTTTGTTAAAAACGTCGGATTGTTAGTTTGCTTTGTTGTCCTAAAACACTGCGACTCCATGGAATTTAATTTATTTGTTTCCTTTGTTTAAGTTGTTGAACAATCGGTTTATAACGTTAAAATATAGGTTCAATCGGTAACACGTGGCTTTTTTTGTTTACATTGTGCAACAATGGAATACTGTATTTCGTTGCCCAAAAATGGAATATAAGCAAAGGATCGGTTTTGCGGGCTCCAAGAATAACCGAATATGAAGAAACATTCGATGTTTTGTTAAAAACGTCGTTTTGATAGTTTGATTTGTTGTCCTAACACACTGAGACTCCATGGAATTTAATTTATTTGTTTCCATTGTTTAAGTTGTTCAACAAACGGTTTATAACATTAAAATATCTGTTCAATCGGTAACACGTGGCTTTTCTTTGTTTACTTTGTGCAACAATGGAATACGGTATATCGTTGGCCAACAATGGAATATAAGCAAAGGATCGGTTTTGCGGGCTCCAACAATAACCGAATATGAAGTAACATTCGGTGTTTTGTTAAAAACGTCTGTTTGTTAGTTTGCTTTGTTGTCCTAAAACACTGCGACTCCATGGAATTTAATTTAATTGTTTCCATTGTTTAAGTTGTTCAACAATCGGTTTATAACGTTAAAATGTCGGTTCAATCGGTAACACACTGCTTTTCTTTGTTTACATTGTGCAATAATGGAATACGGTATTTCGTTGCCCAACAATGGAGTATAAGCAAAGGATCGGTTTTGCGGGCTCCAACAATAACCGAATATGAAGAGACTTTCGGTGTTTTGTTAAAAACGTCGGTTTGTTAGTTTGATTTGTTGTCCTAAAACACTGCGACTCCATGGAATTTAATTTATTTTTTTCCATTGTTTAAGTTGTTCAACAATCGGTTTTTAACGTTAAAATGCCGGTTCAATCGGTAACACGTGGCTTTTCTTTGTTTACTTTGTGCAACAATGGAATACGGTATATCGTTTCCCAACAATGGGATATAAGCAAAGGATCGATTTTGCGGGCTCCAACAATAACCGAATATGAAGAAACATTCGGTGTTTTGTTAAAAACGTCGGTTTGTTAGTTTGCTTTGTTGTCCTAACACACTAAGTCTCCATGGCATTTAGTTTATTTGTTTCCATTGTTTAAGTGGTTCACAAATCGGCTTATAACGTTAAAATATAGGTTCAATCGGTAACACGTGGCTTTTTTTGTTTACATTGTGCAACAATGGAATACTGTATTTCGTTGCCCAACAATGGAATATAAGCAAAGTATCTGTTTTGCGGGCTCCAACAATAACCGAATATGAAGAAACATTCGGTTATTTGTTAAAAACGTCGTTTTGATAGTTTGCTTTGTTGTCCTAACACACTGAGACTCCATGGAATTTAATTTTTTTGTTTTCATTGTTTAAGTTGTTCAACAATCGGTTTATAACATAAAAATATCTGTTCAATCGGTAACACGTGGCTTTTCTTTGTTTACTTTGTGCAACAATGGAATACGGTATATCGTTGCCCAACAATGGAATATAAGCAAAGGATCGTTTTTGCGGACTCCAGCAATAACCGAATATGAAGAAACATTCGGTGTTTTGTTAAAAACGTCGGTTTGTTAGTTTGCTTTGTTGTCCTAAAACACTGCGACTTCATGGAATTTAATTTATTTGTTTCCATTGTTTAAGTTGTTCAACAATCGGTTTATAACGTTAAAATATCGGTTCAATCGGTAACACGTGGCTTTTTCATTGTTTACTTTGTGTAACAATGGAATACGGTATTTCGTTTCCCAACAATGGAATATAAGCAAAGGTTCGGTTTTGCGGGCTCCAACAATAACCGAATATGAAGAAACATTCGGTGTTTTTTTTAAAACATCGGTGTGTTAGTGTGCTTTGTTGTCTTAACACGATTTGACTCCATGGCATTTAATTTATTTGTTTCCATTGTTTAAGTTGTT
This sequence comes from Maratus speciosus, assembly GCA_963932465.1. NCBI lineage: Eukaryota > Metazoa > Arthropoda > Arachnida > Araneae > Salticidae > Maratus > Maratus speciosus. The sequence continues at coordinate 813,669 of CAWVRF010001084.1, forward strand.
CAACAATCGTTTTATAACGTTAAAATATCGGTTCAATCGGTAACACGTGGCTTTTTTTTGTTTACATTGTGCAACAATGAAATACTGTATTTCGTTGCCCAACAACGGAATATAAGCAAAGGATCGGTTTTGCGGGCTCCAACAATAACCGAATATGAATAAACATTCGGTGTTTTGTTAAAAACGTTGGTTTGTTAGTTTGCTTTGTTGTCCTAACACACTACGACTCCATGGCATTTAGTTTATTTGTTTCCATTGTTTTAGTGGTTCAAAAATCGGCTTATAACGTTAAAATATAGGTTAGGTCGGTAACACGTGGCTTTTTTTTGTTTACATTGTGCAACAATGGAATACTGTATTTCGTTGCCCAACAATGGAATATAAGCAAAGGATCGGTTTTGTGGGCTCCAACAATAACCGTATATGAAGAAACATTCGGTGTTTTGTTAAAAACGTCGTTTTGATAGTTTGCTTTGTTGTCCTAACACGCTGAGACTCCATGGAATTTAATTTATTTGTTTCCATTGTTTAAGTTGTTCAACAATCGGTTTATCACATTAAAATATCTGTTCAATCGGTAACACGTGACTTTTCTTTGTTTACTTTGTGCAACAATGGAATACGGTATATCGTTGGCCAACAATGGAATATAAGCAAAGGATCGGTTTTGCGGGCTACAACAATAACCGAATATGAAGAAACATTCGGTGTTTTGTTAAAAACGTCGGTTTGTTAGTTTGCTTTGTTGTCCTAAAACACTGCGACTCCATGGAATTTAATTTATTTGGTTCCATTAAGTTGTTCAACAATCGGTTTATAACGTTAAAATGCCGGTTCAATCGGTAACACGTGGCTTTTTTTTGTTTACATTGTGCAACAATGGAATACTGTATTTCGTTGCCCAACAATGGAATATAAGCAAAGGATCTGTTTTGCGGGCTCCAACAATAACCGAATATGAAGAAACATTCGGTGTTTTTTTAAAAACATCGGTCTGTTAGTGTGCTTTGTTGTCTTAACACGATTTAACTCCATGGCGTTTAATTTTTTTGTTTCCATTGTTTAAGTGGTTCAAAAATCGGCATATAACGTAAAAATATCGGTTCAATCGGTAACACATGGCTTTTCTTTGTTTACATTGTGCAACAATGGAATACGGTATTTCGTTGCCCAACAATGGAATAAAGCAAAGGATCGGTTTTGCGGCCTCCAACAATAACCGAATATGAAGAAGGATTCGGTGTTTTGTTAAAAACGTCGGTTTGTTAGTTTGCTTTGTTGTCCTAACACACTAAAACTCCATGGCATTTAGTTTATTTGTTTCCATTGTTTAAGTGGTTCACAAATCGGCTTATAACGTTAATATATAGGATCAATCGGTAACACGTGGCTTTTTTTTTGTTTACATTGTGTAACAATGGAATACTGTATTTCGTTGCCCAACAATGGATTATAAGCAAAGGATCTGTTTTGCGGGCTCCAACAATAACCGAATATGAAGAAACATTCGGTGATTTGTTAAAAACGTCGGTTTGTTAGTTTGCTTTGTTGTCCTAAAACACTGCGACTTCATGGAATTTAATTTATTTGTTTCCATTGTTTAAGTTGTTCAACAATCGGTTTATAATGTTAAGATATCGGTTCAATCAGTAACACGTGGCTTTTCATTGTTTACTTTGTGTAACAATGGAATACGGTATTTCGTTTCCCAACAATGGAATATAAGCAAAGGATCGGTTTTGCGGGCTCCAACAATAACCGAATATGAAGAAACATTCGGTGTTTTGTTAAAAACGTCGTTTTGATAGTTTGCTTTGTTGTCCTAACACACTGAGACTCCATGGAATTTAATTTATTTGTTTCCATTGTTTAAGTTGTTCAACAATCGTTTTATAACGTTAAAATATCGGTTCAATCGGTAACACGTGGCTTTTTTTTGTGTACATTGTGCAACAATGAAATACTGTATTTCGTTGCCCAACAACGGAATATAAGCAAAGGATCGGTTTTGCGGGCTCCAACAATAACCGAATATGAATAAACATTCGGTGTTTTGTTAAAAACGTCGGATTGTTAGTTTGCTTTGTTGTCCTAAAACACTGCGACTCCATGGAATTTAATTTATTTGTTTCCTTTGTTTAAGTTGTTGAACAATCGGTTTATAACGTTAAAATATAGGTTCAATCGGTAACACGTGGCTTTTTTGGTTTACATTGTGCAACAATGGAATACTGTATTTCGTTGGCCAACAATGGAATATAAGCAAAGGATCGGTTTTGCGGGCTCCAACAATAACCGAATATGAATAAACATTCGGTGTTTTGTTAAAAACGTCGTTTTGATAGTTTGCTTTGTTGTCCTAACACACTGAGACTCCATGGAATTTAATTTATTTGTTTCCATTGTTTAAGTTGTTCAACAAACGGTTTATAACATTAAAATATCTGTTCAATCGGTAACACGTGGCTTTTCTTTGTTTACTTTGTGCAACATTGGAATACGGTATATCGTTGGCCAACAATGGAATATAAGCAAAGGATCGGTTTTGCGGGCTCCAACAATAACCGAATATGAAGAAACATTCGGTGTTTTGTAAAAGACGTCGGTTTCTTAGTTTGCTTTGTTGTCCTAAAACACTGCGACTCCATGGAATTTAATTTAATTGTTTCCATTGTTTAAGTTGTTCAACAATCGGTTTATAACGTTAAAATGTCGGTTCAATCGGTAACACATGGCTTTTCTTTGTTTACATTGTGCAATAATGGAATACGGTATTTCGTTGCCCAACAATGGAGTATAAGCAAAGGATCGGTTTTGCGGGCTCCAACAATAACCGAATATGAAGAGACTTTCGGTGTTTTGTTAAAAACGTCGGTTTGTTAGTTTGATTTGTTGTCCTAAAACACTGCGACTCCATGGAATTTAATTTATTTTTTTCCATTGTTTAAGTTGTTCAACAATCGGTTTATAACGTTAAAATACCGGTTCAATCGGTAACACGTGGCTTTTCTTTGTTTACTTTGTGCAACAATGGAATACGGTATATCGTTTCCCAACAATGTGATATAAGCAAAGGATCGATTTTGCGGGCTCCAACAATAACCGAATATGAAGAAACATTCGGTGTTTTGTTAAAAACGTCGGTTTGTTAGTTTGCTTTGTTGTCCTAACACACTACGACTCCATGGCATTTAGTTTATTTGTTTCCATTGTTTAAGTGGTTCACAAATCGGCTTATAACGTTAAAATATAGGTTCAATCGGTAACACGTGGCTTTTTTTGTTTACATTGTGCAACAATGGAATACTGTATTTCGTTGCCCAACAATGGAATATAAGCAAAGTATCTGTTTTGCGGGCTCCAACAATAACCGAATATGAAGAAACATTCGGTTATTTGTTAAAAACGTCGTTTTGATAGTTTGCTTTGTTGTCCTAACACACTGAGACTCCATGGAATTTAATTTTTTTGTTTCCATTGTTTAAGTTGTTCAACAATCGGTTTATAACGTTAAAATATCGGTTCAATCGGTAACACGTGGCTTTTCATTGTTTACTTTGTGTAACAATGGAATACGGTATTTCGTTTCCCAACAATGGAATGTAAGCAAAGGATCGGTTTTGCGGGCTCCAACAATAACCGAATATGAAGAAACATTCGGTGTTTTTTTAAAAACATCGGTGTGTTAGTGTGCTTTGTTGTCTTAACACGATTTGACTCCATGGCATTTAATTTATTTGTTTCCATTGTTTAAGTTGTTCAACAATCGTTTTAAACGCTAAAATATCGGTTCAATCGGTAACACGTGGCTTTTTTTTTTTTACATTGTGCAACAATGAAATACTGTATTTCGTTGCCCAACAACGGAATATAAGCAAAGGATCGGTTTTACGGGCTCCAACAATAACCGAATATGAATAAACATTCGGTGTTTTGTTAAAAACGTCGGATTGTTAGTTTGCTTTGTTGTCCTAAAACACTGCAACTCCATGGAATTTAATTTATTTGTTTTCTTTGTTTAAGTTGTTGAACAATCGGTTTATAACGTTAAAATATAGGTTCAATCGGTAACACGTGGCTTTTTTTGTTTACATTGTGCAACAATGGAATACTGTATTTCGTTGCCCAACAATGGAATATAAGCAAAGGATCTGTTTTGCGGGCTCCAACAATAACCGAATATGAAGAACATTCGGTGTTTTGTTAAAAACGTCGGTTTGTTAGTTTGCTTTGTTGTCCTAACACACTACGACTCCATGGCATTTAGTTTATTTGTTTCCATTGTTTTAGTGGTTCAAAAATCGGCTTATAACGTTAAAATATAGGTTAGATCGGTAACACGTGGCTTTTTTTTGTTTACATTGTGCAACAATGGAATACTGTACTTCGTTGCCCAACAATGGAATATAAGCAAAGGATCGGTTTTGCGGGCTCCAACAATAACCGAATATGAAGAAACATTCGGTGTTTTGTTAAAAACGTCGTTTTGATAGTTTGCTTTGTTGTCCTAACACACTGAGACTCCATGGAATTTAATTTATTTGTTTCCATTGTTTAAGTTGTTCAACAATCGTTTTATAACGTTAAAATATCGGTTCAATCGGTAACACGTGGCTTTTTATTGTTTACATTGTGCAACAATGAAATACTGTATTTCGTTGCCCAACAACGGAATATAAGCAAAGGATCGGTTTTGCGGGCTCCAACAATAACCGAATATGAATAAACATTCGGTGTTTTGTTAAAAACGTCGGATTGTTAGTTTGCTTTGTTGTCCTAAAACACTGCGACTCCATGGAATTTAATTTATTTGTTTCCTTTGTTTAAGTTGTTGAACAATCGGTTTATAACGTTAAAATATAGGTTCAATCGGTAACACGTGGCTTTTTTTGTTTACATTGTGCAACAATGGAATACTGTATTTCGTTGCCCAACAATGGAATATAAGCAAAGGATCGGTTTTGCGGGCTCCAAGAATAACCGAATATGAAGAAACATTCGGTGTTTTGTTAAAAACGTCGTTTTGATAGTTTGCTTTGTTCTCCTAACACACTGAGACTCCATGGAATTTAATTTATTTGTTTCCATTGTTTAAGTTGTTCAACAAACGGTTTATAACATTAAAATATCTGTTCAATCGGTAACACGTGGCTTTTCTTTGTTTACTTTGTGCAACATTGGAATACGGTATATCGTTGGCCAACAATGGAATATAAGCAAAGGATCGGTTTTGCGGGCTCCAACAATAACCGAATATGAAGAAACATTCGGTGTTTTGTTAAAAACGTCGGTTTGTTAGTTTGCTTTGTTGTCCTAAAACACTGCAACTCCATGGAATTTAATTTAATTGTTTCCATTGTTTAAGTTGTTCAACAATCGGTTTATAACGTTAAAATGTCGGTTCAATCGGTAACACACTGCTTTTCTTTGTTTACATTGTGCAATAATGGAATACGGTATTTCGTTGCCGAACAATGGAGTATAAGCAAAGGATCGGTTTTGCGGGCTCCAACAATAACCGAATATGAAGAGACTTTCGGTGTTTTGTTAAAAACGTCGGTTTGTTAGTTTGATTTGTTGTCCTAAAACACTGCGACTCCATGGAATTTAATTTATTTTTTTCCATTGTTTAAGTTGTTCAACAATCGGTTTATAACGTTAAAATGCCGGTTCAATCGGTAACACGTGGCTTTTCTTTGTTTACTTTGTGCAACAATGGAATACGGTATATCGTTTCCCAACAATGGGATATAAGCAAAGGATCGATTTTGCGGGCTCCAACAATAACCGAATATGAAGAAACATTCGGTGTTTTGTTAAAAACGTCGGTTTGTTAGTTTGCTTTGTTGTCCTAACACACTAAGTCTCCATGGCATTTAGTTTATTTGTTTCCATTGTTTAAGTGGTTCACAAATCGGCTTATAACGTTAAAATATAGGTTCAATCGGTAACACGTGGCTTTTTTTGTTTACATTGTGCAACAATGGAATACTGTATTTCGTTGCCCAACAATGGAATATAAGCAAAGTATCTGTTTTGCGGGCTCCAACAATAACCGAATATGAAGAAACATTCGGTTATTTGTTAAAAACGTCGTTTTGATAGTTTGCTTTGTTGTCCTAACACACTGAGACTCCATGGAATTTAATTTTTTTGTTTTCATTGTTTAAGTTGTTCAACAATCGGTTTATAACATAAAAATATCTGTTCAATCGGTAACACGTGGCTTTTCTTTGTTTACTTTGTGCAACAATGGAATACGGTATATCGTTGCCCAACAATGGAATATAAGCAAAGGATCGTTTTTGCGGACTCCAGCAATAACCGAATATGAAGAAACATTCGGTGTTTTGTTAAAAACGTCGTTTTGATAGTTTGCTTTGTTGTCCTAACACACTGAGACTCCATGGAATTTAATTTATTTGTTTCCATTGTTTAAGTTGTTCAACAATCGTTTTATAACGTTAAAATATCGGTTCAATCGGTAACACGTGGCTTTTTTTTGTGTACATTGTGCAACAATGAAATACTGTATTTCGTTGCCCAACAACGGAATATAAGCAAAGGATCGGTTTTGCGGGCTCCAACAATAACCGAATATGAATAAACATTCGGTGTTTTGTTAAAAACGTCGGATTGTTAGTTTGCTTTGTTGTCCTAAAACACTGCGACTCCATGGAATTTAATTTATTTGTTTCCTTTGTTTAAGTTGTTGAACAATCGGTTTATAACGTTAAAATATAGGTTCAATCGGTAACACGTGGCTTTTTTGGTTTACATTGTGCAACAATGGAATACTGTATTTCGTTGCCCAACAATGGAATATAAGCAAAGGATCGGTTTTGCGGGCTCCAAGAATAACCGAATATGAAGAAACATTCGGTGTTTTGTTAAAAACGTCGTTTTGATAGTTTGCTTTGTTGTCCTAACACACTGAGACTCCATGGAATTTAATTTATTTGTTTCCATTGTTTAAGTTGTTCAACAAACGGTTTATAACATTAAAATATCTGTTCAATCGGTAACACGTGGCTTTTCTTTGTTTACTTTGTGCAACATTGGAATACGGTATATCGTTGGCCAACAATGGAATATAAGCAAAGGATCGGTTTTGCGGGCTCCAACAATAACCGAATATGAAGAAACATTCGGTGTTTTGTAAAAGACGTCGGTTTGTTAGTTTGCTTTGTTGTCCTAAAACACTGCGACTCCATGGAATTTAATTTATTTGTTTCCATTGTTTAAGTTGTTCAACAATCGTTTTATAACGTTAAAATATCGGTTCAATCGGTAACACGTGGCTTTTTTTTGTTTACATTGTGCAACAATGAAATACTGTATTTCGTTGCCCAACAACGGAATATAAGCAAAGGATCGGTTTTGCGGGCTCCAACAATAACCGAATATGAATAAACATTCGGTGTTTTGTTAAAAACGTCGGTTTGTTAGTTTGCTTTGTTGTCCTAACACACTACGACTCCATGGCATTTAGTTTATTTGTTTCCATTGTTTTAGTGGTTCAAAAATCGGCTTATAACGTTAAAATATAGGTTAGGTCGGTAACACGTGGCTTTTTTTTGTTTACATTGTGCAACAATGGAATACTGTATTTCGTTGCCCAACAATGGAATATAAGCAAAGGATCGGTTTTGTGGGCTCCAACAATAACCGTATATGAAGAAACATTCGGTGTTTTGTTAAAAACGTCGTTTTGATAGTTTGCTTTGTTGTCCTAACACGCTGAGACTCCATGGAATTTAATTTATTTGTTTCCATTGTTTAAGTTGTTCAACAATCGGTTTATCACATTAAAATATCTGTTCAATCGGTAACACGTGACTTTTCTTTGTTTACTTTGTGCAACAATGGAATACGGTATATCGTTGGCCAACAATGGAATATAAGCAAAGGATCGGTTTTGCGGGCTACAACAATAACCGAATATGAAGAAACATTCGGTGTTTTGTTAAAAACGTCGGTTTGTTAGTTTGCTTTGTTGTCCTAAAACACTGCGACTCCATGGAATTTAATTTATTTGGTTCCATTAAGTTGTTCAACAATCGGTTTATAACGTTAAAATGCCGGTTCAATCGGTAACACGTGGCTTTTTTTTGTTTACATTGTGCAAAAATGGAATACTGTATTTCGTTGCCCAACAATGGAATATAAGCAAAGGATCTGTTTTGCGGGCTCCAACAATAACCGAATATGAAGAAACATTCGGTGTTTTTTTAAAAACATCGGTCTGTTAGTGTGCTTTGTTGTCTTAACACGATTTAACTCCATGGCGTTTAATTTTTTTGTTTCCATTGTTTAAGTGGTTCAAAAATCGGCATATAACGTAAAAATATCGGTTCAATCGGTAACACATGGCTTTTCTTTGTTTACATTGTGCAACAATGGAATACGGTATTTCGTTGCCCAACAATGGAATAAAGCAAAGGATCGGTTTTGCGGCCTCCAACAATAACCGAATATGAAGAAGGATTCGGTGTTTTGTTAAAAACGTCGGTTTGTTAGTTTGCTTTGTTGTCCTAACACACTAAAACTCCATGGCATTTAGTTTATTTGTTTCCATTGTTTAAGTGGTTCACAAATCGGCTTATAACGTTAATATATAGGATCAATCGGTAACACGTGGCTTTTTTTTTGTTTACATTGTGTAACAATGGAATACTGTATTTCGTTGCCCAACAATGGATTATAAGCAAAGGATCTGTTTTGCGGGCTCCAACAATAACCGAATATGAAGAAACATTCGGTGATTTGTTAAAAACGTCGGTTTGTTAGTTTGCTTTGTTGTCCTAAAACACTGCGACTTCATGGAATTTAATTTATTTGTTTCCATTGTTTAAGTTGTTCAACAATCGGTTTATAATGTTAAGATATCGGTTCAATCAGTAACACGTGGCTTTTCATTGTTTACTTTGTGTAACAATGGAATACGGTATTTCGTTTCCCAACAATGGAATATAAGCAAAGGATCGGTTTTGCGGGCTCCAACAATAACCGAATATGAAGAAACATTCGGTGTTTTGTTAAAAACGTCGTTTTGATAGTTTGCTTTGTTGTCCTAACACACTGAGACTCCATGGAATTTAATTTATTTGTTTCCATTGTTTAAGTTGTTCAACAATCGTTTTATAACGTTAAAATATCGGTTCAATCGGTAACACGTGGCTTTTTTTTGTGTACATTGTGCAACAATGAAATACTGTATTTCGTTGCCCAACAACGGAATATAAGCAAAGGATCGGTTTTGCGGGCTCCAACAATAACCGAATATGAATAAACATTCGGTGTTTTGTTAAAAACGTCGGATTGTTAGTTTGCTTTGTTGTCCTAAAACACTGCGACTCCATGGAATTTAATTTATTTGTTTCCTTTGTTTAAGTTGTTGAACAATCGGTTTATAACGTTAAAATATAGGTTCAATCGGTAACACGTGGCTTTTTTGGTTTACATTGTGCAACAATGGAATACTGTATTTCGTTGGCCAACAATGGAATATAAGCAAAGGATCGGTTTTGCGGGCTCCAACAATAACCGAATATGAATAAACATTCGGTGTTTTGTTAAAAACGTCGTTTTGATAGTTTGCTTTGTTGTCCTAACACACTGAGACTCCATGGAATTTAATTTATTTGTTTCCATTGTTTAAGTTGTTCAACAAACGGTTTATAACATTAAAATATCTGTTCAATCGGTAACACGTGGCTTTTCTTTGTTTACTTTGTGCAACATTGGAATACGGTATATCGTTGGCCAACAATGGAATATAAGCAAAGGATCGGTTTTGCGGGCTCCAACAATAACCGAATATGAAGAAACATTCGGTGTTTTGTAAAAGACGTCGGTTTCTTAGTTTGCTTTGTTGTCCTAAAACACTGCGACTCCATGGAATTTAATTTAATTGTTTCCATTGTTTAAGTTGTTCAACAATCGGTTTATAACGTTAAAATGTCGGTTCAATCGGTAACACATGGCTTTTCTTTGTTTACATTGTGCAATAATGGAATACGGTATTTCGTTGCCCAACAATGGAGTATAAGCAAAGGATCGGTTTTGCGGGCTCCAACAATAACCGAATATGAAGAGACTTTCGGTGTTTTGTTAAAAACGTCGGTTTGTTAGTTTGATTTGTTGTCCTAAAACACTGCGACTCCATGGAATTTAATTTATTTTTTTCCATTGTTTAAGTTGTTCAACAATCGGTTTATAACGTTAAAATACCGGTTCAATCGGTAACACGTGGCTTTTCTTTGTTTACTTTGTGCAACAATGGAATACGGTATATCGTTTCCCAACAATGTGATATAAGCAAAGGATCGATTTTGCGGGCTCCAACAATAACCGAATATGAAGAAACATTCGGTGTTTTGTTAAAAACGTCGGTTTGTTAGTTTGCTTTGTTGTCCTAACACACTACGACTCCATGGCATTTAGTTTATTTGTTTCCATTGTTTAAGTGGTTCACAAATCGGCTTATAACGTTAAAATATAGGTTCAATCGGTAACACGTGGCTTTTTTTGTTTACATTGTGCAACAATGGAATACTGTATTTCGTTGCCCAACAATGGAATATAAGCAAAGTATCTGTTTTGCGGGCTCCAACAATAACCGAATATGAAGAAACATTCGGTTATTTGTTAAAAACGTCGTTTTGATAGTTTGCTTTGTTGTCCTAACACACTGAGACTCCATGGAATTTAATTTTTTTGTTTCCATTGTTTAAGTTGTTCAACAATCGGTTTATAACGTTAAAATATCGGTTCAATCGGTAACACGTGGCTTTTCATTGTTTACTTTGTGTAACAATGGAATACGGTATTTCGTTTCCCAACAATGGAATGTAAGCAAAGGATCGGTTTTGCGGGCTCCAACAATAACCGAATATGAAGAAACATTCGGTGTTTTTTTAAAAACATCGGTGTGTTAGTGTGCTTTGTTGTCTTAACACGATTTGACTCCATGGCATTTAATTTATTTGTTTCCATTGTTTAAGTTGTTCAACAATCGTTTTAAACGCTAAAATATCGGTTCAATCGGTAACACGTGGCTTTTTTTTTTTTACATTGTGCAACAATGAAATACTGTATTTCGTTGCCCAACAACGGAATATAAGCAAAGGATCGGTTTTACGGGCTCCAACAATAACCGAATATGAATAAACATTCGGTGTTTTGTTAAAAACGTCGGATTGTTAGTTTGCTTTGTTGTCCTAAAACACTGCAACTCCATGGAATTTAATTTATTTGTTTTCTTTGTTTAAGTTGTTGAACAATCGGTTTATAACGTTAAAATATAGGTTCAATCGGTAACACGTGGCTTTTTTTGTTTACATTGTGCAACAATGGAATACTGTATTTCGTTGCCCAACAATGGAATATAAGCAAAGGATCTGTTTTGCGGGCTCCAACAATAACCGAATATGAAGAACATTCGGTGTTTTGTTAAAAACGTCGGTTTGTTAGTTTGCTTTGTTGTCCTAACACACTACGACTCCATGGCATTTAGTTTATTTGTTTCCATTGTTTTAGTGGTTCAAAAATCGGCTTATAACGTTAAAATATAGGTTAGATCGGTAACACGTGGCTTTTTTTTGTTTACATTGTGCAACAATGGAATACTGTACTTCGTTGCCCAACAATGGAATATAAGCAAAGGATCGGTTTTGCGGGCTCCAACAATAACCGAATATGAAGAAACATTCGGTGTTTTGTTAAAAACGTCGTTTTGATAGTTTGCTTTGTTGTCCTAACACACTGAGACTCCATGGAATTTAATTTATTTGTTTCCATTGTTTAAGTTGTTCAACAATCGTTTTATAACGTTAAAATATCGGTTCAATCGGTAACACGTGGCTTTTTATTGTTTACATTGTGCAACAATGAAATACTGTATTTCGTTGCCCAACAACGGAATATAAGCAAAGGATCGGTTTTGCGGGCTCCAACAATAACCGAATATGAATAAACATTCGGTGTTTTGTTAAAAACGTCGGATTGTTAGTTTGCTTTGTTGTCCTAAAACACTGCGACTCCATGGAATTTAATTTATTTGTTTCCTTTGTTTAAGTTGTTGAACAATCGGTTTATAACGTTAAAATATAGGTTCAATCGGTAACACGTGGCTTTTTTTGTTTACATTGTGCAACAATGGAATACTGTATTTCGTTGCCCAACAATGGAATATAAGCAAAGGATCGGTTTTGCGGGCTCCAAGAATAACCGAATATGAAGAAACATTCGGTGTTTTGTTAAAAACGTCGTTTTGATAGTTTGCTTTGTTCTCCTAACACACTGAGACTCCATGGAATTTAATTTATTTGTTTCCATTGTTTAAGTTGTTCAACAAACGGTTTATAACATTAAAATATCTGTTCAATCGGTAACACGTGGCTTTTCTTTGTTTACTTTGTGCAACATTGGAATACGGTATATCGTTGGCCAACAATGGAATATAAGCAAAGGATCGGTTTTGCGGGCTCCAACAATAACCGAATATGAAGAAACATTCGGTGTTTTGTTAAAAACGTCGGTTTGTTAGTTTGCTTTGTTGTCCTAAAACACTGCAACTCCATGGAATTTAATTTAATTGTTTCCATTGTTTAAGTTGTTCAACAATCGGTTTATAACGTTAAAATGTCGGTTCAATCGGTAACACACTGCTTTTCTTTGTTTACATTGTGCAATAATGGAATACGGTATTTCGTTGCCGAACAATGGAGTATAAGCAAAGGATCGGTTTTGCGGGCTCCAACAATAACCGAATATGAAGAGACTTTCGGTGTTTTGTTAAAAACGTCGGTTTGTTAGTTTGATTTGTTGTCCTAAAACACTGCGACTCCATGGAATTTAATTTATTTTTTTCCATTGTTTAAGTTGTTCAACAATCGGTTTATAACGTTAAAATGCCGGTTCAATCGGTAACACGTGGCTTTTCTTTGTTTACTTTGTGCAACAATGGAATACGGTATATCGTTTCCCAACAATGGGATATAAGCAAAGGATCGATTTTGCGGGCTCCAACAATAACCGAATATGAAGAAACATTCGGTGTTTTGTTAAAAACGTCGGTTTGTTAGTTTGCTTTGTTGTCCTAACACACTAAGTCTCCATGGCATTTAGTTTATTTGTTTCCATTGTTTAAGTGGTTCACAAATCGGCTTATAACGTTAAAATATAGGTTCAATCGGTAACACGTGGCTTTTTTTGTTTACATTGTGCAACAATGGAATACTGTATTTCGTTGCCCAACAATGGAATATAAGCAAAGTATCTGTTTTGCGGGCTCCAACAATAACCGAATATGAAGAAACATTCGGTTATTTGTTAAAAACGTCGTTTTGATAGTTTGCTTTGTTGTCCTAACACACTGAGACTCCATGGAATTTAATTTTTTTGTTTTCATTGTTTAAGTTGTTCAACAATCGGTTTATAACATAAAAATATCTGTTCAATCGGTAACACGTGGCTTTTCTTTGTTTACTTTGTGCAACAATGGAATACGGTATATCGTTGCCCAACAATGGAATATAAGCAAAGGATCGTTTTTGCGGACTCCAGCAATAACCGAATATGAAGAAACATTCGGTGTTTTGTTAAAAACGTCGTTTTGATAGTTTGCTTTGTTGTCCTAACACACTGAGACTCCATGGAATTTAATTTATTTGTTTCCATTGTTTAAGTTGTTCAACAATCGTTTTATAACGTTAAAATATCGGTTCAATCGGTAACACGTGGCTTTTTTTTGTGTACATTGTGCAACAATGAAATACTGTATTTCGTTGCCCAACAACGGAATATAAGCAAAGGATCGGTTTTGCGGGCTCCAACAATAACCGAATATGAATAAACATTCGGTGTTTTGTTAAAAACGTCGGATTGTTAGTTTGCTTTGTTGTCCTAAAACACTGCGACTCCATGGAATTTAATTTATTTGTTTCCTTTGTTTAAGTTGTTGAACAATCGGTTTATAACGTTAAAATATAGGTTCAATCGGTAACACGTGGCTTTTTTGGTTTACATTGTGCAACAATGGAATACTGTATTTCGTTGCCCAACAATGGAATATAAGCAAAGGATCGGTTTTGCGGGCTCCAAGAATAACCGAATATGAAGAAACATTCGGTGTTTTGTTAAAAACGTCGTTTTGATAGTTTGCTTTGTTGTCCTAACACACTGAGACTCCATGGAATTTAATTTATTTGTTTCCATTGTTTAAGTTGTTCAACAAACGGTTTATAACATTAAAATATCTGTTCAATCGGTAACACGTGGCTTTTCTTTGTTTACTTTGTGCAACATTGGAATACGGTATATCGTTGGCCAACAATGGAATATAAGCAAAGGATCGGTTTTGCGGGCTCCAACAATAACCGAATATGAAGAAACATTCGGTGTTTTGTAAAAGACGTCGGTTTGTTAGTTTGCTTTGTTGTCCTAAAACACTGCGACTCCATGGAATTTAATTTAATTGTTTCCATTGTTTAAGTTGTTCAACAATCGGTTTATAACGTTAAAATGTCGGTTCAATCGGTAACACATGGCTTTTCTTTGTTTACATTGTGCAATAATGGAATACGGTATTTCGTTGCCCAACAATGGAGTATAAGCAAAGGATCGGTTTTGCGGGCTCCAACAATAACCGAATATGAAGAGACTTTCGGTGTTTTGTTAAAAACGTCGGTTTGTTAGTTTGATTTGTTGTCCTAAAACACTGCGACTCCATGGAATTTAATTTATTTTTTTCCATTGTTTAAGTTGTTAAACAATCGGTTTATAACGTTAAAATACCGGTTCAATCGGTAACACGTGGCTTTTCTTTGTTTACTTTGTGCAACAATGGAATACGGTATATCGTTTCCCAACAATGTGATATAAGCAAAGGATCGATTTTGCGGGCTCCAACAATAACCGAATATGAAGAAACATTCGGTGTTTTGTTAAAAACGTCGGTTTGTTAGTTTGCTTTGTTGTCCTAACACACTACGACTCCATGGCATTTAGTTTATTTGTTTCCATTGTTTAAGTGGTTCACAAATCGGCTTATAACGTTAAAATATAGGTTCAATCGGTAACACGTGGCTTTTTTTGTTTACATTGTGCAACAATGGAATACTGTATTTCGTTGCCCAACAATGGAATATAAGCAAAGTATCTGTTTTGCGGGCTCCAACAATAACCGAATATGAAGAAACATTCGGTTATTTGTTAAAAACGTCGTTTTGATAGTTTGCTTTGTTGTCCTAACACACTGAGACTCCATGGAATTTAATGTTTTTGTTTCCATTGTTTAAGTTGTTCAACAATCGGTTTATAACGTTAAAATATCGGTTCAATCGGTAACACGTGGCTTTTCATTGTTTACTTTGTGTAACAATGGAATACGGTATTTCGTTTCCCAACAATGGAATATAAGCAAAGGATCGGTTTTGCGGGCTCCAACAATAACCGAATATGAAGAAACATTCGGTGTTTTTTTAAAAACATCGGTGTGTTAGTGTGCTTTGTTGTCTTAACACGATTTGACTCCATGGCATTTAATTTATTTGTTTCCATTGTTTAAGTTGTTCAACAATCGTTTTAAACGCTAAAATATCGGTTCAATCGGTAACACGTGGCTTTTTTTTTTTTACATTGTGCAACAATGAAATACTGTATTTCGTTGCCCAACAACGGAATATAAGCAAAGGATCGGTTTTGCGGGCTCCAACAATAACCGAATATGAATAAACATTCGGTGTTTTGTTAAAAACGTCGGATTGTTAGTTTGCTTTGTTGTCCTAAAACACTGCAACTCCATGGAATTTAATTTATTTGTTTTCTTTGTTTAAGTTGTTGAACAATCGGTTTATAACGTTAAAATATAGGTTCAATCGGTAACACGTGGCTTTTTTTGTTTACATTGTGCAACAATGGAATACTGTATTTCGTTGCCCAACAATGGAATATAAGCAAAGGATCTGTTTTGCGGGCTCCAACAATAACCGAATATGAAGAACATTCGGTGTTTTGTTAAAAACGTCGGTTTGTTAGTTTGCTTTGTTGTCCTAACACACTACGACTCCATGGCATTTAGTTTATTTGTTTCCATTGTTTTAGTGGTTCAAAAATCGGCTTATAACGTTAAAATATAGGTTAGATCGGTAACACGTGGCTTTTTTTTGTTTACATTGTGCAACAATGGAATACTGTACTTCGTTGCCCAACAATGGAATATAAGCAAAGGATCGGTTTTGCGGGCTCCAACAATAACCGAATATGAAGAAACATTCGGTGTTTTGTTAAAAACGTCGTTTTGATAGTTTGCTTTGTTGTCCTAACACACTGAGACTCCATGGAATTTAATTTATTTGTTTCCATTGTTTAAGTTGTTCAACAATCGTTTTATAACGTTAAAATATCGGTTCAATCGGTAACACGTGGCTTTTTTTTGTTTACATTGTGCAACAATGAAATACTGTATTTCGTTGCCCAACAACGGAATATAAGCAAAGGATCGGTTTTGCGGGCTCCAACAATAACCGAATATGAATAAACATTCGGTGTTTTGTTAAAAACGTCGGATTGTTAGTTTGCTTTGTTGTCCTAAAACACTGCGACTCCATGGAATTTAATTTATTTGTTTCCTTTGTTTAAGTTGTTGAACAATCGGTTTATAACGTTAAAATATAGGTTCAATCGGTAACACGTGGCTTTTTTTGTTTACATTGTGCAACAATGGAATACTGTATTTCGTTGCCCAACAATGGAATATAAGCAAAGGATCGGTTTTGCGGGCTCCAAGAATAACCGAATATGAAGAAACATTCGGTGTTTTGTTAAAAACGTCGTTTTGATAGTTTGCTTTGTTCTCCTAACACACTGAGACTCCATGGAATTTAATTTATTTGTTTCCATTGTTTAAGTTGTTCAACAAACGGTTTATAACATTAAAATATCTGTTCAATCGGTAACACGTGGCTTTTCTTTGTTTACTTTGTGCAACATTGGAATACGGTATATCGTTGGCCAACAATGGAATATAAGCAAAGGATCGGTTTTGCGGGCTCCAACAATAACCGAATATGAAGAAACATTCGGTGTTTTGTTAAAAACGTCGGTTTGTTAGTTTGCTTTGTTGTCCTAAAACACTGCAACTCCATGGAATTTAATTTAATTGTTTCCATTGTTTAAGTTGTTCAACAATCGGTTTATAACGTTAAAATGTCGGTTCAATCGGTAACACATGGCTTTTCTTTGTTTACATTGTGCAATAATGGAATACGGTATTTCGTTGCCCAACAATGGAGTATAAGCAAAGGATCGGTTTTGCGGGCTCCAACAATAACCGAATATGAAGAGACTTTCGGTGTTTTGTTAAAAACGTCGGTTTGTTAGTTTGATTTGTTGTCCTAAAACACTGCGACTCCATGGAATTTAATTTATTTTTTTCCATTGTTTAAGTTGTTCAACAATCGGTTTATAACGTTAAAATGCCGGTTCAATCGGTAACACGTGGCTTTTCTTTGTTCACTTTGTGCAACAATGGAATACGGTATATCGTTTCCCAACAATGTGATATAAGCAAAGGATCGATTTTGCGGGCTCCAACAATAACCGAATATGAAGAAACATTCGGTGTTTTGTTAAAAACGTCGGTTTGTTAGTTTGCTTTGTTGTCCTAACACACTAAGACTCCATGGCATTTAGTTTATTTGTTTCCATTGTTTAAGTGGTTCACAAATCGGCTTATAACGTTAAAATATAGGTTCAATCGGTAACACTTGGCTTTTTTTGTTTACATTGTGCAACAATGGAATACTGTATTCCGTTGCCCAACAATGGAATATAAGCAAAGTATCTGTTTTGCGGGCTCCAACAATAACCGAATATGAAGAAACATTCGGTTATTTGTTAAAAACGTCGTTTTGATAGTTTGCTTTGTTGTCCTAACACACTGAGACTCCATGGAATTTAATTTTTTTGTTTTCATTGTTTAAGTTGTTCAACAATCGGTTTATAACGTTAAAATATCGGTTCAATCGGTAACACGTGGCTTTTCATTGTTTACTTTGTGTAACAATGGAATACGGTATTTCGTTTCCCAACAATGGAATATAAGCAAAGGATCGGTTTTGCGGGCTCCAACAATAACCGAATATGAAGAAAAATTCGGTGTTTTTTTTAAAAACATCGGTGTGTTAGTGTGCTTTGTTGTCTTAACACGATTTGACTACATGGCATTTAATTTATTTGTTTCCATTGTTTAAGTTGTTCAACAATCGGTTTATAACGTTAAAATATCGGTTCAATCGGTAACACGTGGCTTTTCATTGTTTACTTTGTGTAACAATGGAATACGGTATTTCGTTTCCCAACAATGGAATATAAGCAAAGGATCGGTTTTGCGGGCTCCAACAATAACCGAATATGAAGAAACATTCGGTGTTTTTTTAAAAACATCGGTGTGTTAGTGTGCTTTGTTGTCTTAACACGATTTGACTCCATGGCATTTAATTTATTTGTTTCCATTGTTTAAGTTGTTCAACAATCGTTTTATAACGTTAAAATATCGGTTCAATCGGTAACACGTGGCTTTTTTTTTTTTACATTGTGCAACAATGAAATACTGTATTTCGTTGCCCAACAACGGAATATAAGCAAAGGATTGGTTTTGCGGGCTCCAACAATAACCGAATATGAATAAACATTCGGTGTTTTGTTAAAAACGTCGGATTGTTAGTTTGCTTTGTTGTCCTAAAACACTGCAACTCCATGGAATTTAATTTATTTGTTTTCTTTGTTTAAGTTGTTGAACAATCGGTTTATAACGTTAAAATATAGGTTCAATCGGTAACACGTGGCTTTTTTTGTTTACATTGTGCAACAATGGAATACTGTATTTCGTTGCCCAACAATGGAATATAAGCAAAGGATCTGTTTTCCGGGCTCCAACAATAACCGAATATGAAGAACATTCGGTGTTTTGTTAAAAACGTCGGTTTGTTAGTTTGCTTTGTTGTCCTAACACACTACGACTCCATGGCATTTAGTTTATTTGTTTCCATTGTTTTAGTGGTTCAAAAATCGGCTTATAACGTTAAAATATAGGTTAGATCGGTAACACGTGGCTTTTTTTGTTTACATTGTGCAACAATGGAATACTGTACTTCGTTGCCCAACAATGGAATATAAGCAAAGGATCGGTTTTGCGGGCTCCAACAATAACCGAATATGAAGAAACATTCGGTGTTTTGTTAAAAATGACGGTTTGTTAGTTTGCTTTGTTGTCCTAAAACACTGCGACTCCATGGAATTTAATTTATTTGTTTCCATTGTTTAAGTTGTTCAACAATCGGTTTATAACGTTAAAATGCCGGTTCAATCGGTAAGACGTGGCTTTTCTTTGTTTACATTGTGCAACAATGGAATACGCTATTTCGTTGCCCAACAATCGAATATAAGCAAAGGATCTGTTTTGCGGGCTCCAACAATAACCGAATATAAAGAACATTCGGTGTTTTGTTAAAAACGTCGGTTTGTTAGTTTGCTTTGTTGTCTTAACACACTACGACTCCATGGCATTTAGTTTATTTGTTTCCATTGTTTTAGTGGTTCAAAAATCGGCTTATAACGTTAAAATATAGGTTAGATCGGTAACACGTGGCTTTTTTTTGTTTACATTGTGCAACAATGGAATACTGTATTTCGTTGCCCAACAATGGAATATAAGCAACGGATCGGTTTTGCGGGCTCCAACAATAACCGAATATGAAGAAACATTCGGTGTTTTGTTAAAAACGTCGGTTTGTTAGTTTGCTTTGTTGTCCTAACACACTACGACTCCATGGCATTTAGTTTATTTGTTTCCATTGTTTTAGTGGTTCAAAAATCGGCTTATAACGTTAAAATATAGGTTAGATCGGTAACACGTGGCTTTTTTTGTTTACATTGTGCAACAATGGAATACTGTATTTCGTTGCCCAACAATGGAATATAAGCAAAGGATCGGTTTTGCGGGCTCCAACAATAACCGAATATGAAGAAACATTCGGTGTTTTGTTAAAAACGTCGGTTTGTTAGTTTGCTTTGTTGTGCTAAAACACTGCGACTCCATGGAATTTAATTTATTTGTTTCCATTGTTTAAGTTGTTCAACAATCGGTTTATAACGTTAAAATGCCGGTTCAATCGGTAAGACGTGGCTTTTCTTTGTTTACATTGTGCAACAATGGAATACGCTATTTCGTTGCCCAACAATCGAATATAAGCAAAGGATCGGTTTTGCGGCCTCCAACAATAACCGAATATGAAGAAACTTTCGGTGTTTTGTTAAAAACGTCGGTTTGTTAGTTTGCTTTGTTGTCCTAATACACTACGACTCCATGGCATTTAGTTTATTTGTTTTCATTGTTTTAGTGGTTCAAAAATCGGCTTATAACGTTAAAATATTGGTTAGATCGGTAACACGTGGCTTTTTTTTGTTTACATTGTGCAACAATGGAATACTGTATTTCGTTGCCCAACAATGGAATATAAGCAAAGGATCGGTTTTGCGGGCTCCAACAATAACCGAATATGAAGAAACATTCGGTGTTTTGTTAAAAACGTCGGTTTGTTAGTTTGCTTTGTTGTCCTAACACACTACGACTCCATGGCATTTAGTTTATTTGTTTCCATTGTTTTAGTGGTTCAAAAATCGGCTTATAACGTTAAAATATAGGTTAGATCGGTAACACGTGGCTTTTTTTTGTTTACATTGTGCAACAATGGAATACTGTATTTCGTTGCCCAACAATGGAATATAAGCAAAGGATCGGTTTTGCGGGCTCCAACAATAACCGAATATGAAGAAACATTCGGTGTTTTGTTAAAAACGTCGTTTTGATAGTTTGCTTTGTTGTCCTAACACACTGAGACTCCATGGAATTTAATTTATTTGTTTCCATTGTTTAAGTTGTTCAACAATCGGTTTATAACATTAAAATATCTGTTCAATCGGTAACACGTGGCTTTTCTTTGTTTACTTTGTGCAACAATGGAATACGGTATATCGTTGGCCAACAATGGAATATAAGCAAAGGATCGGTTTTGCGGGCTCCAACAATAATCGAATATGAAGAAACATTCGGTGTTTTGTTAAAAATGACGGTTTGTTAGTTTGCTTTGTTGTCCTAAAACACTGCGACTCCATGGAATTTAATTTATTTGTTTCCATTGTTTAAGTTGTTCAACAATCGGTTTATAACGTTAAAATGCCGGTTCAATCGGTAAGACGTGGCTTTTCTTTGTTTACATTGTGCAACAATGGAATACGCTATTTCGTTGCCCAACAATCGAATATAAGCAAAGGATCTGTTTTGCGGGCTCCAACAATAACCGAATATAAAGAACATTCGGTGTTTTGTTAAAAACGTCGGTTTGTTAGTTTGCTTTGTTGTCTTAACACACTACGACTCCATGGCATTTAGTTTATTTGTTTCCATTGTTTTAGTGGTTCAAAAATCGGCTTATAACGTTAAAATATAGGTTAGATCGGTAACACGTGGCTTTTTTTTGTTTACATTGTGCAACAATGGAATACTGTATTTCGTTGCCCAACAATGGAATATAAGCAACGGATCGGTTTTGCGGGCTCCAACAATAACCGAATATGAAGAAACATTCGGTGTTTTGTTAAAAACGTCGGTTTGTTAGTTTGCTTTGTTGTCCTAACACACTACGACTCCATGGCATTTAGTTTATTTGTTTCCATTGTTTTAGTGGTTCAAAAATCGGCTTATAACGTTAAAATATAGGTTAGATCGGTAACACGTGGCTTTTTTTGTTTACATTGTGCAACAATGGAATACTGTATTTCGTTGCCCAACAATGGAATATAAGCAAAGGATCGGTTTTGCGGGCTCCAACAATAACCGAATATGAAGAAACATTCGGTGTTTTGTTAAAAACGTCGGTTTGTTAGTTTGCTTTGTTGTGCTAAAACACTGCGACTCCATGGAATTTAATTTATTTGTTTCCATTGTTTAAGTTGTTCAACAATCGGTTTATAACGTTAAAATGCCGGTTCAATCGGTAAGACGTGGCTTTTCTTTGTTTACATTGTGCAACAATGGAATACGCTATTTCGTTGCCCAACAATCGAATATAAGCAAAGGATCGGTTTTGCGGCCTCCAACAATAACCGAATATGAAGAAACTTTCGGTGTTTTGTTAAAAACGTCGGTTTGTTAGTTTGCTTTGTTGTCCTAATACACTACGACTCCATGGCATTTAGTTTATTTGTTTTCATTGTTTTAGTGGTTCAAAAATCGGCTTATAACGTTAAAATATTGGTTAGATCGGTAACACGTGGCTTTTTTTTGTTTACATTGTGCAACAATGGAATACTGTATTTCGTTGCCCAACAATGGAATATAAGCAAAGGATCGGTTTTGCGGGCTCCAACAATAACCGAATATGAAGAAACATTCGGTGTTTTGTTAAAAACGTCGGTTTGTTAGTTTGCTTTGTTGTCCTAACACACTACGACTCCATGGCATTTAGTTTATTTGTTTCCATTGTTTTAGTGGTTCAAAAATCGGCTTATAACGTTAAAATATAGGTTAGATCGGTAACGCGTGGCTTTTTTTTGTTTACATTGTGCAACAATGGAATACTGTATTTCGTTGCCCAACAATGGAATATAAGCAAAGGATCGGTTTTGCGGGCTCCAACAATAACCGAATATGAAGAAACATTCGGTGTTTTGTTAAAAACGTCGTTTTGATAGTTTGCTTCGTTGTCCTAACACACTGAGACTCCATGGAATTTAATTTATTTGTTTCCATTGTTTAAGTTGTTCAACAATCGGTTTATAACATTAAAATATCTGTTCAATCGGTAACACGTGGCTTTTCTTTGTTTACTTTGTGCAACAATGGAATACGGTATATCGTTGGCCAACAATGGAATATAAGCAAAGGATCGGTTTTGCGGGCTCCAACAATAACCGAATATGAAGAAACATTCGGTGTTTTGTTAAAAATGACGGTTTGTTAGTTTGCTTTGTTGTCCTAAAACACTGCGACTCCATGGAATTTAATTTATTTGTTTCCATTGTTTAAGTTGTTCAACAATCGGTTTATAACGTTAAAATGCCGGTTCAATCGGTAAGACGTGGCTTTTCTTTGTTTACATTGTGCAACAATGGAATACGCTATTTCGTTGCCCAACAATCGAATATAAGCAAAGGATCTGTTTTGCGGGCTCCAACAATAACCGAATATGAAGAACATTCGGTGTTTTGTTAAAAACGTCGGTTTGTTAGTTTGCTTTGTTGTCTTAACACACTACGACTCCATGGCATTTAGTTTATTTGTTTCCATTGTTTTAGTGGTTCAAAAATCGGCTTATAACGTTAAAATATAGGTTAGATCGGTAACACGTGGCTTTTTTTTGTTTACATTGTGCAACAATGGAATACTGTATTTCGTTGCCCAACAATGGAATATAAGCAAAGGATCGGTTTTGCGGGCTCCAACAATAACCGAATATGAAGAAACATTCGGTGTTTTGTTAAAAACGTCGGTTTGTTAGTTTGCTTTGTTGTCCTAACACACTACGACTCCATGGCATTTAGTTTATTTGTTTCCATTGTTTTAGTGGTTCAAAAATCGGCTTATAACGTTAAAATATAGGTTAGATCGGTAACACGTGGCTTTTTTTTGTTTACATTGTGCAACAATGGAATACTGTATTTCGTTGCCCAACAATGGAATATAAGCAAAGGATCGGTTTTGCGGGCTCCAACAATAACCGAATATGAAGAAACATTCGGTGTTTTGTTAAAAACGTCGTTTTGATAGTTTGCTTTGTTGTCCTAACACACTGAGACTCCATGGAATTTAATTTATTTGTTTCCATTGTTTAAGTTGTTCAACAATCGGTTTATAACATTAAAATATCTGTTCAATCGGTAACACGTGGCTTTTCTTTGTTTACTTTGTGCAACAATGGAATACGGTATATCGTTGGCCAACAATGGAATATAAGCAAAGGATCGGTTTTGCGGGCTCCAACAATAACCGAATATGAAGAAACATTCGGTGTTTTGTTAAAAACGTCGGTTTGTTAGTTTTCTTTGTTGTGCTAAAACACTGCGACTCCATGGAATTTAATTTATTTGTTTCCATTGTTTAAGTTGTTCAACAATCGGTTTATAACGTTAAAATGCCGGTTCAATCGGTAAGACGTGGCTTTTCTTTGTTTACATTGTGCAACAATGGAATACGCTATTTCGTTGCCCAACAATCGAATATAAGCAAAGGATCGGTTTTGCGGCCTCCAACAATAACCGAATATGAAGAAACATTCGGTGTTTTGTTAAAAACGTCGGTTTGTTAGTTTGCTTTGTTGTCCTAACACACTAAGACTCCATGGCATTTAGTTTATTTCTTTCCATTGTTTAAGTGGTTCACAAATCGGCTTATAACGTTAAAATATAGGTTCAATCGGTAACACGTGGCTTTTTTTGTTTACATTGTGCAACAATGGAATACTGTATTTCGTTGCCCAACAATGGAATATAAGCAAAGTATCTGTTTTGCGGGCTCCAACAATAACCGAATACGAAGAAACATTCGGTTATTTGTTAAAAACGTCGTTTTGATAGTTTGCTTTGTTGTCCTAACACACTGAGACTCCATGGAATTTAATTTTTTTGTTTCCATTGTTTAAGTTGTTCAACAATCGGTTTATAACATAAAAATATCTGTTCAATCGGTAACACGTGGCTTTTCTTTGTTTACTTTGTGCAACAATGGAATACGGTATATCGTTGCCCAACAATGGAATATAAGCAAAGGATCGTTTTTGCGGACTCCAGCAATAACCGAATATGAAGAAACATTCGGTGTTTTGTTAAAAACGTCGGTTTGTTAGTTTGCTTTGTTGTCCTAAAACACTGCGACTTCATGGAATTTAATTTATTTGTTTCCATTGTTTAAGTTGTTCAACAATCGGTTTATAACGTTAAAATATCGGTTCAATCGGTAACACGTGGCTTTTCATTGTTTACTTTGTGTAACAATGGAATACGGTATTTCGTTTCCCAACAATGGAATATAAGCAAAGGATCGGTTTTGCGGGCTCCAACAATAACCGAATATGAAGAAACATTCGGTGTTTTTTTAAAAACATCGGTGTGTTAGTGTGCTTTGTTGTCTTAACACGATTTCACTCCATGGCATTTAATTTATTTGTTTCCATTGTTTAAGTTGTTCAACAATCGTTTTATAACGTTAAAATATCGGTTCAATCGGTAACACGTGGCTTTTTTTTGTTTACATTGTGCAACAATGAAATACTGTATTTCGTTGCCCAACAGCGGAATATAAGCAAAGGATCGGTTTTGCGGGCTCCAACAATAACCGAATATGAATAAACATTCGGTGTTTTGTTAAAAACGTCGGTTTGTTAGTTTGCTTTGTTGTCCTAACACACTACGACTCCATGGCATTTAGTTTATTTGTTTCCATTGTTTTAGTGGTTCAAAAATCGGCTTATAACGTTAAAATATAGGTTAGGTCGGTAACACGTGGCTTGTTTTTGTTTACATTGTGCAACAATGGAATACTGTATTTCGTTGCCCAACAATGGAATATAAGCAAAGGATCGGTTTTGCGGGCCCCAACAATAACCGAATATGAAGAAACATTCGGTGTTTTGTTAAAAACGTCGTTTTGATAGTTTGCTTTGTTGTCCTAACACGCTGAGACTCCATGGAATTTAATTTATTTGTTTCCATTGTTTAAGTTGTTCAACAATCGGTTTATCACATTAAAATATCTGTTCAATCGGTAACACGTGACTTTTCTTTGTTTACTTTGTGCAAAAATGGAATACGGTATATCGTTGGCCAACAATGGAATATAAGCAAAGGATCGGTTTTGCGGGCTACAACAATAACCGAATATGAAGAAACATTCGGTGTTTTGTTAAAAACGTCGGTTTGTTAGTTTGCTTTGTTGTCCTAAAACACTGCGACTCCATGGAATTTAATTTATTTGTTTCCATTGTTTAAGTTGTTCAACAATCGGTTTATAACGTTAAAATGCCGGTTCAATCGGTAACACGTGGCTTTTTTTTGTTTACTTTGTGCAACAATGGAATACTGTATTTCGTTGCCCAACAATGGAATATAAGCAAAGGATCGGTTTTGCGGGCTCCAACAATAACCGAATATGAAGAAACATTCGGTGTTTTGTTAAAAATGACGGTTTGTTAGTTTGCTTTGTTGTCCTAAAACACTGCGACTCCATGGAATTTAATTTATTTGTTTCCATTGTTTAAGTTGTTCAACAATCGGTTTATAACGTTAAAATGCCGGTTCAATCGGTAAGACGTGGCTTTTCTTTGTTTACATTGTGCAACAATGGAATACGCTATTTCGTTGCCCAACAATCGAATATAAGCAAAGGATCTGTTTTGCGGGCTCCAACAATAACCGAATATGAAGAACATTCGGTGTTTTGTTAAAAACGTCGGTTTGTTAGTTTGCTTTGTTGTCTTAACACACTACGACTCCATGGCATTTAGTTTATTTGTTTCCATTGTTTTAGTGGTTCAAAAATCGGCTTATAACGTTAAAATATAGGTTAGATCGGTAACACGTGGCTTTTTTTTTGTTTACATTGTGCAACAATGGAATACTGTATTTCGTTGCCCAACAATGGAATATAAGCAAAGGATCGGTTTTGCGGGCTCCAACAATAACCGAATATGAAGAAACATTCGGTGTTTTGTTAAAAACGTCGGTTTGTTAGTTTGCTTTGTTGTCCTAACACACTACGACTCCATGGCATTTAGTTTATTTGTTTCCATTGTTTTAGTGGTTCAAAAATCGGCTTATAACGTTAAAATATAGGTTAGATCGGTAACACGTGGCTTTTTTTTGTTTACATTGTGCAACAATGGAATACTGTATTTCGTTGCCCAACAATGGAATATAAGCAAAGGATCGGTTTTGCGGGCTCCAACAATAACCGAATATGAAGAAACATTCGGTGTTTTGTTAAAAACGTCGTTTTGATAGTTTGCTTTGATGTCCTAACACACTGAGACTCCATGGAATTTAATTTATTTGTTTCCATTGTTTAAGTTGTTCAACAATCGGTTTATAACATTAAAATATCTGTTCAATCGGTAACACGTGGCTTTTCTTTGTTTACTTTGTGCAACAATGGAATACGGTATATCGTTGGCCAACAATGGAATATAAGCAAAGGATCGGTTTTGCGGGCTCCAACAATAACCGAATATGAAGAAACATTCGGTGTTTTGTTAAAAACGTCGGTTTGTTAGTTTTCTTTGTTGTGCTAAAACACTGCGACTCCATGGAATTTAATTTATTTGTTTCCATTGTTTAAGTTGTTCAACAATCGGTTTATAACGTTAAAATGCCGGTTCAATCGGTAAGACGTGGCTTTTCTTTGTTTACATTGTGCAACAATGGAATACGCTATTTCGTTGCCCAACAATCGAATATAAGCAAAGGATCGGTTTTGCGGCCTCCAACAATAACCGAATATGAAGAAACATTCGGTGTTTTGTTAAAAACGTCGGTTTGTTAGTTTGCTTTGTTGTCCTAACACACTACGACTCCATGGCATTTAGTTTATTTGTTTTCATTGTTTTAGTGGTTCAAAAATCGGCTTATAACGTTAAAATATAGGTTCAATCGGTAACACGTGGCTTTTTTTTGTTTACATTGTGCAATAATGGAATACGGTATTTCGTTGCCCAACAATGGAGTATAAGCAAAGGATCGGTTTTGCGGGCTCCAACAATAACCGAATATGAAGAGACTTTCGGTGTTTTGTTAAAAACGTCGGTTTGTTAGTTTGATTTGTTGTCCTAAAACACTGCGACTCCATGGAATTTAATTTATTTTTTTCCATTGATTAAGTTGTTCAACAATCGGTTTATAACGTTAAAATGCCGGTTCAATCGGTAACACGTGGCTTTTCTTTGTTTACTTTGTGCAACAATGGAATACGGTATATCGTTTCCCAACAATGGGATATAAGCAAAGGATCGATTTTGCGGGCTCCAACAATAACCGAATATGAAGAAACATTCGGTGTTTTGTTAAAAACGTCGGTTTGTTAGTTTGCTTTGTTGTCCTAACACACTAAGACTCCATGGCATTTAGTTTATTTGTTTCCATTGTTTAAGTGGTTCACAAATCGGCTTATAACGTTAAAATATAGGTTCAATCGGTAACACGTGGCTTTTTTTGTTTACATTGTGCAACAATGGAATACTGTATTTCGTTGCCCAACAATGGAATATAAGCAAAGTATCTGTTTTGCGGGCTCCAACAATAACCGATTACGAAGAAACATTCGGTTATTTGTTAAAAACGTCGTTTTGATAGTTTGCTTTGTTGTCCTAACACACTGAGACTCCATGGAATTTAATTTTTTTGTTTCCATTGTTTAAGTTGTTCAACAATCGGTTTATAACATAAAAATATCTGTTCAATCGGTAACACGTGGCTTTTCTTTGTTTACTTTGTGCAACAATGGAATACGGTATATCGTTGCCCAACAATGGAATATAAGCAAAGGATCGTTTTTGCGGACTCCAGCAATAACCGAATATGAAGAAACATTCGGTGTTTTTTTAAAAACATCGGTGTGTTAGTGTGCTTTGTTGTCTTAACACGATTTCACTCCATGGCATTTAATTTATTTGTTTCCATTGTTTAAGTTGTTCAACAATCGTTTTATAACGTTAAAATATCGGTTCAATCGGTAACACGTGGCTTTTTTTTGTTTACATTGTGCAACAATGAAATACTGTATTTCGTTGCCCAACAGCGGAATATAAGCAAAGGATCGGTTTTGCGGGCTCCAACAATAACCGAATATGAATAAACATTCGGTGTTTTGTTAAAAACGTCGGTTTGTTAGTTTGCTTTGTTGTCCTAACACACTACGACTCCATGGCATTTAGTTTATTTGTTTCCATTGTTTTAGTGGTTCAAAAATCGGCTTATAACGTTAAAATATAGGTTAGGTCGGTAACACGTGGCTTTTTTTTGTTTACATTGTGCAACAATGGAATACTGTATTTCGTTGCCCAACAATGGAATATAAGCAAAGGATCGGTTTTGCGGGCTCCAACAATAACCGAATATGAAGAAACATTCGGTGTTTTGTTAAAAACGTCGTTTTGATAGTTTGCTTTGTTGTCCTAACACGCTGAGACTCCATGGAATTTAATTTATTTGTTTCCATTGTTTAAGTTGTTCAACAATCGGTTTATCACATTAAAATATCTGTTCAATCGGTAACACGTGACTTTTCTTTGTTTACTTTGTGCAAAAATGGAATACGGTATATCGTTGGCCAACAATGGAATATAAGCAAAGGATCGGTTTTGCGGGCTACAACAATAACCGAATATGAAGAAACATTCGGTGTTTTGTTAAAAACGTCGGTTTGTTAGTTTGCTTTGTTGTCCTAAAACACTGCGACTCCATGGAATTTAATTTATTTGTTTCCATTGTTTAAGTTGTTCAACAATCGGTTTATAACGTTAAAATGCCGGTTCAATCGGTAACACGTGGCTTTTTTTTGTTTACTTTGTGCAACAATGGAATACTGTATTTCGTTGCCCAACAATGGAATATAAGCAAAGGATCTGTTTTGCGGGCTCCAACAATAACCGAATATGAAGAAACATTCGGTGTTTTTTTAAAAACATTGGTCTGTTAGTGTGCTTTGTTGTCTTAACACGATTTAACTCCATGGCGTTTAATTTTTTTGTTTCCATTGTTTAAGTGGTTCAAAAATCGGCATATAACGTAAAAATATCGGTTCAATCGGTAACACATGGCTTTTCTTTGTTTACATTGTGCAACAATGGAATACGGTATTTCGTTGCCCAACAATGGAATAAAGCAAAGGATCGGTTTTGCGGCCTCCAACAATAACCGAATATGAAGAAGGATTCGGTGTTTTGTTAAAAACGTCGGTTTGTTAGTTTGCTTTGTTGTCCTAACACACTAAAACTTCATGGCATTTAATTTATTTGTTTCCATTGTTTAAGTGGTTCACAAATCGGCTTATAACGTTAAAATATAGGATCAATCGGTAACACGTGGCTTTTTTTTGTTTACATTGTGCAACAATGGAATACTGTATTTCGTTGCCCAACAATGGATTATAAGCAAAGGATCTGTTTTGCGGGCTCCAACAATAACCGAATATGAAGAAACATTCGGTGATTTGTTAAAAACGTCGGATTGTTAGTTTGCTTTGTTGTCCTAAAACACTGCGACTCCATGGAATTTAATTTATTTGTTTCCTTTGTTT
Organism: Maratus speciosus; assembly: GCA_963932465.1. Taxonomy (NCBI): domain Eukaryota; kingdom Metazoa; phylum Arthropoda; class Arachnida; order Araneae; family Salticidae; genus Maratus; species Maratus speciosus. The sequence goes on from CAWVRF010001084.1 coordinate 844,018, forward strand.
GAGTTGTTGAACAATCGGTTTATAACGTTAAAATATAGGTTCAATCGGTAACACGTGGCTTTTTTTGTTTACATTGTGCAACAATGGAATACTGTATTTCGTTGCCCAACAATGGAATATAAGCAAAGGATTGGTTTTGCGGGCTCCAAGAATAACCGAACATGAAGAAACATTCGGTGTTTTGTTAAAAACGTCGGTTTGTTAGTTTGCTTTGTTGTCCTAAAACACTGCGACTCCATGGAATTTAATTTAATTGTTTCCATTGTTTAAGTTGTTCAACAATCGGTTTATAACGTTAAAATGTCGGTTCAATCGGTAACACATGGCTTTTCTTTGTTTACATTGTGCAATAATGGAATACGGTATTTCGTTGCCCAACAATGGAGTATAAGCAAAGGATCGGTTTTGCGGGCTCCAACAATAACCGAATATGAAGAGACTTTCGGTGTTTTGTTAAAAACGTCGGTTTGTTAGTTTGATTTGTTGTCCTAAAACACTGCGACTCCATGGAATTTAATTTATTTTTTTCCATTGTTTAAGTTGTTCAACAATCGGTTTATAACGTTAAAATGCCGGTTCAATCGGTAACACGTGGCTTTTCTTTGTTTACTTTGTGCAACAATGGAATACGGTATATCGTTTCCCAACAATGTGATATAAGCAAAGGATCGATTTTGCGGGCTCCAACAATAACCGAATATGAAGAAACATTCGGTGTTTTGTTAAAAACGTCGGTTTGTTAGTTTGCTTTGTTGTCCTAACACACTAAGACTCCATGGCATTTAGTTTATTTGTTTCCATTGTTTAAGTGGTTCACAAATCGGCTTATAACGTTAAAATATAGGTTCAATCGGTAACACGTGGCTTTTTTTTGTTTACATTGTGCAACAATGGAATACTGTATTTCGTTGCCCAACAATGGAATATAAGCAAAGTATCTGTTTTGCGGGCTCCAACAATAACCGAATATGAAGAAACATTCGGTTATTTGTTAAAAACGTCGTTTTGATAGTTTGCTTTGTTGTCCTAACACACTGAGACTCCATGGAATTTAATTTTTTTGTTTCCATTGTTTAAGTTGTTCAACAATCGGTTTATAACGTTAAAATATCGGTTCAATCGGTAACACGTGGCTTTTCATTGTTTACTTTGTGTAACAATGGAATACGGTATTTCGTTTCCCAACAATGGAATATAAGCAAAGGATCGGTTTTGCGGGCTCCAACAATAACCGAATATGAAGAAACATTCGGTGTTTTTTTAAAAACATCGGTGTGTTAGTGTGCTTTGTTGTCTTAACACGATTTGACTCCATGGCATTTAGTTTATTTGTTTCCATTGTTTAAGTTGTTCAACAATCGTTTTATAACGTTAAAATATCGGTTCAATCGGTAACACGTGGCTTTTTTTTGTTTACATTGTGCAACAATGAAATACTGTATTTCGTTGCCCAACAACGGAATATAAGCAAAGGATCGGTTTTGCGGGCTCCAACAATAACCGAATATGAATAAACATTCGGTGATTTGTTAAAAACGTCGAATTGTTAGTTTGCTTTGTTGTCCTAAAACACTGCAACTCCATGGAATTTAATTTATTTGTTTCCTTTGTTTAAGTTGTTGAACAATCGGTTTATAACGTTAAAATATAGGTTCAATCGGTAACACGTGGCTTTTTTTGTTTACATTGTGCAACAATGGAATACTGTATTTCGTTGCCCAACAACGGAATATAAGCAAAGGATCGGTTTTGCGGGCTCCAACAATAACCGAATATAAAGAACATTCGGTGTTTTTTTAAAAACGTCGGTTTGTTAGTTTGCTTTGTTGTCTTAACACACTACGACTCCATGGCATTTAGTTTATTTGTTTCCATTGTTTTAGTGGTTCAAAAATCGGCTTATAACGTTAAAATATAGGTTAGATCGGTAACACGTGGCTTTTTTTTGTTTACATTGTGCAACAATGGAATACTGTATTTCGTTGCCCAACAATGGAATATAAGCAAAGGATCGGTTTTGCGGGCTCCAACAATAACCGAATATGAAGAAACATTCGGTGTTTTGTTAAAAACGTCGGTTTGTTAGTTTGCTTTGTTGTCCTAACACACTACGACTCCATGGCATTTAGTTTATTTGTTTCCATTGTTTTAGTGGTTCAAAAATCGGCTTATAACGTTAAAATATAGGTTAGATCGGTAACACGTGGCTTTTTTTTGTTTACATTGTGCAACAATGGAATACTGTATTTCGTTGCCCAACAATGGAATATAAGCAAAGGATCGGTTTTGCGGGCTCCAACAATAACCGAATATGAAGAAACATTCGGTTATTTGTTAAAAACGTCGTTTTGATAGTTTGCTTTGTTGTCCTAACACACTGAGACTCCATGGAATTTAATTTTTTTGTTTCCATTGTTTAAGTTGTTCAACAATCGGTTTATAACATAAAAATATCTGTTCAATCGGTAACACGTGGCTTTTCTTTGTTTACTTTGTGCAACAATGGAATACGGTATATCGTTGCCCAACAATGGAATATAAGCAAAGGATCGTTTTTGCGGACTCCAGCAATAACCGAATATGAAGAAACATTCGGTGTTTTGTTAAAAACGTCGGTTTGTTAGTTTGCTTTGTTGTCCTAAAACACTGCGACTTCATGGAATTTAATTTATTTGTTTCCATTGTTTAAGTTGTTCAACAATCGGTTTATAACGTTAAAATATCGGTTCAATCGGTAACACGTGGCTTTTCATTGTTTACTTTGTGTAATAATGGAATACGGTATTTCGTTTCCCAACAATGGAATATAAGCAAAGGATCGGTTTTGCGGGCTCCAACAATAACCGAATATGAAGAAACATTCGGTGTTTTTTTAAAAACATCGGTGTGTTAGTGTGCTTTGTTGTCTTAACACGATTTCACTCCATGGCATTTAATTTATTTGTTTCCATTGTTTAAGTTGTTCAACAATCGTTTTATAACGTTAAAATATCGGTTCAATCGGTAACACGTGGCTTTTTTTTGTTTACATTGTGCAACAATGAAATACTGTATTTCGTTGCCCAACAGCGGAATATAAGCAAAGGATCGGTTTTGCGGGCTCCAACAATAACCGAATATGAATAAACATTCGGTGTTTTGTTAAAAACGTCGGTTTGTTAGTTTGCTTTGTTGTCCTAACACACTACGACTCCATGGCATTTAGTTTATTTGTTTCCATTGTTTTAGTGGTTCAAAAATCGGCTTATAACGTTAAAATATAGGTTAGGTCGGTAACACGTGGCTTTTTTTTGTTTACATTGTGCAACAATGGAATACTGTATTTCGTTGCCCAACAATGGAATATAAGCAAAGGATCGGTTTTGCGGGCTCCAACAATAACCAAATATGAAGAAACATTCGGTGTTTTGTTAAAAACGTCGTTTTGATAGTTTGCTTTGTTGTCCTAACACGCTGAGACTCCATGGAATTTAATTTATTTGTTTCCATTGTTTAAGTTGTTCAACAATCGGTTTATCACATTAAAATATCTGTTCAATCGGTAACACGTGACTTTTCTTTGTTTACTTTGTGCAAAAATGGAATACGGTATATCGTTGGCCAACAATGGAATATAAGCAAAGGATCGGTTTTGCGGGCTACAACAATAACCGAATATGAAGAAACATTCGGTGTTTTGTTAAAAACGTCGGTTTGTTAGTTTGCTTTGTTGTCCTAAAACACTGCGACTCCATGGAATTTAATTTATTTGTTTCCATTGTTTAAGTTGTTCAACAATCGGTTTATAACGTTAAAATGCCGGTTCAATCGGTAACACGTGGCTTTTTTTTGTTTACTTTGTGCAACAATGGAATACTGTATTTCGTTGCCCAACAATGGAATATAAGCAAAGGATCTGTTTTGCGGGCTCCAACAATAACCGAATATGAAGAAACATTCGGTGTTTTTTTAAAAACATTGGTCTGTTAGTGTGCTTTGTTGTCTTAACACGATTTAACTCCATGGCGTTTAATTTTTTTGTTTCCATTGTTTAAGTGGTTCAAAAATCGGCATATAACGTAAAAATATCGGTTCAATCGGTAACACATGGCTTTTCTTTGTTTACATTGTGCAACAATGGAATACGGTATTTCGTTGCCCAACAATGGAATAAAGCAAAGGATCGGTTTTGCGGCCTCCAACAATAACCGAATATGAAGAAGGATTCGGTGTTTTGTTAAAAACGTCGGTTTGTTAGTTTGCTTTGTTGTCCTAACACACTAAAACTTCATGGCATTTAGTTTATTTGTTTCCATTGTTTAAGTGGTTCACAAATCGGCTTATAACGTTAAAATATAGGATCAATCGGTAACACGTGGCTTTTTTTTGTTTACATTGTGCAACAATGGAATACTGTATTTCGTTGCCCAACAATGGATTATAAGCAAAGGATCTGTTTTGCGGGCTCCAACAATAACCGAATATGAAGAAACATTCGGTGATTTGTTAAAAACGTCGGATTGTTAGTTTGCTTTGTTGTCCTAAAACACTGCGACTCCATGGAATTTAATTTATTTGTTTCCTTTGTTTGAGTTGTTGAACAATCGGTTTATAACGTTAAAATATAGGTTCAATCGGTAACACGTGGCTTTTTTTGTTTACATTGTGCAACAATGGAATACTGTATTTCGTTGCCCAACAATGGAATATAAGCAAAGGATTGGTTTTGCGGGCTCCAAGAATAACCGAACATGAAGAAACATTCGGTGTTTTGTTAAAAACGTCGGTTTGTTAGTTTGCTTTGTTGTCCTAAAACACTGCGACTCCATGGAATTTAATTTAATTGTTTCCATTGTTTAAGTTGTTCAACAATCGGTTTATAACGTTAAAATGTCGGTTCAATCGGTAACACATGGCTTTTCTTTGTTTACATTGTGCAATAATGGAATACGGTATTTCGTTGCCCAACAATGGAGTATAAGCAAAGGATCGGTTTTGCGGGCTCCAACAATAACCGAATATGAAGAGACTTTCGGTGTTTTGTTAAAAACGTCGGTTTGTTAGTTTGATTTGTTGTCCTAAAACACTGCGACTCCATGGAATTTAATTTATTTTTTTCCATTGTTTAAGTTGTTCAACAATCGGTTTATAACGTTAAAATGCCGGTTCAATCGGTAACACGTGGCTTTTCTTTGTTTACTTTGTGCAACAATGGAATACGGTATATCGTTTCCCAACAATGTGATATAAGCAAAGGATCGATTTTGCGGGCTCCAACAATAACCGAATATGAAGAAACATTCGGTGTTTTGTTAAAAACGTCGGTTTGTTAGTTTGCTTTGTTGTCCTAACACACTAAGACTCCATGGCATTTAGTTTATTTGTTTCCATTGTTTAAGTGGTTCACAAATCGGCTTATAACGTTAAAATATAGGTTCAATCGGTAACACGTGGCTTTTTTTTGTTTACATTGTGCAACAATGGAATACTGTATTTCGTTGCCCAACAATGGAATATAAGCAAAGTATCTGTTTTGCGGGCTCCAACAATAACCGAATATGAAGAAACATTCGGTTATTTGTTAAAAACGTCGTTTTGATAGTTTGCTTTGTTGTCCTAACACACTGAGACTCCATGGAATTTAATTTTTTTGTTTCCATTGTTTAAGTTGTTCAACAATCGGTTTATAACGTTAAAATATCGGTTCAATCGGTAACACGTGGCTTTTCATTGTTTACTTTGTGTAACAATGGAATACGGTATTTCGTTTCCCAACAATGGAATATAAGCAAAGGATCGGTTTTGCGGGCTCCAACAATAACCGAATATGAAGAAACATTCGGTGTTTTTTTAAAAACATCGGTGTGTTAGTGTGCTTTGTTGTCTTAACACGATTTGACTCCATGGCATTTAATTTATTTGTTTCCATTGTTTAAGTTGTTCAACAATCGTTTTATAACGTTAAAATATCGGTTCAATCGGTAACACGTGGCTTTTTTTTGTTTACATTGTGCAACAATGAAATACTGTATTTCGTTGCCCAACAACGGAATATAAGCAAAGGATCGGTTTTGCGGGCTCCAACAATAACCGAATATGAATAAACATTCGGTGTTTTGTTAAAAACGTCGAATTGTTAGTTTGCTTTGTTGTCCTAAAACACTGCAACTCCATGGAATTTAATTTATTTGTTTCCTTTGTTTAAGTTGTTGAACAATCGGTTTATAACGTTAAAATATAGGTTCAATCGGTAACACGTGGCTTTTTTTGTTTACATTGTGCAACAATGGAATACTGTATTTCGTTGCCCAACAACGGAATATAAGCAAAGGATCGGTTTTGCGGGCTCCAACAATAACCGAATATAAAGAACATTCGGTGTTTTTTTAAAAACGTCGGTTTGTTAGTTTGCTTTGTTGTCTTAACACACTACGACTCCATGGCATTTAGTTTATTTGTTTCCATTGTTTTAGTGGTTCAAAAATCGGCTTATAACGTTAAAATATAGGTTAGATCGGTAACACGTGGCTTTTTTTTGTTTACATTGTGCAACAATGGAATACTGTATTTCGTTGCCCAACAATGGAATATAAGCAAAGGATCGGTTTTGCGGGCTCCAACAATAACCGAATATGAAGAAACATTCGGTGTTTTGTTAAAAACGTCGGTTTGTTAGTTTGCTTTGTTGTCCTAACACACTACGACTCCATGGCATTTAGTTTATTTGTTTCCATTGTTTTAGTGGTTCAAAAATCGGCTTATAACGTTAAAATATAGGTTAGATCGGTAACACGTGGCTTTTTTTTGTTTACATTGTGCAACAATGGAATACTGTATTTCGTTGCCCAACAATGGAATATAAGCAAAGGATCGGTTTTGCGGGCTCCAACAATAACCGAATATGAAGAAACATTCGGTGTTTTGTTAAAAACGTCGTTTTGATAGTTTGCTTTGTTGTCCTAACACACTGAGACTCCATGGAATTTAATTTATTTGTTTCCATTGTTTAAGTTGTTCAACAATCGGTTTATAACATTAAAATATCTGTTCAATCGGTAACACGTGGCTTTTCTTTGTTTATTTTGTGCAACAATGGAATACGGTATATCGTTGGCCAACAATGGAATATAAGCAAAGGATCGGTTTTGCGGGCTCCAACAATAACCGAATATGAAGAAACATTCGGTGTTTTGTTAAAAACGTCGGTTTGTTAGTTTTCTTTGTTGTGCTAAAACACTGCGACTCCATGGAATTTAATTTATTTGTTTCCATTGTTTAAGTTGTTGAACAATCGGTTTATAACGTTAAAATGCCGGTTCAATCGGTAAGACGTGGCTTTTCTTTGTTTACATTGTGCAACAATGGAATACGCTATTTCGTTGCCCAACAATCGAATATAAGCAAAGGATCTGTTTTGCGGGCTCCAACAATAACCGAATATAAAGAACATTCGGTGTTTTGTTAAAAACGTCGGTTTGTTAGTTTGCTTTGTTGTCTTAACACACTACGACTCCATGGCATTTAGTTTATTTGTTTCCATTGTTTTAGTGGTTCAAAAATCGGCTTATAACGTTAAAATATAGGTTAGATCGGTAACACGTGGCTTTTTTTTGTTTACATTGTGCAACAATGGAATACTGTATTTCGTTGCCCAACAATGGAATATAAGCAAAGGATCGGTTTTGCGGGCTCCAACAATAACCGAATATGAAGAAACATTCGGTGTTTTGTTAAAAACGTCGGTTTGTTAGTTTGCTTTGTTGTCCTAACACACTACGACTCCATGGCATTTAGTTTATTTGTTTCCATTGTTTTAGTGGTTCAAAAATCGGCTTATAACGTTAAAATATAGGTTAGATCGGTAACACGTGGCTTTTTTTTGTTTACATTGTGCAACAATGGAATACTGTATTTCGTTGCCCAACAATGGAATATAAGCAAAGGATCGGTTTTGCGGGCTCCAACAATAACCGAATATGAAGAAACATTCGGTGTTTTGTTAAAAACGTCGTTTTGATAGTTTGCTTTGTTGTCCTAACACACTGAGACTCCATGGAATTTAATTTATTTGTTTCCATTGTTTAAGTTGTTCAACAATCGGTTTATAACATTAAAATATCTGTTCAATCGGTAACACGTGGCTTTTCTTTGTTTACTTTGTGCAACAATGGAATACGGTATATCGTTGGCCAACAATGGAATATAAGCAAAGGATCGGTTTTGCGGGCTCCAACAATAACCGAATATGAAGAAACTTTCGGTGTTTTGTTAAAAACGTCGGTTTGTTAGTTTGCTTTGTTGTCCTAACACACTACGACTCCATGGCATTTAGTTTATTTGTTTTCATTGTTTTAGTGGTTCAAAAATCGGCTTATAACGTTAAAATATAGGTTAGATCGGTAACACGTGGGTTTTTTTTGTTTACATTGTGCAACAATGGAATACTGTATTTCGTTGCCCAACAATGGAATATAAGCAAAGGATCGGTTTTGCGGGCTCCAACAATAACCGAATATGAAGAAACATTCGGTGTTTTGTTAAAAACGTCGGTTTGTTAGTTTGCTTTGTTGTCCTAACACACTACGACTCCATGGCATTTAGTTTATTTGTTTCCATTGTTTTAGTGGTTCAAAAATCGGCTTATAACGTTAAAATATAGGTTAGATCGGTAACACGTGGCTTTTTTTTGTTTACATTGTGCAACAATGGAATACTGTATTTCGTTGCCCAACAATGGAATATAAGCAAAGGATCGGTTTTGCGGGCTCCAACAATAACCGAATATGAAGAAACATTCGGTGTTTTGTTAAAAACGTCGTTTTGATAGTTTGCTTTGTTGTCCTAACACACTGAGACTCCATGGAATTTAGTTTATTTGTTTCCATTGTTTTAGTGGTTCAAAAATCGGCTTATAACGTTAAAATATAGGTTAGATCGGTAACACGTGGCTTTTTTTTGTTTACATTGTGCAACAATGGAATACTGTATTTCGTTGCCCAACAATGGAATATAAGCAAAGGATCGGTTTTGCGGGCTCCAACAATAACCGAATATGAAGAAACATTCGGTGTTTTGTTAAAAACGTCGTTTTGATAGTTTGCTTTGTTGTCCTAACACACTGAGACTCCATGGAATTTAATTTATTTGTTTCCATTGTTTAAGTTGTTCAACAATCGGTTTATAACATTAAAATATCTGTTCAATCGGTAACACGTGGCTTTTCTTTGTTTATTTTGTGCAACAATGGAATACGGTATATCGTTGGCCAACAATGGAATATAAGCAAAGGATCGGTTTTGCGGGCTCCAACAATAACCGAATATGAAGAAACATTCGGTGTTTTGTTAAAAACGTCGGTTTGTTAGTTTTCTTTGTTGTGCTAAAACACTGCGACTCCATGGAATTTAATTTATTTGTTTCCATTGTTTAAGTTGTTCAACAATCGGTTTATAACGTTAAAATGCCGGTTCAATCGGTAAGACGTGGCTTTTCTTTGTTTACATTGTGCAACAATGGAATACGCTATTTCGTTGCCCAACAATCGAATATAAGCAAAGGATCTGTTTTGCGGGCTCCAACAATAACCGAATATAAAGAACATTCGGTGTTTTGTTAAAAACGTCGGTTTGTTAGTTTGCTTTGTTGTCTTAACACACTACGACTCCATGGCATTTAGTTTATTTGTTTCCATTGTTTTAGTGGTTCAAAAATCGGCTTATAACGTTAAAATATAGGTTAGATCGGTAACACGTGGCTTTTTTTTGTTTACATTGTGCAACAATGGAATACTGTATTTCGTTGCCCAACAATGGAATATAAGCAAAGGATCGGTTTTGCGGGCTCCAACAATAACCGAATATGAAGAAACATTCGGTGTTTTGTTAAAAACGTCGGTTTGTTAGTTTGCTTTGTTGTCCTAACACACTACGACTCCATGGCATTTAGTTTATTTGTTTCCATTGTTTTAGTGGTTCAAAAATCGGCTTATAACGTTAAAATATAGGTTAGATCGGTAACACGTGGCTTTTTTTTGTTTACATTGTGCAACAATGGAATACTGTATTTCGTTGCCCAACAATGGAATATAAGCAAAGGATCGGTTTTGCGGGCTCCAACAATAACCGAATATGAAGAAACATTCGGTGTTTTGTTAAAAACGTCGTTTTGATAGTTTGCTTTGTTGTCCTAACACACTGAGACTCCATGGAATTTAATTTATTTGTTTCCATTGTTTAAGTTGTTCAACAATCGGTTTATAACATTAAAATATCTGTTCAATCGGTAACACGTGGCTTTTCTTTGTTTACTTTGTGCAACAATGGAATACGGTATATCGTTGGCCAACAATGGAATATAAGCAAAGGATCGGTTTTGCGGGCTCCAACAATAACCGAATATGAAGAAACTTTCGGTGTTTTGTTAAAAACGTCGGTTTGTTAGTTTGCTTTGTTGTCCTAACACACTACGACTCCATGGCATTTAGTTTATTTGTTTTCATTGTTTTAGTGGTTCAAAAATCGGCTTATAACGTTAAAATATAGGTTAGATCGGTAACACGTGGGTTTTTTTTGTTTACATTGTGCAACAATGGAATACTGTATTTCGTTGCCCAACAATGGAATATAAGCAAAGGATCGGTTTTGCGGGCTCCAACAATAACCGAATATGAAGAAACATTCGGTGTTTTGTTAAAAACGTCGGTTTGTTAGTTTGCTTTGTTGTCCTAACACACTACGACTCCATGGCATTTAGTTTATTTGTTTCCATTGTTTTAGTGGTTCAAAAATCGGCTTATAACGTTAAAATATAGGTTAGATCGGTAACACGTGGCTTTTTTTTGTTTACATTGTGCAACAATGGAATACTGTATTTCGTTGCCCAACAATGGAATATAAGCAAAGGATCGGTTTTGCGGGCTCCAACAATAACCGAATATGAAGAAACATTCGGTGTTTTGTTAAAAACGTCGTTTTGATAGTTTGCTTTGTTGTCCTAACACACTGAGACTCCATGGAATTTAATTTATTTGTTTCCATTGTTTAAGTTGTTCAACAATCGGTTTATAACATTAAAATATCTGTTCAATCGGTAACACGTGGCTTTTCTTTGTTTACTTTGTGCAACAATGGAATACGGTATATCGTTGGCCAACAATGGAATATAAGCAAAGGATCGGTTTTGCGGGCTCCAACAATAACCGAATATGAAGAAACATTCGGTGTTTTGTTAAAAACGTCGGTTTGTTAGTTTTCTTTGTTGTGCTAAAACACTGCGACTCCATGGAATTTAATTTATTTGTTTCCATTGTTTAAGTTGTTCAACAAACGGTTTATAACGTTAAAATGCCGGTTCAATCGGTAAGACGTGGCTTTTCTTTGTTTACATTGTGCAACAATGGAATACGCTATTTCGTTGCCCAACAATCGAATATAAGCAAAGGATCGGTTTTGCGGCCTCCAACAATAACCGAATATGAAGAAACATTCGGTGTTTTGTTAAAAACGTCGGTTTGATAGTTTGCTTTGTTGTCCTAACACACTACGACTCCATGGCATTTAGTTTATTTGTTTTCATTGTTTTAGTGGTTCAAAATTCGGCTTATAACGTTAAAATATAGGTTGGATCGGTAACACGTGGCTTTTTTTTGTTTACATTGTGCAACAATGGAATACTGTATTTCGTTGCCCAACAATGGAATATAAGCAAAGGATCGGTTTTGCGGGCTCCAACAATAACCGAATATGAAGAAACATTCGGTGTTTTGTTAAAAACGTCGTTTTGATAGTTTGCTTTGTTGTCCTAACACACTGAGACTCCATGGAATTAAATTTATTTGTTTCCATTGTTTAAGTTGTTCAACAATCGGTTTATAACATTAAAATATCTGTTCAATCGGTAACACGTGGCTTTTCTTTGTTTACTTTGTCCAACAATGGAATACGGTATATCGTTGGCCAACAATGGAATATAAGCAAAGGATCGGTTTTGCGGGCTCCAACAATAACCGAATATGAAGAAACATTCGGTGTTTTGTTAAAAATGACGGTTTGTTAGTTTGCTTTGTTGTCCTAAAACACTGCGACTCCATGGAATTTAATTTATTTGTTTCCATTGTTTAAGTTGTTCAACAATCGGTTTATAACGTTAAAATGCCGGTTCAATCGGTAAGACGTGGCTTTTCTTTGTTTACATTGTGCAACAATGGAATACGCTATTTCGTTGCCCAACAATCGAATATAAGCAAAGGATCTGTTTTGCGGGCTCCAACAATAACCGAATATGAAGAACATTCGGTGTTTTGTTAAAAACGTCGGTTTGTTAGTTTGCTTTGTTGTCTTAACACACTACGACTCCATGGCATTTAGTTTATTTGTTTCCATTGTTTTAGTGGTTCAAAAATCGGCTTATAACGTTAAAATATAGGTTAGATCGCTAACACGTGGCTTTTTTTTGTTTACATTGTGCAACAATGGAATACTGTATTTCGTTGCCCAACAATGGAATATAAGCAAAGGATCGGTTTTGCGGGCTCCAACAATAACCGAATATGAAGAAACATTCGGTGTTTTGTTAAAAACGTCGGTTTGTTAGTTTGCTTTGTTGTCCTAACACACTACGACTCCATGGCATTTAGTTTATTTGTTTCCATTGTTTTAGTGGTTCAAAAATCGGCTTATAACGTTAAAATATAGGTTAGATCGGTAACACGTGGCTTTTTTTTGTTTACATTGTGCAACAATGGAATACTGTATTTCGTTGCCCAACAATGGAATATAAGCAAAGGATCGGTTTTGCGGGCTCCAACAATAACCGAATATGAAGAAACATTCGGTGTTTTGTTAAAAACGTCGTTTTGATAGTTTGCTTTGTTGTCCTAACACACTGAGACTCCATGGAATTTAATTTTTTTGTTTCCATTGTTTAAGTTGTTCAACAATCGGTTTATTACATTAAAATATCTGTTCAATCGGTAACACGTGGGTTTTCTTTGTTTACTTTGCGCAACAATGGAATACGGTATATCGTTGGCCAACAATGGAATATAAGCAAAGGATCGGTTTTGCGGGCTCCAACAATAACCGAATATGAAGAAACATTCGGTGTTTTGTTAAAAACGTCGGTTTGTTAGTTTTCTTTGTTGTGCTAAAACACTGCGAATCCATGGAATTTAATTTATTTGTTTCCATTGTTTAAGTTGTTCAACAATCGGTTTATAACGTTAAAATGCCGGTTCAATCGGTAAGACGTGGCTTTTCTTTGTTTACATTGTGCAACAATGGAATACGCTATTTCGTTGCCCAACAATCGAATATAAGCAAAGGATCGGTTTTGCGGCCTCCAACAATAACCGAATATGAAGAAACATTCGGTGTTTTGTTAAAAACGTCGGTTTGTTAGTTTGCTTTGTTGTCCTAACACACTACGACTCCATGGCATTTAGTTTATTTGTTTCCATTGTTTTAGTGGTTCAAAAATCGGCTTATAACGTTAAAATATAGGTTAGATCGGTAACACGTGGCTTTTTTTTGTTTACATTGTGCAACAATGGAATACTGTATTTCGTTGCCCAAAAATGGAATATAAGCAAAGGATCGGTTTTGTGGGCTCCAACAATAACCGAATATGAAGAAACATTCGGTGTTTTGTTAAAAACGTCGTTTTGATAGTTTGCTTTGTTGTCCTAACACACTGAGACTCCATGGAATTTAACTTATTTGTTTCCATTGTTTAAGTTGTTCAACAATCGGTTTATAACGTTAAAATGCCGGTTCAATCGGTAAGACGTGGCTTTTCTTTGTTTACATTGTGCAACAATGGAATACGCTATTTCGTTGCCCAACAATTTAATATAAGCAAAGGATCGGTTTTGCGGCCTCCAACAATAACCGAATATGAAGAAAGATTCGGTGTTTTGTTAAAAACGTCGGTTTGTTAGTTTGCTTTGTTCTCCTAACACACTAAGACTCCATGGCATTTAGTTTATTTGTTTCCATTGTTTAAGTGGTTCACAAATCGGCTTATAACGTTAAAATATAGGTTCAATCGGTAACACGTGGCTTTTTTTTGTTTACATTGTGCAACAATGGAATACTGTATTTCGTTGCCCAACAATGGAATATAAGCAAAGGATCTGTTTTGCGGGCTCCAACAATAACCGAATATGAAGAAACATTCGGTGTTTTTTTAAAAACATCGGTCTGTTAGTGTGCTTTGTTGTCTTAACACGATTTAACTCCATGGCGTTTAATTTTTTTGTTTCCATTGTTTAAGTGGTTCAAAAATCGGCATATAACGTAAAAATATCGGTTCAATCGGTAACACATGGCTTTTCTTTGTTTACATTGTGCAACAATGGAATACGGTATTTCGTTGCCCAACAATGGAATAAAGCAAAGGATCGGTTTTGCGGCCTCCAACAATAACCAAATATGAAGAAGGATTCGGTGTTTTGTTAAAAACGTCGGTTTGTTAGTTTGCTTTGTTATCCTAACACACTAAAACTCCATGGCATTTAGTTTATTTGTTTCCATTGTTTAAGTGGTTCACAAATCGGCTTATAACGTTAAAATATAGGTTCAATCGGTAACACGTGGCTTTTTTTTGTTTACATTGTGCGACAATGGAATACTGTATTTCGTTGCCCAACAATGGAATATAAGCAAAGGATCTGTTTTGCGGGCTCCAACAATAACCGAATATGAAGAAACATTCGGTGATTTGTTAAAAACGTCGTTTTGATAGTTTGCTTTGTTGTCCTAACACACTGAGACTCCATGGAATTTAATTTATTTGTTTCCATTGTTTAAGTTGTTCAACAATCGGTTTATAACATAAAAATATCTGTTCAATCGGTAACACGTGGCTTTTCTTTGTTTACTTTGTGCAACAATGGAATACGGTATATCGTTGCCCAACAATGGAATATAAGCAAAGGATCGTTTTTGCGGACTCCAACAATAACCGAATATGAAAAAACATTCGGTGTTTTGTTAAAAACGACGGTTTGTTAGTTTGCTTTGTTGTCCTAAAACACTGCGACTTCATGGAATTTAATTTATTTGTTTCCATTGTTTAAGTTGTTCAACAATCGGTTTATAACGTTGAGATATCGGTTCAATCAGTAACACGTGGCTTTTCATTGTTTACTTTGTGTAACAATGGAATACGGTATTTCGTTTCCCAACAATGGAATATAAGCAGAGGATCGGTTTTGCGGGCTCCAACAATAACCGAATATGAAGAAACATTCGGTGTTTTTTTAAAAACATCGGTGTGTTAGTGTGCTTTGTTGTCTTAACACGATTTGACTCCATGGCATTTAATTTATTTGTTTCCATTGTTTAAGTTATTCAACAATCGTTTTATAACGTTAAAATATCGGTTCAATCGGTAACACGTGGCTTTTTTTTGTTTACATTGTGCAACAATGAAATACTGTATTTCGTTGCCCAACAACGGAATATAAGCAAAGGATCGGTTTTGCGGGCTCCAACAATAACCGAATATGAATAAACATTCGGTGTTTTGTTAAAAACGTCGGATTGTCAGTTTGCTTTGTTGTCCTCAAACACTGCGACTCCAAGGAATTTAATTTATTTGTTTACTTTGTTTAAGTTTTTGAACAATCGGTTTATAACGTTAAAATGCCGGTTCAATCGGTAAGACGTGGCTTTTCTTTGTTTACATTGTGCAACAATGGAATACGCTATTTCGTTGCCCAACAATCGAATATAAGCAAAGGATCGGTTTTGCGGCCTCCAACAATAACCGAATATGAAGAAACATTCGGTGTTTTGTTAAAAACGTCGGTTTGTTAGTTTGCTTTGTTGTCCTAACACACTACGACTCCATGGCATTTAGTTTATTTGTTTCCATTGTTTTAGTGGTTCAAAAATCGGCTTATAACGTTAAAATATAGGTTAGATCGGTAACACGTGGCTTTTTTTTGTTTACATTGTGCAACAATGGAATACTGTATATCGTTGGTCAACAATGGAATATAAGCAAAGGATCGGTTTTGCGGGCTCCAACAATAACCGAATATGCAGAGACTTTCGGTGTATTGTTAAAAACGTCGGTTTGTTAGTTTGCTTTGTTGTCCTAAAACACTGCGACTCCATGGATTTTAATTTATTTGTTTCCATTGTTTAAGTTGTTCAACAATCGGTTTATAACGTTAAAATGCCGGTTCAATCGGTAACACATGGCTTTTCTTTGTTTACTTTGTGCAACAATGGAATACGGTATATCGTTTCCCAAAAATGGAATATAAGCAAAGGATCGGTTTTGCGGGCTCCAACAATAACCGAATATGAAGAAACATTCGGTGTTTTGTTAAAAACGTCGGTTTGTTAGTTTGCTTTGTTGTCCTAAAACACTGCGACTCCATGGAATTTAATTTATTTGTTTCCATTGTTCAAGTTGTTCAACAATTGGTTTATAACTTTAAAATGCCGGTTCAGTCGGTAACAAATGGCTTTTCTTTGTTTACATTGTGCAATAATGGAATACGGTATTTCGTTGCCCAACAATGGAGTATAAGCAAAGGATCGGTTTTGCGAGCTCCAACAATAACCGAATATGAAGAGACATTCGGTGTTTTGTTAAAAACGTCGGTTTGTTAGTTTGCTTTGTTGTCCTAAAACACTGCGACTCCATGGCATTTAATTTATTTGTTTCCATTGTTTAAGTTGTTCAACAATCGGTTTATAACGATAAAATATCTGTTCATTCGGTAACACGTGGCTTTTCTTTGTTTACTTTGTGCAACAATGGAATACGGTATATCGTTTCCCAACAATGGAATATAAGCAAAGGATCGGTTTTGCGGGCTCCAACAATAACCGTATATTAAGAAACATTCGGTGTTTTGTTAAAAAGGTCGGTTTGTTAGTTTGCTTTGTTGTCCTAAAACACTGCGACTCCAAGGAATTTAATTTATTTGTTTCCATTGTTTATGTTGTTCAACAATTGGTTTATAAAGTTAAAATATTGGTTTAATCGGCAACACGTGGCTTTTCTTTGTTTACTTTGTGCAACAATTGAATACGGTATTTCGTTGACCAACAATGGAATATAAGCAAAGAATCGGTTTTGCGGGCTCCAACAATATCCGAATATGAAGAAACATACGGTGTTTTTTTTTTAAAACGTCGGTCTGTTAGTGTGCTTTGTTGTCTTAACACGATTTAACTCCATGGCGTTTAATTTTTTTGTTTCCATTGTTTAAGTGATTCAAAAATCGGCTTATAACGTAAAAATATCGGTTCAATCGGAAACACATGGCTTTTCTTTGTTTACATTGTGCAACAATGGAATACGGTATTTCGTTGCCCAACAATGGAATATAAGCAAAGGATCGGTTTTGCAGCCTCCAACAATAACCGAATATGAAGAAGGATTCGGTGTTTTGTTAAAAATGTCGGTTTGTTAGTTTGCTTTGTTGTCCTAACACACTAAGACTCCATGGCATTTAGTTTATTTGTTTCCATTGTTTAAGTGGTTCACAAATCGGCTTATAACGTTAAAATATAGGTTCAATCGGTAACACGTTGCTTTTTTTGTTTACATTGTGCAACAATGGAATACTGTATTTCGTTGCCCAACAATGGAATATAAGCAAAGGATCTGTTTTGCGGGCTCCAACAATAACCGAATATGAAGAAACGTTCAGTGATTTGTTAAAAACATCGGTGTGTTAGTGTGCTTTGTTGTCTTAACACGATTTGACTCCATGGCATTTAATTTATTTGTTTCCATTGTTTAAGTTGTTCAACAATCGTTTTATAACGTTAAAATATCGGTTCAATCGGTAACACGTGGCTTTTTTTTGTTTACATTGTGCAACAATGAAATACTGTATTTCGTTGCCCAACAACGGAATATAAGCAGAGGATCGGTTTTTCGGGCTCCAACAATAACCGAATATGAATAAACATTCGGTGTTTTGTTAAAAACGTCGGATTGTTAGTTTGCTTTGTTGTCCTAAAACACTGCGACTCCATGGAATTTAATTTATTTGTTTCCTTTGTTTAAGTTGTTGAACAATCGGTTTATAACGTTAAAATATAGGTTCAATCGGTAACACGTGGCTTTTTTTGTTTACATTGTGCAACAATGGAATACGCTATTTCGTTGCCCAACAATCGAATATAAGCAAAGGATCGGTTTTGCGGCCTCCAACAATAACCGAATATGAAGAAACATTCGGTGATTTGTTAAAAACGTCGTTTTGATAGTTTGCTTTGTTGTCCTAACACACTGAGACTCCATGGAACTTAATTTTTTGGTTTCCATTGTTTAAGTTGTTCAACAATCGGTTTATAACATAAAAATATCTGTTCAATCGGTAACACGTGGCTTTTCTTTGTTTACTTTGTGCAACAATGGAATACGGTATATCGTTGCCCAACAATGGAATATAAGCAAAGGATCGTTTTTGCGGGCACCAACAATAACCGAATATGAAGAAACATTCGGTGTTTTGTTAAAAACGTCGGATTGTTAGTTTGCTTTGTTGTCCTAAAACACTGCGACTCCATGGAATTTAATTTATTTGTTTCCTTTGTTTAAGTTGTTGAACAATCGGTTTATAACGTTAAAATATAGGTTCAATCGGTAAAACGTGGCTTTTTTTGTTTACATTGTGCAACAATGGAATACTGTATTTCGTTGCCCAACAATGGAATATAAGCAAAGGATCTGTTTTGCGGGCTCCAGCAATAACCGAATATGAAGAACATTCGGTGTTTTGTTAAAAACGTCGGTTTGTTAGTTTGCTTTGTTGTCCTAACACACTACGACTCCATGGCATTTAGTTTATTTGTTTCCATTGTTTTAGTGGTTCAAAAATCGGCTTAGAACGTTAAAATATAGGTTAGATCGGTAACACGTGGCTTTTTTTTGTTTACATTGTGCAACAATGGAATACTGTATTTCGTTGCCCAACAATGGAATATAAGCAAAGGATCGGTTTTGCGGGCTCCAACAATAACCGAATATGAAGAAACATTCGGTGTTTTATTAAAAACGTCGTTTTGATAGTTTGCTTTGTTGTCCTAACACACTGAGACTCCATGGAATTTAATTTATTTGTTTCCATTGTTTAAGTTGTTCAACAATCGGTTTATAACATTAAAATATCTGTTCAATCGGTAACACGTGGCTTTTCTTTTTTTACTTTGTGCAACAATGGAATACGGTATATCGTTGGCCAACAATGGAATATAAGCAAAGGATCGATTTTGCGGGCTCCAACAATAACGGAATATGAAGAAACATTCGGTGTTTTGTTAAAAACGTCGTTTTGTTAGTTTGCTTTGTTGTCCTAAAACACTGCGACTCCATGGAATTTAATTTATTTGTTTCCATTGTTTAAGTTGTTCAACAATCGGTTTATAACGTTAAAATGCCGGTTCAATCGGTAACACATGGCTTTTCTTTGTTTACATTGTGCAATAATGGAATACGGTATTTCGTTGCCCAACAATGGAATATAAGCAAAGGATGGTTTTGCTGGCTCCAACAATAACCGAATATGAAGAGACTTTCGGTGTTTTGTTAAAAACGTCGGTTTGTTAGTTTGCTTTGTTGTCCTAAAACACTGCGACTCCATGGAATTTAATTTATTTGTTTCCATTGTTTAAGTTGTTCAACAATCGGTTTATAACGTTACAATGCCGGTTCAATCGGTAACACATGGCTTTTCTTTGTTTACATTGTGCAATAATGGAATACGGTATTTCGTTGCCCAACAATGGAATATAAGCAAAGGATGGTTTTGCTGGCTCCAACAATAACCGAATATGAAGAAACATTCGGTGTTTTGTTAAAAACGTCGGTTTGTTAGTTTGCTTTGTTGTCCTAAAACACTGCGACTCCATGGAATTTAATTTATTTGTTTCCATTGTTTAAGTTGTTCAACAATCGGTTTATAACGTTACAATGCCGGTTCAATCGGTAACACATGGCTTTTCTTTGTTTACATTGTGCAATAATGGAATACGGTATTTCGTTGCCCAACAATGGAGTATAAGCAAAGGATCGGTTTTGCGGGCTCCAACAATAACCGAATATGAAGAGACATTCGGTGTTTTGTTAAAAACATCGGTTTGTTAGTTTGCTTTGTTGTCCTAAAACACTGCGACTCCATGGCATTTAATTTATTTGTTTCCATTGTTTAAGTTGTTCAACAATCGGCTTATAACGATAAAATATCTGTTCAATCGGTAACACGTGGCTTTTCTTTGTTTACTTTGTGCAACAATGGGATACGGTATGTCGTTTCCCAACAATGGAATATAAGCAAAGGATCGGTTTTGCGGGCTCCAACAATAACCGAATATTAAAAAACATTCGGTGTTTTGTTAAAAAGGTCGGTTTGTTAGTTTGCTTTGTTGTCCTAAAACACTGCGACTCCATGGAATTTAATTTATTTGTTTCCATTGTTTATGTTGTTCAACAATTGGTTTATAACGTTAAAATATTGGTTTAATCGGCAACACGTGGCTTCTCTTTGTTTACCTTGTGCAACAATTGAATACGGTATTTCGTTGACCAACAATGGAATATAAGCAAAGGATCGGTTTTGCGGGCTCCAACAATAACCGAATATGAAGAAACATTCGGTGTTTTTTTAAAAACATCGATGTGTTAGTGTGCTTTGTTGTCTTAACACGATTTGACTCCATGGCATTTAATTTATTTGTTTCCATTGTTTAAGTTGTTCAACAATCGTTTTATAACGTTAAAATATCGGTTCAATCGGTAACACGTGGCTTTTTTTTGTTTACATTGCGCAACAATGAAATACTGTATTTCGTTGCCCAACAACGGAATATAAGCAAAGGATCGGTTTTGCGGGCTCCAACAATAACCGAATATGAATAAACATTCGGTGTTTTGTTAAAAACGTCGGATTGTTAGTTTGCTTTGTTGTCCTAAAACACTGCGACTCCATGGAATTTAATTTATTTGTTTCCTTTGTTTAAGTTGTTGAACAATCGGTTTATAACGTTAAAATATAGGTTCAATCGGTAACACGTGGCTTTTTTTTGTTTAGATTGTGCAACAATGGAATACTGTATTTCGTTGCCCAACAATGGAATATAAGCAAAGGATCTGTTTTGCGGGCTCCAACAATAACCGAATATGAAGAAACATTCGGTGTTTTGTTAAAAACGTCGTTTTGATAGTTTGCTTTGTTGTCCTAACACACTGAGACTCCATGGAATTTAATTTATTTGTTTCCATTGTTCAAGTTGTTCAACAATCGGTTTATAACATTAAAATATCTGTTCAATCGGTAACACGTGGCTTTTCTTTTTTTACTTTGTGCAACAATGGAATACGGTATATCGTTGGCCAACAATGGAATATAAGCAAAGGATCGGTTTTGCGGGCTCCAACAATAACCGAATATGAAGAAACATTCGGTGTTTTGTTAGAAACGTCGGTTTGTTAGTTTGCTTTGTTGTCCTAAAACACTGCGACTCCATGGAATTTAATTTATTTGTTTACTTTGTTTAAGTTTTTGAACAATCGGTTTATAACGTTAAAATGCCGGTTCAATCGGTAAGACGTGGCTTTTCTTTGTTTACATTGTGCAACAATGGAATACGCTATTTCGTTGCCCAACAATCGAATATAAGCAAAGGATCGGTTTTGCGGCCTCCAACAATAACCGAATATGAAGAAACATTCGGTGTTTTGTTAAAAACGTCGGTTTGTTAGTTTGCTTTGTTGTCCTAACACACTACGACTCCATGGCATTTAGTTTATTTGTTTCCATTGTTTTAGTGGTTCAAAAATCGGCTTATAACGTTAAAATATAGGTTAGATCGGTAACACGTGGCTTTTTTTTGTTTACATTGTGCAACAATGGAATACTGTATATCGTTGGTCAACAATGGAATATAAGCAAAGGATCGGTTTTGCGGGCTCCAACAATAACCGAATATGCAGAGACTTTCGGTGTATTGTTAAAAACGTCGGTTTGTTAGTTTGCTTTGTTGTCCTAAAACACTGCGACTCCATGGATTTTAATTTATTTGTTTCCATTGTTTAAGTTGTTCAACAATCGGTTTATAACGTTAAAATGCCGGTTCAATCGGTAACACATGGCTTTTCTTTGTTTACTTTGTGCAACAATGGAATACGGTATATCGTTTCCCAAAAATGGAATATAAGCAAAGGATCGGTTTTGCGGGCTCCAACAATAACCGAATATGAAGAAACATTCGGTGTTTTGTTAAAAACGTCGGTTTGTTAGTTTGCTTTGTTGTCCTAAAACACTGCGACTCCATGGAATTTAATTTATTTGTTTCCATTGTTCAAGTTGTTCAACAATTGGTTTATAACTTTAAAATGCCGGTTCAGTCGGTAACAAATGGCTTTTCTTTGTTTACATTGTGCAATAATGGAATACGGTATTTCGTTGCCCAACAATGGAGTATAAGCAAAGGATCGGTTTTGCGAGCTCCAACAATAACCGAATATGAAGAGACATTCGGTGTTTTGTTAAAAACGTCGGTTTGTTAGTTTGCTTTGTTGTCCTAAAACACTGCGACTCCATGGCATTTAATTTATTTGTTTCCATTGTTTAAGTTGTTCAACAATCGGTTTATAACGATAAAATATCTGTTCATTCGGTAACACGTGGCTTTTCTTTGTTTACTTTGTGCAACAATGGAATACGGTATATCGTTTCCCAACAATGGAATATAAGCAAAGGATCGGTTTTGCGGGCTCCAACAATAACCGTATATTAAGAAACATTCGGTGTTTTGTTAAAAAGGTCGGTTTGTTAGTTTGCTTTGTTGTCCTAAAACACTGCGACTCCAAGGAATTTAATTTATTTGTTTCCATTGTTTATGTTGTTCAACAATTGGTTTATAAAGTTAAAATATTGGTTTAATCGGCAACACGTGGCTTTTCTTTGTTTACTTTGTGCAACAATTGAATACGGTATTTCGTTGACCAACAATGGAATATAAGCAAAGAATCGGTTTTGCGGGCTCCAACAATATCCGAATATGAAGAAACATACGGTGTTTTTTTTTTAAAACGTCGGTCTGTTAGTGTGCTTTGTTGTCTTAACACGATTTAACTCCATGGCGTTTAATTTTTTTGTTTCCATTGTTTAAGTGATTCAAAAATCGGCTTATAACGTAAAAATATCGGTTCAATCGGAAACACATGGCTTTTCTTTGTTTACATTGTGCAACAATGGAATACGGTATTTCGTTGCCCAACAATGGAATATAAGCAAAGGATCGGTTTTGCAGCCTCCAACAATAACCGAATATGAAGAAGGATTCGGTGTTTTGTTAAAAATGTCGGTTTGTTAGTTTGCTTTGTTGTCCTAACACACTAAGACTCCATGGCATTTAGTTTATTTGTTTCCATTGTTTAAGTGGTTCACAAATCGGCTTATAACGTTAAAATATAGGTTCAATCGGTAACACGTTGCTTTTTTTGTTTACATTGTGCAACAATGGAATACTGTATTTCGTTGCCCAACAATGGAATATAAGCAAAGGATCTGTTTTGCGGGCTCCAACAATAACCGAATATGAAGAAACGTTCAGTGATTTGTTAAAAACATCGGTGTGTTAGTGTGCTTTGTTGTCTTAACACGATTTGACTCCATGGCATTTAATTTATTTGTTTCCATTGTTTAAGTTGTTCAACAATCGTTTTATAACGTTAAAATATCGGTTCAATCGGTAACACGTGGCTTTTTTTTGTTTACATTGTGCAACAATGAAATACTGTATTTCGTTGCCCAACAACGGAATATAAGCAGAGGATCGGTTTTTCGGGCTCCAACAATAACCGAATATGAATAAACATTCGGTGTTTTGTTAAAAACGTCGGATTGTTAGTTTGCTTTGTTGTCCTAAAACACTGCGACTCCATGGAATTTAATTTATTTGTTTCCTTTGTTTAAGTTGTTGAACAATCGGTTTATAACGTTAAAATATAGGTTCAATCGGTAACACGTGGCTTTTTTTGTTTACATTGTGCAACAATGGAATACGCTATTTCGTTGCCCAACAATCGAATATAAGCAAAGGATCGGTTTTGCGGCCTCCAACAATAACCGAATATGAAGAAACATTCGGTGATTTGTTAAAAACGTCGTTTTGATAGTTTGCTTTGTTGTCCTAACACACTGAGACTCCATGGAACTTAATTTTTTGGTTTCCATTGTTTAAGTTGTTCAACAATCGGTTTATAACATAAAAATATCTGTTCAATCGGTAACACGTGGCTTTTCTTTGTTTACTTTGTGCAACAATGGAATACGGTATATCGTTGCCCAACAATGGAATATAAGCAAAGGATCGTTTTTGCGGGCACCAACAATAACCGAATATGAAGAAACATTCGGTGTTTTGTTAAAAACGTCGGATTGTTAGTTTGCTTTGTTGTCCTAAAACACTGCGACTCCATGGAATTTAATTTATTTGTTTCCTTTGTTTAAGTTGTTGAACAATCGGTTTATAACGTTAAAATATAGGTTCAATCGGTAAAACGTGGCTTTTTTTGTTTACATTGTGCAACAATGGAATACTGTATTTCGTTGCCCAACAATGGAATATAAGCAAAGGATCTGTTTTGCGGGCTCCAGCAATAACCGAATATGAAGAACATTCGGTGTTTTGTTAAAAACGTCGGTTTGTTAGTTTGCTTTGTTGTCCTAACACACTACGACTCCATGGCATTTAGTTTATTTGTTTCCATTGTTTTAGTGGTTCAAAAATCGGCTTAGAACGTTAAAATATAGGTTAGATCGGTAACACGTGGCTTTTTTTTGTTTACATTGTGCAACAATGGAATACTGTATTTCGTTGCCCAACAATGGAATATAAGCAAAGGATCGGTTTTGCGGGCTCCAACAATAACCGAATATGAAGAAACATTCGGTGTTTTATTAAAAACGTCGTTTTGATAGTTTGCTTTGTTGTCCTAACACACTGAGACTCCATGGAATTTAATTTATTTGTTTCCATTGTTTAAGTTGATCAACAATCGGTTTATAACATTAAAATATCTGTTCAATCGGTAACACGTGGCTTTTCTTTTTTTACTTTGTGCAACAATGGAATACGGTATATCGTTGGCCAACAATGGAATATAAGCAAAGGATCGATTTTGCGGGCTCCAACAATAACGGAATATGAAGAAACATTCGGTGTTTTGTTAAAAACGTCGTTTTGTTAGTTTGCTTTGTTGTCCTAAAACACTGCGACTCCATGGAATTTAATTTATTTGTTTCCATTGTTTAAGTTGTTCAACAATCGGTTTATAACGTTAAAATGCCGGTTCAATCGGTAACACATGGCTTTTCTTTGTTTACATTGTGCAATAATGGAATACGGTATTTCGTTGCCCAACAATGGAATATAAGCAAAGGATGGTTTTGCTGGCTCCAACAATAACCGAATATGAAGAGACTTTCGGTGTTTTGTTAAAAACGTCGGTTTGTTAGTTTGCTTTGTTGTCCTAAAACACTGCGACTCCATGGAATTTAATTTATTTGTTTCCATTGTTTAAGTTGTTCAACAATCGGTTTATAACGTTACAATGCCGGTTCAATCGGTAACACATGGCTTTTCTTTGTTTACATTGTGCAATAATGGAATACGGTATTTCGTTGCCCAACAATGGAATATAAGCAAAGGATGGTTTTGCTGGCTCCAACAATAACCGAATATGAAGAAACATTCGGTGTTTTGTTAAAAACGTCGGTTTGTTAGTTTGCTTTGTTGTCCTAAAACACTGCGACTCCATGGAATTTAATTTATTTGTTTCCATTGTTTAAGTTGTTCAACAATCGGTTTATAACGTTACAATGCCGGTTCAATCGGTAACACATGGCTTTTCTTTGTTTACATTGTGCAATAATGGAATACGGTATTTCGTTGCCCAACAATGGAGTATAAGCAAAGGATCGGTTTTGCGGGCTCCAACAATAACCGAATATGAAGAGACATTCGGTGTTTTGATAAAAACATCGGTTTGTTAGTTTGCTTTGTTGTCCTAAAACACTGCGACTCCATGGCATTTAATTTATTTGTTTCCATTGTTTAAGTTGTTCAACAATCGGCTTATAACGATAAAATATCTGTTCAATCGGTAACACGTGGCTTTTCTTTGTTTACTTTGTGCAACAATGGGATACGGTATGTCGTTTCCCAACAATGGAATATAAGCAAAGGATCGGTTTTGCGGGCTCCAACAATAACCGAATATTAAAAAACATTCGGTGTTTTGTTAAAAAGGTCGGTTTGTTAGTTTGCTTTGTTGTCCTAAAACACTGCGACTCCATGGAATTTAATTTATTTGTTTCCATTGTTTATGTTGTTCAACAATTGGTTTATAACGTTAAAATATTGGTTTAATCGGCAACACGTGGCTTCTCTTTGTTTACCTTGTGCAACAATTGAATACGGTATTTCGTTGACCAACAATGGAATATAAGCAAAGGATCGGTTTTGCGGGCTCCAACAATAACCGAATATGAAGAAACATTCGGTGTTTTTTTAAAAACATCGATGTGTTAGTGTGCTTTGTTGTCTTAACACGATTTGACTCCATGGCATTTAATTTATTTGTTTCCATTGTTTAAGTTGTTCAACAATCGTTTTATAACGTTAAAATATCGGTTCAATCGGTAACACGTGGCTTTTTTTTGTTTACATTGCGCAACAATGAAATACTGTATTTCGTTGCCCAACAACGGAATATAAGCAAAGGATCGGTTTTGCGGGCTCCAACAATAACCGAATATGAATAAACATTCGGTGTTTTGTTAAAAACGTCGGATTGTTAGTTTGCTTTGTTGTCCTAAAACACTGCGACTCCATGGAATTTAATTTATTTGTTTCCTTTGTTTAAGTTGTTGAACAATCGGTTTATAACGTTAAAATATAGGTTCAATCGGTAACACGTGGCTTTTTTTTGTTTAGATTGTGCAACAATGGAATACTGTATTTCGTTGCCCAACAATGGAATATAAGCAAAGGATCTGTTTTGCGGGCTCCAACAATAACCGAATATGAAGAAACATTCGGTGTTTTGTTAAAAACGTCGTTTTGATAGTTTGCTTTGTTGTCCTAACACACTGAGACTCCATGGAATTTAATTTATTTGTTTCCATTGTTCAAGTTGTTCAACAATCGGTTTATAACATTAAAATATCTGTTCAATCGGTAACACGTGGCTTTTCTTTTTTTACTTTGTGCAACAATGGAATACGGTATATCGTTGGCCAACAATGGAATATAAGCAAAGGATCGGTTTTGCGGGCTCCAACAATAACCGAATATGAAGAAACATTCGGTGTTTTGTTAGAAACGTCGGTTTGTTAGTTTGCTTTGTTGTCCTAAAACACTGCGACTCCATGGAATTTAATTTATTTGTTTCCATTGTTTAAGTTGTTCAACAATCGGTTTATAACGTTAAAATGCCGGTTCAATCGGTAACACATGGCTTTTCTTTGTTTACATTGTGCAATAATGGAATACGGTATTTCGTTGCCCAACAATGGAGTATAAGCAAAGGATGGTTTTGCTGGCTCCAACAATAACCGAATATGAAGAGACTTTCGGTGTTTTGTTAAAAACGTCGGTTTGTTAGTTTGATTTGTTGTCCTAAAACACTGCGACTCCATGGAATTTAATTTATTTGTTTCCATTGTTTAAGTTGTTCAACAATCGGTTTATAACGTTAAAATGCCGGTTCAATCGGTAACACGTGGCTTTTCTTTGTTTACTTTGTGCAACAATGGAATACGGTATATCGTTTCCCAACAATGGAATATAAGCAAAGGATCGGTTTTGCGGGCTCCAACAATAACCGAATATGAAGAAACATTCGGTGTTTTGTTAAAAACGTCGGTTTGTTAGTTTGCTTTGTTGTCCTAAAACACTGCGACTCCATGGAATTTAATTTATTTGTTTCCATTGTTTAAGTTGTTCAACAATCGGTTTATAACGTTACAATGCCGGTTCAATCGGTAACACATGGCTTTTCTTTGTTTACATTGTGCAATAATGGAATACGGTATTTCGTTGCCCAACAATGGAGTATAAGCAAAGGATCGGTTTTGCGGGCTCCAACAATAACCGAATATGAAGAGACATTCGGTGTTTTGTTAAAAACATCGGTTTGTTAGTTTGCTTTGTTGTCCTAAAACACTGCGACTCCATGGCATTTAATTTATTTGTTTCCATTGTTTAAGTTGTTCAACAATCGGCTTATAACGATAAAATATCTGTTCAATCGGTAACACGTGGCTTTTCTTTGTTTACTTTGTGCAACAATGGGATACGGTATGTCGTTTCCCAACAATGGAATATAAGCAAAGGATCGGTTTTGCGGGCTCCAACAATAACCGAATATTAAAAAACATTCGGTGTTTTGTTAAAAAGGTCGGTTTGTTAGTTTGCTTTGTTGTCCTAAAACACTGCGACTCCATGGAATTTAATTTATTTGTTTCCATTGTTTATGTTGTTCAACAATTGGTTTATAACGTTAAAATATTGGTTTAATCGGCAACACGTGGCTTCTCTTTGTTTACCTTGTGCAACAATTGAATACGGTATTTCGTTGACCAACAATGGAATATAAGCAAAGGATCGGTTTTGCGGGCTCCAACAATATCCGAATATGAAGAAACATACGCTGTTTTTTTTTAAAAACGTCGGTCTGTTAGTGTGCTTTGTTGTCTTAACACGATTTAACTCCATGGCGTTTAATTTTTTTGTTTCCATTGTTTAAGTGGTTCAAAAATCGGCTTATAACGTAAAAATATCGGTTCAATCGGTAACATATGGCTTTTCTTTGTTTACATTGTGCAACAATAGAATACGGTATTTCGTTGCCCAACAATGGAATATAAGCAAAGGATCGGTTTTGCGGCCTCCAACAATAACCGAATATGAAGAAGGATTCGGTGTTTTGTTAAAAACGTCGGTTCGTTAGTTTGCTTTGTTGTCCTAACACACTAAGACTCCATGGCATTTAGTTTATTTGTTTCCATTGTTTAAGTGGTTCAAAAATCGGCTTATAACGTTAAAATATAGGTTCAATCGGTAACACGTGGCTTTTTTTGTTTACATTGTGCAACAATGGAATACTGTATTTCGTTGCCCAACAATGGAATATAAGCAAAGGATCTGTTTTGCGGGCTCCAACAATAACCGAATATGAAGAAACATTCGGTGATTTGTTAAAAACGTCGTTTTGATAGTTTGCTTTGTTGTCCTAACACACTGAGACTCCATGGAATTTAATTTTTTTGTTTCCATTGTTTAAGTTGTTCAACAATCGTTTTATAACGTTAAAATATCGGTTCAATCGGTAACACGTGGCTTTTCTTTGTTTACTTTGTGCAACAATGGAATACGGTATATCGTTGGCCAACAATGGAATATAAGCAAAGGATCGGTTTTGCGGGCTCCAACAATAACCGAATATGAAGAAACATTCGGTGTTTTGTTAAAAACGTCGGTTTGTTAGTTTGCTTTGTTGTCCTAAAACACTGCGACTCCATGGAATTTAATTTATTTGTTTCCATTGTTTAAGTTGTTCAACAATCGGTTTATAACGTTAAAATGCCGGTTCAATCGGTAAGACGAGGCTTTTCTTTGTTTACATTGTGCAACAATAGAATACGCTATTTCGTTGCCCAACAGACGAATATAAGCAAAGGATCGGTTTTGCGGCCTCCAACAATAACCGAATATGAAGAAAGATTCGGTGTTTTGTTAAAAACGTCGGTTTGTTAGTTTGCTTTGTTGTCCTAACACACTAAGACTCCATGGCATTTAGTTTATTTGTTTCCATTGTTTAA
The DNA here is from genome assembly GCA_963932465.1 of Maratus speciosus. Lineage (NCBI taxonomy): Eukaryota > Metazoa > Arthropoda > Arachnida > Araneae > Salticidae > Maratus > Maratus speciosus. The sequence continues at coordinate 873,860 of CAWVRF010001084.1, forward strand.
GTGGTTCACAAATCGGCTTATAACGTTAAAATATAGGTTCAATCGGTAACACGTGGCTTTTTTTTGTTTACATTGTGCAACAATGGAATACTGTATTTCGTTGCCCAACAATGGAATATAAGCAAAGGATCTGTTTTGTGGGCTCCAACAATAACCGAATATGAAGAAACATTCGGTGATTTGTTAAAAACGTCGTTTTGATAGTTTGCTTTGTTGTCCTAACACACTGAGACTCCATGGAATTTAATTTTTTTGTTTCCATTGTTTAAGTTGTTCAACAATCGGTTTATAACATAAAAATATCTGTTCAATCGGTAACACGTGGCTTTTCTTTGTTTACTTTGTGCAACAATGGAATACGGTATATCGTTGCCCAACAATGGAATATAAGCAAAGGATCGTTTTTGCGGACTCCAACAATAACCGAATATGAAAAAACATTCGGTGTTTTGTTAAAAACGTCGGTTAGTTAGTTTGCTTTGTTGTCCTAAAACACTGCGACTTCATGGAATTTAATTTATTTGTTTCCATTGTTTAAGTTGTTCAACAATCGGTTTATAACGTTAAAATATCGGTTCAATCAGTAACACGTGGCTTTTCATTGTTTATTTGTGTAACAATGGAATACGTTATTTCGTTTCCCAACAATGGAATATAAGCAAAGGATCGGTTTTGCGGGCTCCAACAATAACCGAATATGAAGAAACATTCGGTGTTTTTTTAAAAACATCGGTGTGTTAGTGTGCTTTGTTGTCTTAACATGATTTGACTCCATGGCATTTAATTTATTTGTTTCCATTGTTTAAGTTGTTCAACAATCGTTTTATAACGTTAAAATATCGGTTCAATCGGTAACACGTGGCTTTTTTTTGTTTACATTGTGCAACAATGAAATACTGTATTCCGTTGCCCAACAACGGAATATAAGCAAAGGATCGGTTTTGCGGGCTCCAACAATAACCGAATATGAATAAACATTCGGTGTTTTGTTAGAAACGTCGGTTTGTTAGTTTGCTTTGTTGTCCTAAAACACTGCGACTCCATGGAATTTAATTTATTTGTTTCCATTGTTTAAGTTGTTCAACAATCGGTTTATAACGTTAAAATGCCGGTTCAATCGGTAACACATGGCTTTTCTTTGTTTACATTGTGCAATAATGGAATACGGTATTTCGTTGCCCAACAATGGAGTATAAGCAAAGGATGGTTTTGCTGGCTCCAACAATAACCGAATATGAAGAGACTTTCGGTGTTTTGTTAAAAACGTCGGTTTGTTAGTTTGATTTGTTGTCCTAAAACACTGCGACTCCATGGAATTTAATTTATTTGTTTCCATTGTTTAAGTTGTTCAACAATCGGTTTATAACGTTAAAATGCCGGTTCAATCGGTAACACGTGGCTTTTCTTTGTTTACTTTGTGCAACAATGGAATACGGTATATCGTTTCCCAACAATGGAATATAAGCAAAGGATCGGTTTTGCGGGCTCCAACAATAACCGAATATGAAGAAACATTCGGTGTTTTGTTAAAAACGTCGGTTTGTTAGTTTGCTTTGTTGTCCTAAAACACTGCGACTCCATGGAATTTAATTTATTTGTTTCCATTGTTTAAGTTGTTCAACAATCGGTTTATAACGTTACAATGCCGGTTCAATCGGTAACACATGGCTTTTCTTTGTTTACATTGTGCAATAATGGAATACGGTATTTCGTTGCCCAACAATGGAGTATAAGCAAAGGATCGGTTTTGCGGGCTCCAACAATAACCGAATATGAAGAGACATTCGGTGTTTTGTTAAAAACATCGGTTTGTTAGTTTGCTTTGTTGTCCTAAAACACTGCGACTCCATGGCATTTAATTTATTTGTTTCCATTGTTTAAGTTGTTCAACAATCGGCTTATAACGATAAAATATCTGTTCAATCGGTAACACGTGGCTTTTCTTTGTTTACTTTGTGCAACAATGGGATACGGTATGTCGTTTCCCAACAATGGAATATAAGCAAAGGATCGGTTTTGCGGGCTCCAACAATAACCGAATATTAAAAAACATTCGGTGTTTTGTTAAAAAGGTCGGTTTGTTAGTTTGCTTTGTTGTCCTAAAACACTGCGACTCCATGGAATTTAATTTATTTGTTTCCATTGTTTATGTTGTTCAACAATTGGTTTATAACGTTAAAATATTGGTTTAATCGGCAACACGTGGCTTCTCTTTGTTTACCTTGTGCAACAATTGAATACGGTATTTCGTTGACCAACAATGGAATATAAGCAAAGGATCGGTTTTGCGGGCTCCAACAATATCCGAATATGAAGAAACATACGCTGTTTTTTTTTAAAAACGTCGGTCTGTTAGTGTGCTTTGTTGTCTTAACACGATTTAACTCCATGGCGTTTAATTTTTTTGTTTCCATTGTTTAAGTGGTTCAAAAATCGGCTTATAACGTAAAAATATCGGTTCAATCGGTAACATATGGCTTTTCTTTGTTTACATTGTGCAACAATAGAATACGGTATTTCGTTGCCCAACAATGGAATATAAGCAAAGGATCGGTTTTGCGGCCTCCAACAATAACCGAATATGAAGAAGGATTCGGTGTTTTGTTAAAAACGTCGGTTCGTTAGTTTGCTTTGTTGTCCTAACACACTAAGACTCCATGGCATTTAGTTTATTTGTTTCCATTGTTTAAGTGGTTCAAAAATCGGCTTATAACGTTAAAATATAGGTTCAATCGGTAACACGTGGCTTTTTTTGTTTACATTGTGCAACAATGGAATACTGTATTTCGTTGCCCAACAATGGAATATAAGCAAAGGATCTGTTTTGCGGGCTCCAACAATAACCGAATATGAAGAAACATTCGGTGATTTGTTAAAAACGTCGTTTTGATAGTTTGCTTTGTTGTCCTAACACACTGAGACTCCATGGAATTTAATTTTTTTGTTTCCATTGTTTAAGTTGTTCAACAATCGTTTTATAACGTTAAAATATCGGTTCAATCGGTAACACGTGGCTTTTCTTTGTTTACTTTGTGCAACAATGGAATACGGTATATCGTTGGCCAACAATGGAATATAAGCAAAGGATCGGTTTTGCGGGCTCCAACAATAACCGAATATGAAGAAACATTCGGTGTTTTGTTAAAAACGTCGGTTTGTTAGTTTGCTTTGTTGTCCTAAAACACTGCGACTCCATGGAATTTAATTTATTTGTTTCCATTGTTTAAGTTGTTCAACAATCGGTTTATAACGTTAAAATGCCGGTTCAATCAGTAAGACGAGGCTTTTCTTTGTTTACATTGTGCAACAATAGAATACGCTATTTCGTTGCCCAACAGACGAATATAAGCAAAGGATCGGTTTTGCGGCCTCCAACAATAACCGAATATGAAGAAAGATTCGGTGTTTTGTTAAAAACGTCGGTTTGTTAGTTTGCTTTGTTGTCCTAACACACTAAGACTCCATGGCATTTAGTTTATTTATTTCCATTGTTTAAGTGGTTCACAAATCGGCTTATAACGTTAAAATATAGGTTCAATCGGTAACACGTGGCTTTTTTTTGTTTACATTGTGCAACAATGGAATACTGTATTTCGTTGCCCAACAATGGAATATAAGCAAAGGATCTGTTTTGTGGGCTCCAACAATAACCGAATATGAAGAAACATTCGGTGATTTGTTAAAAACGTCGTTTTGATAGTTTTCTTTGTTGTCCTAACACACTGAGACTCCATGGAATTTAATTTTTTTGTTTCCATTGTTTAAGTTGTTCAACAATCGGTTTATAACATAAAAATATCTGTTCAATCGGTAACACGTGGCTTTTCTTTGTTTACTTTGTGCAACAATGGAATACGGTATATCGTTGCCCAACAATGGAATATAAGCAAAGGATTGTTTTTGCGGACTCCAACAATAACCGAATATGAAAAAACATTCGGTGTTTTGTTAAAAACGTCGGTTAGTTAGTTTGCTTTGTTGTCCTAAAACACTGCGACTTCATGGAATTTAATTTATTTGTTTCCATTGTTTAAGTTGTTCAACAATCGGTTTATAACGTTAAAATATCGGTTCAATCAGTAACACGTGGCTTTTCATTGTTTATTTGTGTAACAATGGAATACGTTATTTCGTTTCCCAACAATGGAATATAAGCAAAGGATCGGTTTTGCGGGCTCCAACAATAACCGAATATGAAGAAACATTCGGTGTTTTTTTAAAAACATCGGTGTGTTAGTGTGCTTTGTTGTCTTAACATGATTTGACTCCATGGCATTTAATTTATTTGTTTCCATTGTTTAAGTTGTTCAACAATCGTTTTATAACGTTAAAATATCGGTTCAATCGGTAACACGTGGCTTTTTTTTGTTTACATTGTGCAACAATGAAATACTGTATTCCGTTGCCCAACAACGGAATATAAGCAAAGGATCGGTTTTGCGGGCTCCAACAATAACCGAATATGAATAAACATTCGGTGTTTTGTTAAAAACGTCCGATTGTTAGTTTGCTTTGTTGTCCTAAAACACTGCGACTCCATGGAATTTAATTTATTTGTTTCCTTTGTTTAAGTTGTTGAACAATCGGTTTATAACGTTAAAATGCCGGTTCAATCGGTAACACATGGCTTTTCTTTGTTTACATTGTGCAATAATGGAATACGGTATATCGTTGCCCAACAATGGAATATAAGCAAAGGATCGTTTTTGCGGACTCCAACAATAACCGAAAATGAAAAAATATTCGGTGTTTTGTTAAAAACGTCGTTTTGATAGTTTGCTTTGATGTCCTAACACACTGAGACTCCATGGAATTTAATTTATTTGTTTCCATTGTTTAAGTTGTTCAACAATCGGTTTATAACATTAAAATATCTGTTCAATCGGTAACACGTGGCTTTTCTTTGTTTACTTTGTGCAACAATGGAATACGGTATATCGTTGGCCAACAATGGAATATAAGCAAAGGATCGGTTTTGCGGGCTCCAACAATAACCGAATATGAAGAAACATTCGGTGTTTTGTTAAAAACGTCGGTTTGTTAGTTTGCTTTGTTGTCCTAAAACACTGCGACTCCATGGAATTTAATTTATTTGTTTCCATTGTTTAAGTTGTTCAACAATCGGTTTATAACGTTAAAATGCCGGTTCAATCGGTAACACATGGCTTTTCTTTGTTTACATTGTGCAATAATGGAATACGGTATTTCGTTGCCCAACAATGGAGTATAAGCAAAGGATGGTTTTTCGGGCTCCAACAATAACCGAATATGAAGAGACTTTCGGTGTTTTGTTAAAAACGTCGGTTTGTTAGTTTGATTTGTTGTCCTAAAACACTGCGACTCCATGGAATTTAATTTATTTGTTTCCATTGTTTAAGTAGTTCAACAATCGGTTTATAACGTTAAAATGCCGGTTCAATCGGTAACACGTGGCTTTTCTTTGTTTACTTTGTGCAACAATGGAATACGGTATATCGTTTCCCAACAATGGAATATAAGCAAAGGATCGGTTTTGCGGGCTCCAACAATAACCGAATATGAAGAAACATTCGGTGTTTTGTTGAAAACGTCGGTTTGTTAGTTTGCTTTGTTGTCCTAAAACACTGCGACTCCATGGAATTTAATTTATTTGTTTCCATTGTTTAAGTTGTTCAACAATCGGTTTATAACGTTAAAATGCCGGTTCAATCGGTAACACATGGCTTTTCTTTGTTTACATTGTGCAATAATGGAATACGGTATTTCGTTGCCCAACAATGGAGTATAAGCAAAGGATCGGTTTTGCGGGCTCCAACAATAACCGAATATGAATAAACATTCGGTGTTTTGTTAAAAACGTCCGATTGTTAGTTTGCTTTGTTGTCCTAAAACACTGCGACTCCATGGAATTTAATTTATTTGTTTCCTTTGTTTAAGTTGTTGAACAATCGGTTTATAACGTTAAAATATAGGTTCAATCGGTAACACGTGGCTTTTTTTTGTTTACATTGTGCAACAATGGAATACTGTATTTCGTTGCCCAACAATGGAATATAAGCAAAGGATCTGTTTTGCGGGCTGAAACAATAACCGAAAATGAAAAAATATTCGGTGTTTTGTTAAAAACGTCGTTTTGATAGTTTGCTTTGATGTCCTAACACACTGAGACTCCATGGAATTTAATTTATTTGTTTCCATTGTTTAAGTTGTTCAACAATCGGTTTATAACGTTAAAATGCCGGTTCAATCGGTAACACATGGCTTTTCTTTGTTTACATTGTGCAATAATGGAATACGGTATTTCGTTGCCCAACAATGGAGTATAAGCAAAGGATGGTTTTGCGGGCTCCAACAATAACCGAATATGAAGAGACTTTCGGTGTTTTGTTAAAAACGTCGGTTTGTTAGTTTGATTTGTTGTCCTAAAACACTGCGACTCCATGGAATTTAATTTATTTGTTTCCATTGTTTAAGTTGTTCAACAATCGGTTTATAACGTTAAAATGCCGGTTCAATCGGTAACACATGGCTTTTCTTTGTTTACATTGTGCAATAATGGAATACGGTATTTCGTTGCCCAACAATGGAGTATAAGCAAAGGATCGGTTTTGCGGGCTCCAACAATAACCGAATATGAAGAGACATTCGGTGTTTTGTTAAAAACATCGGTTTGTTAGTTTGCTTTGTTGTCCTAAAACACTGCGACTCCATGGCATTTAATTTATTTGTTTCCATTGTTTAAGTTGTTCAACAATCGGTTTATAACGATAAAACATCTGTTCAATCGGTAACACGTGGCTTTTCTTTGTTTACTTTGTGCAACAATGGAATACGGTATATCGTTTCCCAACAATGGAATATAAGCAAAGGATCGGTTTTGCGGGCTCCAACAATAACCGAATATTAAAAAACATTCGGTGTTTTTTTTTAAAAACGTCGGTCTGTTAGTGTGCTTTGTTGTCTTAACACGATTTAACTCCATGGCGTTTAATTTTTTTGTTTCCATTGTTTAAGTGGTTCAAAAATCGGCTTATAACGTAAAAATATCGGTTCAATCGGTAACACATGGCTTTTCTTTGTTTACATTGTGCAACAATGGAATACGGTATTTCGTTGCCCAACAATGGAATATAAGCAAAGGATCGGTTTTGCGGGCTCCAACAATAACCTAATATGAAGAAACATTCGGTGTTTTGTTAAAAACGTCGGTTTGTTAGTTTGCTTTGTTGTCCTAAAACACTGCGACTCCATGGAATTTAATTTATTTGTTTCCATTGTTTAAGTTGTTCAACAATCGGTTTATAACGTTAAAATGCCGGTTCAATCGGTAAGACGTGGCTTTTCTTTGTTTACATTGTGCAACAATGGAATACGCTATTTCGTTGCCCAACAGACGAATATAAGCAAAGGATCGGTTTTGCGGCCTCCAACAATAACCGAATATGAAGAAAGATTCGGTGTTTTGTTAAAAACGTCGGTTTGTTAGTTTGCTTTGTTGTCCTAACACACTAAGACTCCATGGCATTTAGTTTATTTGTTTCCATTGTTTAAGTGGTTCACAAATCGGCTTATAACGTTAAAATATAGGTTCAATCGGTAACACGTGGCTTTTTTTGTTTACATTGTGCAACAATGGAATACTGTATTTCGTTGCCCAACAATGGAATATAAGCAAAGGATCTGTTTTGCGGGCTCCAACAATAACCGAATATGAAGTAACATTCGGTGATTTGTTAAAAACGTCGTTTTTATAGTTTGCTTTGTTGTCCTAACACACTGAGACTCCATGGAATTTAATTTTTTTGTTTCCATTGTTTAAGTTGTTCAACAATCGGTTTATAACATAAAAATATCTGTTCAATCGGTAACACGTGGCTTTTCTTTGATTACTTTGTGCAACAATGGAATACGGTATATCGTTGCCCAACAATGGAATATAAGCAAAGGATCGTTTTTGCGGGCTCCAACAATAACCGAATATGAAGAAACATTCGGTGTTTTGTTAAAAACGTCGGTTTGTTAGTTTGCTTTGTTGTCCTAAAACACTGCGACTTCATGGAATTTAATTTATTTGTTTCCATTGTTTATGTTGTTCAACAATCGGTTCATAACGTTAAAATATCGGTTCAATCGGTAACACGTGGATTTTCATTGTTTACTTTGTGTAACAATTGAATACGGTATTTCGTTTCCCAACAATGGAATATAAGCAAAGGTTCGGTTTTGCGGGCTCCAACAATAACCGAATATGAAGAAACATTCGGTGTTTTTTTAAAAACATCGGTCTGTTAGTGTGCTTTGTTGTCTTAACACGATTTGACTCCATGGCATTTAATTTATTTGTTTCCATTGTTTAAGTGGTTCACAATGCGGCTTATAACGTTAAAATATAGGTTCAATCGGTAACACGTGGCTTTTTTTTGTTTACATTGTGCAACAATGGAATACTGTATTTCGTTGCCCAACAATGGAATATAAGCAAAGGATTGTTTTTGTGGGCTCCAACAATAACCGAATATGAAGAAACATTCGGTGATTTGTTAAAAACGTCGTTTTGATAGTTTGCTTTGTTGTCCTAACACACTGAGACTCCATGGAATTTAATTTTTTTTTTCCATTGTTTAAGTTGTTCAACAATCGGTTTATAACATAAAAATATCTGTTCAATCGGTAACACGTGGCTTTTCTTTGTTTACTTTGTGCAACAATGGAATACGGTATATCGTTGCCCAACAATGGAATATAAGCAAAGGATCTGTTTTGCGGGCTCCAACAATAACCGAAAATGAAAAAATATTCGGTGTTTTGTTAAAAACGTCGTTTTGATAGTTTGCTTTGATGTCCTAACACACTGAGACTCCATGGAATTTAATTTATTTGTTTCCATTGTTTAAGTTGTTCAACAATCGGTTTATAACATTAAAATATCTGTTCAATCGGTAACACGTGGCTTTTCTTTGTTTACTTTGTGCAACAATGGAATACGGTATATCGTTGGCCAACAATGGAATATAAGCAAAGGATCGGTTTTGCGGGCTCCAACAATAACCGAATATGAAGAAACATTCGGTGTTTTGTTAAAAACGTCGGTTTGTTAGTTTGCTTTGTTGTCCTAAAACACTGCGACTCCATGGAATTTAATTTATTTGTTTCCATTGTTTAAGTTGTTCAACAATCGGTTTATAACGTTAAAATGCCGGTTCAATCGGTAACACATGGCTTTTCTTTGTTTACATTGTGCAATAATGGAATACGGTATTTCGTTGCCCAACAATGGAGTATAAGCAAAGGATGGTTTTGCGGGCTCCAACAATAACCGAATATGAAGAGACTTTCGGTGTTTTGTTAAAAACGTCGGTTTGTTAGTTTGATTTGTTGTCCTAAAACACTGCGACTCCATGGAATTTAATTTATTTGTTTCCATTGTTTAAGTTGTTCAACAATCGGTTTATAACGTTAAAATGCCGGTTCAATCGGTAACACGTGGCTTTTCTTTGTTTACTTTGTGCAACAATGGAATACGGTATATCGTTTCCCAACAATGGAATATAAGCAAAGGATCGGTTTTGCGGGCTCCAACAATAACCGAATATGAAGAAACATTCGGTGTTTTGTTAAAAACGTCGGTTTGTTAGTTTGCTTTGTTGTCCTAAAACACTGCGACTCCATGGAATTTAATTTATTTGTTTCCATTGTTTAAGTTTTTCAACAATCGGTTTATAACGTTAAAAGCCGGTTCAATCGGTAACACATGGCTTTTCTTTGTTTACATTGTGCAATAATGGAATACGGTATTTCGTTGCCCAACAATGGAGTATAAGCAAAGGATCGGTTTTGCGGGCTCCAACAATAACCGAATATGAAGAGACATTCGGTGTTTTGTTAAAAACATCGGTTTGTTAGTTTGCTTTGTTGTCCTAAAACACTGCGACTCCATGGCATTTAATTTATTTGTTTCCATTGTTTAAGTTGTTCAACAATCGGTTTATAACGATAAAACATCTGTTCAATCGGTAACACGTGGCTTTTCTTTGTTTACTTTGTGCAACAATGGAATACGGTATATCGTTTCCCAACAATGGAATATAAGCAAAGGATCGGTTTTGCGGGCTCCAACAATAACCGAATATTAAAAAACATTCGGTGTTTTTTTTAAAAAACGTCGGTCTGTTAGTGTGCTTTGTTGTCTTAACACGATTTAACTCCATGGCGTTTAATTTTTTTGTTTCCATTGTTTAAGTGGTTCAAAAATCGGCTTATAACGTAAAAATATCGGTTCAATCGGTAACACATGGCTTTTCTTTGTTTACATTGTGCAACAATGGAATACGGTATTTCGTTGCCCAACAATGGAATATAAGCAAAGGATCGGTTTTGCGGGCTCCAACAATAACCGAATATGAAGAAACATTCGGTGTTTTGTTAAAAACGTCGGTTTGTTAGTTTGCTTTGTTGTCCTAAAACACTGCGACTCCATGGAATTTAATTTATTTGTTTCCATTGTTTAAGTTGTTCAACAATCGGTTTATAACGTTAAAATGCCGGTTCAATCGGTAAGACGTGGCTTTTCTTTGTTTACATTGTGCAACAATGGAATACGCTATTTCGTTGCCCAACAGACGAATATAAGCAAAGGATCGGTTTTGCGGCCTCCAACAATAACCGAATATGAAGAAAGATTCGGTGTTTTGTTAAAAACGTCGGTTTGTTAGTTTGCTTTGTTGTCCTAACACACTAAGACTCCATGGCATTTAGTTTATTTGTTTCCATTGTTTAAGTGGTTCACAAATCGGCTTATAACGTTAAAATATAGGTTCAATCGGTAACACGTGGCTTTTCTTTGTTTACTTTGTGCAACAATGGAATACGGTATATCGTTTCCCAACAATGGAATATAAGCAAAGGATCGGTTTTGCGGGCTCCAACAATAACCGAATATGAAGAAACATTCGGTGTTTTGTTAAAAACGTCGGTTTGTTAGTTTGCTTTGTTGTCCTAAAACACTGCGACTCCATGGAATTTAATTTATTTGTTTCCATTGTTTAAGTTTTTCAACAATCGGTTTATAACGTTAAAATGCCGGTTCAATCGGTAACACATGGCTTTTCTTTGTTTACATTGTGCAATAATGGAATACGGTATTTCGTTGCCCAACAATGGAGTATAAGCAAAGGATCGGTTTTGCGGGCTCCAACAATAACCGAATATGAAGAGACATTCGGTGTTTTGTTAAAAACATCGGTTTGTTAGTTTGCTTTGTTGTCCTAAAACACTGCGACTCCATGGCATTTAATTTATTTGTTTCCATTGTTTAAGTTGTTCAACAATCGGTTTATAACGATAAAACATCTGTTCAATCGGTGACACGTGGCTTTTCTTTGTTTACTTTGTGCAACAATGGAATACGGTATATCGTTTCCCAACAATGGAATATAAGCAAAGGATCGGTTTTGCGGGCTCCAACAATAACCGAATATTAAAAAACATTCGGTGTTTTTTTTAAAAAACGTCGGTCTGTTAGTGTGCTTTGTTGTCTTAACACGATTTAACTCCATGGCGTTTAATTTTTTTGTTTCCATTGTTTAAGTGGTTCAAAAATCGGCTTATAACGTAAAAATATCGGTTCAATCGGTAACACATGGCTTTTCTTTGTTTACATTGTGCAACAATGGAATACGGTATTTCGTTGCCCAACAATGGAATATAAGCAAAGGATCGGTTTTGCGGGCTCCAACAATAACCGAATATGAAGAAACATTCGGTGTTTTGTTAAAAACGTCGGTTTGTTAGTTTGCTTTGTTGTCCTAAAACACTGCGACTCCATGGAATTTAATTTATTTGTTTCCATTGTTTAAGTTGTTCAACAATCGGTTTATAACGTTAAAATGCCGGTTCAATCGGTAAGACGTGGCTTTTCTTTGTTTACATTGTGCAACAATGGAATACGCTATTTCGTTGCCCAACAGACGAATATAAGCAAAGGATCGGTTTTGCGGCCTCCAACAATAACCGAATATGAAGAAAGATTCGGTGTTTTGTTAAAAACGTCGGTTTGTTAGTTTGCTTTGTTGTCCTAACACACTAAGACTCCATGGCATTTAGTTTATTTGTTTCCATTGTTTAAGTGGTTCACAAATCGGCTTATAACGTTAAAATATAGGTTCAATCGGTAACACGTGGCTTTTTTTGTTTACATTGTGCAACAATGGAATACTGTATTTCGTTGCCCAACAATGGAATATAAGCAAAGGATCTGTTTTGCGGGCTCCAACAATAACCGAATATGAAGTAACATTCGGTGATTTGTTAAAAACGTCGTTTTGATAGTTTGCTTTGTTGTCCTAACACACTGAGACTCCATGGAATTTAATTTTTTTGTTTCCATTGTTTAAGTTGTTCAACAATCGGTTTATAACATAAAAATATCTGTTCAATCGGTAACACGTGGCTTTTCTTTGATTACTTTGTGCAACAATGGAATACGGTATATCGTTGCCCAACAATGGAATATAAGCAAAGGATCGTTTTTGCGGGCTCCAACAATAACCGAATATGAAGAAACATTCGGTGTTTTTTTAAAAACATCGGTCTGTTAGTGTGCTTTGTTGTCTTAACACGATTTGACTCCATGGCATTTAATTTATTTGTTTCCATTGTTTAAGTGGTTCACAATGCGGCTTATAACGTTAAAATATAGGTTCAATCGGTAACACGTGGCTTTTTTTTTTTTTACATTGTGCAACAATGGAATACTGTATTTCGTTGCCCAACAATGGAATATAAGCAAAGGATCGGTTTTGCGGGCTCCAACAATAACCGAATATGAATAAACATTCGGTGTTTTGTTAAAAACGTCCGATTGTTAGTTTGCTTTGTTGTCCTAAAACACTGCGACTCCATGGAATTTAATTTATTTGTTTCCTTTGTTTAAGTTGTTGAACAATCGGTTTATAACGTTAAAATATAGGTTCAATCGGTAACACGTGGCTTTTTTTTGTTTACATTTGTCAACAATGGAATACTGTATTTCGTTGCCCAACAATGGAATATAAGCAAAGGATCTGTTTTGCGGGCTCCAACAATAACCGAAAATGAAAAAATATTCGGTGTTTTGTTAAAAACGTCGGTTTGTTAGTTTGCTTTGTTGTCCTAACACACTACGACTCCATGGCATTTAGTTTATTTGTTTCCATTGTTTTAGTGGTTCAAAAATCGGCTTATAACGTTAAAATATAGGCTAGATCGGTAACACGTGGCTTTTTTTTTAATTACATTGTGCAACAATGGAATACTGTATTTCGTTGCCCAACAATGGAATATAAGCAAAGGATCGGTTTTGCGGGCTCCAACAATAACCGAATATCAAGAAACATTCGGTGTTTTGTTAAAAACGTCGTTTTGATAGTTTGCTTTGTTGTCCTAACACACTGAGACTCCATGGAATTTAATTTATTTGTTTCCATTGTTTAAGTTGTTCAACAATCGGTTTATAACGTTAAAATGCCGGTTCAATCGGTAACACGTGGCTTTTCTTTGTTTACTTTGTGCAACAATGGAATACGGTATATCGTTTCCCAACAATGGAATATAAGCAAAGGATCGGTTTTGCGGGCTCCAACAATAACCGAATATGAAGAAACATTCGGTGTTTTGTTAAAAACGTCGGTTTGTTAGTTTGCTTTGTTGTCCTAAAACACTGCGACTCCATGGAATTTAATTTATTTGTTTCCATTGTTTAAGTTGTTCAACAATCGGTTTATAACGTTAAAATGCCGGTTCAATCGGTAACACATGGCTTTTCTTTGTTTACATTGTGCAATAATGGAATACGGTATTTCGTTGCCCAACAATGGAGTATAAGCAAAGGATCGGTTTTGCGGGCTCCAACAATAACCGAATATGAAGAGACATTCGGTGTTTTGTTAAAAACATCGGTTTGTTAGTTTGCTTTGTTGTCCTAAAACACTGCGACTTCATTGCATTTAATTTATTTGTTTCCATTGTTTAAGTTGTTCAACAATCGGTTTATAACGATAAAATATCTGTTCAATCGGTAACACGTGGCTTTTCTTTGTTTACTTTGTGCAACAATGGAATACGGTATATAGTTTCCCAACAATGGAATATAAGCAAAGGATCGGTTTTGCGGGCTCCAACAATAACCGAATATTAAAAAACATTGGGTGTTTTGTTAAAAAGGTCGGTTTGTTAGTTTGCTTTGTTGTCCTAAAACACTGCGACTCCAAGGAATTTAATTTATTTGTTTCCATTGTTTATGTTGTTCAACAATTGGTTTATAACGTTAAAATATTGGTTTAATCGGCAACACGTGGCTTCTCTTTGTTTACCTTGTGCAACAATTGAATACGGTATTTCGTTGACCAACAATGGAATATAAGCAAAGGATCGGTTTTGCGGGCTCCAACAATATCCGAATATGAAGAAACATACGGTGTTTTTTTTTTAAAACGTCGGTCTGTTAGTGTGCTTTGTTGTCTTAACACGATTTAACTCCATGGCGTTTAATTTTTTTGTTTCCATTGTTTAAGTGGTTCAAAAATCGGCTTATAACGTAAAAATATCGGTTCAATCGGTAACACATGGCTTTTCTTTGTTTACATTGTGCAACAATGGAATACGGTATTTCGTTGCCCAACAATGGAATATAAGCAAAGGATCGGTTTTGCGGCTTCCAACAATAACCGAATATGAAGAAGGATTCGGTGTTTTGTTAAAAACGTCGGTTTGTTAGTTTGCTTTGTTGTCCTAACACACTAAGACTCCATGGCATTTAGTTTATTTGTTTCCATTGTTTAAGTGGTTCAAAAATCGGCTTATAACGTTAAAATATAGGTTCAATTGGTAACACGTGGCTTTTTTTGTTTACATTGTGCAACAATGGAATACTGTATTTCGTTGCCCAACAATGGAATATAAGCAAAGGATCTGTTTTGCGGGCTCCAACAATAACCGAATATGAAGAAACATTCGGTGATTTGTTAAAAACGTCGGTTTGTTAGTTTGCTTTGTTGTCCTAACACACTGAGACTCCATGGAATTTAATTTTTTTGTTTCCATTGTTTAAGTTGTTCAACAATCGGTTTATAACATAAAAATATCTTTTCAATCGGTAACACGTGGCTTTTCTTTGTTTACTTTGTGCAACAATGGAATACGGTATATCGTTGCCCAACAATGGAATATAAGTAAAGGATCGTTTTTGCGGACTCCAACAATAACCGAATATGAAGAAACATTCGGTGTTTTGTTAAAAACGTCGGTTTGTTAGTTTGCTTTGTTGTCCTAAAACACTGCGACTCCATGGAATTTAATTTATTTGTTTCCATTGTTTAAGTTGTTCAACAATCGGTTTATAACGTTAAAATGCCGGTTCAATTGGTAAGACGTGGCTTTTCTTTGTTTACATTGTGCAACAATGGAATACGCTATTTCGTTGCCCAACAGACGAATATAAGTAAAGGATCGGTTTTTCGGCCTCCAACAATAACCGAATATGAAGAAAGATTCGGTGTTTTGTTAAAAACGTCGGTTTGTTAGTTTGCTTTGTTGTCCTAACACACTAAGACTCCATGGCATTTATTTTATTTGTTTCCATTGTTTAAGTGGTTCACAAATCGGCTTATAACGTTAAAATATAGGTTCAATCGGTAACACGTGGCTTTTTTTGTTTACATTGTGCAACAATGGAATACTGTATTTCGTTGCCCAACAATGGAATATAAGCAAAGGATCTGTTTTGCGGGCTCCAACAATAACCGAATATGAAGAAACATTCGGTGATTTGTTAAAAACGTCGTTTTGATAGTTTGCTTTGTTGTCCTAACACACTGAGACTCCATGGAATTTAATTTTTTTGTTTCCATTGTTTAAGTTGTTCAACAATCGGTTTATAACATAAAAATATCTGTTCAATCGGTAACACGTGGCTTTTCTTTGATTATTTTGTGCAACAATGGAATACGGTATATCGTTGCCCAACAATGGAATATAAGCAAAGGATCGTTTTTGCGGACTCCAACAATAACCGAATATGAAAAAACATTCGGTGTTTTGTTAAAAACGTCGGTTTGTTAGTTTGCTTTGTTGTCCTAAAACACTGCGACTTCATGGAATTTAATTTATTTGTTTCCATTGTTTAAGTTGTTCAACAATTGGTTTATAACGTTAAAATATCGGTTCAATCAGTAACACGTGGCTTTTCATTGTTTACTTTGTGTAACAATGAAATACTGTATTTCGTTGCTTAACAACGGAATATAAGCAAAGGATCGGTTTTGCGTGCTCCAACAATAACCGAATATGAATAAACATTCGGTGTTTTGTTAAAAACGTCCGATTGTTAGTTTGCTTTGTTGTCCTAAAACACTGCGACTCCATGGAATTTAATTTATTTGTTTCCTTTGTTTAAGTTGTTGAACAATCGGTTTATAACGTTAAAATATAGGTTCAATCGGTAACACGTGGCTTTTTTTTGTTTACATTGTGCAACAATGGAATACTGTATTTCGTTGCCCAACAATAAAATATAAGCAAAGGATCTGTTTTGCGGGCTCCAACAATAACCGAAAATGAAAAAATATTCGGTGTTTTGTTAAAAACGTCGTTTTGATAGTTTGCTTTGTTGTCCTAACACACTCAGACTCCATGGAATTTAATTTATTTGTTTCCATTGTTTAAGTTGTTCAACAATCGGTTTATAACATTAAAATATCTGTTCAATCGGTAACACGTGGCTTTTCTTTGTTTACTTTGTGCAACAATGGAATACGGTATATCGTTGGCCAACAATGGAATATAAGCAAAGGATCGGTTTTGCGGGCTCCAACAATAACCGAATATGAAGAAACATTCGGTGTTTTGTTAAAAACGTCGGTTTGTTAGTTTGCTTTGTTGTCCTAAAACACTGCGACTCCATGGAATTTAATTTATTTGTTTCCATTGTTTAAGTTGTTCAACAATCGGTTTATAACGTTAAAATGCCGGTTCAATCGGTAACACGTGGCTTTTCTTTGTTTACTTTGTGCAACAATGGAATACGGTGTATCGTTTCCCAACAATGGAATATAAGCAAAGGATCGGTTTTGCGGGCTCCAACAATAACCGAATATGAAGAAACATTCGGTGTTTTGTTAAAAACGTCGGTTTGTTAGTTTGCTTTGTTGTCCTAAAACACTGCGACTCCATGGAATTTAATTTATTTGTTTCCATTGTTTAAGTTGTTCAACAATCGGTTTATAACGTTAAAATGCCGGTTCAATCGGTAACACATGGCTTTTCTTTGTTTACATTGTGCAATAATGGAATACGGTATTTCGTTGCCCAACAATGGAATATAAGCAAAGGATCGGTTTTGCGGGCTCCAACAATAACCGAATATGAAGACATTCGGTGTTTTGTTAAAAAGGTCGGTTTGTTAGTTTGCTTTGTTGTCCTAAAACACTGCGACTCCATGGAATTTAATTTATTTGTTTCCATTGTTTATGTTGTGCAACAATTGGTTTATAACGTTAAAATATTAGTTTAATCGGCAACACGTGGCTTCTCTTTGTTTACCTTGTGCAACAATTGAATACGGTATTTCGTTGACCAACAATGGAATATAAGCAAAGGATCGGTTTTGCGGGCTCCAACAATATCCGAATATGAAGAAACATACGGTGTTTTTTTTTAAAAACGTCGGTCTGTTAGTGTGCTTTGTTGTCTTAACACGATTTAACTCCATGGCGTTTAATTTTTTTGTTTCCATTGTTTAAGTGGTTCAAAAATCGGCTTATAACGTAAAAATATCGGTTCAATCGGTAACACATGGCTTTTCTTTGTTTACATTGTGCAACAATGGAATACGGTATTTCGTTGCCCAACAATGGAATATAAGCAAAGGATCGGTTTTGCGGCCTCCAACAATAACCGAATATGAAGAAAGATTCGGTGTTTTGTTAAAAACGTCGGTTTGTTAGTTTGCTTTGTTGTCCTAACACACTAAGACTCCATGGCATTTAGTTTATTTGTTTCCATTGTTTAAGTTGTTCAACAATCGGTTTATAACATAAAAATATCTTTTCAATCGGTAACACGTGGCTTTTCTTTGTTTACTTTGTGCAACAATGGAATACGGTATATCGTTGCCCAACAATGGAATATAAGCAAAGGATCGGTTTTGCGGACTCCAACAATAACCGAATATGAAGAAACATTCGGTGTTTTGTTAAAAACGTCGGTTTGTTAGTTTGCTTTGTTGTCCTAAAACACTGCGACTTCATGGAATTTAATTTATTTCTTTCCATTGTTTAAGTTGTTCAACAATCGGTTTATAACGTTAAAATATCGGTTCAATCGGTAACACGTGGCTTTTCATTGTTTACTTTGTGTAACAATGGAATACGGTATTTCGTTTCCCAACAATGGAATATAAGCAAAGGATCGGTTTTGCGGGCTCCAACAATAACCGAATATGAAGAAACATTCGGTGTTTTTTTAAAAATATCGGTGTGTTAGTTTGCTTTGTTGTCTTAACACGATTTGACTCCATGGCATTTAATTTATTTGTTTCCATTGTTTAAGTTGTTCAACAATCGTTTTATAACGTTAAAATATCGGTTCAATCGGTAACACGTGGCTTTTCTTTGTTTACTTTGTGCAACAATGGAATACGGTATATCGTTGGCCAACAATGGAATATAAGCAAAGTATCGGTTTTGCGGGCTCCAACAATAACCGAATATGAAGAAACATTCGGTGTTTTGTTAAAAACGTCGGTTTGTTAGTTTGCTTTGTTGTCCTAAAACACTGCGACTCCATGGAATTTAATTTATTTGTTTCCATTGTTTAAGTTGTTCAACAATCGGTTTATAACGTTAAAATGCCGGTTCAATCGGTAAGACGTGGCTTTTCTTTGTTTACATTGTGCAACAATGGAATACGCTATTTCGTTGCCCAACAGACGAATATAAGCAAAGGATCGGTTTTGCGGCCTCCAACAATAACCGAATGTGAAGAAAGATTCGGTGTTTTGTTAAAAACGTCGGTTTGTTAGTTTGCTTTGTTGTCCTAACACACTAAGACTCCATGGCATTTATTTTATTTGTTTTCATTGTTTAAGTGGTTCACAAATCGGCTTATAACGTTAAAATATAGGTTCAATCGGTAACACGTGGCTTTTTTTGTTTACATTGTGCAACAATGGAATACTGTATTTCGTTGCCCAACAATGGAATATAAGCAAAGGATCTGTTTTGCGGGCTCCAACAATAACCGAATATGAAGAAACATTCGGTGATTTGTTAAAAACGTCGTTTTGATAGTTTGCTTTGTTGTCCTAACACACTGAGCCTCCATGGAATTTAATTTTTTTGTTTCCATTGTTTAAGTTGTTCAACAATCGGTTTATAACATAAAAATATCTGTTCAATCGGTAACACGTGGCTTTTCTTTGATTACTTTGTGCAACAATGGAATACGGTATATCGTTGCCCAACAATGGAATATAAGCAAAGGATCGTTTTTGCGGGCTCCAACAATAACCGAATATGAAGAAACATTCGGTGTTTTGTTAAAAACGTCGGTTTGTTAGTTTGCTTTGTGCTCCTAAAACACTGCGACTTCATGGAATTTAATTTATTTGTTTCCATTGTTTATGTTGTTCAACAATCGGTTCATAACGTTAAAATATCGGTTCAATCGGTAACACGTGGATTTTCATTGTTTACTTTGTGTAACAATTGAATACGGTATTTCGTTTCCCAACAATGGAATATAAGCAAAGGATCGGTTTTGCGGGCTCCAACAATAACCGAATATGAAGAAACATTCGGTGTTTTTTTAAAAACATCGGTCTGCTAGTGTGCTTTGTTGTCTTAACACGATTTGACTCCATGGCATTTAATTTATTTGTTTCCATTGTTTAAGTTGTTCAACAATCGGTTTATAACGTTAAAATATCGGTTCAATCGGCAACACGTGGCTTTTTTTGTTTACATTGTGCAACAATGAAATACTGTATTTCGTTGCCCAACAACGGAATATAAGCAAAGGATCGGTTTTGCGGGCTCCAACAATAACCGAATGTGAATAAACATTCGGTGTTTTGTTAAAAACGTCGGATTGTTAGTTTGCTTTGTTGTCCTAAAACACTGCGACTCCATGGAATTTAATTTATTTGTTTCCTTTGTTTAAGTTGTTGAACAATCGGTTTATAACGTTAAAATATCGGTTCAATGGGTAACACATGGCTTTTCTTTGTTTACTTTGTGCAACAATTGAATACGGTATTTCGTTGACCAACAATGGAATATAAGCAAAGGATCGGTTTTGCGGGCTCCAACAATATCCGAATATGAAGAAACATATGGTGTTTTGTTAAAAACGTCGGTTTGTTAGTTTGCTTTGTTGTCCTAACACACTAAAACTCCATGGTATTTAGTTTATTTGTTTCCATTGTTTAAGTGGTTCACAAATCGGCTTATAACGTTAAAATATAGGTTCAATCGGTAACACGTGGCTTTTTTTCGTTTACATTGTGCAACAATGGAATACTGTATTTCGTTGCCCAACAATGGAATATAAGCAAAGGATCTGTTTTGTGGGCTCCAACAATAACCGAATATGAAGAAACATTCGGTGATTTGTTAAAAACGTCGTTTTGATAGTTTGCTTTGTTGTCCTAACACACTGAGACTCCATGGAATTTAATTTTTTTGTTTCCATTGTTTAAGTTGTTCAACAATCGGTTTATAACATAAAAATATCTGTTCAATCGGTAACACGTGGCTTTTCTTTGTTTACTTTGTGCAACTATGGAATACGGTATATCGTTGCCCAACAATGGAATATAAGCAAAGGATCGTTTTTGCGGACTCCAACAATAACCGAATATGAAAAAACATTCGGTGTTTTGTTAAAAACGTCGGTTTGTTAGTTTGCTTTGTTGTCCTAAAACACTGCGACTTCATGGAATTTAATTTATTTGTTTCCATTGTTTAAGTTGTTCAACAATCGGTTTATAACGTTAAAATATCGGTTCAATCAGTAACACGTGGCTTTTCATTGTTTACTTTGTGTAACAATGGAATACGTTATTTCGTTTCCCAACAATGGAATATAAGCAAAGGATCGGTTTTGCGGGCTCCAACAATAACCGAATATGAAGAAACATTCGGTGTTTTTTTAGAAATATCGGTGTGTTAGTGTGCTTTGTTGTCTTAACACGATTTGACTCCATGGCATTTAATTTATTTGTTTCCATTGTTTAAGTTGTTCAACAATCGTTTTATAACGTTAAAATATCGGTTCAATCGGTAACACGTGGCTTTTTTTTTGTTTACATTGTGCAACAATGAAATACTGTATTTCGTTGCCCAACAATGGAATATAAGCAAAGGATCGGTTTTGCGGGCTCCAACAATAACCGAATATGAATAAACATTCGGTGTTTTGTTAAAAACGTCCGATTGTTAGTTTGCTTTGTTGTCCTAAAACACTGCGACTCCATGGAATTTAATTTATTTGTTTCCTTTGTTTAAGTTGTTGAACAATCGGTTTATAACTTTAAAATATAGGTTCAATCGGTAACACGTGGCTTTTTTTTGTTTACATTGTGCAACAATGGAATACTGTATTTCGTTGCCCAACAATGGAATATAAGCAAAGGATCTGTTTTGCGGGCTCCAACAATAACCGAAAATGAAAAAATATTCGGTGTTTTGTTAAAAACGTCGTTTTGATAGTTTGCTTTGTTGTCCTAACACACTGAGACTCCATGGAATTTAATTTATTTGTTTCCATTGTTTAAGTTGTTCAACAATCGGTTTATAACATTAAAATATCTGTTCAATCGGTAACACGTGGCTTTTCTTTGTTTACTTTGTGCAACAATGGAATACGGTATATCGTTGGCCAACAATGGAATATAAGCAAAGGATCGGTTTTGCGGGCTCCAACAATAACCGAATATGAAGAAACATTCGGTGTTTTGTTAAAAACGTCGGTTTGTTAGTTTGCTTTGTTGTCCTAAAACACTGCGACTCCATGGAATTTAATTTATTTGTTTCCATTGTTTAAGTTGTTCAACAATCGGTTTATAACGTTAAAATGCCGGTTCAATCGGTAACACGTGGCTTTTCTTTGTTTACATTGTGCAACAATGGAATACTGTATTTCGTTGCCCAACAATGGAATATAAGCAAAGGATCGGTTTTGCGGGCTCCAACAATAACCGAATATGAAGAAACATTCGGTGATTTGTTAAAAACGTCGTTTTGATAGTTTGCTTTGTTGTCCTAACACACTGAGACTCCATGGAATTTAATTTTTTTGTTTCCATTGTTTAAGTTGTTCAACAATCGGTTTATAACATAAAAATATCTGTTCAATCGGTAACACGTGGCTTTTCTTTGTTTACTTTGTGCAACAATGGAATACGGTATATCGTTGCCCAACAATGGAATATAAGCAAAGGATCGTTTTTGCGGACTCCAACAATAACCGAATATGAAAAAACATTCGGTGTTTTGTTAAAAACGTCGGTTTGTTAGTTTGCTTTGTTGTCCTAAAACACTGCGACTTCATGGAATTTAATTTATTTGTTTCCATTGTTTAAGTTGTTCAACAATCGGTTTATAACGTTAAAATATCGGTTCAATCAGTAACACGTGGCTTTTCATTGTTTACTTTGTGTAACAATGAAATACTGTATTTCGTTGCCCAACAACGGAATATAAGCAAAGGATCGGTTTTGCGGGCTCCAACAATAACCGAATATGAATAAACATTCGGTGTTTTGTTAAAAACGTCCGATTGTTAGTTTGCTTTGTTGTCCTAAAACACTGCGACTCCATGGAATTTAATTTATTTGTTTCCTTTGTTTAAGTTGTTGAACAATCGGTTTATAACGTTAAAATATAGGTTCAATCGGTAACACGTGGCTTTTTTTTGTTTACATTGTGCAACAATGGAATACTGTATTTCGTTGCCCAACAATGGAATATAAGCAAAGGATCTGTTTTGCGGGCTCCAACAATAACCGAAAATGAAAAAATATTCGGTGTTTTGTTAAAAACGTCGTTTTGATAGTTTGCTTTGTTGTCCTAACACACTGAGACTCCATGGAATTTAATTTATTTGTTTCCATTGTTTAAGTTGTTCAACAATCGGTTTATAACATTAAAATATCTGTTCAATCGGTAACACGTGGCTTTTCTTTGTTTACTTTGTGCAACAATGGAATACGGTATATCGTTGGCCAACAATGGAATATAAGCAAAGGATCGGTTTTGCGGGCTCCAACAATAACCGAATATGAAGAAACATTCGGTGTTTTGTTAAAAACGTCGGTTTGTTAGTTTGCTTTGTTGTCCTAAAACACTGCGACTCCATGGAATTTAATTTATTTGTTTCCATTGTTTAAGTTGTTCAACAATCGGTTTATAACGTTAAAATGCCGGTTCAATCGGTAACACATGGCTTTTCTTTGTTTACATTGTGCAATAATGGAATACGGTATTTCGTTGCCCAACAATGGAGTATAAGCAAAGGATGGTTTTGCGGGCTCCAACAATAACCGAATATGAAGAGACTTTCGGTGTTTTGTTAAAAACGTCGGTTTGTTAGTTTGATTTGTTGTCCTAAAACACTGCGACTCCATGGAATTTAATTTATTTGTTTCCATTGTTTAAGTTGTTCAACAATCGGTTTATAACGTTAAAATGCCGGTTCAATCGGTAACACGTGGCTTTTCTTTGTTTACTTTGTGCAACAATGGAATACGGTATATCGTTTCCCAACAATGGAATATAAGCAAAGGATCGGTTTTGCGGGCTCCAACAATAACCGAATATGAAGAAACATTCGGTGTTTTGTTAAAAACGTCGGTTTGTTAGTTTGCTTTGTTGTCCTAAAACACTGCGACTCCATGGAATTTAATTTATTTGTTTCCATTGTTTAAGTTGTTCAACAATCGGTTTATAACGTTAAAATGCCGGTTCAATCGGTAACACATGGCTTTTCATTGTTTACATTGTGCAATAATGGAATACGGTATTTCGTTGCCCAACAATGGAGTATAAGCAAAGGATCGGTTTTGCGGGCTCCAACAATAACCGAATATGAAGAGACATTCGGTGTTTTGTTAAAAACATCGGTTTGTTAGTTTGCTTTGTTGTCCTAAAACACTGCGACTCCATGGCATTTAATTTATTTGTTTCCATTGTTTAAGTTGTTCAACAATCGGTTTATAACGATAAAATATCTGTTCAATCGGTAACACGTGGCTTTTCTTTGTTTACTTTGTGCAACAATGGAATACGGTATATCGTTTCCCAACAATGGAATATAAGCAAAGGATCGGTTTTGCGGGCTCCAACAATAACCGAATATTAAAAAACATTCGGTGTTTTGTTAAAAAGGTCGGTTTGTTAGTTTGCTTTGTTGTCCTAAAACACTGCGACTCCATGGAATTTAATTTATTTGTTTCCATTGTTTATGTTGTGCAACAATTGGTTTATAACGTTAAAATATTAGTTTAATCGGCAACACGTGGCTTCTCTTTGTTTACCTTGTGCAACAATTGAATACGGTATTTCGTTGACCAACAATGGAATATAAGCAAAGGATCGGTTTTGCGGGCTCCAACAATATCCGAATATGAAGAAACATACGGTGTTTTTTTTTAAAAACGTCGGTCTGTTAGTGTGCTTTGTTGTCTTAACACGATTTAGCTCCATGGCGTTTAATTTTTTTGTTTCCATTGTTTAAGTGGTTCAAAAATCGGCTTATAACGTAAAAATATCGGTTCAATCGGTAACACATGGCTTTTCTTTGTTTACATTGTGCAACAATGGAATACGGTATTTCGTTGCCCAACAATGGAATATAAGCAAAGGATCGGTTTTGCGGCCTCCAACAATAACCGAATATGAAGAAAGATTCGGTGTTTTGTTAAAAACGTCGGTTTGTTAGTTTGCTTTGTTGTCCTAACACACTAAGACTCCATGGCATTTAGTTTATTTGTTTCCATTGTTTAAGTTGTTCAACAATCGGTTTATAACATAAAAATATCTTTTCAATCGGTAACACGTGGCTTTTCTTTGTTTACTTTGTGCAACAATGGAATACGGTATATCGTTGCCCAACAATGGAATATAAGCAAAGGATCGGTTTTGCGGACTCCAACAATAACCGAATATGAAGAAACATTCGGTGTTTTGTTAAAAACGTCGGTTTGTTAGTTTGCTTTGTTGTCCTAAAACACTGCGACTCCATGGAATTTAATTTATTTGTTTCCATTGTTTAAGTTGTTCAACAATCGGTTTATAACGTTAAAATGCCGGTTCAATCGGTAAGACGTGGCTTTTCTTTGTTTACATTGTGCAACAATGGAATACTGTATTTCGTTGCCCAACAATGGAATATAAGCAAAGGATCTGTTTTGCGGGCTCCAACAATAACCGAATATGAAGAGACATTCGGTGTTTTTTTAAAAATATCGGTGTGTTAGTTTGCTTTGTTGTCTTAACACGATTTGACTCCATGGCATTTATTTTATTTGTTTCCATTGTTTAAGTGGTTCACAAATCGGCTTATAACGTTAAAATATAGGTTCAATCGGTAACACGTGGCTTTTTTTGTTTACATTGTGCAACAATGGAATACTGTATTTCGTTGCCCAACAATGGAATATAAGCAAAGGATCTGTTTTGCGGGCTCCAACAATAACCGAATATGAAGAAACATTCGGTGATTTGTTAAAAACGTCGTTTTGATAGTTTGCTTTGTTGTCCTAACACACTGAGACTCCATGGAATTTAATTTTTTTGTTTCCATTGTTTAAGTTGTTCAACAATCGGTTTATAACATAAAA
Organism: Maratus speciosus; assembly: GCA_963932465.1. NCBI lineage: Eukaryota > Metazoa > Arthropoda > Arachnida > Araneae > Salticidae > Maratus > Maratus speciosus. The sequence continues at coordinate 899,712 of CAWVRF010001084.1, forward strand.
ATATCTGTTCAATCGGTAACACGTGGCTTTTCTTTGTTTACTTTGTGCAACAATGGAATACGGTATATCGTTTCCCAACAATGGAATATAAGCAAAGGATCGGTTTTGCGGGCTCCAACAATAACCGAATATTAAAAAACATTCGGTGTTTTGTTAAAAAGGTCGGTTTGTTAGTTTGCTTTGTTGTCCTAAAACACTGCGACTCCATGGAATTTAATTTATTTGTTTCCATTGTTTATGTTGTGCAACAATTGGTTTATAACGTTAAAATATTAGTTTAATCGGCAACACGTGGCTTCTCTTTGTTTACCTTGTGCAACAATTGAATACGGTATTTCGTTGACCAACAATGGAATATAAGCAAAGGATCGGTTTTGCGGGCTCCAACAATATCCGAATATGAAGAAACATACGGTGTTTTTTTTAAAAAACGTCGGTCTGTTAGTGTGCTTTGTTGTCTTAACACGATTTAGCTCCATGGCGTTTAATTTTTTTGTTTCCATTGTTTAAGTGGTTCAAAAATCGGCTTATAACGTAAAAATATCGGTTCAATCGGTAACACATGGCTTTTCTTTGTTTACATTGTGCAACAATGGAATACGGTATTTCGTTGCCCAACAATGGAATATAAGCAAAGGATCGGTTTTGCGGCCTCCAACAATAACCGAATATGAAGAAAGATTCGGTGTTTTGTTAAAAACGTCGGTTTGTTAGTTTGCTTTGTTGTCCTAACACACTAAGACTCCATGGCATTTAGTTTATTTGTTTCCATTGTTTAAGTTGTTCAACAATCGGTTTATAACATAAAAATATCTTTTCAATCGGTAACACGTGGCTTTTCTTTGTTTACTTTGTGCAACAATGGAATACGGTATATCGTTGCCCAACAATGGAATATAAGCAAAGGATCGGTTTTGCGGACTCCAACAATAACCGAATATGAAGAAACATTCGGTGTTTTGTTAAAAACGTCGGTTTGTTAGTTTGCTTTGTTGTCCTAAAACACTGCGACTTCATGGAATTTAATTTATTTCTTTCCATTGTTTAAGTTGTTCAACAATCGGTTTATAACGTTAAAATATCGGTTCAATCGGTAACACGTGGCTTTTCATTGTTTACTTTGTGTAACAATGGAATACGGTATTTCGTTTCCCAACAATGGAATATAAGCAAAGGATCGGTTTTGCGGGCTCCAACAATAACCGAATATGAAGAAACATTCGGTGTTTTTTTAAAAATATCGGTGTGTTAGTTTGCTTTGTTGTCTTAACACGATTTGACTCCATGGCATTTAATTTATTTGTTTCCATTGTTTAAGTTGTTCAACAATCGTTTTATAACGTTAAAATATCGGTTCAATCGGTAACACGTGGCTTTTCTTTGTTTACTTTGTGCAACAATGGAATACGGTATATCGTTGGCCAACAATGGAATATAAGCAAAGGATCGGTTTTGCGGGCTCCAACAATAACCGAATATGAAGAAACATTCGGTGTTTTGTTAAAAACGTCGGTTTGTTAGTTTGCTTTGTTGTCCTAAAACACTGCGACTCCATGGAATTTAATTTATTTGTTTCCATTGTTTAAGTTGTTCAACAATCGGTTTATAACGTTAAAATGCCGGTTCAATCGGTAAGACGTGGCTTTTCTTTGTTTACATTGTGCAACAATGGAATACTGTATTTCGTTGCCCAACAATGGAATATAAGCAAAGGATCTGTTTTGCGGGCTCCAACAATAACCGAATATGAAGAAAATTTCGGTGTTTTTTTAAAAATATCGGTGTGTTAGTTTGCTTTGTTGTCTTAACACGATTTGACTCCATGGCATTTATTTTATTTGTTTCCATTGTTTAAGTGGTTCACAAATCGGCTTATAACGTTAAAATATAGGTTCAATCGGTAACACGTGGCTTTTTTTGTTTACATTGTGCAACAATGGAATACTGTATTTCGTTGCCCAACAATGGAATATAAGCAAAGGATCGTTTTTGCGGGCTCCAACAATAACCGAATAAGAAGAAACATTCGGTGATTTGTTAAAAACGTCGTTTTGATAGTTTGCTTTGTTGTCCTAACACACTGAGACTCCATGGAATTTAATTTTTTTGTTTCCATTGTTTAAGTTGTTCAACAATCGGTTTATAACATAAAAATATCTGTTCAATCGGTAACACGTGGCTTTTCTTTGTTTACTTTGTGCAACAATGGAATACGGTATATCGTTGCCCAACAATGGAATATAAGCAAAGGATCTTTTTTGCGGACTCCAACAATAACCGAATATGAAAAAACATTCGGTGTTTTGTTAAAAACGTCGGTTTGTTAGTTTGCTTTGTTGTCCTAAAACACTGCGACTTCATGGAATTTAATTTATTTGTTTCCATTGTTTAAGTTGTTCAACAATCGGTTTATAACGTTAAAATATCGGTTCAATCAGTAACACGTGGCTTTTCATTGTTTACTTTGTGTAACAATGGAATACGTTATTTCGTTTCCCAACAATGGAATATAAGCAAAGGATCGGTTTTGCGGGCTCCAACAATAACCGAATATGAAGAAACATTCGGTGTTTTTTTAGAAATATCGGTGTGTTAGTGTGCTTTGTTGTCTTAACACGATTTGACTCCATGGCATTTAATTTATTTGTTTCCATTGTTTAAGTTGTTCAACAATCGTTTTATAACGTTAAAATATCGGTTCAATCGGTAACACGTGGCTTTTTTTTGTTTACATTGTGCAACAATGAAATACTGTATTTCGTTGCCCAACAACGGAATATAAGCAAAGGATCGGTTTTGCGGGCTCCAACAATAACCGAATATGAATAAACATTCGGTGTTTTGTTAAAAACGTCCGATTGTTAGTTTGCTTTGTTGTCCTAAAACACTGCGACTCCATGGAATTTAATTTATTTGTTTCCTTTGTTTAAGTTGTTGAACAATCGGTTTATAACGTTAAAATATAGGTTCAATCGGTAACACGTGGCTTTTTTTTGTTTACATTGTGCAACAATGGAATACTGTATTTCGTTGCCCAACAATGGAATATAAGCAAAGGATCTGTTTTGCGGGCTCCAACAATAACCGAAAATGAAAAAATATTCGGTGTTTTGTTAAAAACGTCGTTTTGATAGTTTGCTTTGTTGTCCTAACACACTGAGACTCCATGGAATTTAATTTATTTGTTTCCATTGTTTAAGTTGTTCAACAATCGGTTTATAACATTAAAATATCTGTTCAATCGGTAACACGTGGCTTTTCTTTGTTTACTTTGTGCAACAATGGAATACGGTATATCGTTGGCCAACAATGGAATATAAGCAAAGGATCGGTTTTGCGGGCTCCAACAATAACCGAATATGAAGAAACATTCGGTGTTTTGTTAAAAACGTCGGTTTGTTAGTTTGCTTTGTTGTCCTAAAACACTGCGACTCCATGGAATTTAATTTATTTGTTTCCATTGTTTAAGTTGTTCAACAATCGGTTTATAACGTTAAAATGCCGGTTCAATCGGTAACACATGGCTTTTCTTTGTTTACATTGTGCAATAATGGAATACGGTATTTCGTTGCCCAACAATGGAGTATAAGCAAAGGATGGTTTTGCGGGCTCCAACAATAACCGAATATGAAGAGACTTTCGGTGTTTTGTTAAAAACGTCGGTTTGTTAGTTTGATTTGTTGTCCTAAAACACTGCGACTCCATGGAATTTAATTTATTTGTTTCCATTGTTTAAGTTGTTCAACAATCGGTTTATAACGTTAAAATGCCGGTTCAATCGGTAACACGTGGCTTTTCTTTGTTTACTTTGTGCAACAATGGAATACGGTATATCGTTTCCCAACAATGGAATATAAGCAAAGGATCGGTTTTGCGGGCTCCAACAATAACCGAATATGAAGAAACATTCGGTGTTTTGTTAAAAACGTCGGTTTGTTAGTTTGCTTTGTTGTCCTAACACACTAAGACTCCATGGAATTTAATTTATTTGTTTCCATTGTTTAAGTTGTTCAACAATCGGTTTATAACGTTAAAATATCGGTTCAATCGGTAACACGTGGCTTTTCATTGTTTACTTTGTGTAACAATGGAATACGGTATTTCGTTTCCCAACAACGGAATATAAGCAAAGGATCGGTTTTGCGGGCTCCAACAATAACCGAATGTGAATAAACATTCGGTGTTTTGTTAAAAACGTCGGTTTGTTAGTTTGCTTTGTTCTCCTAAAACACTGCGACTCCATGGAATTTAATTTATTTGTTTCCATTGTTTAAGTTGTTCAACAATCGGTTTATAACGTTAAAATGCCGGTTCAATCGGTAACACATGGCTTTTCTTTGTTTACATTGTGCAATAATGGAATACGGTATTTCGTTGCCCAACAATGGAGTATAAGCAAAGGATCGGTTTTGCGGGCTCCAACAATAACCGAATATGAAGAGACATTCGGTGTTTTGTTAAAAACATCGGTTTGTTAGTTTGCTTTGTTGTCCTAAAACACTGCGACTCCATGGCATTTAATTTATTTGTTTCCATTGTTTAAGTTGTTCAACAATCGGTTTATAACGATAAAATATCTGTTCAATCGGTAACACGTGGCTTTTCTTTGTTTACTTTGTGCAACAATGGAATACGGTATATCGTTTCCCAACAATGGAATATAAGCAAAGGATCGGTTTTGCGGGCTCCAACAATAACCGAATATTAAAAAACATTCGGTGTTTTGTTAAAAAGGTCGGTTTGTTAGTTTGCTTTGTTGTCCTAAATCACTGCGACTCCATGGAATTTAATTTATTTGTTTCCATTGTTTATGTTGTGCAACAATTGGTTTATAACGTTAAAATATTAGTTTAATCTGCAACACGTGGCTTCTCTTTGTTTACCTTGTGCAACAATTGAATACGGTATTTCGTTGACCAACAATGGAATATAAGCAAAGGATCGGTTTTGCGGGCTCCAACAATATCCGAATATGAAGAAACATACGGTGTTTTTTTTTAAAAACGTCGGTCTGTTAGTGTGCTTTGTTGTCTTAACACGATTTTACTCCATGGCGTTTAATTTTTTTGTTTCCATTGTTTAAGTGGTTCAAAAATCGGCTTATAACGTAAAAATATCGGTTCAATCGGTAACGCATGGCTTTTCTTTGTTTACATTGTGCAACAATGGAATACGGTATTTCGTTGCCCAACAATGGAATATAAGCCAAGGATCGGTTTTGCGGCCTCCAACAATAACCGAATATGAAGAAGGATTCGGTGTTTTGTTAAAAACGTCGGTTTGTTAGTTTGCTTTGTTGTCCTAACACACTAAGACTCCATGGCATTTAGTTTATTTGTTTCCATTGTTTAAGTGGTTCAACAATCGGTTTATAACATAAAAATATCTTTTCAATCGGTAACACGTGGCTTTTCTTTGTTTACTTTGTGCAACAATGGAATACGGTATATCGTTGCCCAACAATGGAATATAAGCAAAGGATCGGTTTTGCGGGCTCCAACAATAACCGAATATGAAGAGACATTCGGTGTTTTGTTAAAAACATCGGTTTGTTAGTTTGCTTTGTTGTCCTAAAACACTGCGACTCCATGGAATTTAATTTATTTGTTTCCATTGTTTAAGTTGTTCAACAATCGGTTTATAACGTTAAAATGCCGGTTCAATCGGTAACACATGGCTTTTCTTTGTTTACATTGTGCAATAATGGAATACGGTATTTCGTTGCCCAACAATGGAGTATAAGCAAAGGATCGGTTTTGCGGGCTCCAACAATAACCGAATATGAAGAGACATTCGGTGTTTTGTTAAAAACATCGGTTTGTTAGTTTGCTTTGTTGTCCTAAAACACTGCGACTCCATGGCATTTAATTTATTTGTTTCCATTGTGTAAGTTGTTCAACAATCGGTTTATAACGATAAAATATCTGTTCAATCGGTAACACGTGGCTTTTCTTTGTTTACTTTGTGCAACAATGGAATACGGTATATCGTTTCCCAACAATGGAATATAAGCAAAGGATCGGTTTTGCGGGCTCCAACAATAACCGAATATTAAAAAACATTCGGTGTTTTGTTAAAAAGGTCGGTTTGTTAGTTTGCTTTGTTGTCCTAAATCACTGCGACTCCATGGAATTTAATTTATTTGTTTCCATTGTTTATGTTGTGCAACAATTGGTTTATAACGTTAAAATATTAGTTTAATCTGCAACACGTGGCTTCTCTTTGTTTACCTTGTGCAACAATTGAATACGGTATTTCGTTGACCAACAATGGAATATAAGCAAAGGATCGGTTTTGCGGGCTCCAACAATATCCGAATATGAAGAAACATACGGTGTTTTTTTTTAAAAACGTCGGTCTGTTAGTGTGCTTTGTTGTCTTAACACGATTTAACTCCATGGCGTTTAATTTTTTTGTTTCCATTGTTTAAGTGGTTCAAAAATCCGCTTATAACGTAAAAATATCGGTTCAATCGGTAACGCATGGCTTTTCTTTGTTTACATTGTGCAACAGTGGAATACGGTATTTCGTTGCCCAACAATGGAATATAAGCAAAGGATCGGTTTTGCGGCCTCCAACAATAACCGAATATGAAGAAGGATTCGGTGTTTTGTTAAAAACGTCGGTTTGTTAGTTTGCTTTGTTGTCCTAACACACTAAGACTCCATGGCATTTAGTTTATTTGTTTCCATTGTTTAAGTGGTTCAACAATCGGTTTATAACATAAAAATATCTTTTCAATCGGTAACACGTGGCTTTTCTTTGTTTACTTTGTGCAACAATGGAATACGGTATATCGTTGCCCAACAATGGAATATAAGCAAAGGATCGGTTTTGCGGACTCCAACAATAACCGATTATCAAGAAACATTCGGTGTTTTGTTAAAAACGTCGGTTTGTTAGTTTGCTTTGTTGTCCTAAAACACTGCGACTTCATGGAATTTAATTTATTTCTTTCCATTGTTTAAGTTGTTCAACAATCGGTTTATAACGTTAAAATATCGGTTCAATCGGTAACACGTGGCTTTTCATTGTTTACTTTGTGTAACAATGGAATACGGTATTTCGTTTCCCAACAATGGAATATAAGCAAAGGATCGGTTTTGCGGGCTCCAACAATAACCGAATATGAAGAAACATTCGGTGTTTTTTTAAAAACATCGGTGTGTTAGTTTGCTTTGTTGTCTTAACACGATTTGACTCCATGGCATTTAATTTATTTGTTTCCATTGTTTAAGTTGTTCAACAATCGTTTTATAACGTTAAAATATCGGTTCAATCGGTAACACGTGGCTTTTCTTTGTTTAATTTGTGCAACAATGGAATACGGTATATCGTTGGCCAACAATGGAATATAAGCAAAGGATCGGTTTTGCGGGCTCCAACAATAACCGAATATGAAGAAACATTCGGTGTTTTGTTAAAAACGTCGGTTTGTTAGTTTGCTTTGTTGTCCTAAAACACTGCGACTCCATGGAATTTAATTTATTTGTTTCCATTGTTTAAGTTGTTCAACAATCGGTTTATAACGTTAAAATGCCGGTTCAATCGGTAAGACGTGGCTTTTCTTTGTTTACATTGTGCAACAATGGAATACGCTATTTCGTTGCCCAACAGACGAATATAAGCAAAGGATCGGTTTTGCGGCCTCCAACAATAACCGAATATGAAGAAAGATTCGGTGTTTTGTTAAAAACGTCGGTTTGTTAGTTTGCTTTGTTGTCCTAACACACTAAGACTCCATGGCATTTAGTTTATTTGTTTCCATTGTTTAAGTGGTTCACAAATCGGCTTATAACGTTAAAATATAGGTTCAATCGGTAACACGTGGCTTTTTTTGTTTACATTGTGCAACAATGGAATACTGTATTTCGTTGCCCAACAATGGAATGTATGCAAAGGATCTGTTTTGCGGGCTCCAACAATAACCGAATATGAAGAAACATTCGGTGATTTGTTAAAAACGTCGTTTTGATAGTTTGCTTTGTTGTCCTAACACACTGAGACTCCATGGAATTTAATTTTTTTGTTTCCATTGTTTAAGTTGTTCAACAATCGGTTTATAACATAAAAATATCTGTTCAATCGGTAACACGTGGCTTTTCTTTGATTACTTTGTGCAACAATGGAATACGGTATATCGTTGCCCAACAATGGAATATAAGCAAAGGATCGTTTTTGCGGGCTCCAACAATAACCGAATATGAAGAAACATTCGGTGTTTTGTTAAAAACGTCGGTTTGTTAGTTTGCTTTGTTGTCCTAAAACAATGCGACTTCATGGAATTTAATTTATTTGTTTCCATTGTTTAAGTTGTTCAACAATCGGTTTATAACGTTAAAATGCCGGTTCAATCGGTAACACATGGCTTTTCTTTGTTTACATTGTGCAATAATGGAATACGGTATTTCGTTGCCCAACAATGGAGTATAAGCAAAGGATGGTTTTGCGGGCTCCAACAATAACCGAATATGAAGAGACTTTCGGTGTTTTGTTAAAAACGTCGGTTTGTTAGTTTGATTTGTTGTCCTAAAACACTGCGACTCCATGGAATTTAATTTATTTGTTTCCATTGTTTAAGTTGTTCAACAATCGGTTTATAACGTTAAAATGCCGGTTCAATCGGTAACACGTGGCTTTTCTTTGTTTACTTTGTGCAACAATGGAATACGGTATATCGTTTCCCAACAATGGAATATAAGCAAAGGATCGGTTTTGCGGGCTCCAACAATAACCGAATATGAAGAAACATTCGGTGTTTTGTTAAAAACGTCGGTTTGTTAGTTTGCTTTGTTCTCCTAAAACACTGCGACTCCATGGAATTTAATTTATTTGTTTCCATTGTTTAAGTTGTTCAACAATCGGTTTATAACGTTAAAATGCCTGTTCAATCGGTAACACATGGCTTTTCTTTGTTTACATTGTGCAATAATGGAATACGGTATTTCGTTGCCCAACAATGGAGTATAAGCAAAGGATCGGTTTTGCGGGCTCACCAAATAACCGAATATGAAGAGACATTCGGTGTTTTGTTAAAAACATCGGTTTGTTAGTTTGCTTTGTTGTCCTAAAACACTGCGACTCCATGGCATTTAATTTATTTGTTTCCATTGTTTAAGTTGTTCAACAATCGGTTTATAACGATAAAATATCTGTTCAATCGGTAACACGTGGCTTTTCTTTGTTTACTTTGTGCAACAATGGAATACGGTATATCGTTTCCCAACAATGGAATATAAGCAAAGGATCGGTTTTGCGGGCTCAAACAATAACCGAATATTAAAAAACATTCGGTGTTTTGTTAAAAAGGTCGGTTTGTTAGTTTGCTTTGTTGTCCTAAAACACTGCGACTCCATGGAATTTAATTTATTTGTTTCCATTGTTTATGTTGTGCAACAATTGGTTTATAACGTTAAAATATTAGTTTAATCGGCAACACGTGGCTTCTCTTTGTTTACCTTGTGCAACAATTGAATACGGTATTTCGTTGACCAACAATGGAATATAAGCAAAGGATCGGTTTTGCGGGCTCCAACAATATCCGAATATGAAGAAACATTCGGTGTTTTTTTTTAAAAACGTCGGTCTGTTAGTGTGCTTTGTTGTCTTAACACGATTTAACTCCATGGCGTTTAATTTTTTTGTTTCCATTGTTTAAGTGGTTCAAAAATCGGCTTATAACGTAAAAATATCGGTTCAATCGGTAACGCATGGCTTTTCTTTGTTTACATTGTGCAACAATGGAATACGGTATTTCGTTGTCCAACAATGGAATATAAGCAAAGGATCGGTTTTGCGGCCTCCAACAATAACCGAATATGAAGAAGGATTCGGTGTTTTGTTAAAAACGTCGGTTTGTTAGTTTGCTTTGTTGTCCTAACACACTAAGACTCCATGGCATTTAGTTTATTTGTTTCCATTGTTTAAGTGGTTCAACAATCGGTTTATAACATAAAAATATCTTTTCAATCGGTAACACGTGGCTTTTCTTTGTTTACTTTGTGCAACAATGGAATACGGTATATCGTTGCCCAACAATGGAATATAAGCAAAGGATCGGTTTTGCGGACTCCAACAATAACCGAATATGAAGAAACATTCGGTGTTTTGTTAAAAACGTCGGTTTGTTAGTTTGCTTTGTTGTCCTAAAACACTGCGACTTCATGGAATTTAATTTATTTCTTTCCATTGTTTAAGTTGTTCAACAATCGGTTTATAACGTTAAAATATCGGTTCAATCGGTAACACGTGGCTTTTCATTGTTTACTTTGTGTAACAATGGAATACGGTATTTCGTTTCCCAACAACGGAATATAAGCAAAGGATCGGTTTTGCGGGCTCCAACAATAACCGAATGTGAATAAACATTCGGTGTTTTGTTAAAAACGTCGGTTTGTTAGTTTGCTTTGTTCTCCTAAAACACTGCGACTCCATGGAATTTAATTTATTTGTTTCCATTGTTTAAGTTGTTCAACAATCGGTTTATAACGTTAAAATGCCGGTTCAATCGGTAACACATGGCTTTTCTTTGTTTACATTGTGCAATAATGGAATACGGTATTTCGTTGCCCAACAATGGAGTATAAGCAAAGGATCGGTTTTGCGGGCTCCAACAATAACCGAATATGAAGAGACATTCGGTGTTTTGTTAAAAACATCGGTTTGTTAGTTTGCTTTGTTGTCCTAAAACACTGCGACTCCATGGCATTTAATTTATTTGTTTCCATTGTTTAAGTTGTTCAACAATCGGTTTATAACGATAAAATATCTGTTCAATCGGTAACACGTGGCTTTTCTTTGTTTACTTTGTGCAACAATGGAATACGGTATATCGTTTCCCAACAATGGAATATAAGCAAAGGATCGGTTTTGCGGGCTCCAACAATAACCGAATATTAAAAAACATTCGGTGTTTTGTTAAAAAGGTCGGTTTGTTAGTTTGCTTTGTTGTCCTAAATCACTGCGACTCCATGGAATTTAATTTATTTGTTTCCATTGTTTATGTTGTGCAACAATTGGTTTATAACGTTAAAATATTAGTTTAATCTGCAACACGTGGCTTCTCTTTGTTTACCTTGTGCAACAATTGAATACGGTATTTCGTTGACCAACAATGGAATATAAGCAAAGGATCGGTTTTGCGGGCTCCAACAATATCCGAATATGAAGAAACATACGGTGTTTTTTTTTAAAAACGTCGGTCTGTTAGTGTGCTTTGTTGTCTTAACACGATTTTACTCCATGGCGTTTAATTTTTTTGTTTCCATTGTTTAAGTGGTTCAAAAATCGGCTTATAACGTAAAAATATCGGTTCAATCGGTAACGCATGGCTTTTCTTTGTTTACATTGTGCAACAATGGAATACGGTATTTCGTTGCCCAACAATGGAATATAAGCCAAGGATCGGTTTTGCGGCCTCCAACAATAACCGAATATGAAGAAGGATTCGGTGTTTTGTTAAAAACGTCGGTTTGTTAGTTTGCTTTGTTGTCCTAACACACTAAGACTCCATGGCATTTAGTTTATTTGTTTCCATTGTTTAAGTGGTTCAACAATCGGTTTATAACATAAAAATATCTTTTCAATCGGTAACACGTGGCTTTTCTTTGTTTACTTTGTGCAACAATGGAATACGGTATATCGTTGCCCAACAATGGAATATAAGCAAAGGATCGGTTTTGCGGGCTCCAACAATAACCGAATATGAAGAGACATTCGGTGTTTTGTTAAAAACATCGGTTTGTTAGTTTGCTTTGTTGTCCTAAAACACTGCGACTCCATGGAATTTAATTTATTTGTTTCCATTGTTTAAGTTGTTCAACAATCGGTTTATAACGTTAAAATGCCGGTTCAATCGGTAACACATGGCTTTTCTTTGTTTACATTGTGCAATAATGGAATACGGTATTTCGTTGCCCAACAATGGAGTATAAGCAAAGGATCGGTTTTGCGGGCTCCAACAATAACCGAATATGAAGAGACATTCGGTGTTTTGTTAAAAACATCGGTTTGTTAGTTTGCTTTGTTGTCCTAAAACACTGCGACTCCATGGCATTTAATTTATTTGTTTCCATTGTTTAAGTTGTTCAACAATCGGTTTATAACGATAAAATATCTGTTCAATCGGTAACACGTGGCTTTTCTTTGTTTACTTTGTGCAACAATGGAATACGGTATATCGTTTCCCAACAATGGAATATAAGCAAAGGATCGGTTTTGCGGGCTCCAACAATAACCGAATATTAAAAAACATTCGGTGTTTTGTTAAAAAGGTCGGTTTGTTAGTTTGCTTTGTTGTCCTAAATCACTGCGACTCCATGGAATTTAATTTATTTGTTTCCATTGTTTATGTTGTGCAACAATTGGTTTATAACGTTAAAATATTAGTTTAATCTGCAACACGTGGCTTCTCTTTGTTTACCTTGTGCAACAATTGAATACGGTATTTCGTTGACCAACAATGGAATATAAGCAAAGGATCGGTTTTGCGGGCTCCAACAATATCCGAATATGAAGAAACATACGGTGTTTTTTTTTAAAAACGTCGGTCTGTTAGTGTGCTTTGTTGTCTTAACACGATTTAACTCCATGGCGTTTAATTTTTTTGTTTCCATTGTTTAAGTGGTTCAAAAATCCGCTTATAACGTAAAAATATCGGTTCAATCGGTAACGCATGGCTTTTCTTTGTTTACATTGTGCAACAATGGAATACGGTATTTCGTTGCCCAACAATGGAATATAAGCAAAGGATCGGTTTTGCGGCCTCCAACAATAACCGAATATGAAGAAGGATTCGGTGTTTTGTTAAAAACGTCGGTTTGTTAGTTTGCTTTGTTGTCCTAACACACTAAGACTCCATGGCATTTAGTTTATTTGTTTCCATTGTTTAAGTGGTTCAACAATCGGTTTATAACATAAAAATATCTTTTCAATCGGTAACACGTGGCTTTTCTTTGTTTACTTTGTGCAACAATGGAATACGGTATATCGTTGCCCAACAATGGAATATAAGCAAAGGATCGGTTTTGCGGACTCCAACAATAACCGATTATCAAGAAACATTCGGTGTTTTGTTAAAAACGTCGGTTTGTTAGTTTGCTTTGTTGTCCTAAAACACTGCGACTTCATGGAATTTAATTTATTTCTTTCCATTGTTTAAGTTGTTCAACAATCGGTTTATAACGTTAAAATATCGGTTCAATCGGTAACACGTGGCTTTTCATTGTTTACTTTGTGTAACAATGGAATACGGTATTTCGTTTCCCAACAATGGAATATAAGCAAAGGATCGGTTTTGCGGGCTCCAACAATAACCGAATATGAAGAAACATTCGGTGTTTTTTTAAAAACATCGGTGTGTTAGTTTGCTTTGTTGTCTTAACACGATTTGACTCCATGGCATTTAATTTATTTGTTTCCATTGTTTAAGTTGTTCAACAATCGTTTTATAACGTTAAAATATCGGTTCAATCGGTAACACGTGGCTTTTCTTTGTTTAATTTGTGCAACAATGGAATACGGTATATCGTTGGCCAACAATGGAATATAAGCAAAGGATCGGTTTTGCGGGCTCCAACAATAACCGAATATGAAGAAACATTCGGTGTTTTGTTAAAAACGTCGGTTTGTTAGTTTGCTTTGTTGTCCTAAAACACTGCGACTCCATGGAATTTAATTTATTTGTTTCCATTGTTTAAGTTGTTCAACAATCGGTTTATAACGTTAAAATGCCGGTTCAATCGGTAAGACGTGGCTTTTCTTTGTTTACATTGTGCAACAATGGAATACGCTATTTCGTTGCCCAACAGACGAATATAAGCAAAGGATCGGTTTTGCGGCCTCCAACAATAACCGAATATGAAGAAAGATTCGGTGTTTTGTTAAAAACGTCGGTTTGTTAGTTTGCTTTGTTGTCCTAACACACTAAGACTCCATGGCATTTAGTTTATTTGTTTCCATTGTTTAAGTGGTTCACAAATCGGCTTATAACGTTAAAATATAGGTTCAATCGGTAACACGTGGCTTTTTTTGTTTACATTGTGCAACAATGGAATACTGTATTTCGTTGCCCAACAATGGAATATATGCAAAGGATCTGTTTTGCGGGCTCCAACAATAACCGAATATGAAGAAACATTCGGTGATTTGTTAAAAACGTCGTTTTGATAGTTTGCTTTGTTGTCCTAACACACTGAGACTCCATGGAATTTAATTTTTTTGTTTCCATTGTTTAAGTTGTTCAACAATCGGTTTATAACATAAAAATATCTGTTCAATCGGTAACACGTGGCTTTTCTTTGATTACTTTGTGCAACAATGGAATACGGTATATCGTTGCCCAACAATGGAATATAAGCAAAGGATCGTTTTTGCGGGCTCCAACAATAACCGAATATGAAGAAACATTCGGTGTTTTGTTAAAAACGTCGGTTTGTTAGTTTGCTTTGTTGTCCTAAAACAATGCGACTTCATGGAATTTAATTTATTTGTTTCCATTGTTTATGTTGTTCAACAATCGGTTCATAACGTTAAAATATCGGTTCAATCGGTAACACGTGGATTTTCATTGTTTACTTTGTGTAACAATTGAATACGGTATTTCGTATCCCAACAATGGAATATAAGCAAAGGATCCGTTTTGCGGGCTCCAACAATAACCGAATATGAAGAAACATTCGGTGTTTTTTTAAAAGCATCGGTCTGTTAGTGTGCTTTGTTGTCTTAACACGATTTGACTCCATGGCATTTAATTTATTTGTTTCCATTGTTTAAGTTGTTCAACAATCGGTTTATAACGTTAAAATATCGGTTCAATGGGTAACACATGGCTTTTCTTTGTTTACTTTGTGCAACAATTGAATACGGTATTTCGTTGACCAACAATGGAATATAAGCAAAGGATCGGTTTTGCGGGCTCCAACAATAACCGAATATGAAGAAACATTCGGTGTTTTGTTAAAAACGTCGGTTTGTTAGTTTGCTTTGTTGTCCTAAAACACTGCGACTCCATGGAATTTAATTTATTTGTTTCCATTGTTTAAGTTGTTCAACAATCGGTTTATAACGTTAAAATGCCGGTTCAATCGGTAAGACGTGGCTTTTCTTTGTTTACATTGTGCAACAATGGAATACGCTATTTCGTTGCCCAACAGACGAATATAAGCAAAGGATCGGTTTTGCGGCCTCCAACAATAACCGAATATGAAGAAAGATTCGGTGTTTTGTTAAAAACGTCGGTTTGTTAGTTTGCTTTGTTGTCCTAACACACTAAGACTCCATGGCATTTAGTTTATTTGTTTCCATTGTTTAAGTGGTTCACAAATCGGCTTATAACGTTAAAATATAGGTTCAATCGGTAACACGTGGCTTTTTTTGTTTACATTGTGCAACAATGGAATACTGTATTTCGTTGCCCATTAATGGAATATATGCAAAGGATCTGTTTTGCGGGCTCCAACAATAACCGAATATGAAGAAACATTCGGTGATTTGTTAAAAACGTCGTTTTGATAGTTTGCTTTGTTGTCCTAACACACTGAGACTCCATGGAATTTAATTTTTTTGTTTCCATTGTTTAAGTTGTTCAACAATCGGTTTATAACATAAAAATATCTGTTCAATCGGTAACACGTGGCTTTTCTTTGATTACTTTGTGCAACAATGGAATACGGTATATCGTTGCCCAACAATGGAATATAAGCAAAGGATCGTTTTTGCGGGCTCCAACAATAACCGAATATGAAGAAACATTCGGTGTTTTGTTAAAAACGTCGGTTTGTTAGTTTGCTTTGTTGTCCTAAAACAATGCGACTTCATGGAATTTAATTTATTTGTTTCCATTGTTTATGTTGTTCAACAATCGGTTCATAACGTTAAAATATCGGTTCAATCGGTAACACGTGGATTTTCATTGTTTACTTTGTGTAACAATTGAATACGGTATTTCGTATCCCAACAATGGAATATAAGCAAAGGATCCGTTTTGCGGGCTCCAACAATAACCGAATATGAAGAAACATTCGGTGTTTTTTTAAAAGCATCGGTCTGTTAGTGTGCTTTGTTGTCTTAACACGATTTGACTCCATGGCATTTAATTTATTTGTTTCCATTGTTTAAGTTGTTCAACAATCGTTTTATAACGTTAAAATATCGGTTCAATCGGTAACACGTGGCTTTTCATTGTTTACTTTGTGTAACAATGGAATACGGTATTTCGTTTCCCAACAATGGAATATAAGCAAAGGATCGGTTTTGCGGGCTCCAACAATAACCGAATATGAAGAAACATTCGGTGTTTTTTTAAAAACATCGGTGTGTTAGTTTGCTTTGTTGTCTTAACACGATTTGACTCCATGGCATTTAATTTATTTGTTTCCATTGTTTAAGTTGTTCAACAATCGTTTTATAACGTTAAAATATCGGTTCAATCGGTAACACGTGGCTTTTCTTTGTTTACTTTGTGCAACAATGGAATACGGTATATCGTTGGCCAACAATGGAATATAAGCAAAGGATCGGTTTTGCGGGCTCCAACAATAACCGAATATGAAGAAACATTCGGTGTTTTGTTAAAAACGTCGGTTTGTTAGTTTGCTTTGTTGTCCTAAAACACTGCGACTCCATGGAATTTAATTTATTTGTTTCCTTTGTTTAAGTTGTTGAACAATCGGTTTATAACGTTAAAATATAGGTTCAATCGGTAACACGTGGCTTTTTTTTGTTTACATTGTGCAACAATGGAATACTGTATTTCGTTGCCCAACAATGGAATATAAGCAAAGGATCTGTTTTGCGGGCTCCAACAATAACCGAAAATGAAAAAATATTCGGTGTTTTGTTAAAAACGTCGGTTTGTTAGTTTGCTTTGTTGTCCTAACACACTACGACTCCATGGCATTTAGTTTATTTGTTTCCATTGTTTTAGTGGTTCAAAAATCGGCTTATAACGTTAAAATATAGGCTAGATCGGTAACACGTGGCTTTTTTTTAATTACATTGTGCAACAATGGAATACTGTATTTCGTTGCCCAACAATGGAATATAAGCAAAGAATCGGTTTTGCGGGCTCCAACAATAACCGAATATGAAGAAACATTCGGTGTTTTGTTAAAAACGTCGTTTTGATAGTTTGCTCTGTTGTCCTAACACACTGAGACTCCATGGAATTTAATTTATTTGTTTCCATTGTTTAAGTTGTTCAACAATCGGTTTATAACGTTAAAATGCCGGTTCAATCGGTAAGACGTGGCTTTTCTTTGTTTACATTGTGCAACAATGGAATACGCTATTTCGTTGCCCAACAGACGAATATAAGCAAAGGATCGGTTTTGCGGCCTCCAACAATAACCGAATATGAAGAAAGATTCGGTGTTTTGTTAAAAACGTCGGTTTTTTAGTTTGCTTTGTTGTCCTAACACACTAAGACTCCATGGCATTTAGTTTATTTGTTTCCATTGTTTAAGTGGTTCACAAATCGGCTTATAACGTTAAAATATAGGTTCAATCGGTAACACGTGGCTTTTTTTTGTTTACATTGTGCAACAATTGAATACTGTATTTCGTTGCCCAACAATGGAATATAAGCAAAGGATCTGTTTTGTGGGCTCCAACAATAACCGAATATGAAGAAACATTCGGTGATTTGTTAAAAACGTCGTTTTGATAGTTTGCTTTGTTGTCCTAACACACTGAGACTCCATGGAATTTAATTTTTTTGTTTCCATTGTTTAAGTTGTTCAACAATCGGTTTATAACATAAAAATATCTGTTCAATCGGTAACACGTGGCTTTTCTTTGTTTACTTTGTGCAACAATGGAATACGGTATATCGTTGCCCAACAATGGAATATAAGCAAAGGATCGATTTTGCGGACTCCAACAATAACCGAATATGAAAAAACATTCGGTGTTTTGTTAAAAACGTCGGTTTGTTAGTTTGCTTTGTTGTCCTAAAACACTGCGACTTCATGGAATTTAATTTATTTGTTTCCATTGTTTAAGTTGTTCAACAATCGGTTTATAACGTTAAAATATCGGTTCAATCAGTAACACGTGGCTTTTCATTGTTTACTTTGTGTAACAATGGAATACGTTATTTCGTTTCCCAACAATGGAATATAAGCAAAGGATCGGTTTTGCGGGCTCCAACAATAACCGAATATGAAGAAACATTCGGTGTTCTTTTAAAAACATCGGTGTGTTAGTGTGCTTTGTTGTCTTAACACGATTTGACTCCATGGCATTTAATTTGTTTGTTTCCATTGTTTAAGTTGTTCAACAATCGTTTTATAACGTTAAAATATCGGTTCAATCGGTAACACGTGGCTTTTTTTGTTTACATTGTGCAACAATGAAATACTGTATTTCGTTGCCCAACAACGGAATATAAGCAAAGGATCGGTTTTGCGGGCTCCAACAATAACCGAATATGAATAAACCTTCGGTGTTTTGTTAAAAACGTCCGATTGTTAGTTTGCTTTGTTGTCCTAAAACACTGCGACTCCATGGAATTTAATTTATTTGTTTCCTTTGTTTAAGTTGTTGAACAATCGGTTTATAACGTTAAAATATAGGTTCAATCGGTAACACGTGGCTTTTTTTTGTTTACATTGTGCAACAATGGAATACTGTATTTCGTTGCCCAACAATGGAATATAAGCAAAGGATCTGTTTTGCGGGCTCCAACAATAACCGAAAATGAAAAAATATTCGGTGTTTTGTTAAAAACGTCGGTTTGTTAGTTTGCTTTGTTGTCCTAACACACTACGACTCCATGGCATTTAGTTTATTTGTTTCCATTGTTTTAGTGGTTCAAAAATCGGCTTATAACGTTAAAATATAGGCTAGATCGGTAACACGTGGCTTTTTTTAATTACATTGTGCAACAATGGAATACTGTATTTCGTTGCCCAACAATGGAATATAAGCAAAGAATCGGTTTTGCGGGCTCCAACAATAACCGAATATGAAGAAACATTCGGTGTTTTGTTAAAAACGTCGTTTTGATAGTTTGCTTTGTTGTCCTAACACACTGAGACTCCATGGAATTTAATTTATTTGTTTCCATTGTTTAAGTTTTTCAACAATCGGTTTATAACATTAAAATATCTGTTCAATCGGTAACACGTGGCTTTTCTTTGTTTACTTTGTGCAACAATGGAATACGGTATATCGTTGGCCAACAATGGAATATAAGCAAAGGATCGGTTTTGCGGGCACCAACAATAACCGAATATGAAGAAACATTCGGTGTTTTGTTAAAAACGTCGGTTTGTTAGTTTGCTTTGTTGTCCTAAAACACTGCGACTCCATGGAATTTAATTTATTTGTTTCCATTGTTTAAGTTGTTCAACAATCGGTTTATAACGTTAAAATGCCGGTTCAATCGGTAACACATGGCTTTTCTTTGTTTACATTGTGCAATAATGGAATACGGTATTTCGTTGCCCAACAATGGAGTATAAGCAAAGGATGGTTTTGCGGGCTCCAACAATAACCGAATATGAAGAGACTTTCGGTGTTTTGTTAAAAACGTCGGTTTGTTAGTTTGATTTGTTGTCCTAAAACACTGCGACTCCATGGAATTTAATTTATTTGTTTCCATTGTTTAAGTTGTTCAACAATCGGTTTATAACGTTAAAATGCCGGTTCAATCGGTAACACGTGGCTTTTCCTTGTTTACTTTGTGCAACAATGGAATACGGTATATCGTTTCCCAACAATGGAATATAAGCAAAGGATCGGTTTTGCGGGCTCCAACAATAACCGAATATGAAGAAACATTCGGTGTTTTGTTAAAAACGTCGGTTTGTTAGTTTGCTTTGTTGTCCTAAAACACTGCGACTCCATGGAATTTAATTTATTTGTTTCCATTGTTTAAGTTGTTCAACAATCGGTTTATAACGATAAAATATCTGTTCAATCGGTAACACGTGGCTTTTCTTTGTTTACTTTGTGCAACAATGGAATACGGTATATCGTTTCCCAACAATGGAATATAAGCAAAGGATCGGTTTTGCGGGCTCAAACAATAACCGAATATTAAAAAACATTCGGTGTTTTGTTAAAAAGGTCGGTTTGTTAGTTTGCTTTGTTGTCCTAAAACACTGCGACTCCATGGAATTTAGTTTATTTGTTTCCATTGTTTATGTTGTGCAACAATTGGTTTATAACGTTAAAATATTAGTTTAATCGGCAACACGTGGCTTCTCTTTGTTTACCTTGTGCAACAATTGAATACGGTATTTCGTTGACCAACAATGGAATATAAGCAAAGGATCGGTTTTGCGGGCTCCAACAATATCCGAATATGAAGAAACATACGGTGTTTTTTTTTAAAAACGTCGGTCTGTTAGTGTGCTTTGTTGTCTTAACACGATTTAACTCCATGGCGTTTAATTTTTTTGTTTCCATTGTTTAAGTGGTTCAAAAATCGGCTTATAACGTAAAAATATCGGTTCAATCGGTAACGCATGGCTTTTCTTTGTTTACATTGTGCAACAATGGAATACGGTATTTCGTTGCCCAACAATGGAATATAAGCAAAGGATCGGTTTTGCGGCCTCCAACAATAACCGAATATGAAGAAGGATTCGGTGTTTTGTTAAAAACGTCGGTTTGTTAGTTTGCTTTGTTGTCCTAACACACTAAGACTCCATGGCATTTAGTTTATTTGTTTCCATTGTTTAAGTGGTTCAACAATCGGTTTATAACATAAAAATATCTTTTCAATCGGTAACACGTGGCTTTTCTTTGTTTACTTTGTGCAACAATGGAATACGGTATATCGTTGCCCAACAATGGAATATAAGCAAAGGATCGGTTTTGCGGACTCCAACAATAACCGAATATGAAGAAACATTCGGTGTTTTGTTAAAAACGTCGGTTTGATAGTTTGCTTTGTTGTCCTAAAACACTGCGACTTCATGGAATTTAATTTATTTCTTTCCATTGTTTAAGTTGTTCAACAATCGGTTTATAACGTTAAAATATCGGTTCAATCGGTAACACGTGGCTTTTCATTGTTTACTTTGTGTAACAATGGAATACGGTATTTCGTTTCCCAACAATGGAATATAAGCAATGGATCGGTTTTGCGGGCTCCAACAATAACCGAATATGAAGAAACATTCGGTGTTTTTTTAAAAACATCGGTGTGTTAGTTTGCTTTGTTGTCTTAACACGATTTGACTCCATGGCATTTAATTTATTTGTTTCCATTGTTTAAGTTGTTCAACAATCGTTTTATAACGTTAAAATATCGGTTCAATCGGTAACACGTGGCTTTTCTTTGTTTAATTTGTGCAACAATGGAATACGGTATATCGTTGGCCAACAATGGAATATAAGCAAAGGATCGGTTTTGCGGGCTCCAACAATAACCGAATATGAAGAAACATTCGGTGTTTTGTTAAAAACGTCGGTTTGTTAGTTTGCTTTGTTGTCCTAAAACACTGCGACTCCATGGAATTTAATTTATTTGTTTCCATTATTTAAGTTGTTCAACAATCGGTTTATAACGTTAAAATGCCGGTTCAATCGGTAAGACGTGGCTTTTCTTTGTTTACATTGTGCAACAATGGAATACGCTATTTCGTTGCCCAACAGACGAATATAAGCAAAGGATCGGTTTTGCGGCCTCCAACAATAACCGAATATGAAGAAAGATTCGGTGTTTTGTTAAAAACGTCGGTTTGTTAGTTTGCTTTGTTGTCCTAACACACTAAGACTCCATGGCATTTAGTTTATTTGTTTCCATTGTTTAAGTGGTTCACAAATCGGCTTATAACGTTAAAATATAGGTTCAATCGGTAACACGTGGCTTTTTTTGTTTACATTGTGCAACAATGGAATACTGTATTTCGTTGCCCAACAATGGAATATAAGCAAAGGATCAGTTTTGCGGGCTCCAACAATAACCGAATATGAAGAAACATTCGGTGATTTGTTAAAAACGTCGTTTTGATAGTTTGCTTTGTTGTCCTAACACACTGAGACTCCATGGAATTTAATTTTTTTGTTTCCATTGTTTAAGTTGTTCAACAATCGGTTTATAACATAAAAATATCTGTTCAATCGGTAACACGTGGCTTTTCTTTGATTACTTTGTGCAACAATGGAATACGGTATATCGTTGCCCAAAAATGGAATATAAGCAAAGGATCGTTTTTGCGGGCTCCAACAATAACCGAATATGAAGAAACATTCGGTGTTTTGTTAAAAACGTCGGTTTGTTAGTTTGCTTTGTTGTCCTAAAACAATGCGACTTCATGGAATTTAATTTATTTGTTTCCATTGTTTATGTTGTTCAACAATCGGTTCATAACGTTAAAATATCGGTTCAATCGGTAACACGTGGATTTTCATTGTTTACTTTGTGTAACAATTGAATACGGTATTTCGTTTCCCAACAATGGAATATAAGCAAAGGATCGGTTTTGCGGTCTCCAACAATAACCGAATATGAAGAAACATTCGGTGTTTTTTTAAAAACATCGGTCTGTTAGTGTGCTTTGTTGTCTTAACACGATTTGACTCCATGGCATTTAATTTATTTGTTTCCATTGTTTAAGTTGTTCAACAATCGGTTTATAACGTTAAAATATCGGTTCAATGGGTAACACATGGCTTTTCTTTGTTTACTTTGTGCAACAATTGAATAAGGTATTTCGTTGACCAACAATGGAATATAAGCAAAGGATCGGTTTTGCGGGCTCCAACAATATCCGAATATGAAGAAACATACGGTGTTTTGTTAAAAACGTCGGTTTGTTAGTTTGCTTTGTTGTCCTAACACACTAAATCTCCATGGCATTTAGTTTATTTGTTTCCATTGTTTAAGTGGTTAACAAATCGGCTTATAACGTTAAAATATAGGTTCAATCGGTAACACGTGGCTTTTTTAGGTGCGTTCGTAATTATATAAATACGTAGCACCTATAGTCGTCGTTCAGTCCGTCCGTCCGTCCGTCTGTCCGTCCGTCTGTCCGTCCGTCTGTCCGTCCGTCTGTCCGCATGTAACAGAGCAAAAACTACCCAACCGAATGGTCTGAAATTTCAAATATATGATTGTTGCAAAATTTTGTCGAGCCATTTCAAATTTTATGAAAATCGGATGTATAGTTTAATTACAGGGACAGTCAAAAGTTTTTCTTTACATTACGGCCAATGGGAAAAATTATTGCAAGTGCATTTTAATGATATTAGAGCCTTCCGAATGATCTGAAATTTTAAAGATATAACTGTTGCAAAATTTTGTCGAGCCATTTCAAATTTTAGGAAAATCGGATGTATAGTTTAATTACAGGGACAGTCAAAAGTTTTTCTTTACATTACGGCCAATGGGAAAAATTATTGCAAGTGCATTTTAATGATATTACAGCCTTCCGAATGATCTGAAATTTTAAAGATATAACTGTTGCAATATTTTGTCGAGCCATTTCAAATTTTAGGAAAATCGGATGTATAGTTTAATTACAGGGACAGTCAAAATTGTTCCGTTACATTACGGGGAATGGGAAAAAATTATTGGAAGTGCATTTTAATGATGTATCAGACTATGTGCTTTATGAAGTGCAAAAAAGTATACATTCAGTACAATATGGGGTGCAAAAAATAATTATAAAATTAGTTATAGTACGAACGCACCTCATTTGCCACGTTTGACGAGCAATTTCCAACTTGTTTTGTTTACATTGTGCAACAATGGAATACTGTATTTCGTTGCCCAACAATGGAATATAAGCAAAGGATCTGTTTTGTGGGCTCCAACAATAACCGAATATGAAGAAACATTCGGTGATTTGTTAAAAACGTCGTTTTGATAGTTTGCTTTGTTGTCCTAACACACTGAGACTCCATGGAATTTAATTTTTTTGTTTCCTTTGTTTAAGTTGTTCAACAATCGGTTTATAACATAAAAATATCTGTTCAATCGGTAACACGTGGCTTTTCTTTGTTTACTTTGTGCAACAATGGAATACGGTATATCGTTGCCCAACAATGGAATATAAGCAAAGGATCGTTTTTGCGGACTCCAACAATAACCGAATATGAAAAAACATTCGGTGTTTTGTTAAAAACGTCGGTTTGTTAGTTTGCTTTGTTGTCCTAAAACACTGCGACTTCATGGAATTTAATTTATTTGTTTCCATTGTTTAAGTTGTTCAACAATCGGTTTATAACGTTAAAATATCGGTTCAATCAGTAACACGTGGCTTTTCATTGTTTACTTTGTGTAACAATGGAATACGTTATTTCGTTTCCCAACAATGGAATATAAGCAAAGGATCGGTTTTGCGGGCTCCAACAATAACCGAATATGAAGAAACATTCGGTGTTTTTTTAAAAACATCGGTGTGTTAGTGTGCTTTGTTGTCTTAACACGATTTGACTCCATGGCATTTAATTTATTTGTTTCCATTGTTTAAGTTGTTCAACAATCGTTTTATAACGTTAAAATATCGGTTCAATCGGTAACACGTGGCTTTTCATTGTTTACTTTGTGTAACAATGGAATACGGTATTTCGTTTCCCAACAATGGAATATAAGCAAAGGATCGGTTTTGCGGGCTCCAACAATAACCGAATATGAAGAAACATTCGGTGTTTTTTTAAAAACATCGGTGTGTTAGTTTGCTTTGTTGTCTTAACACGATTTGACTCCATGGCATTTAATTTATTTGTTTCCATTGTTTAAGTTGTTCAACAATCGTTTTATAACGTTAAAATATCGGTTCAATCGGTAACACGTGGCTTTTCTTTGTTTACTTTGTGCAACAATGGAATACGGTATATCGTTGGCCAACAATGGAATATAAGCAAAGGATCGGTTTTGCGGGCTCCAACAATAACCGAATATGAAGAAACATTCGGTGTTTTGTTAAAAACGTCGGTTTGTTAGTTTGCTTTGTTGTCCTAAAACACTGCGACTCCATGGAATTTAATTTATTTGTTTCCATTGTTTAAGTTGTTCAACAATCGGTTTATAACGTTAAAATGCCGGTTCAATCGGTAAGACGTGGCTTTTCTTTGTTTACATTGTGCAACAATGGAATACGCTATTTCGTTGCCCAACAGACGAATATAAGCAAAGGATCGGTTTTGCGGCCTCCAACAATAACCGAATATGAAGAAAGATTCGGTGTTTTGTTAAAAACGTCGGTTTGTTAGTTTGCTTTGTTGTCCTAACACACTAAGACTCCATGGCATTTAGTTTATTTGTTTCCATTGTTTAAGTGGTTCACAAATCGGCTTATAATGTTAAAATATAGGTTCAATCGGTAACACGTGGCTTTTTTTTGTTTACATTGTGCAACAATGGAATACTGTATTTCGTTGCCCAACAATGGAATATAAGCAAAGGATCTGTTTTGTGGGCTCCAACAATAACCGAATATGAAGAAACATTCGGTGATTTGTTAAAAACGTCGTTTTGATAGTTTGCTTTGTTGTCCTAACACACTGAGACTCCATGGAATTTAATTTTTTTGTTTCCATTGTTTAAGTTGTTCAACAATCGGTTTATAACATAAAAATATCTGTTCAATCGGTAACACGTGGCTTTTCTTTGTTTACTTTGTGCAACAATGGAATACGGTATATCGTTGCCCAACAATGGAATATAAGCAAAGGATCGTTTTTGCGGACTCCAACAATAACCGAATATGAAAAAACATTCGGTGTTTTGTTAAAAACGTCGGTTTGTTAGTTTGCTTTGTTGTCCTAAAACACTGCGACTTCATGGAATTTAATTTATTTGTTTCCATTGTTTAAGTTGTTCAACAATCGGTTTATAACGTTAAAATATCGGTTCAATCAGTAACACGTGGCTTTTCATTGTTTACTTTGTGTAACAATGGAATACGTTATTTCGTTTCCCAACAATGGAATGTAAGCAAAGGATCGGTTTTGCGGGCTCCAACAATAACCGAATATGAAGAAACATTCGGTGTTTTTTTTAAAAACATCGGTGTGTTAGTGTGCTTTGTTGTCTTAACACGATTTGACTCCATGGCATTTAATTTATTTGTTTCCATTGTTTAAGTTGTTCAACAATCGTTTTATAACGTTAAAATATCGGTTCAATCGGTAACACGTGGCTTTTTTTGTTTACATTGTGCAACAATGAAATACTGTATTTCGTTGCCCAACAACGGAATATAAGCAAAGGATCGGTTTTGCGGGCTCCAATAATAACCGAATATGAATAAACCTTCGGTGTTTTGTTAAAAACGTCCGATTGTTAGTTTGCTTTGTTGTCCTAAAACACTGCGACTCCATGGAATTTAATTTATTTGTTTCCTTTGTTTAAGTTGTTGAACAATCGGTTTATAACGTTAAAATATAGGTTCAATCGGTAACACGTGGCTTTTTTTTGTTTACATTGTGCAACAATGGAATACTGTATTTCGTTGCCCAACAATGGAATATAAGCAAAGGATCTGTTTTGCGGGCTCCAACAATAACCGAAAATGAAAAAATATTCGGTGTTTTGTTAAAAACGTCGGTTTGTTAGTTTGCTTTGTTGTCCTAACACAATACGACTCCATGGCATTTAGTTTATTTGTTTCCATTGTTTTAGTGGTTCAAAAATCGGCTTATAACGTTAAAATATAGGCTAGATCGGTAACACGTGGCTTTTTTTTTAATTACATTGTGCAACAATGGAATACTGTATTTCGTTGCCCAACAATGGAATATAAGCAAAGGAACGGTTTTGCGGGCTCCAACAATAACCGAATATGAAGAAACATTCGGTGTTTTGTTAAAAACGTCGTTTTGATAGTTTGCTTTGTTGTCCTAACACTCTGAGACTCCATGGAATTTAATTTATTTGTTTCCATTGTTTAAGTTTTTCAACAATCGGTTTATAACATTAAAATATCTGTTCAATCGGTAACACGTGGCTTTGCTTTGTTTACTTTGTGCAACAATGGAATACGGTATATCGTTGGCCAACAATGGAATATAAGCAAAGGATCGGTTTTGCGGGCACAAACAATAACCGAATATGAAGAAACATTCGGTGTTTTGTTAAAAACGTCGGTTTGTTAGTTTGCTTTGTTGTCCTAAAACACTGCGACTCCATGGAATTTAATTTATTTGTTTCCATTGTTTAAGTTGTTCAACAATCGGTTTATAACGTTAAAATGCCGGTTCAATCGGTAACACATGGCTTTTCTTTGTTTACATTGTGCAATAATGGAATACGGTATTTCGTTGCCCTACAATGGAGTATAAGCAAAGGATCGGTTTTGCGGGCTCCAACAAAAACCGAATATGAAGAGACTTTCGGTGTTTTGTTAAAAACGTCGGTTTGTTAGTTTGATTTGTTGTCCTAAAACACTGCGACTCCATGGAATTTAATTTATTTGTTTCCATTGTTTAAGTTGTTCAACAATCGGTTTATAACGTTTAAATGCCGGTTCAATCGGTAACACGTGGCTTTTCTTTGTTTACTTTGTGCAACAATGGAATACGGTATATCGTTTCCCAACAATGGAATATAAGCAAAGGATCGGTTTTGCGGGCTCCAACAATAACCGAATATGAAGAAACATTCGGTGTTTTGTTAAAAACGTCGGTTTGTTAGTTTGCTTTGTTGTCCTAAAACACTGCGACTCCATGGAATTTAATTTATTTGTTTCCATTGTTTAAGTAGTTCAACAATCGGTTTATAACGTTAAAATGCCGGTTCAATCGGTAACACATGGCTTTTCTTTGTTTACATTGTGCAATAATGGAATACGGTATTTCGTTGCCCAACAATGGAGTATAAGCAAAGGATCGGTTTTGCGGGCTCCAACAATAACCGAATATGAAGAGACATTCGGTGTTTTGTTAAAAACGTCGGTTTGTTAGTTTGCTTTGTTCTCCTAAAACACTGCGTCTCCATGGCATTTAATTTATTTGTTTCCATTGTTTAAGTTGTTCAACAATCGGTTTATAACGATAAAATATCTGTTCAATCGGTAACACGTGGCTTTTCTTTGTTTACTTTGTGCAACAATGGAATACGGTATATCATTGCCCAACAATGGAATATAAGCAAAGGATCGGTTTTGCGGGCTCCAACAATATCCGAATATGAAGAAACATACGGTGTTTTTTTAAAAACGTCGGTCTGTTAGTGTGCTTTGTTGTCTTAACACGATTTAACTCCATGGCGTTTAATTTTTTTGTTTCCATTGTTTAAGTGGTTCAAAAATCGGCTTATAACGTAAAAATATCGGTTCAATCGGTAACACATGGCTTTTCTTTGTTTACATTGTGCAACAATGGAATACGTTATTTCGTAGCCCAAAAATGGAATATAAGCAAAGGATCGGTTTTGCGGCCTCCAACAATAACCGAATATGAAGAAGGATTCGGTGTTTTGTTAAAAACGTCGGTTTGTTAGTTTGCTTTGTTGTCCTAACACACTAAGACTCCATGGCATTTAGTTTATTTGTTTCCATTGTTTAAGTGGTTCACAAATCGGCTTATAACGTTAAAATATAGGTTCAATCGGTAACACGTGGCTTTTTTTGTTTACATTGTGCAACAATGGAATACTGTATTTCGTTGCCAACAATGGAATATAAGCAAAGGATCTGTTTTGCGGGCTCCAACAATAACCGAATATGAAGAAACATTCGGTGATTTGTTAAAAACGTCGTTTTGATAGTTTGCTTTGTTGTCCTAACACACTGAGACTCCATGGAATTTAATTTTTTTGTTTCCATTGTTTAAGTTGTTCAACAATCGGTTTATAACATAAAAATATCTGTTCAATCGGTAACACGTGGCTTTTCTTTGTTTACTTTGTGCAACAATGGAATACGGTATATCGTTGCCCAACAATGGTATATACGCAAAGGATCGTTTTTGCGGACTCCAACAATAACCGAATATGAAGAAACATTCGGTGTTTTGTTAAAAACGTCGGTTTGTTAGTTTGCTTTGTTGTCCTAAAACACTGCGACTTCATGGAATTTAATTTATTTGTTTCCATTGTTTAAGTTGTTCAACAATCGGTTTATAACGTTAAAATATCGGTTCAATCGGTAACACGTGGCTTTTCATTGTTTACTGTGTAACAATGGAATACGGTATTTCGTTTCCCAACAATGGAATATAAGCAAAGGATCGGTTTTGCGGGCTCCAACAATAACCGAATATGAAGAAACATTCGGTGTTTTTTAAAAACAACGGTGTGTTAGTGTGCTTTGTTGTCTTAACACGATTTGACTCCATGGCATTTAATTTATTTGTTTCCATTGTTTAAGTTGTTCAACAATCGGTTTATAACGTTAAAATATCGGTTCAATCGGTAACACGTGGCTTTTTTTTGTTTACATTGTGCAACAATGAAATACTGTATTTCGTTGCCCTACAACGGAATATAAGCAAAGGATCGGTTTTGCGGGCTCCAACAATAACCGAATATGAATAAACATTCGGTGTTTTGTTAAAAACGTCGGATTGTTAGTTTGCTTTGTTGTCCTAAAACACTGCGACTCCATGGAATTTAATTTATTTGTTTCCTTTGTTTAAGTTGTTGAACAATCGGTTTATAACGTTAAAATATAGGTTCAATCGGTAACACGTGGCTTTTTTTGTTTACATTGTGCAACAATGGAATACTGTATTTCATTGCCCAACAAAGGAATATAAGCAAAGGATCTGTTTTGCGGGCTCCAACAATAACCGAATATGAAGAAACATTCGGTGTTTTGTTAAAAACGTCGGTTTGTTAGTTTGCTTTGTTGTCCTAACACACTACGACTCCATGGCATTTAGTTTATTTGTTTCCATTGTTTTAGTGGTTCAAAAATCGGCTTATAACGTTAAAATATAGGTTAGATCGGTAACACGTGCTTTTTTTGTTTACATTGTGCAACAATGGAATACTGTATTTCGTTGCCCAACAATGGAATATAAGCAAAGGATCGGTTTTGCGGGCTCCAACAATAACCGAATATGAAGAAACATTCGGTGTTTTGTTAAAAACGTCGTTTTGATAGTTTGCTTTCTTGTCCTAACACACTGAGACTCCATGGAATTTAATTTATTTGTTTCCATTGTTTAAGTTGTTCAACAATCGTTTTATAACGTTAAAATATCGGTTCAATCGGTAACACGTGGCTTTTCTTTGTTTACTTTGTGCAACAATGGAATACGGTATATCGTTGGCCAACAATGGAATATAGGCAAAGGATCGGTTTTGCGGGCTCCAACAATAACCGAATATGAAGAAACATTCGGTGTTTTGTTAAAAACGTCGGTTTGTTAGTTTGCTTTGTTGTCCTAAAACACTGCGACTCCATGGAATTTAATTTATTTTTTTCCATTGTTTAAGATGTTCAACAATCGGTTTATAACGTTAAAATGCCGGTTCAATCGGTAAGACGTGGCTTTTCTTTGTTTACATTGTGCAACAATGGAATACGCTATTTCGTTGCCCAACAGACGAATATAAGCAAAGGATTGGTTTTGCGGCCTCCAACAATAACCGAATATGAAGAAAGATTCGGTGTTTTGTTAAAAACGTCGGTTTGTTAGTTTGCTTTGTTGTCCTAACACACTAAGACTCCATGGCATTTAGTTTATTTGTTTCCATTGTTTAAGTGGTTCACAAATCGGCTTATAACGTTAAAATATAGGTTCAATCGGTAACACGTGGCTTTTTTTTGTTTACATTGTGCAACAATGGAATACTGTATTTCGTTGCCCAACAATGGAATATAAGCAAAGGATCGGTTTTGCGGGCTCCAACAATAACCGAATATGAAGAAACATTCGGTGTTTTGTTAAAAACGTCGTTTTGATAGTTTGCTTTCTTGTCCTAACACACTGAGACTCCATGGAATTTAATTTATTTGTTTCCATTGTTTAAGTTGTTCAACAATCGTTTTATAACGTTAAAATATCGGTTCAATCGGTAACACGTGGCTTTTCTTTGTTTACTTTGTGAAACAATGGAATACGGTATATCGTTGGCCAACAATGGAATATAGGCAAAGGATCGGTTTTGCGGGCTCCAACAATAACCGAATATGAAGAAACATTCGGTGTTTTGTTAAAAACGTCGTTTTGATAGTTTGCTTTCTTGTCCTAACACACTGAGACTCCATGGAATTTAATTTATTTGTTTCCTTTGTTTAAGTTGTTGAACAATCGGTTTATAACGTTAAAATATAGGTTCAATCGGTAACACGTGGCTTTTTTTGTTTACATTGTGCAACAATGGAATACTGTATTTCATTGCCCAACAAAGGAATATAAGCAAAGGATCTGTTTTGCGGGCTCCAACAATAACCGAATATGAAGAAACATTCGGTGTTTTGTTAAAAACGTCGGTTTGTTAGTTTGCTTTGTTGTCCTAACACACTACGACTCCATGGCATTTAGTTTATTTGTTTCCATTGTTTTAGTGGTTCAAAAATCGGCTTATAACGTTAAAATATAGGTTAGATCGGTAACACGTGCTTTTTTTGTTTACATTGTGCAACAATGGAATACTGTATTTCGTTGCCCAACAATGGAATATAAGCAAAGGATCGGTTTTGCGGGCTCCAACAATAACCGAATATGAAGAAACATTCGGTGTTTTGTTAAAAACGTCGTTTTGATAGTTTGCTTTCTTGTCCTAACACACTGAGACTCCATGGAATTTAATTTATTTGTTTCCATTGTTTAAGTTGTTCAACAATCGTTTTATAACGTTAAAATATCGGTTCAATCGGTAACACGTGGCTTTTCTTTGTTTACTTTGTGCAACAATGGAATACGGTATATCGTTGGCCAACAATGGAATATAGGCAAAGGATCGGTTTTGCGGGCTCCAACAATAACCGAATATGAAGAAACATTCGGTGTTTTGTTAAAAACGTCGGTTTGTTAGTTTGCTTTGTTGTCCTAAAACACTGCGACTCCATGGAATTTAATTTATTTTTTTCCATTGTTTAAGATGTTCAACAATCGGTTTATAACGTTAAAATGCCGGTTCAATCGGTAAGACGTGGCTTTTCTTTGTTTACATTGTGCAACAATGGAATACGCTATTTCGTTGCCCAACAGACGAATATAAGCAAAGGATTGGTTTTGCGGCCTCCAACAATAACCGAATATGAAGAAAGATTCGGTGTTTTGTTAAAAACGTCGGTTTGTTAGTTTGCTTTGTTGTCCTAACACACTAAGACTCCATGGCATTTAGTTTATTTGTTTCCATTGTTTAAGTGGTTCACAAATCGGCTTATAACGTTAAAATATAGGTTCAATCGGTAACACGTGGCTTTTTTTTGTTTACATTGTGCAACAATGGAATACTGTATTTCGTTGCCCAACAATGGAATATAAGCAAAGGATCTGTTTTGTGGGCTCCAACAATAACCGAATATGAAGAAACATTCGGTGATTTGTTAAAAACGTCGTTTTGATAGTTTGCTTTGTTGTCCTAACACACTGAGACTCCATGGAATTAAATTTTTTTGTTTCCATTGTTTAAGTTGTTCAACAATCGGTTTATAACATAAAAATATCTGTTCAATCGGTAACACGTGGCTTTTCTTTGTTTACTTTGTGCAACAATGGAATACGGTATATCGCTGCCCAACAATGGAATATAAGCAAAGGATCGTTTTTGCGGACTCCAAGAATAACCGATTATGAAAAAACATTCGGTGTTTTGATAAACACGTCGGTTTGTTAGTTTGCTTTGTTGTCCTAAAACACTGCGACTTCATGGAATTTAATTTATTTGTTTCCATTGTTTAAGTTGTTCAACAATCGGTTTATAACGTTAAAATATCGGTTCAATCGGTAACACGTGGCTTTTTTTGTTTACATTGTGCAACAATGAAATACTGTATTTCGTTGCCCAACAACGGAATATAAGCAAAGGATCGGTTTTGCGGGCTCCAACAATAACCGAATATGAATAAACCTTCGGTGTTTTGTTAAAAACGTCCGATTGTTAGTTTGCTTTGTTGTCCTAAAACACTGCGACTCCATGGAATTTAATTTATTTGTTTCCTTTGTTTAAGTTGTTGAACAATCGGTTTATAACGTTAAAATATAGGTTCAATCGGTAACACGTGGCTTTTTTTTGTTTACATTGTGCAACAATGGAATACTGTATTTCGTTGCCCAACAATGGAATATAAGCAAAGGATCTGTTTTGCGGGCTCCAACAATAACCGAAAATGAAAAAATATTCGGTGTTTTGTTAAAAACGTCGGTTTGTTAGTTTGCTTTGTTGTCCTAACACACTACGACTCCATGGCATTTAGTTTATTTGTTTCCATTGTTTTAGTGGTTCAAAAATCGGCTTATAACGTTAAAATATAGGCTAGATCGGTAACACGTGGCTTTTTTTTAATTACATTGTGCAACAATGGAATACTGTATTTCGTTGCCCAACAATGGAATATAAGCAAAGGATCGGTTTTGCGGGCTCCAACAATAACCGAATATGAAGAAACATTCGGTGTTTTGTTAAAAACGTCGGTTTGTTAGTTTGCTTTGTTGTCCTAAAACACTGCGACTCCATGGAATTTAATTTATTTGTTTCCATTGTTTAAGTTGTTCAACAATCGGTTTATAACGTTAAAATGCCGGTTCAATCGGTAACACATGGCTTTTCTTTGTTTACATTGTGCAATAATGGAATACGGTATTTCGTTGCCCAACAATGGAGTATAAGCAAAGGATCGGTTTTGCGGGCACCAACAATAACCGAATATGAAGAAACATTCGGTGTTTTGTTAAAAACGTCGGTTTGTTAGTTTGCTTTGTTGTCCTAAAACACTGCGACTCCATGGAATTTAATTTATTTGTTTCCATTGTTTAAGTTGTTCAACAATCGGTTTATAACGTTAAAATGCCGGTTCAATCGGTAACACATGGCTTTTCTTTGTTTACATTGTGCAATAATGGAATACGGTATTTCGTTGCCCAACAATGGAGTATAAGCAAAGGATCGGTTTTGCGGGCTCCAACAAAAACCGAATATGAAGAGACTTTCGGTGTTTTGTTAAAAACATCGGTTTGTTAGTTTGATTTGTTGTCCTAAAACACTGCGACTCCATGGAATTTAATTTATTTGTTTCCATTGTTTAAGTTGTTCAACAATCGGTTTATAACGTTAAAATGCCGGTTCAATCGGTAACACGTGGCTTTTCTTTGTTTACTTTGTGCAACAATGGAATACCGTATATCGTTTCCCAACAATGGAATATAAGCAAAGGATCGGTTTTGCGGGCTCCAACAATAACCGAATATGAAGAAACATTCGGTGTTTTGTTAAAAACGTCGGTTTGTTAGTTTGCTTTGTTGTGCTAAAACACTGCGACTCCATGGAATTTAATTTATTTGTTTCCATTGTTTAAGTAGTTCAACAATCGGTTTATAACGTTAAAATGCCGGTTCAATCGGTAACACATGGCTTTTCTTTGTTTACATTGTGCAATAATGGAATACGGTATTTCGTTGCCCAACAATGGAGTATAAGCAAAGGATCGGTTTTGCGGGCTCCAACAATAACCGAATATGAAGAGACATTCGGTGTTTTGTTAAAAACGTCGGTTTGTTAGTTTGCTTTGTTGTCCTAAAACACTGCGTCTCCATGGCATTTAATTTATTTGTTTCCATTGTTTAAGTTGTTCAACAATCGGTTTATAACGATAAAATATCTGTTCAATCGGTAACACGTGGCTTTTCTTTGTTTACTTTGTGCAACAATGGAATACGGTATATCATTGCCCAACAATGGAATATAAGCAAAGGATCGGTTTTGCGGGCTCCAACAATATCCGAATATGAAGAAACATACGGTGTTTTTTTTAAAAACGTCGGTCTGTTAGTGTGCTTTGTTGTCTTAACACGATTTAACTCCATGGCGTTTAATTTTTTTGTTTCCATTGTTTAAGTGGTTCACAAATCGGCTTATAACGTTAAAATATAGGTTCAATCGGTAACACGTGGCTTTTTTTGTTTACATTGTGCAACAATGGAATACTGTATTTCGTTGCCAACAATGGAATATAAGCAAAGGATCTGTTTTGCGGGCTCCAACAATAACCGAATATGAAGAAACATTCGGTGAGTTGTTAAAAACGTCGTTTTGATAGTTTGCTTTGTTGTCCTAACACACTGAGACTCCATGGAATTTAATTTTTTTGTTTCCATTGTTTAAGTTGTTCAACAATCGGTTTATAACATAAAAATATCTGTTCAATCGGTAACACGTGGCTTTTCTTTGTTTACTTTGTGCAACAATGGAATACGGTATATCGTTGCCCAACAATGGTATATACGCAAAGGATCGTTTTTGCGGACTCCAACAATAACCGAATATGAAGAAACATTCGGTGTTTTGTTAAAAACGTCGGTTTGTTAGTTTGCTTTGTTGTCCTAAAACACTGCGACTTCATGGAATTTAATTTATTTGTTTCCATTGTTTAAGTTGTTCAACAATCGGTTTATAACGTTAAAATATCGGTTCAATCGGTAACACGTGGCTTTTCATTGTTTACTGTGTAACAATGGAATACGGTATTTCGTTTCCCAACAATGGAATATAAGCAAAGGATCGGTTTTGCGGGCTCCAACAATAACCGAATATGAAGAAACATTCGGTGTTTTTTAAAAACATCGGTGTGTTAGTGTGCTTTGTTGTCTTAACACGATTTGACTCCATGGCATTTAATTTATTTGTTTCCATTGTTTAAGTTGTTCAACAATCGGTTTATAACGTTAAAATATCGGTTCAATCGGTAACACGTGGCTTTTTTTTGTTTACATTGTGCAACAATGAAATACTGTATTTCGTTGCCCTACAACGGAATATAAGCAAAGGATCGGTTTTGCGGGCTCCAACAATAACCGAATATGAATAAACATTCGGTGTTTTGTTAAAAACGTCGGATTGTTAGTTTGCTTTGTTGTCCTAAAACACTGCAACTCCATGGAATTTAATTTATTTGTTTCCTTTGTTTAAGTTGTTGAACAATCGGTTTATAACGTTAAAATATAGGTTCAATCGGTAACACGTGGCTTTTTTTGTTTACATTGTGCAACAATGGAATACTGTATTTCATTGCCCAACAATGGAATATAAGCAAAGGATCTGTTTTGCGGGCTCCAACAATAACCGAATATGAAGAAACATTCGGTGTTTTGTTAAAAACGTCGGTTTGTTAGTTTGCTTTGTTGTCCTAACACACTACGACTCCATGGCATTTAGTTTATTTGTTTCCATTGTTTTAGTGGTTCAAAAATCGGCTTATAACGTTAAAATATAGGTTAGATCGGTAACACGTGCTTTTTTTGTTTACATTGTGCAACAATGGAATACTGTATTTCGTTGCCCAACAATGGAATATAAGCAAAGGATCGGTTTTGCGGGCTCCAACAATAACCGAATATGAAGAAACATTCGGTGTTTTGTTAAAAACGTCGTTTTGATAGTTTGCTTTGTTGTCCTAACACACTGAGACTCCATGGAATTTAATTTATTTGTTTCCATTGTTTAAGTTGTTCAACAATCGGTTTATAACATTAAAATATCTGTTCAATCGGTAACACGTGGCTTTTCTTTGTTTACTTTGTGCAACAATGGAATACGGTATATCGTTGGCCAACAATGGAATATAAGCAAAGGATCGGTTTTGCGGGCTCCAACAATAACCGAATATGAAGAAACATTCGGTGTTTTGTTAAAAACGTCGGTTTGTTAGTTTGCTTTGTTGTCCTAAAACACTGCGACTCCATGGAAATTAATTTATTTGTTTCCATTGTTTAAGATGATCAACAATCGGTTTATAACGTTAAAATGCCGGTTTAATCGGTAAGACGTGGCTTTTCTTTGTTTACATTGTGCAACAATGGAATACGCTATTTCGTTGCCCAACAATCGAATATAAGCAAAGGATCGGTTTTGCGGCCTCCAACAATAACCGAATATGAAGAAAGATTCGGTGTTTTGTTAAAAACGTCGGTTTGTTAGTTTGCTTTGTTGTCCTAACACACTAAGACTCCATGGCATTTAGTTTATTTTTTTCCATTGTTTAAGTGGTTCACAAATCGGCTTATAACGTTAAAATATAGGTTCAATCGGTAACACGTGGATTTTTTTTGTTTACATTGTGCAACAATGGAATACTGTATTTCGTTGCCCAACAATGGAATATAAGCAAAGGATCTGTTTTGCGGGCTCCAACAATAACCGAATAGGAAGAAACATTCGGTGATTTGTTAAAAACGTCGTTTTGATAGTTTGCTTTGTTGTCGTAACAAACTGAGACTCCATGGAATTTAATTTTTTTGTTTCCATTGTTTAAGTTGTTCAACAATCGGTTCATAACGTTAAAATATCGGTTCAATCGGTAACACGTGGCTTTTCATTGTTTACTTTGTGTAACAATTGAATACGGTATTTCGTTTCCCAACAATGGAATATAAGCAAAGGATCGGTTTTGCGGGCTCCAACAATAACCGAATATGAAGAAACATTCGGTGTTTTTTTAAAAACATCGGTCTGTTAGTGTGCTTTGTTGTCTTAACACGATTTGACTCCATGGCATTTAATTTATTTGTTTCCATTGTTTAAGTTGTTCAACAATCGGTTTATAACGTTAAAATATCGGTTCAATCGGCAACACGTGGCTTTTTTTGTTTACATTGTGCAACAATGAAATACTGTATTTCGTTGCCCAACAACGGAATATAAGCAAAGGATCGGTTTTGCGGGCTCCAACAATAACCGAGTGTGAATAAATATTCGGTGTTTTGTTAAAAACGTCGGATTGTTAGTTTGCTTTGTTGTCCTAAAACACTGCGATTCCATGGAATTTAATTTATTTGATTCCATTGTTTAAGTTGTTCAACAATCGGTTTATAACGTTAAAATGCCGGTTCAATCGGTAACACATGGCTTTTCTTTGTTTACATTGTGCAATAATGGAATACGGTATTTCGTTGCCAAACAATGGAGTATAAGCAAAGGATCGGTTTTGCGGGCTCCAACAATAACCAAATATGAAGAGACATTCGGTGTTTTGTTAAAAACGTCGGTTTGTTAGTTTGCTTTGTTGTCCTAAAACACTGCGACTCCATGGCATTTAATTTATTTGTTTCCATTATTTAAGTTGTTCAGCAATCGGTTTATAACGATAAAATATCTGTTCAATCGGTAACACGTGGCTTTTCTTTGTTTACTTTGTGCAACAATGGAATACGGTATATCGTTTCCCAACAATGGAATATAAGCAAAGGATCGGTTTTGCGGGCTCCAACAGTAACCGAATATGAAGAGACATTCGGTGTTTTGTTAAAAACGTCGGTTTGTTAGTTTGCTTTGTTGTCCTAAAACACTGCGACTCCATGGCATTTAATTTATTTGTTTCCATTGTTTAAGTTGTTCAACAATCGGTTTATAACGATAAAATATCTGTTCAATCGGCAACACGTGCCTTTTCTTTTTCTACTTTGTGCAACAATTGAATACGGTATTTCGTTGACCAACAATGGAATATAAGCAAAGGATCGTTTTTGCGGACTCCAACAATAACCGAATATGAAGAAACATTCGGTGTTTTGTTAAAAACGTCGGTTTGTTAGTTTGCTTTGTTGTCCTAAAACACTGCGACTTCATGGAATTTAATTTATTTGTTTCCATTGTTTAAGTTGTTCAACAATCGGTTTATAACGTTAAAATATCGGTTCAATCGGTAACACGTGGCTTTTCATTGTTTACTTTGTGTAACAATGGAATACGGTATTTCGTTTCCCAACAATGGAATATAAGCAAAGGATCTGTTTTGCGGGCTCCAACAATAACCGAATATGAAGAAACATTCGGTGTTTTGTTAAAAACGTCGGTTTGTTAGTTTGCTTTGTTGTCCTAACACACTACGACTCCATGGCATTTAGTTTATTTGTTTCCATTGTTTTAGTGGTTCAAAAATCGGCTTATAACGTTAAAATATAGGTTAGATCGGTAACACGTGCTTTTTTTGTTTACATTGTGCAACAATGGAATACTGTATTTCGTTGCCCAACAATGGAATATAAGCAAAGGATCGGTTTTGCGGGCTCCAACAATAACCGAATATGAAGAAACATTCGGTGTTTTGTTAAAAACGTCGTTTTGATAGTTTGCTTTCTTGTCCTAACACACTGAGACTCCATGGAATTTAATTTATTTGTTTCCATTGTTTAAGTTGTTCAACAATCGTTTTATAACGTTAAAATATCGGTTCAATCGGTAACACGTGGCTTTTCTTTGTTTACTTTGTGCAACAATGGAATACGGTATATCGTTGGCCAACAATGGAATATAGGCAAAGGATCGGTTTTGCGGGCTCCAACAATAACCGAATATGAAGAAACATTCGGTGTTTTGTTAAAAACGTCGGTTTGTTAGTTTGCTTTGTTGTCCTAAAACACTGCGACTCCATGGAATTTAATTTATTTTTTTCCATTGTTTAAGATGTTCAACAATCGGTTTATAACGTTAAAATGCCGGTTCAATCGGTAAGACGTGGCTTTTCTTTGTTTACAT
Organism: Maratus speciosus; assembly: GCA_963932465.1. Lineage (NCBI taxonomy): Eukaryota > Metazoa > Arthropoda > Arachnida > Araneae > Salticidae > Maratus > Maratus speciosus. The sequence goes on from CAWVRF010001084.1 coordinate 939,256, forward strand.
TGTGCAACAATGGAATACGCTATTTCGTTGCCCAACAGACGAATATAAGCAAAGGATTGGTTTTGCGGCCTCCAACAATAACCGAATATGAAGAAAGATTCGGTGTTTTGTTAAAAACGTCGGTTTGTTAGTTTGCTTTGTTGTCCTAACACACTAAGACTCCATGGCATTTAGTTTATTTGTTTCCATTGTTTAAGTGGTTCACAAATCGGCTTATAACGTTAAAATATAGGTTCAATCGGTAACACGTGGCTTTTTTTTGTTTACATTGTGCAACAATGGAATACTGTATTTCGTTGCCCAACAATGGAATATAAGCAAAGGATCTGTTTTGTGGGCTCCAACAATAACCGAATATGAAGAAACATTCGGTGATTTGTTAAAAACGTCGTTTTGATAGTTTGCTTTGTTGTCCTAACACACTGAGACTCCATGGAATTAAATTTTTTTGTTTCCATTGTTTAAGTTGTTCAACAATCGGTTTATAACATAAAAATATCTGTTCAATCGGTAACACGTGGCTTTTCTTTGTTTACTTTGTGCAACAATGGAATACGGTATATCGCTGCCCAACAATGGAATATAAGCAAAGGATCGTTTTTGCGGACTCCAAGAATAACCGATTATGAAAAAACATTCGGTGTTTTGATAAACACGTCGGTTTGTTAGTTTGCTTTGTTGTCCTAAAACACTGCGACTTCATGGAATTTAATTTATTTGTTTCCATTGTTTAAGTTGTTCAACAATCGGTTTATAACGTTAAAATATCGGTTCAATCAGTAACACGTGGCTTTTCATTGTTTACTTTGTGTAACAATGGAATACGTTATTTCGTTTCCCAACAATGGAATATAAGCAAAGGATCGGTTTTGCGGGCTCCAACAATAACCGAATATGAAGAAACATTCGGTGTTTTTTTTAAAACATCGGTGTGTTAGTGTGCTTTGTTGTCTTAACACGATTTGACTCCATGGCATTTAATTTATTTGTTTCCATTGTTTAAGTTGTTCAACAATCGTTTTATAACGTTAAAATATCGGTTCAATCGGTAACACGTGGCTTTTTTTGTTTACATTGTGCAACAATGAAATACTGTATTTCGTTGCCCAACAACGGAATATAAGCAAAGGATCGGTTTTGCGGGCTCCAACAATAACCGAATATGAATAAACCTTCGGTGTTTTGTTAAAAACGTCCGATTGTTAGTTTGCTTTGTTGTCCTAAAACACTGCGACTCCATGGAATTTAATTTATTTGTTTCCTTTGTTTAAGTTGTTGAACAATCGGTTTATAACGTTAAAATATAGGTTCAATCGGTAACACGTGGCTTTTTTTTGTTTACATTGTGCAACAATGGAATACTGTATTTCGTTGCCCAACAATGGAATATAAGCAAAGGATCTGTTTTGCGGGCTCCAACAATAACCGAAAATGAAAAAATATTCGGTGTTTTGTTAAAAACGTCGGTTTGTTAGTTTGCTTTGTTGTCCTAACACACTACGACTCCATGGCATTTAGTTTATTTGTTTCCATTGTTTTAGTGGTTCAAAAATCGGCTTATAACGTTAAAATATAGGCTAGATCGGTAACACGTGGCTTTTTTTTAATTACATTGTGCAACAATGGAATACTGTATTTCGTTGCCCAACAATGGAATATAAGCAAAGGATCGGTTTTGCGGGCTCCAACAATAACCGAATATGAAGAAACATTCGGTGTTTTGTTAAAAACGTCGGTTTGTTAGTTTGCTTTGTTGTCCTAAATCACTGCGACTCCATGGAATTTAATTTATTTGTTTCCATTGTTTAAGTTGTTCAACAATCGGTTTATAACGTTAAAATGCCGGTTCAATCGGTAACACATGGCTTTTCTTTGTTTACATTGTGCAATAATGGAATACGGTATTTCGTTGCCCAACAATGGAGTATAAGCAAAGGATCGGTTTTGCGGGCACCAAAAATAACCGAATATGAAGAAACATTCGGTGTTTTGTTAAAAACGTCGGTTTGTTAGTTTGCTTTGTTGTCCTAAAACACTGCGACTCCATGGAATTTAATTTATTTGTTTCCATTGTTTAAGTTGTTCAACAATCGGTTTATAACGTTAAAATGCCGGTTCAATCGGTAACACATGGCTTTTCTTTGTTTACATTGTGCAATAATGGAATACGGTATTTCGTTGCCCAACAATGGAGTATAAGCAAAGGATCGGTTTTGCGGGCTCCAACAAAAACCGAATATGAAGAGACTTTCGGTGTTTTGTTAAAAACATCGGTTTGTTAGTTTGATTTGTTGTCCTAAAACACTGCGACTCCATGGAATTTAATTTATTTGTTTCCATTGTTTAAGTTGTTCAACAATCGGTTTATAACGTTAAAATGCCGGTTCAATCGGTAACACGTGGCTTTTCTTTGTTTACTTTGTGCAACAATGGAATACCGTATATCGTTTCCCAACAATGGAATATAAGCAAAGGATCGGTTTTGCGGGCTCCAACAATAACCGAATATGAAGAAACATTCGGTGTTTTGTTAAAAACGTCGGTTTGTTAGTTTGCTTTGTTGTGCTAAAACACTGCGACTCCATGGAATTTAATTTATTTGTTTCCATTGTTTAAGTAGTTCAACAATCGGTTTATAACGTTAAAATGCCGGTTCAATCGGTAACACATGGCTTTTCTTTGTTTACATTGTGCAATAATGGAATACGGTATTTCGTTGCCCAACAATGGAGTATAAGCAAAGGATCGGTTTTGCGGGCTCCAACAATAACCGAATATGAAGAGACATTCGGTGTTTTGTTAAAAACGTCGGTTTGTTAGTTTGCTTTGTTGTCCTAAAACACTGCGTCTCCATGGCATTTAATTTATTTGTTTCCATTGTTTAAGTTGTTCAACAATCGGTTTATAACGATAAAATATCTGTTCAATCGGTAACACGTGGCTTTTCTTTGTTTACTTTGTGCAACAATGGAATACGGTATATCATTGCCCAACAATGGAATATAAGCAAAGGATCGGTTTTGCGGGCTCCAACAATATCCGAATATGAAGAAACATACGGTGTTTTTTTTAAAAACGTCGGTCTGTTAGTGTGCTTTGTTGTCTTAACACGATTTAACTCCATGGCGTTTAATTTTTTTGTTTCCATTGTTTAAGTGGTTCACAAATCGGCTTATAACGTTAAAATATAGGTTCAATCGGTAACACGTGGCTTTTTTTGTTTACATTGTGCAACAATGGAATACTGTATTTCGTTGCCAACAATGGAATATAAGCAAAGGATCTGTTTTGCGGGCTCCAACAATAACCGAATATGAAGAAACATTCGGTGAGTTGTTAAAAACGTCGTTTTGATAGTTTGCTTTGTTGTCCTAACACACTGAGACTCCATGGAATTTAATTTTTTTGTTTCCATTGTTTAAGTTGTTCAACAATCGGTTTATAACATAAAAATATCTGTTCAATCGGTAACACGTGGCTTTTCTTTGTTTACTTTGTGCAACAATGGAATACGGTATATCGTTGCCCAACAATGGTATATACGCAAAGGATCGTTTTTGCGGACTCCAACAATAACCGAATATGAAGAAACATTCGGTGTTTTGTTAAAAACGTCGGTTTGTTAGTTTGCTTTGTTGTCCTAAAACACTGCGACTTCATGGAATTTAATTTATTTGTTTCCATTGTTTAAGTTGTTCAACAATCGGTTTATAACGTTAAAATATCGGTTCAATCGGTAACACGTGGCTTTTCATTGTTTACTGTGTAACAATGGAATACGGTATTTTGTTTCCCAACAATGGAATATAAGCAAAGGATCGGTTTTGCGGGCTCCAACAATAACCGAATATGAAGAAACATTCGGTGTTTTTTAAAAACATCGGTGTGTTAGTGTGCTTTGTTGTCTTAACACGATTTGACTCCATGGCATTTAATTTATTTGTTTCCATTGTTTAAGTTGTTCAACAATCGGTTTATAACGTTAAAATATCGGTTCAATCGGTAACACGTGGCTTTTTTTTGTTTACATTGTGCAACAATGAAATACTGTATTTCGTTGCCCTACAACGGAATATAAGCAAAGGATCGGTTTTGCGGGCTCCAACAATAACCGAATATGAATAAACATTCGGTGTTTTGTTAAAAACGTCGGATTGTTAGTTTGCTTTGTTGTCCTAAAACACTGCAACTCCATGGAATTTAATTTATTTGTTTCCTTTGTTTAAGTTGTTGAACAATCGGTTTATAACGTTAAAATATAGGTTCAATCGGTAACACGTGGCTTTTTTTGTTTACATTGTGCAACAATGGAATACTGTATTTCGTTGCCAACAATGGAATATAAGCAAAGGATCTGTTTTGCGGGCTCCAACAATAACCGAATATGAAGAAACATTCGGTGTTTTGTTAAAAACGTCGGTTTGTTAGTTTGCTTTGTTGTCCTAACACACTACGACTCCATGGCATTTAGTTTATTTGTTTCCATTGTTTTAGTGGTTCAAAAATCTGCTTATAACGTTAAAATATAGGTTAGATCGGTAACACGTGCTTTTTTTGTTTACATTGTGCAACAATGGAATACTGTATTTCGTTGCCCAACAATGGAATATAAGCAAAGGATCGGTTTTGCGGGCTCCAACAATAACCGAATATGAAGAAACATTCGGTGTTTTGTTAAAAACGTCGTTTTGATAGTTTGCTTTGTTGTCCTAACACACTGAGACTCCATGGAATTTAATTTATTTGTTTCCATTGTTTAAGTTGTTCAACAATCGGTTTATAACATTAAAATATCTGTTCAATCGGTAACACGTGGCTTTTCTTTGTTTACTTTGTGCAACAATGGAATACGGTATATCGTTGGCCAACAATGGAATATAAGCAAAGGATCGGTTTTGCGGGCTCCAACAATAACCGAATATGAAGAAACATTCGGTGTTTTGTTAAAAACGTCGGTTTGTTAGTTTGCTTTGTTGTCCTAAAACACTGCGACTCCATGGAAATTAATTTATTTGTTTCCATTGTTTAAGATGATCAACAATCGGTTTATAACGTTAAAATGCCGGTTTAATCGGTAAGACGTGGCTTTTCTTTGTTTACATTGTGCAACAATGGAATACGCTATTTCGTTGCCCAACAATGGAATATAAGCAAAGGATCGGTTTTGCGGGCTCCAACAATAACCGAATATGAAGAAACATTCGGTGTTTTTTTAAAAACATCGGTCTGTTAGTGTGCTTTGTTGTCTTAACACGATTTGACTCCATGGCATTTAATTTATTTGTTTCCATTGTTTAAGTTGTTCAACAATCGGTTTATAACGTTAAAATATCGGTTCAATCGGCAACACGTGGCTTTTTTTGTTTACATTGTGCAACAATGAAATACTGTATTTCGTTGCCCAACAACGGAATATAAGCAAAGGATCGGTTTTGCGGGCTCCAACAATAACCGAGTGTGAATAAATATTCGGTGTTTTGTTAAAAACGTCGGATTGTTAGTTTGCTTTGTTGTCCTAAAACACTGCGATTCCATGGAATTTAATTTATTTGATTCCATTGTTTAAGTTGTTCAACAATCGGTTTATAACGTTAAAATGCCGGTTCAATCGGTAACACATGGCTTTTCTTTGTTTACATTGTGCAATAATGGAATACGGTATTTCGTTGCCAAACAATGGAGTATAAGCAAAGGATCGGTTTTGCGGGCTCCAACAATAACCGAATATGAAGAGACATTCGGTGTTTTGTTAAAAACGTCGGTTTGTTAGTTTGCTTTGTTGTCCTAAAACACTGCGACTCCATGGCATTTAATTTATTTGTTTCCATTGTTTAAGTTGTTCAACAATCGGTTTATAACGATAAAATATCTGTTCAATCGGTAACACGTGGCTTTTCTTTGTTTACTTTGTGCAACAATGGAATACGGTATATCGTTTCCCAACAATGGAATATAAGCAAAGGATCGGTTTTGCGGGCTCCAACAGTAACCGAATATGAAGAGACATTCGGTGTTTTGTTAAAAACGTCGGTTTGTTAGTTTGCTTTGTTGTCCTAAAACACTGCGACTCCATGGCATTTAATTTATTTGTTTCCATTGTTTAAGTTGTTCAACAATCGGTTTATAACGATAAAATATCTGTTCAATCGGCAACACGTGCCTTTTCTTTTTCTACTTTGTGCAACAATTGAATACGGTATTTCGTTGACCAACAATGGAATATAAGCAAAGGATCGTTTTTGCGGACTCCAACAATAACCGAATATGAAGAAACATTCGGTGTTTTGTTAAAAACGTCGGTTTGTTAGTTTGCTTTGTTGTCCTAAAACACTGCGACTTCATGGAATTTAATTTATTTGTTTCCATTGTTTAAGTTGTTCAACAATCGGTTTATAACGTTAAAATATCGGTTCAATCGGTAACACGTGGCTTTTCATTGTTTACTTTGTGTAACAATGGAATACGGTATTTCGTTTCCCAACAATGGAATATAAGCAAAGGATCGGTTTTGCGGGCTCCAACAATAACCGAATATGAAGAAACATTCGGTGTTTTTTTAAAAACATCGGTGTGTTAGTGTGCTTTGTTGTCTTAACACGATTTGACTCCATGGCATTTAATTTATTTGTTTCCATTGTTTAAGTTGTTCAACAATCGTTTAATAACGTTAAAATATCGGTTCAATCGGTAACACGTGGCTTTTTTTTGTTTACATTGTGCAACAATGAAATACTGTATTTCGTTCCCCAACAACGGAATATAAGCAAAGGATCTGTTTTGCGGGCTCCAACAATAACCGAATATGAAGAAACATTCGGTGTTTTGTTAAAAACGTCGGTTTGTTAGTTTGCTTTGTTGACCTAACACACTACGACTCCATGGCATTTAGTTTATTTGTTTCCATTGTTTTAGTGGTTCAAAAATCGGCTTATAACGTTAAAATATAGGTTAGATCGGTAACACGTGTCTTTTTTTTGTTTACATTGTGCAACAATGGAATACTGTATTTCGTTGCCCAACAATGGAATATAAGCAAAGGATCGGTTTTGCGGGCTCCAACAATAACCGAATATGAAGAAACATTCGGTGTTTTGTTAAAAACGTCGTTTTGATAGTTTGCTTTGTTGTCCTAACACACTGAGACTCCATGGAATTTAATTTATTTGTTTCCATTGTTTAAGTTGTTCAACAATCGGTTTATAACATTAAAATATCTGTTCAATCGGTAACACGTGGCTTTTCTTTGTTTACTTTGTGCAACAATGGAATACGGTATATCGTTGGCCAACAATGGAATATAAGCAAAGGATCGGTTTTGCGGGCTCCAACAATAACCGAATATGAAGAAACATTCGGTGTTTTGTTAAAAACGTCGGTTTGTTAGTTTGCTTTGTTGTCCTAAAACACTGCGACTCCATGGAAATTAATTTATTTGTTTCCATTGTTTAAGATGATCAACAATCGGTTTATAACGTTAAAATGCCGGTTTAATCGGTAAGACGTGGCTTTTCTTTGTTTACATTGTGCAACAATGGAATACGCTATTTCGTTGCCCAACAATCGAATATAAGCAAAGGATCGGTTTTGCGGCCTCCAACAATAACCGAATATGAAGAAAGATTCGGTGTTTTGTTAAAAACGTCGGTTTGTTAGTTTGCTTTGTTGTCCTAACACACTAAGACTCCATGGCATTTAGTTTATTTGTTTCCATTGTTTAAGTGGTTCACAAATCGGCTTATAACGTTAAAATATAGGTTCAATCGGTAACACGTGGATTTTTTTTGTTTACATTGTGCAACAATGGAATACTGTATTTCGTTGCCCAACAATGGAATATAAGCAAAGGATCTGTTTTGCGGGCTCCAACAATAACCGAATAGGAAGAAACATTCGGTGATTTGTTAAAAACGTCGTTTTGATAGTTTGCTTTGTTGTCGTAACAAACTGAGACTCCATGGAATTTAATTTTTTTGTTTCCATTGTTTAAGTTGTTCAACAATCGGTTCATAACGTTAAAATATCGGTTCAATCGGTAACACGTGGCTTTTCATTGTTTACTTTGTGTAACAATTGAATACGGTATTTCGTTTCCCAACAATGGAATATAAGCAAAGGATCGGTTTTGCGGGCTCCAACAATAACCGAATATGAAGAAACATTCGGTGTTTTTTTAAAAACATCGGTCTGTTAGTGTGCTTTGTTGTCTTAACACGATTTGACTCCATGGCATTTAATTTATTTGTTTCCATTGTTTAAGTTGTTCAACAATCGGTTTATAACGTTAAAATATCGGTTCAATCGGCAACACGTGGCTTTTTTTGTTTACATTGTGCAACAATGAAATACTGTATTTCGTTGCCCAACAACGGAATATAAGCAAAGGATCGGTTTTGCGGGCTCCAACAATAACCGAGTGTGAATAAATATTCGGTGTTTTGTTAAAAACGTCGGATTGTTAGTTTGCTTTGTTGTCCTAAAACACTGCGATTCCATGGAATTTAATTTATTTGATTCCATTGTTTAAGTTGTTCAACAATCGGTTTATAACGTTAAAATGCCGGTTCAATCGGTAACACATGGCTTTTCTTTGTTTACATTGTGCAATAATGGAATACGGTATTTCGTTGCCAAACAATGGAGTATAAGCAAAGGATCGGTTTTGCGGGCTCCAACAATAACCGAATATGAAGAGACATTCGGTGTTTTGTTAAAAACGTCGGTTTGTTAGTTTGCTTTGTTGTCCTAAAACACTGCGACTCCATGGCATTTAATTTATTTGTTTCCATTGTTTAAGTTGTTCAACAATCGGTTTATAACGATAAAATATCTGTTCAATCGGTAACACGTGGCTTTTCTTTGTTTACTTTGTGCAACAATGGAATACGGTATATCGTTTCCCAACAATGGAATATAAGCAAAGGATCGGTTTTGCGGGCTCCAACAGTAACCGAATATGAAGAGACATTCGGTGTTTTGTTAAAAACGTCGGTTTGTTAGTTTGCTTTGTTGTCCTAAAACACTGCGACTCCATGGCATTTAATTTATTTGTTTCCATTGTTTAAGTTGTTCAACAATCGGTTTATAACGATAAAATATCTGTTCAATCGGCAACACGTGCCTTTTCTTTTTCTACTTTGTGCAACAATTGAATACGGTATTTCGTTGACCAACAATGGAATATAAGCAAAGGATCGTTTTTGCGGACTCCAACAATAACCGAATATGAAGAAACATTCGGTGTTTTGTTAAAAACGTCGGTTTGTTAGTTTGCTTTGTTGTCCTAAAACACTGCGACTTCATGGAATTTAATTTATTTGTTTCCATTGTTTAAGTTGTTCAACAATCGGTTTATAACGTTAAAATATCGGTTCAATCGGTAACACGTGGCTTTTCATTGTTTACTTTGTGTAACAATGGAATACGGTATTTCGTTTCCCAACAATGGAATATAAGCAAAGGATCGGTTTTGCGGGCTCCAACAATAACCGAATATGAAGAAACATTCGGTGTTTTTTTAAAAACATCGGTGTGTTAGTGTGCTTTGTTGTCTTAACACGATTTGACTCCATGGCATTTAATTTATTTGTTTCCATTGTTTAAGTTGTTCAACAATCGTTTAATAACGTTAAAATATCGGTTCAATCGGTAACACGTGGCTTTTTTTTGTTTACATTGTGCAACAATGAAATACTGTATTTCGTTCCCCAACAACGGAATATAAGCAAAGGATCTGTTTTGCGGGCTCCAACAATAACCGAATATGAAGAAACATTCGGTGTTTTGTTAAAAACGTCGGTTTGTTAGTTTGCTTTGTTGACCTAACACACTACGACTCCATGGCATTTAGTTTATTTGTTTCCATTGTTTTAGTGGTTCAAAAATCGGCTTATAACGTTAAAATATAGGTTAGATCGGTAACACGTGTCTTTTTTTTGTTTACATTGTGCAACAATGGAATACTGTATTTCGTTGCCCAACAATGGAATATAAGCAAAGGATCGGTTTTGCGGGCTCCAACAATAACCGAATATGAAGAAATATTCGGTGTTTTGTTAAAAACGTCGTTTTGATAGTTTGCTTTGTTGTCCTAACACACTGAGACTCCATAGAATTTAATTTATTTGTTTCCATTGTTTAAGTTGTTCAACAATCGGTTTATAACATTAAAATATCTGTTCAATCGGTAACACGTGGCTTTTCTTTGTTTACTTTGTGCAACAATGGAATACGGTATATCGTTGGCCAACAATGGAATATAAGCAAAGGATCGGTTTTGCGGGCTCCAACAATAACCGAATATGAAGAAACATTCGGTGTTTTGTTAAAAACGTCGGTTTGTTAGTTTGCTTTGTTGTCCTAAAACACTGCGACCCCATGGAATTTAATTTATTTGTTTCCATTGTTTAAGATGTTCAACAATCGGTTTATAACGTTAAAATGCCGTTTCAATCGGTAAGACGTGGCTTTTCTTTGTTTACATTGTGCAACAATGGAATACGCTATTTCGTTGCCCAACAATCGAATATAAGCAAAGGATCGGTTTTGCGGCCTCCAACAATAACCGAATATGAAGAAAGATTCGGTGTTTTGTTAAAAACGTCGGTTTGTTAGTTTTCTTTGTTGTCCTAACACACTAAGACTCCATGGCATTTAGTTTATTTGTTTCCATTGTTTAAGTGGTTCACAAATCGGCTTATAACGTTAAAATATAGGTTCAATCGGTAACACGTGGATTTTTTTTGTTTACATTGTGCAACAATGGAATACTGTATTTCGTTGCCCAACAATGGAATATAAGCAAAGGATCTGTTTTGCGGGCTCCAACAATATCCGAATATGAAGAAACATACGGTGTTTTTTTAAAAACATCGGTCTGTTAGTGTGCTTTGTTGTCTTAACACGATTTGACTCCATGGCATTTAATTTATTTGTTTCCATTGTTTAAGTTGTTCAACAATCGGTTTATAACGTTAAAATATCGGTTCAATCGGCAACACGTGGCTTTTTTTGTTTACAATGTGCAACAATGAAATACTGTATTTCGTTGCCCAACAACGGAATATAAGCAAAGGATCGGTTTTGAGGGCTCCAACAATAACCTAGTGTGAATAAACATTCGGTGTTTTGTTAAAAACTTCGGATTGATAGTTTTCTTTGTTGTCCTAAAACACTGCGACTCCATGGAATTTAATTTATTTGTTTCCTTTGTTTAAGTTGTTGAACAATCGGTTTATAACGTTAAAATATCGGTTCAATGGGTAACACATGGCTTTTCTTTGTTTACTTTGTGCAACAATTGAATACGGTATTTCGTTGACCAACAATGGAATATAAGCAAAGGATCGGTTTTGCGGGCTCCAACAATATCCGAATATGAAGAAACATACGGTGTTTTTTTTAAAAACGTCTGTCTGTTAGTGTGCTTTGTTGTCCTAACACACTGAGACTCCATGGAATTTAATTTTTTTGTTTCCATTGTTTAAGTTGTTCAACAATCGGTTTATAACATAAAAATATCTGTTCAATCGGTAACACGTGGCTTTTCTTTGTTTACTTTGTGCAACAATGGAATACGGTATTTCGTTGCCCAACAATGGAATAAAGCAAAGGATCGGTTTTGCGGCCTCCAACAATATCCGAATATGAAGAAACATACGGTGTTTTTTTTAAAACGTCGGTTTGTTAGTTTGCTTTGTTGTCCTAACACACTAAGACTCCATGGCATTTAGTTTATTTGTTTCCATTGTTTAAGTGGTTCACAAATCGGCTTATAACGTTAAAATATAGGTTCCATCGGTAACACGTGGCTTTTTTTTGTTTACATTGTGCAACAATGGAATACTGTATTTCGTTGCCCAACAATGGAATATAAGCAAAGGATCTGTTTTGCGGGCTCCAACAATAACCGAATATGAAGAAACATTCGGTGATTTGTTAAAAACGTCGTTTTGATAGTTTGCTTTGTTGTCCTAACACACTGAGACTCCATGGAATTTAATTTTTTTGTTTCCATTGTTTAAGTTGTTCAACAATCGGTTTATAACATAAAAATATCTGTTCAATCGGTAACACGTGGCTTTTCTTTGTTTACTTTGTGCAACAATGGAATACGGTATATCGTTGCCCAACAATGGAATATAAGCAAAGGATCGTTTTTGCGGACTCCAACAATAACCGAATATGAAAAAACATTCGGTGTTTTTTTAAAAACGTCGGTTTGTTAGTTTGCTTTGTTGTCCTAAAACACTGCGACTTCATGGAATTTAATTTATTTGTTTCCATTGTTTAAGTTGTTCAACAATCGGTTTATAACGTTAAAATATCGGTTCAATCAGTAACACGTGGCTTTTCATTGTTTACTTTGTGTAACAATGGAATACGGTATTTCGTTTCCCAACAATGGAATATAAGCAAAGGATCGGTTTTGCGGGCTCCAACAATAACCGAATATGAAGGAACATTCGGTGTTTTGTTTAAAACGTCGGTTTGTTAGTTTGCTTTGTTGTCCTAAAACACTGCGACTTCATGGAATTTAATTTATTTGTTTCCATTGTTTAAGTTGTTCAACAATCGGTTTATAACGTTAAAATATCGGTTCAATCAGTAACACGTGGCTTTTCATTGTTTACTTTGTGTAACAATGGAATACGGTATATCGTTGGCCAACAATGGAATATAAGCAAAGGATCGGTTTTGCGGGCTCCAACAATAACCGAATATGAAGAAACATTCGGTGTTTTGTTTAAAACGTCGGTTTGTTAGTTTGCTTTGTTGTCCTAAAACACTGCGACTCCATGGAATTTAATTTATTTGTTTCCATTGTTTAAGATGTTCAACAATCGGTTTATAACGTTAAAATGCCGGTTCAATCGGTAAGACGTGGCTTTTCTTTGTTTACATTGTGCAACAATGGAATACGCTATTTCGTTGCCCAACAATCGAATATAAGCAAAGGATCGGTTTTGCGGCCTCCAACAATAACCGAATATGAAGAAAGATTCGGTGTTTTGTTAAAAACGTCGGTTTGTTAGTTTGCTTTGTTGTCCTAACACACTAAGACTCCATGGCATTTAGTTTATTTGTTTCCATTGTTTAAGTGGTTCACAAATCGGCTTATAACGTTAAAATATAGGTTCAATCGGTAACACGTGGATTTTTTTTGTTTACATTGTGCAACAATGGAATACTGTATTTCGTTGCCCAACAATGGAATATAAGCAAAGGATCTGTTTTGCGGGCTCCAACAATATCCGAATATGAAGAAACATACGGTGTTTTTTTTAAAAACATCGGTCTGTTAGTGTGCTTTGTTGTCTTAACACGATTTGACTCCATGGCATTTAATTTATTTGTTTCCATTGTTTAAGTTGTTCAACAATCGGTTTATAACGTTAAAATATCGGTTCAATCGGCAACACGTGGCTTTTTTTGTTTACATTGTGCAACAATGAAATACTGTGTTTCGTTGCCCAACAACGGAATATAAGCAAAGGATCGGTTTTGCGGGCTCCAACAATAACCGAGTGTGAATAAACATTCGGTGTTTTGTTAAAAACGTCGGTTTGTTAGTTTGCTTTGTTGTCCTAAAACACTGCGACTTCATGGAATTTAATTTATTTCTTTCCATTGTTTAAGTTGTTCAACAATCGGTTTATAACGTTAAAATATCGGTTAAATCGGTAACACGTGGCTTTTCATTGTTTACTTTGTGTAACAATGGAATACGGTATTTCGTTTCCCAACAATGGAATATAAGCAAAGGATCGGTTTTGCGGGCTCCAACAATAACCGAATATGAAGAAACATTCGGTGTTTTTTTAAAAACATCGGTGTGTTAGTTTGCTTTGTTGTCCTAACACACTAAGACTCCATGGCATTTAGTTTATTTGTTTCCATTGTTTAAGTGGTTCACAAATCGGCTTATAACGTTAAAATATAGGTTCAATCGGTAACACGTGGCTTTTTTTGTTTACATTGTGCAACAATGGAATACTGTATTTCGTTGCCCAACAATGGAATATAAGCGAAGGATCTGTTTTGCGGGCTCCAACAATAACCGAATATGAAGAAACATTCGGTGATTTGTTAAAAACGTCGTTTTGATAGTTTGCTTTGTTGTCCTAACACACTGAGACTCCATGGAATTTAATTTTTTTGTTTCCATTGTTTAAGTTGTTCAACAATCGGTTTATAACATAAAAATATCTGTTCAATCGGTAACACGTGGCTTTTCTTTGATTACTTTGTGCAACAATGGAATACGGTATATCGTTGCCCAACAATGGAATATAAGCAAAGGATCGTTTTTGCGGGCTCCAACAATAACCGAATATGAAGAAACATTCGGTGTTTTGTTAAAAACGTCGGTTTGTTAGTTTGCTTTGTTGTCCTAAAACAATGCGACTTCATGGAATTTAATTTATTTGTTTCCATTGTTTATGTTTTTCAACAATCGGTTCATAACGTTAATATATCGGTTCAATCGGTAACACGTGGATTTTCATTGTTTACTTTGTGTAACAATTGAATACGGTATTTCGTTTCCCAACAATGGAATATAAGCAAAGGATCGGTTTTGCGGGCTCCAACAATAACCGAATATGAAGAAACATTCGGTGTTTTTTTAAAAACATCGGTCTGTTAGTGTGCTTTGTTGTCTTAACACGATTTGACTCCATGGCATTTAATTTATTTGTTTCCATTGTTTAAGTTGTTCAACAATCGGTTTATAACGTTAAAATATCGGTTCAATGGGTAACACATGGCTTTTCTTTGTTTACTTTGTGCAACAATTGAATACGGTATTTCGTTGACCAACAATGGAATATAAGCAAAGGATCGGTTTTGCGGACTCCAACAATATCCGAATATGAAGAAACATACGGTGTTTTGTTAAAAACGTCGGTTTGTTAGTTTGCTTTGTTGTCCTAACACACTAAATCTCCATGGCATTTAGTTTATTTGTTTCCATTGTTTAAGTGGTTAACAAATCGGCTTATAACGTTAAAATATAGGTTCAATCGGTAACACGTGGCTTTTTTTTGTTTACATTGTGCAACAATGGAATACTGTATTTCGTTGCCCAACAATGGAATATAAGCAAAGGATCTGTTTTGTGGGCTCCAACAATAACCGAATATGAAGAAACATTCGGTGATTTGTTAAAAACGTCGTTTTGATAGTTTGCTTTGTTGTCCTAACACACTGAGACTCCATGGAATTTAATTTTTTTGTTTCCATTGTTTAAGTTGTTCAACAATCGGTTTATAACATAAAAATATCTGTTCAATCGGTAACACGTGGCTTTTCTTTGTTTACTTTGTGCAACAATGGAATACGGTATATCGTTGCCCAACAATGGAATATAAGCAAAGAATCGTTTTTGCGGACTCCAACAATAACCGAATATGAAAAAACATTCGGTGTTTTGTTAAAAACGTCGGTTTGTTAGTTTGCTTTGTTGTCCTAAAACACTGCGACTTCATGGAATTTAATTTATTTGTTTCCATTGTTTAAGTTGTTCAACAATCGGTTTATAACGTTAAAATATCGGTTCAATCAGTAACACGTGGCTTTTCATTGTTTACTTTGTGTAACAATGGAATACGTTATTTCGTTTCCCAACAATGGAATATAAGCAAAGGTTCGGTTTTGCGGGCTCCAACAATAACCGAATATGAAGAAACATTCGGTGTTTTTTTAAAAACATCGGTGTGTTAGTGTGCTTTGTTGTCTTAACACGATTTGACTCCATGGCATTTAATTTATTTGTTTCCATTGTTTAAGTTGTTCAACAATCGTTTTATAACGTTAAAATATCGGTTCAATCGGTAACACGTGGCTTTTCATTGTTTACTTTGTGTAACAATGGAATACGGTATTTCGTTTCCCAACAATGGAATATAAGCAAAGGATCGGTTTTGCGGGCTCCAACAATAACCGAATATGAAGAAACATTCGGTGTTTTTTTAAAAACATCGGTGTGTTAGTTTGCTTTGTTGTCTTAACACGATTTGACTCCATGGCATTTAATTTATTTGTTTCCATTGTTTAAGTTGTTCAACAACCGTTTTATAACGTTAAATTATCGGTTCAATCGGTAACACGTGGCTTTTCTTTGTTTACTTTGTGCAACAATGGAATACGCTATTTCGTTGCCCAACAGACGAATATAAGCAAAGGATCGGTTTTGCGGCCTCCAACAATAACCGAATATGAAGAAAGATTCGGTGTTTTGTTAAAAACGTCGGTTTGTTAGTTTGCTTTGTTGTCCTAACACACTAAGACTCCATGGCCTTTAGTTTATTTGTTTCCATTGTTTAAGTGGTTCACAAATCGGCTTATAACGTTAAAATATAGGTTCAATCGGTAACACGTGGCTTTTTTTTGTTTACATTGTGCAACAATGGAATACTGTATTTCGTTGCCCAACAATGGAATATAAGCAAAGGATCTGTTTTGTGGGCTCCAACAATAACCGAATATGAAGAAACATTCGGTGATTTGTTAAAAACGTCGTTTTGATAGTTTGTTTTGTTGTCCTAACACACTGAGACTCCATGGAATTTAATTTTTTTGTTTCCATTGTTTAAGTTGTTCAACAATCGGTTTATAACATAAAAATATCTGTTCAATCGGTAACACGTGGCTTTTCTTTGTTTACTTTGTGCAACAATGGAATACGGTATATCGTTGCCCAACAATGGAATATAAGCAAAGGATCGGTTTTGCGGGCTCCAACAATAACCGAATATGAAGAAACATTCGGTGTTTTTTTAAAAACATCGGTGTGTTAGTGTGCTTTGTTGTCTTAACACGATTTGACTCCATGGCATTTAATTTATTTGTTTCCATTGTTTAAGTTGTTCAACAATCGTTTTATAACGTTAAAATATCGGTTCAATCGGTAACACGTGGCTTTTTTTGTTTACATTGTGCAACAATGAAATACTGTATTTCGTTGCCCAACAACGGAATATAAGCAAAGGATCGGTTTTGCGGGCTCCAACAATAACCGAATATGAATAAACCTTCGGTGTTTTGTTAAAAACGTCCGATTGTTAGTTTGCTTTGTTGTCCTAAAACACTGCGACTCCATGGAATTTAATTTATTTGTTTCCTTTGTTTAAGTTGTTGAACAATCGGTTTATAACGTTAAAATATAGGTTCAATCGGTAACACGTGGCTTTTTTTTGTTTACATTGTGCAACAATGGAATACTGTATTTCGTTGCCCAACAATGGAATATAAGCAAAGGATCTGTTTTGCGGGCTCCAACAATAACCGAAAATGAAAAAATATTCGGTGTTTTGTTAAAAACGTCGGTTTGTTAGTTTGCTTTGTTGTCCTAACACACTACGACTCCATGGCATTTAGTTTATTTGTTTCCATTGTTTTAGTGGTTCAAAAATCGGCTTATAACGTTAAAATATAGGCTAGATCGGTAACACGTGGCTTTTTTTTAATTACATTGTGCAACAATGGAATACTGTATTTCGTTGCCCAACAATGGAATATAAGCAAAGGATCGGTTTTGCGGGCTCCAACAATAACCGAATATGAAGAAACATTCGGTGTTTTGTTAAAAACGTCGTTTTGATAGATTGCTTTGTTGTCCTAACACTCTGAGACTCCATGGAATTTAATTTATTTGTTTCCATTGTTTAAGTTTTTCAACAATCGGTTTATAACATTAAAATATCTGTTCAATCGGTAACACGTGGCTTTTCTTTGTTTACTTTGTGCAACAATGGAATACGGTATATCGTTGGCCAACAATGGAATATAAGCAAAGGATCGGTTTTGCGGGCACCAACAATAACCGAATATGAAGAAACATTCGGTGTTTTGTTAAAAACGTCGGTTTGTTAGTTTGCTTTGTTGTCCTAAAACACTGCGACTCCATGGAATTTAATTTATTTGTTTCCATTGTTTAAGTTGTTCAACAATCGGTTTATAACGTTAAAATGCCGGTTCAATCGGTAACACATGGCTTTTCTTTGTTTACATTGTGCAATAATGGAATACGGTATTTCGTTGCCCAACAATGGAGTATAAGCAAAGGATCGGTTTTGCGGGCTCCAACAAAAACCGAATATGAAGAGACTTTCGGTGTTTTGTTAAAAACGTCGGTTTGTTAGTTTGATTTGTTGTCCTAAAACACTGCGACTCCATGGAATTTAATTTATTTGTTTCCATTGTTTAAGTTGTTCAACAATCGGTTTATAACGTTAAAATGCCGGTTCAATCGGTAACACGTGGCTTTTCTTTGTTTACTTTGTGCAACAATGGAATACGGTATATCGTTTCCTAACAATGGAATATAAGCAAAGGATCGGTTTTGCGGGCTCCAACAATAACCGAATATGAAGAAACATTCGGTGTTTTGTTAAAAACGTCGGTTTGTTAGTTTGCTTTGTTGTCCTAAAACACTGCGACTCCATGGAATTTAATTTATTTGTTTCCATTGTTTAAGTAGTTCAACAATCGGTTTATAACGTTAAAATGCCGGTTCAATCGGTAACACATGGCTTTTCTTTGTTTACATTGTGCAATAATGGAATACGGTATTTCGTTGCCCAACAATGGAGTATAAGCAAAGGATCGGTTTTGCGGGCTCCAACAATAACCGAATATGAAGAGACATTCGGTGTTTTGTTAAAAACGTCGGTTTGTTAGTTTGCTTTGTTGTCCTAAAACACTGCGTCTCTATGGCATTTAATTTATTTGTTTCCATTGTTTAAGTTGTTCAACAATCGGTTTATAACGATAAAATATCTGTTCAATCGGTAACACGTGGCTTTTCTTTGTTTACTTTGTGCAACAATGGAATACGGTATATCATTGCCCAACAATGGAATGTAAGCAAAGGATCGGTTTTGCGGGCTCCAACAATATCCGAATATGAAGAAACATACGGTGTTTTTTTTAAAAACGTCGGTCTGTTAGTGTGCTTTGTTGTCTTAACACGATTTAACTCCATGGCGTTTAATTTTTTTGTTTCCATTGTTTAAGTGGTTCAAAAATCGGCTTATAACGTAAAAATATCGGTTCAATCGGTAACACATGGCTTTTCTTTGTTTACATTGTGCAACAATGGAATACGGTATTTCGTAGCCCAACAATGGAATATAAGCAAAGGATCGGTTTTGCGGCCTCCAACAATAACCGAATATGAAGAAGGATTCGGTGTTTTGTTAAAAACGTCGGTTTGTTAGTTTGCTTTGTTGTCCTAACACACTAAGACTCCATGGCATTTAGTTTATTTGTTTCCATTGTTTAAGTGGTTCACAAATCGGCTTATAACGTTAAAATATAGGTTCAATCGGTAACACGTGGCTTTTTTTGTTTACATTGTGCAACAATGGAATACTGTATTTCGTTGCCAACAATGGAATGTAAGCAAAGGATCTGTTTTGCGGGCTCCAACAATAACCGAATATGAAGAAACATTCGGTGATTTGTTAAAAACGTCGTTTTGATAGTTTGCTTTGTTGTCCTAACACACTGAGACTCCATGGAATTTAATTTTTTTGTTTCCATTGTTTAAGTTGTTCAACAATCGGTTTATAACATAAAAATATCTGTTCAATCGGTAACACGTGGCTTTTCTTTGTTTACTTTGTGCAACAATGGAATACGGTATATCGTTGCCCAACAATGGAATATAAGCAAAGGATCGTTTTTGCGGACTCCAACAATAACCGAATATGAAAAAACATTCGGTGTTTTGTTAAAAACGTCGGTTTGTTAGTTTGCTTTGTTGTCCTAAAACACTGCGACTTCATGGAATTTAATTTATTTGTTTCCATTGTTTAAGTTGTTCAACAATCGGTTTATAACGTTAAAATATCGGTTCAATCAGTAACACGTGGCTTTTCATTGTTTACTTTGTGTAACAATGGAATACGTTATTTCGTTTCCCAACAATGGAATATAAGCAAAGGATCGGTTTTGCGGGCTCCAACAATAACCGAATATGAAGAAACATTCGGTGTTTTTTTAAAAACATCGGTGTGTTAGTGTGCTTTGTTGTCTTAACACGATTTGACTCCATGGCATTTAATTTATTTGTTTCCATTGTTTAAGTTGTTCAACAATCGTTTTATAACGTTAAAATATCGGTTCAATCGGTAACACGTGGCTTTTCATTGTTTACTTTGTGTAACAATGGAATACGGTATTTCGTTTCCCAACAATGGAATATAAGCAAAGGATCGGTTTTGCGGGCTCCAACAATAACCGAATATGAAGAAACATTCGGTGTTTTTTTAAAAACATCGGTGTGTTAGTTTGCTTTGTTGTCTTAACACGATTTGACTCCATGGCATTTAATTTATTTGTTTCCATTGTTTAAGTTGTTCAACAATCGTTTTATAACGTTAAAATATCGGTTCAATCGGTAACACGTGGCTTTTCTTTGTTTACTTTGTGCAACAGTGGAATACGGTATATCGTTGGCCAACAATGGAATATAAGCAAAGGATCGGTTTTGCGGGCTCCAACAATAACCGAATATGAAGAAACATTCGGTGTTTTGTTAAAAACGTCGGTTTGTTAGTTTGCTTTGTTGTCCTAAAACACTGCGACTCCATGGAATTTAATTTATTTGTTTCCATTGTTTAAGTTGTTCAACAATCGGTTTATAACATAAAAATATCTGTTCAATCGGTAACACGTGGCTTTTCTTTGTTTACTTTGTGCAACAATGGAATACGGTATATCGTTGCCCAACAATGGAATATAAGCAAAGGATCGTTTTTGCGGACTCCAACAATAACCGAATATGAAAAAACATTCGGTGTTTTGTTAAAAACGTCGGTTTGTTAGTTTGCTTTGTTGTCCTAAAACACTGCGACTTCATGGAATTTAATTTATTTGTTTCCATTGTTTAAGTTGTTCAACAATCGGTTTATAACGTTAAAATATCGGTTCAATCAGTAACACGTGGCTTTTCATTGTTTACTTTGTGTAACAATGGAATACGTTATTTCGTTTCCCAACAATGGAATATAAGCAAAGGATCGGTTTTGCGGGCTCCAACAATAACCGAATATGAAGAAACATTCGGTGTTTTTTTTAAAACATCGGTGTGTTAGTGTGCTTTGTTGTCTTAACACGATTTGACTCCATGGCATTTAATTTATTTGTTTCCATTGTTTAAGTTGTTCAACAATCGTTTTATAACGTTAAAATATCGGTTCAATCGGTAACACGTGGCTTTTTTTGTTTACATTGTGCAACAATGAAATACTGTATTTCGTTGCCCAACAACGGAATATAAGCAAAGGATCGGTTTTGCGGGCTCCAACAATAACCGAATATGAATAAACCTTCGGTGTTTTGTTAAAAACGTCCGATTGTTAGTTTGCTTTGTTGTCCTAAAACACTGCGACTCCATGGAATTTAATTTATTTGTTTCCTTTGTTTAAGTTGTTGAACAATCGGTTTATAACGTTAAAATATAGGTTCAATCGGTAACACGTGGCTTTTTTTTGTTTACATTGTGCAACAATGGAATACTGTATTTCGTTGCCCAACAATGGAATATAAGCAAAGGATCTGTTTTGCGGGCTCCAACAATAACCGAAAATGAAAAAATATTCGGTGTTTTGTTAAAAACGTCGGTTTGTTAGTTTGCTTTGTTGTCCTAACACACTACGACTCCATGGCATTTAGTTTATTTGTTTCCATTGTTTTAGTGGTTCAAAAATCGGCTTATAACGTTAAAATATAGGCTAGATCGGTAACACGTGGCTTTTTTTTAATTACATTGTGCAACAACGGAATACTGTATTTCGTTGCACAACAATGGAATATAAGCAAAGGATCGGTTTTGCGGGCTCCAACAATAACCGAATATGAAGAAACATTCGGTGTTTTGTTAAAAACGTCGTTTTGATAGTTTGCTTTGTTGTCCTAACACTCTGAGACTCCATGGAATTTAATTTATTTGTTTCCATTGTTTAAGTTTTTCAACAATCGGTTTATAACATTAAAATATCTGTTCAATCGGTAACACGTGGCTTTTCTTTGTTTACTTTGTGCAACAATGGAATACGGTATATCGTTGGCCAACAATGGAATATAAGCAAAGGATCGGTTTTGCGGGCACCAACAATAACCGAATATGAAGAAACATTCGGTGTTTTGTTAAAAACGTCGGTTTGTTAGTTTGCTTTGTTGTCCTAAAACACTGCGACTCCATGGAATTTAATTTATTTGTTTCCATTGTTTAAGTTGTTCAACAATTGGTTTATAACGTTAAAATATTGGTTTAATCGGTAACACATGGCTTTTCTTTGTTTACATTGTGCAATAATGGAATACGGTATTTCGTTGCCCAACAATGGAGTATAAGCAAAGGATCGGTTTTGCGGGCTCCAACAAAAACCGAATATGAAGAGACTTTCGTTGTTTTGTTAAAAACGTCGGTTTGTTAGTTTGATTTGTTGTCCTAAAACACTGCGACTCCATGGAATTTAATTTATTTGTTTCCATTGTTTAAGTTGTTCAACAATCGGTTTATAACGTTAAAATGCCGGTTCAATCGGTAACACGTGGCTTTTCTTTGTTTACTTTGTGCAACAATGGAATACGGTATATCGTTTCCTAACAATGGAATATAAGCAAAGGATCGGTTTTGCGGGCTCCAACAATAACCGAATATGAAGAAACATTCGGTGTTTTGTTAAAAACGTCGGTTTGTTAGTTTGCTTTGTTGTCCTAAAACACTGCGACTCCATGGAATTTAATTTATTTGTTTCCATTGTTTAAGTAGTTCAACAATCGGTTTATAACGTTAAAATGCCGGTTCAATCGGTAACACATGGCTTTTCTTTGTTTACATTGTGCAATAATGGAATACGGTATTTCGTTGCCCAACAATGGAGTATAAGCAAAGGATCGGTTTTGCGGGCTCCAACAATAACCGAATATGAAGAGACATTCGGTGTTTTGTTAAAAACGTCGGTTTGTTAGTTTGCTTTGTTGTCCTAAAACACTGCGTCTCCATGGCATTTAATTTATTTGTTTCCATTGTTTAAGTTGTTCAACAATCGGTTTATAACGATAAAATATCTGTTCAATCGGTAACACGTGGCTTTTCTTTGTTTACTTTGTGCAACAATGGAATACGGTATATCATTGCCCAACAATGGAATGTAAGCAAAGGATCGGTTTTGCGGGCTCCAACAATATCCGAATATGAAGAAACATACGGTGTTTTTTTTAAAAACGTCGGTCTGTTAGTGTGCTTTGTTGTCTTAACACGATTTAACTCCATGGCGTTTAATTTTTTTGTTTCCATTGTTTAAGTGGTTCAAAAATCGGCTTATAACGTAAAAATATCGGTTCAATCGGTAACACATGGCTTTTCTTTGTTTACATTGTGCAACAATGAAATACGGTATTTCGTAGCCCAACAATGGAATATAAGCAAAGGATCGGTTTTGCGGCCTCCAACAATAACCGAATATGAAGAAGGATTCGGTGTTTTGTTAAAAACGTCGGTTTGTTAGTTTGCTTTGTTGTCCTAACACACTAAGACTCCATGGCATTTAGTTTATTTGTTTCCATTGTTTAAGTGGTTCACAAATCGGCTTATAACGTTAAAATATAGGTTCAATCGGTAACACGTGGCTTTTTTTGTTTACATTGTGCAACAATGGAATACTGTATTTCGTTGCCAACAATGGAATGTAAGCAAAGGATCTGTTTTGCGGGCTCCAACAATAACCGAATATGAAGAAACATTCGGTGATTTGTTAAAAACGTCGTTTTGATAGTTTGCTTTGTTGTCCTAACACACTGAGACTCCATGGAATTTAATTTTTTTGTTTCCATTGTTTAAGTTGTTCAACAATCGGTTTATAACATAAAAATATCTGTTCAATCGGTAACACGTGGCTTTTCTTTGTTTACTTTGTGCAACAATGGAATACGGTATATCGTTGCCCAACAATGGAATATAAGCAAAGGATCGTTTTTGCGGACTCCAACAATAACCGAATATGAAAAAACATTCGGTGTTTTGTTAAAAACGTCGGTTTGTTAGTTTGCTTTGTTGTCCTAAAACACTGCGACTTCATGGAATTTAATTTATTTGTTTCCATTGTTTAAGTTGTTCAACAATCGGTTTATAACGTTAAAATATCGGTTCAATCAGTAACACGTGGCTTTTCATTGTTTACTTTGTGTAACAATGGAATACGTTATTTCGTTTCCCAACAATGGAATATAAGCAAAGGATCGGTTTTGCGGGCTCCAACAATAACCGAATATGAAGAAACATTCGGTGTTTTTTTAAAAACATCGGTGTGTTAGTGTGCTTTGTTGTCTTAACACGATTTGACTCCATGGCATTTAATTTATTTGTTTCCATTGTTTAAGTTGTTCAACAATCGTTTTATAACGTTAAAATATCGGTTCAATCGGTAACACGTGGCTTTTCATTGTTTACTTTGTGTAACAATGGAATACGGTATTTCGTTTCCCAACAATGGAATATAAGCAAAGGATCGGTTTTGCGGGCTCCAACAATAACCGAATATGAAGAAACATTCGGTGTTTTTTTAAAAACATCGGTGTGTTAGTTTGCTTTGTTGTCTTAACACGATTTGACTCCATGGCATTTAATTTATTTGTTTCCATTGTTTAAGTTGTTCAACAATCGTTTTATAACGTTAAAATATCGGTTCAATCGGTAACACGTGGCTTTTCTTTGTTTACTTTGTGCAACAGTGGAATACGGTATATCGTTGGCCAACAATGGAATATAAGCAAAGGATCGGTTTTGCGGGCTCCAACAATAACCGAATATGAAGAAACATTCGGTGTTTTGTTAAAAACGTCGGTTTGTTAGTTTGCTTTGTTGTCCTAAAACACTGCGACTCCATGGAATTTAATTTATTTGTTTCCATTGTTTAAGTTGTTCAACAATCGGTTTATAACATAAAAATATCTGTTCAATCGGTAACACGTGGCTTTTCTTTGTTTACTTTGTGCAACAATGGAATACGGTATATCGTTGCCCAACAATGGAATATAAGCAAAGGATCGTTTTTGCGGACTCCAACAATAACCGAATATGAAAAAACATTCGGTGTTTTGTTAAAAACGTCGGTTTGTTAGTTTGCTTTGTTGTCCTAAAACACTGCGACTTCATGGAATTTAATTTATTTGTTTCCATTGTTTAAGTTGTTCAACAATCGGTTTATAACGTTAAAATATCGGTTCAATCAGTAACACGTGGCTTTTCATTGTTTACTTTGTGTAACAATGGAATACGTTATTTCGTTTCCCAACAATGGAATATAAGCAAAGGATCGGTTTTGCGGGCTCCAACAATAACCGAATATGAAGAAACATTCGGTGTTTTTTTTAAAACATCGGTGTGTTAGTGTGCTTTGTTGTCTTAACACGATTTGACTCCATGGCATTTAATTTATTTGTTTCCATTGTTTAAGTTGTTCAACAATCGTTTTATAACGTTAAAATATCGGTTCAATCGGTAACACGTGGCTTTTTTTGTTTACATTGTGCAACAATGAAATACTGTATTTCGTTGCCCAACAACGGAATATAAGCAAAGGATCGGTTTTGCGGGCTCCAACAATAACCGAATATGAATAAACCTTCGGTGTTTTGTTAAAAACGTCCGATTGTTAGTTTGCTTTGTTGTCCTAAAACACTGCGACTCCATGGAATTTAATTTATTTGTTTCCTTTGTTTAAGTTGTTGAACAATCGGTTTATAACGTTAAAATATAGGTTCAATCGGTAACACGTGGCTTTTTTTTGTTTACATTGTGCAACAATGGAATACTGTATTTCGTTGCCCAACAATGGAATATAAGCAAAGGATCTGTTTTGCGGGCTCCAACAATAACCGAAAATGAAAAAATATTCGGTGTTTTGTTAAAAACGTCGGTTTGTTAGTTTGCTTTGTTGTCCTAACACACTACGACTCCATGGCATTTAGTTTATTTGTTTCCATTGTTTTAGTGGTTCAAAAATCGGCTTATAACGTTAAAATATAGGCTAGATCGGTAACACGTGGCTTTTTTTTAATTACATTGTGCAACAACGGAATACTGTATATCGTTGCCCAACAATGGAATATAAGCAAAGGATCGTTTTTGCGGACTCCAACAATAACCGAATATGAAAAAACATTCGGTGTTTTGTTAAAAACGTCGGTTTGTTAGTTTGCTTTGTTGTCCTAAAACACTGCGACTTCATGGAATTTAATTTATTTGTTTCCATTGTTTAAGTTGTTCAACAATCGGTTTATAACGTTAAAATATCGGTTCAATCAGTAACACGTGGCTTTTCATTGTTTACTTTGTGTAACAATGGAATACGTTATTTCGTTTCCCAACAATGGAATATAAGCAAAGGATCGGTTTTGCGGGCTCCAACAATAACCGAATATGAAGAAACATTCGGTGTTTTTTTTAAAACATCGGTGTGTTAGTGTGCTTTGTTGTCTTAACACGATTTGACTCCATGGCATTTAATTTATTTGTTTCCATTGTTTAAGTTGTTCAACAATCGTTTTATAACGTTAAAATATCGGTTCAATCGGTAACACGTGGCTTTTTTTGTTTACATTGTGCAACAATGAAATACTGTATTTCGTTGCCCAACAACGGAATATAAGCAAAGGATCGGTTTTGCGGGCTCCAACAATAACCGAATATGAATAAACCTTCGGTGTTTTGTTAAAAACGTCCGATTGTTAGTTTGCTTTGTTGTCCTAAAACACTGCGACTCCATGGAATTTAATTTATTTGTTTCCTTTGTTTAAGTTGTTGAACAATCGGTTTATAACGTTAAAATATAGGTTCAATCGGTAACACGTGGCTTTTTTTTGTTTACATTGTGCAACAATGGAATACTGTATTTCGTTGCCCAACAATGGAATATAAGCAAAGGATCTGTTTTGCGGTCTCCAACAATAACCGAAAATGAAAAAATATTCGGTGTTTTGTTAAAAACGTCGGTTTGTTAGTTTGCTTTGTTGTCCTAACACACTACGACTCCATGGCATTTAGTTTATTTGTTTCCATTGTTTTAGTGGTTCAAAAATCGGCTTATAACGTTAAAATATAGGCTAGATCGGTAACACGTGGCTTTTTTTTAATTACATTGTGCAACAACGGAATACTGTATTTCGTTGCACAACAATGGAATATAAGCAAAGGATCGGTTTTGCGGGCTCCAACAATAACCGAATATGAAGAAACATTCGGTGTTTTGTTAAAAACGTCGTTTTGATAGTTTGCTTTGTTGTCCTAACACTCTGAGACTCCATGGAATTTAATTTATTTGTTTCCATTGTTTAAGTTTTTCAACAATCGGTTTATAACATTAAAATATCTGTTCAATCGGTAACACGTGGCTTTTCTTTGTTTACTTTGTGCAACAATGGAATACGGTATATCGTTGGCCAACAATGGAATATAAGCAAAGGATCGGTTTTGCGGGCACCAACAATAACCGAATATGAAGAAACATTCGGTGTTTTGTTAAAAACGTCGGTTTGTTAGTTTGCTTTGTTGTCCTAAAACACTGCGACTCCATGGAATTTAATTTATTTGTTTCCATTGTTTAAGTTGTTCAACAATCGGTTTATAACGTTAAAATGCCGGTTCAATCGGTAACACATGGCTTTTCTTTGTTTACATTGTGCAATAATGGAATACGGTATTTCGTTGCCCAACAATGGAGTATAAGCAAAGGATCGGTTTTGCGGGCTCCAACAAAAACCGAATATGAAGAGACTTTCGGTGTTTTGTTAAAAACGTCGGTTTGTTAGTTTGATTTGTTGTCCTAAAACACTGCGACTCCATGGAATTTAATTTATTTGTTTCCATTGTTTAAGTTGTTCAACAATCGGTTTATAACGTTAAAATGCCGGTTCAATCGGTAACACGTGGCTTTTCTTTGTTTACTTTGTGCAACAATGGAATACGGTATATCGTTTCCTAACAATGGAATATAAGCAAAGGATCGGTTTTGCGGGCTCCAACAATAACCGAATATGAAGAAACATTCGGTGTTTTGTTAAAAACGTCGGTTTGTTAGTTTGCTTTGTTGTCCTAAAACACTGCGACTCCATGGAATTTAATTTATTTGTTTCCATTGTTTAAGTAGTTCAACAATCGGTTTATAACGTTAAAATGCCGGTTCAATCGGTAACACATGGCTTTTCTTTGTTTACATTGTGCAATAATGGAATACGGTATTTCGTTGCCCAACAATGGAGTATAAGCAAAGGATCGGTTTTGCGGGCTCCAACAATAACCGAATATGAAGAGACATTCGGTGTTTTGTTAAAAACGTCGGTTTGTTAGTTTGCTTTGTTGTCCTAAAACACTGCGTCTCCATGGCATTTAATTTATTTGTTTCCATTGTTTAAGTTGTTCAACAATCGGTTTATAACGATAAAATATCTGTTCAATCGGTAACATGTGGCTTTTCTTTGATTACTTTGTGCAACAATGGAATACGGTATATCATTGCCCAACAATGGAATATAAGCAAAGGATCGAATTTGCGGTCTCCAACAATATCCGAATATGAAGAAACATACGGTGTTTTTTTTAAAAACGTCGGTCTGTTAGTGTGCTTTGTTGTCTTAACACGATTTAACTCGATGGCGTTTAATTTTTTTGTTTCCATTGTTTAAGTGGTTCAAAAATCGGCTTATAACGTAAAAATATCGGTTCAATCGGTAACACATGGCTTTTCTTTGTTTACATTGTGCAACAATGGAATACGGTATTTCGTAGCCCAACAATGGAATATAAGCAAAGGATCGGTTTTGCGGCCTCCAACAATAACCGAATATGAAGAAGGATTCGGTGTTTTGTTAAAAACGTCGGTTTGTTAGTTTGCTTTGTTGTCCTAACACACTAAGACTCCATGGCATTTAGTTTATTTGTTTCCATTGTTTAAGTGGTTCACAAATCGGCTTATAACGTTAAAATATAGGTTCAATCGGTAACACGTGGCTTTTTTTGTTTACATTGTGCAACAATGGAATACTGTATTTCGTTGCCAACAATGGAATATAAGCAAAGGATCTGTTTTGCGGGCTCCAACAATAACCGAATATGAAGAAACATTCGGTGATTTGTTAAAAACGTCGTTTTGATAGTTTGCTTTGTTGTCCTAACACACTGAGACTCCATGGAATTTAATTTTTTTGTTTCCATTGTTTAAGTTGTTCAACAATCGGTTTATAACGTTAAAATATCGGTTCAATCGGTAACACGTGGCTTTTCATTGTTTACTGTGTAACAATGGAATACGTTATTTCGTTTCCCAACAATGGTATATACGCAAAGGGTCGTTTTTGCGGACTCCAACAATAACCGAATATGAAGAAACATTCGGTGTTTTGTTAAAAACGTCGGTTTGTTAGTTTGCTTTGTTGTCCTAAAACACTGCGACTTCATGAAATTTAATTTATTTGTTTCCACTGTTTAAGTTGTTCAACAATCGGTTTATAACGTTAAAATATCGGTTCAATCGGTAACACGTGGCTTTTCATTGTTTACTGTGTAACAATGGAATACGGTATTTCGTTTCCCAACAATGGAATATAAGCAAAGGATCGGTTTTGCGGGCTCCAACAATAACCGAATATGAAGAAACATTCGGTGTTTTTTAAAAACATCGGTGTGTTAGTGTGCTTTGTTGTCTTAACACGATTTGACTCCATGGCATTTAATTTATTTGTTTCCATTGTTTAAGTTGTTCAACAATCGGTTTATAACGTTAAAATATCGGTTCAATCGGTAACACGTGGCTTTTTTTTGTTTACATTGTGCAACAATGAAATACTGTATTTCGTTGCCCTACAACGGAATATAAGCAAAGGATCGGTTTTGCGGGCTCCAACAATAACCGAATATGAATAAACATTCGGTGTTTTGTTAAAAACGTCGGATTGTTAGTTTGCTTTGTTGTCCTAAAACACTGCGACTCCATGGAATTTAATTTATTTGTTTCCTTTGTTTAAGTTGTTGAACAATCGGTTTATAAAGTTAAAATATAGGTTCAATCGGTAACACGTGGCTTTTTTTGTTTACATTGTGCAACAATGGAATACTGTATTTCATTGCCCAACAATGGAATATAAGCAAAGGATCTGTTTTGCGGGCTCCAACAATAACCGAATATGAAGAAACATTCGGTGTTTTGTTAAAAACGTCGGTTTGTTAGTTTGCTTTGTTGTCCTAAAACACTGCGACTCCATGGAAATTAATTTATTTGTTTCCATTGTTTAAGATGATCAACAATCGGTTTATAACGTTAAAATGCCGGTTTAATCGGTAAGACGTGGCTTTTCTTTGTTTACATTGTGCAACAATGGAATACGCTATTTCGTTGCCCAACAATCGAATATAAGCAAAGGATCGGTTTTGCGGCCTCCAACAATAACCGAATATGAAGAAAGATTCGGTGTTTTGTTAAAAACGTCGGTTTGTTAGTTTGCTTTGTTGTCCTAACACACTAAGACTCCATGGCATTTAGTTTATTTGTTTCCATTGTTTAAGTGGTTCACAAATCGGCTTATAACGTTAAAATATAGGTTCAATCGGTAACACGTGGATTTTTTTTGTTTACATTGTGCAACAATGGAATACTGTATTTCGTTGCCCAACAATGGAATATAAGCAAAGGATCTGTTTTGCGGGCTCCAACAATAACCGAATAGGAAGAAACATTCGGTGATTTGTTAAAAACGTCGTTTTGATAGTTTGCTTTGTTGTCGTAACAAACTGAGACTCCATGGAATTTAATTTTTTTGTTTCCATTGTTTAAGTTGTTCAACAATCGGTTCACAACGTTAAAATATCGGTTCAATCGGTAACACGTGGCTTTTCATTGTTTACTTTGTGTAACAATTGAATACGGTATTTCGTTTCCCAACAATGGAATATAAGCAAAGGATCGGTTTTGCGGGCTCCAACAATAACCGAATATGAAGAAACATTCGGTGTTTTTTTAAAAACATCGGTCTGTTAGTGTGCTTTGTTGTCTTAACACGATTTGACTCCATGGCATTTAATTTATTTGTTTCCATTGTTTAAGTTGTTCAACAATCGGTTTATAACGTTAAAATATCGGTTCAATCGGCAACACGTGGCTTTTTTTGTTTACATTGTGCAACAATGAAATACTGTATTTCGTTGCCCAACAACGGAATATAAGCAAAGGATCGGTTTTGCGGGCTCCAACAATAACCGAATATGAAGAGACATTCGGTGTTTTGTTAAAAACGTCGGTTTGTTAGTTTGCTTTGTTGTCCTAAAACACTGCGACTCCATGGCATTTAATTTATTTGTTTCCATTGTTTAAGTTGTTCAACAATCGGTTTATAACGTTAAAATATAGGTTCAATCGGTAACACGTGGCTTTTTTTTGTTTACATTGTGCAACAATGGAATACTGTATTTCGTTGCCCAACAATGGAATATAAGCAAAGGATCTGTTTTGTGGGCTCCAACAATAACCGAATATGAAGAAACATTCGGTGATTTGTTAAAAACGTCGTTTTGATAGTTTGCTTTGTTGTCCTAACACACTGAGACTCCATGGAATTTAATTTTTTTGTTTCCATTGTTTAAGTTGTTCAACAATCGGTTTATAACATAAAAATATCTGTTCAATCGGTAACACGTGGCTTTTCTTTGTTTACTTTGTGCAACAATGGAATACGGTATATCGTTGCCCAACAATGGAATATAAGCAAAGGATCGTTTTTGCGGACTCCAACAATAACCGAATATGAAAAAACATTCGGTGTTTTGTTAAAAACGTCGGTTTGTTAGTTTGCTTTGTTGTCCTAAAACACTGCGATTCCATGGAATTTAATTTATTTGATTCCATTGTTTAAGTTGTTCAACAATCGGTTTATAACGTTAAAATGCCGGTTCAATCGGTAACACATGGCTTTTCTTTGTTTACATTGTGCAATAATGGAATACGGTATTTCGTTGCCAAACAATGGAGTATAAGCAAAGGATCGGTTTTGCGGGCTCCAACAATAACCGAATATGAAGAGACATTCGGTGTTTTGTTAAAAACGTCGGTTTGTTAGTTTGCTTTGTTGTCCTAAAACACTGCGACTCCATGGCATTTAATTTATTTGTTTCCATAGTTTAAGTTGTTCAACAATCGGTTTATAACGTTAAAATATAGGTTCAATCGGTAACACGTGGCTTTTTTTTGTTTACATTGTGCAACAATGGAATACTGTATTTCGTTGCCCAACAATGGAATATAAGCAAAGGATCTGTTTTGTGGGCTCCAACAATAACCGAATATGAAGAAACATTCGGTGATTTGTTAAAAACGTCGTTTTGATAGTTTTTTTGTTGTCCTAACACACTGAGACTCCATGGAATTTAATTTTTTTGTTTCCATTGTTTAAGTTGTTCAACAATCGGTTTATAACATAAAAATATCTGTTCAATCGGTAACACGTGGCTTTTCTTTGTTTACTTTGTGCAACAATGGAATACGGTATATCGTTGCCCAACAATGGAATATAAGCAAAGGATCGTTTTTGCGGACTCCAACAATAACCGAATATGAAAAAACATTCGGTGTTTTGTTAAAAACGTCGGTTTGTTAGTTTGCTTTGTTGTCCTAAAACACTGCGACTTCATGGAATTTAATTTATTTGTTTCCATTGTTTAAGTTGTTCAACAATCGGTTTATAACGTTAAAATATCGGTTCAATCAGTAACACGTGGCTTTTCATTGTTTACTTTGTGTAACAATGGAATACGTTATTTCGTTTCCCAACAATGGAATATAAGCAAAGGATCGGTTTTGCGGGCTCCAACAATAACCGAATATGAAGAAACATTCGGTGTTTTTTTTAAAACATCGGTGTGTTAGTGTGCTTTGTTGTCTTAACACGATTTGACTCCATGGCATTTAATTTATTTGTTTCCATTGTTTAAGTTGTTCAACAATCGTTTTATAACGTTAAAATATCGGTTCAATCGGTAACACGTGGCTTTTTTTGTTTACATTGTGCAACAATGAAATACTGTATTTCGTTGCCCAACAACGGAATATAAGCAAAGGATCGGTTTTGCGGGCTCCAACAATAACCGAATATGAATAAACCTTCGGTGTTTTGTTAAAAACGTCCGATTGTTAGTTTGCTTTGTTGTCCTAAAACACTGCGACTCCATGGAATTTAATTTATTTGTTTCCTTTGTTTAAGTTGTTGAACAATCGGTTTATAACGTTAAAATATAGGTTCAATCGGTAACACGTGGCTTTTTTTTGTTTACATTGTGCAACAATGGAATACTGTATTTCGTTGCCCAACAATGGAATATAAGCAAAGGATCTGTTTTGCGGTCTCCAACAATAACCGAAAATGAAAAAATATTCGGTGTTTTGTTAAAAACGTCGGTTTGTTAGTTTGCTTTGTTGTCCTAACACACTACGACTCCATGGCATTTAGTTTATTTGTTTCCATTGTTTTAGTGGTTCAAAAATCGGCTTATAACGTTAAAATATAGGCTAGATCGGTAACACGTGGCTTTTTTTTAATTACATTGTGCAACAATGGAATACTGTATTTCGTTGCCCAACAATGGAATATAAGCAAAGGATCGGTTTTGCGGGCTCCAACAATAACCGAATATGAAGAAACATTCGGTGTTTTGTTAAAAACGTCGTTTTGATAGTTTGCTTTGTTGTCCTAACACTCTGAGACTCCATGGAATTTAATTTATTTGTTTCCATTGTTTAAGTTTTTCAACAATCGGTTTATAACATTAAAATATCTGTTCAATCGGTAACACGTGGCTTTTCTTTGTTTACTTTGTGCAACAATGGAATACGGTATATCGTTGGCCAACAATGGAATATAAGCAAAGGATCGGTTTTGCGGGCACCAACAATAACCGAATATGAAGAAACATTCGGTGTTTTGTTAAAAACGTCGGTTTGTTAGTTTGCTTTGTTGTCCTAAAACACTGCGACTCCATGGAATTTAATTTATTTGTTTCCATTGTTTAAGTTGTTCAACAATCGGTTTATAACGTTAAAATGCCGGTTCAATCGGTAACACATGGCTTTTCTTTGTTTACATTGTGCAATAATGGAATACGGTATTTCGTTGCCCAACAATGGAGTATAAGCAAAGGATCGGTTTTGCGGGCTCCAACAAAAACCGAATATGAAGAGACTTTCGTTGTTTTGTTAAAAACGTCGGTTTGTTAGTTTGATTTGTTGTCCTAAAACACTGCGACTCCATGGAATTTAATTTATTTGTTTCCATTGTTTAAGTTGTTCAACAATCGGTTTATAACGTTAAAATGCCGGTTCAATCGGTAACACGTGGCTTTTCTTTGTTTACTTTGTGCAACAATGGAATACGGTATATCGTTTCCTAACAATGGAATATAAGCAAAGGATCGGTTTTGCGGGCTCCAACAATAACCGAATATGAAGAAACATTCGGTGTTTTGTTAAAAACGTCGGTTTGTTAGTTTGCTTTGTTGTCCTAAAACACTGCGACTCCATGGAATTTAATTTATTTGTTTCCATTGTTTAAGTAGTTCAACAATCGGTTTATAACGTTAAAATGCCGGTTCAATCGGTAACACATGGCTTTTCTTTGTTTACATTGTGCAATAATGGAATACGGTATTTCGTTGCCCAACAATGGAGTATAAGCAAAGGATCGGTTTTGCGGGCTCCAACAATAACCGAATATGAAGAGACATTCGGTGTTTTGTTAAAAACGTCGGTTTGTTAGTTTGCTTTGTTGTCCTAAAACACTGCGTCTCCATGGCATTTAGTTTATTTGTTTCCATTGTTTAAGTGGTTCACAAATCGGCTTATAACGTTAAAATATAGGTTCAATCGGTAACACGTGGCTTTTTTTGTTTACATTGTGCAACAATGGAATACGGTATTTCGTAGCCCAACAATGGAATATAAGCAAAGGATCGGTTTTGCGGCCTCCAACAATAACCGAATATGAAGAAGGATTCGGTGTTTTGTTAAAAACGTCGGTTTGTTAGTTTGCTTTGTTGTCCTAACACACTAAGACTCCATGGCATTTAGTTTATTTGTTTCCATTGTTTAAGTGGTTCACAAATCGGTTTATAACGTTAAAATATAGGTTCAATCGGTAACACGTGGCTTTTTTTGTTTACATTGTGCAACAATGGAATACTGTATTTCGTTGCCAACAATGGAATATAAGCAAAGGATCTGTTTTGCGGGCTCCAACAATAACCGAATATGAAGATACATTCGGTGATTTGTTAAAAACGTCGTTTTGATAGTTTGCTTTGTTGTCCTAACACACTGAGACTCCATGGAATTTAATTTTTTTGTTTCCATTGTTTAAGTTGTTCAACAATCGGTTTATAACGTTAAAATATAGGTTCAATCGGTAACACGTGGCTTTTTTTTGTTTACATTGTGCAACAATGGAATACTGTATTTCGTTGCCCAACAATGGAATATAAGCAAAGGATCTGTTTTGCGGTCTCCAACAATAACCGAAAATGAAAAAATATTCGGTGTTTTGTTAAAAACGTCGGTTTGTTAGTTTGCTTTGTTGTCCTAACACACTACGACTCCATGGCATTTAGTTTATTTGTTTCCATTGTTTTAGTGGTTCAAAAATCGGCTTATAACGTTAAAATATAGGCTAGATCGGTAACACGTGGCTTTTTTTTAATTACATTGTGCAACAATGGAATACTGTATTTCGTTGCCCAACAATGGAATATAAGCAAAGGATCGGTTTTGCGGGCTCCAACAATAACCGAATATGAAGAAACATTCGGTGTTTTGTTAAAAACGTCGTTTTGATAGTTTGCTTTGTTGTCCTAACACTCTGAGACTCCATGGAATTTAATTTATTTGTTTCCATTGTTTAAGTTTTTCAACAATCGGTTTATAACATTAAAATATCTGTTCAATCGGTAACACGTGGCTTTTCTTTGTTTACTTTGTGCAACAATGGAATACGGTATATCGTTGGCCAACAATGGAATATAAGCAAAGGATCGGTTTTGCGGGCACCAACAATAACCGAATATGAAGAAACATTCGGTGTTTTGTTAAAAACGTCGGTTTGTTAGTTTGCTTTGTTGTCCTAAAACACTGCGACTCCATGGAATTTAATTTATTTGTTTCCATTGTTTAAGTTGTTCAACAATCGGTTTATAACGTTAAAATGCCGGTTCAATCGGTAACACATGGCTTTTCTTTGTTTACATTGTGCAATAATGGAATACGGTATTTCGTTGCCCAACAATGGAGTATAAGCAAAGGATCGGTTTTGCGGGCTCCAACAAAAACCGAATATGAAGAGACTTTCGTTGTTTTGTTAAAAACGTCGGTTTGTTAGTTTGATTTGTTGTCCTAAAACACTGCGACTCCATGGAATTTAATTTATTTGTTTCCATTGTTTAAGTTGTTCAACAATCGGTTTATAACGTTAAAATGCCGGTTCAATCGGTAACACGTGGCTTTTCTTTGTTTACTTTGTGCAACAATGGAATACGGTATATCGTTTCCTAACAATGGAATATAAGCAAAGGATCGGTTTTGCGGGCTCCAACAATAACCGAATATGAAGAAACATTCGGTGTTTTGTTAAAAACGTCGGTTTGTTAGTTTGCTTTGTTGTCCTAAAACACTGCGACTCCATGGAATTTAATTTATTTGTTTCCATTGTTTAAGTAGTTCAACAATCGGTTTATAACGTTAAAATGCCGGTTCAATCGGTAACACATGGCTTTTCTTTGTTTACATTGTGCAATAATGGAATACGGTATTTCGTTGCCCAACAATGGAGTATAAGCAAAGGATCGGTTTTGCGGGCTCCAACAATAACCGAATATGAAGAGACATTCGGTGTTTTGTTAAAAACGTCGGTTTGTTAGTTTGCTTTGTTGTCCTAAAACACTGCGTCTCCATGGCATTTAGTTTATTTGTTTCCATTGTTTAAGTGGTTCACAAATCGGCTTATAACGTTAAAATATAGGTTCAATCGGTAACACGTGGCTTTTTTTGTTTACATTGTGCAACAATGGAATACGGTATTTCGTAGCCCAACAATGGAATATAAGCAAAGGATCGGTTTTGCGGCCTCCAACAATAACCGAATATGAAGAAGGATTCGGTGTTTTGTTAAAAACGTCGGTTTGTTAGTTTGCTTTGTTGTCCTAACACACTAAGACTCCATGGCATTTAGTTTATTTGTTTCCATTGTTTAAGTGGTTCACAAATCGGTTTATAACGTTAAAATATAGGTTCAATCGGTAACACGTGGCTTTTTTTGTTTACATTGTGCAACAATGGAATACTGTATTTCGTTGCCAACAATGGAATATAAGCAAAGGATCTGTTTTGCGGGCTCCAACAATAACCGAATATGAAGATACATTCGGTGATTTGTTAAAAACGTCGTTTTGATAGTTTGCTTTGTTGTCCTAACACACTGAGACTCCATGGAATTTAATTTTTTTGTTTCCATTGTTTAAGTTGTTCAACAATCGGTTTATAACGTTAAAATATCGGTTCAATCGGTAACACGTGGCTTTTCATTGTTTACTGTGTAACAATGGAATACGGTATTTCGTTTCCCAACAATGGTATATACGCAAAGGATCGTTTTTGCGGACTCCAACAATAACCGAATATGAAGAAACATTCGGTGTTTTGTTAAAAACGTCGGTTTGTTAGTTTGCTTTGTTGTCCTAAAACACTGCGACTTCATGGAATTTAATTTATTTGTTTCCATTGTTTAAGTTGTTCAACAATCGGTTTATAACGTTAAAATATCGGTTCAATCGGTAACACGTGGCTTTTCATTGTTTACTGTGTAACAATGGAATAGGGTATTTCGTTTCCCAACAATGGAATATAAGCAAAGGATCGGTTTTGCGGGCTCCAACAATAACCGAATATGAAGAAACATTCGGTGTTTTTTAAAAACATCGGTGTGTTAGTGTGCTTTGTTGTCTTAACACGATTTGACTCCATGGCATTTAATTTATTTGTTTCCATTGTTTAAGTTGTTCAACAATCGGTTTATAACGTTAAAATATCGGTTCAATCGGTAACACGTGGCTTTTTTTTGTTTACATTGTGCAACAATGAAATACTGTATTTCGTTGCCCTACAACGGAATATAAGCAAAGGATCGGTTTTGCGGGCTCCAACAATAACCGAATATGAATAAACATTCGGTGTTTTGTTAAAAACGTCGGATTGTTAGTTTGCTTTGTTGTCCTAAAACACTGCGACTCCATGGAATTTAATTTATTTGTTTCCTTTGTTTAAGTTGTTGAACAATCGGTTTATAAAGTTAAAATATAGGTTCAATCGGTAACACGTGGCTTTTTTTGTTTACATTGTGCAACAATGGAATACGCTATTTCGTTGCCCAACAATCGAATATAAGCAAAGGATCGGTTTTGCGGCCTCCAACAATAACCGAATATGAAGAAAGATTCGGTGTTTTGTTAAAAACGTCGGTTTGTTAGTTTGCTTTGTTGTCCTAACACACTAAGACTCCATGGCATTTAATTTATTTGTTTCCATTGTTTAAGTTGTTCAACAATCGGTTTATAACGTTAAAATATCGGATCAATCGGCAACACGTGGCTTTTTTTGTTTACATTGTGCAACAATGAAATACTGTATTTCGTTGCCCAACAACGGAATATAAGCAAAGGATCGGTTTTGCGGGCTCCAACAATAACCGAGTGTGAATAAATATTCGGTGTTTTGTTAAAAACGTCGGATTGTTAGTTTGCTTTGTTGTCCTAAAACACTGCGATTCCATGGAATTTAATTTATTTGATTCCATTGTTTAAGTTGTTCAACAATCGGTTTATAACGTTAAAATGCCGGTTCAATCGGTAACACATGGCTTTTCTTTGTTTACATTGTGCAATAATGGAATACGGTATTTCGTTGCCAAACAATGGAGTATAAGCAAAGGATCGGTTTTGCGGGCTCCAACAATAACCGAATATGAAGAGACATTCGGTGTTTTGTTAAAAACGTCGGTTTGTTAGTTTGCTTTGTTGTCCTAAAACACTGCGACTCCATGGCATTTAATTTATTTGTTTCCATTGTTTAAGTTGTTCAACAATCGGTTTATAACGATAAAATATCTGTTCAATCGGTAACACGTGGCTTTTCTTTGTTTACTTTGTGCAACAATGGAATACCGTATATCGTTTCCCAACAATGGAATATAAGCAAAGGATCGGTTTTGCGGGCTCCAACAATAACCGAATATGAAGAGACATTCGGTGTTTTGTTAAAAACGTCGGTTTGTTAGTTTGCTTTGTTGTCCTAAAACACTGCGACTCCATGGCATTTAATTTATTTGTTTCCATTGTTTAAGTTGTTCAACAATCGGTTTATAACGATAAAATATCTGTTCAATCGGCAACACGTGCCTTTTCTTTTTTTACTTTGTGCAACAATTGAATACGTTATTTCGTTGACCAACAATGGAATATAAGCAAAGGATCGGTTTTGCGGGCTCCAACAATAACCGAATATGAATAAACATTCGGTGTTTTGTTAAAAACGTCGGATTGTTAGTTTGCTTTGTTGTCCTAAAACACTGCGACTCCATGGAATTTAATTTATTTGTTTCCTTTGTTTAAGTTGTTGAACAATCGGTTTATAACGTTAAAATATAGGTTCAATCGGTAACACGTGGCTTTTTTTGTTTACATTGTGCAACAATGGAATACTGTATTTCGTTGCCCAACAATGGAATATAAGCAAAGGATCTGTTTTGCGGGCTCCAACAATAACCGAATATGAAGAAACATTCGGTGATTTGTTAAAAACGTCGTTTTGATAGTTTGCTTTGTTGTCCTAACACACTGAGACTCCATGGAATTTAATTTTTTTGTTTCCATTGTTTAAGTTGTTCAACAATCGGTTTATAACATAAAAATATCTGTTCAATCGGTAACACGTGGCTTTTCTTTGTTTACTTTGTGCAACAATGGAATACGGTATATCGTTGCCCAACAATGGAATATAAGCAAGGGATCGTTTTTGCGGACTCCAACAATAACCGAATATGAAGAAACATTCGGTGTTTTGTTAAAAACGTCGGTTTGTTAGTTTGCTTTGTTGTCCTAAAACACTGCGACTCCATGGAATTTAATTTTTTTGTTTCCATTGTTTAAGTTGTTCAACAATCGGTTTATAACATAAAAATATCTGTTCAATCGGTAACACGTGGCTTTTCTTTGTTTACTTTGTGCAACAATGGAATACGGTATATCGTTGCCCAACAATGGAATATAAGCAAAGGATCTGTTTTGCGGGCTCCAACAATAACCGAATATGAAGAAACATTCGGTGTTTTTTTAAAAACATCGGTTTGTTAGTTTGCTTTGTTGTCCTAAAACACTAAGACTCCATGGCATTTAGTTTATTTGTTTCCATTGTTTAAGTGGTTCACAAATCGGCTTATAACGTTAAAATATAGGTTCAATCGGTAACACGTGGATTTTTTTTGTTTACATTGTGCAACAATGGAATACTGTATTTCGTTGCCCAACAATGGAATATAAGCAAAGGATCTGTTTTGCGGGCTCCAACAATATCCGAATATGAAGAAACATACGGTGTTTTTTTTAAAAACATCGGTCTGTTAGTGTGCTTTGTTGTCTTAACACGATTTGACTCCATGGCATTTAATTTATTTGTTTCCATTGTTTAAGTTGTTCAACAATCGGTTTATAACGTTAAAATATCGGTTCAATCGGCAACACGTGGCTTTTTTTGTTTACAATGTGCAACAATGAAATACTGTATTTCGTTGCCCAACAACGGAATATAAGCAAAGGATCGGTTTTGCGGGCTCCAACAATAACCTAGTGTGAATAAACATTCGGTGTTTTGTTAAAAACGTCTGTCTGTTAGTGTGCTTTGTTGTCCTAACACACTAAGACTCCATGGCATTTAGTTTATTTGTTTCCATTGTTTAAGTGGTTCACAAATCGGCTTATAACGTTAAAATATAGGTTCCATCGGTAACACGTGGCTTTTTTTTGTTTACATTGTGCAACAATGGAATACTGTATTTCGTTGCCCAACAATGGAATATAAGCAAAGGATCTGTTTTGCGGGCTCCAACAATAAACGAAAATGAAGAAACATTCGGTGATTTGTTAAAAACGTCGTTTTGATAGTTTGCTTTGTTGTCCTAACACACTGAGACTCCATGGAATTTAATTTTTTTGTTTCCATTGTTTAAGTTGTTCAACAATCGGTTTATAACATAAAAATATCTGTTCAATCGGTAACACGTGGCTTTTCTTTGTTTACTTTGTGCAACAATGGAATACGGTATATCGTTGCCCAACAATGGAATATAAGCAAAGGATCGTTTTTGCGGACTCCAACAATAACCGAATATGAAAAAACATTCGGTGTTTTTTTAAAAACGTCGGTTTGTTAGTTTGCTTTGTTGTCCTAAAACACTGCGACTTCATGGAATTTAATTTATTTGTTTCCATTGTTTAAGTTGTTCAACAATCGGTTTATAACGTTAAAATATCGGTTCAATCAGTAACACGTGGCTTTTCATTGTTTACTTTGTGTAACAATGGAATACGGTATTTCGTTTCCCAACAATGGAATATAAGCAAAGGATCGGTTTTGCGGGCTCCAACAATAACCGAATATGAAGAAACATTCGGTGTTTTGTTAAAAACGTCGTTTTGATAGTTTGCTTTGTTGTCCTAACACACTGAGACTCCATGGAATTTAATTTATTTGTTTCCATTGTTTAAGTTGTTCAACAATCGGTTTATAACATTAAAATATCTGTTCAATCGGTAACACGTGGCTTTTCTTTGTTTAATTTGTGCAACAATGGAATACGGTATATCGTTGGCCAACAATGGAATATAAGCAAAGGATCGGTTTTGCGGGCTCCAACAATAACCGAATATGAAGAAACATTCGGTGTTTTGTTAAGAACGTCGGTTTGTTAGTTTGCTTTGTTGTCCTAAAACACTGCGACTCCATGGAATTTAATTTATTTGTTTCCGTTGTTTAAGATGTTCAACAATCGGTTTATAACGTTAAAATGCCGGTTCAATCGGTAAGACGTGGCTTTTCTTTGTTTACATTGTGCAACAATGGAATACGCTATTTCGTTGCCCAACAATCGAATATAAGCAAAGGATCGGTTTTGCGGCCTCCAACAATAACCGAATATGAAGAAAGATTCGGTGTTTTGTTAAAAACGTCGGTTTGTTAGTTTGCTTTGTTGTCCTAACACACTAAGACTCCATGGCATTTAGTTTATTTGTTTCCATTGTTTAAGTGGTTCACAAATCGGCTTATAACGTTAAAATATAGGTTCAATCGGTAACACGTGGATTTTTTTTGTTTACATTGTGCAACAATGGAATACTGTATTTCGTTGCCCAACAATGGAATATAAGCAAAGGATCTGTTTTGCGGGCTCCAACAATATCCGAATATGAAGAAACATACGGTGTTTTTTTTAAAAACATCGGTCTGTTAGTGTGCTTTGTTGTCTTAACACGATTTGACTCCATGGCATTTAATTTATTTGTTTCCATTGTTTAAGTTGTTCAACAATCGGTTTATAACGTTAAAATATCGGTTCAATCGGCAACACGTGGCTTTTTTTGTTTACATTGTGCAACAATGAAATACTGTATTTCGTTGCCCAACAACGGAATATAAGCAAAGGATTGGTTTTGCGGGCTCCAACAATAACCGAGTGTGAATAAACATTCGGTGTTTTGTTAAAAACGTCGGTTTGTTAGTTTGCTTTGTTGTCCTAAAACACTGCGACTTCATGGAATTTAATTTATTTCTTTCCATTGTTTAAGTTGTTCAACAATCGGTTTATAACGTTAAAATATCGGTTCAATCGGTAACACGTGGCTTTTCATTGTTTACTTTGTGTAACAATGGAATACGGTATTTCGTTTCCCAACAATGGAATATAAGCAAAGGATCGGTTTTGCGGGCTCCAACAATAACCGAATATGAAGAAACATTCGGTGTTTTTTTAAAAACATCGGTGTGTTAGTTTGCTTTGTTGTCTTAACACGATTTGACTCCATGGCATTTAATTTATTTGTTTCCATTGTTTAAGTTGTTCAACAATCGTTTTATAACGTTAAAATATCGGTTCAATCGGTAACACGTGGCTTTTCTTTGTTTACTTTGTGCAACAATGGAATACGGTATATCGTTGGCCAACAATGGAATATAAGCAAAGGATCGGTTTTGCGGGCAACAACAATAACCGAATATGAAGAAACATTCGGTGTTTTGTTAAAAACGTCGGTTTGTTAGTTTGCTTTGTTGTCCTAAAACACTGCGACTCCATGGAATTTAATTTATTTGTTTC
This sequence comes from Maratus speciosus, assembly GCA_963932465.1. NCBI lineage: Eukaryota > Metazoa > Arthropoda > Arachnida > Araneae > Salticidae > Maratus > Maratus speciosus. The sequence goes on from CAWVRF010001084.1 coordinate 982,708, forward strand.
CATTGTTTAAGTTTTTCAACAATCGGTTTATAACGTTAAAATGCCGGTTCAATCGGTAAGACGTGGCTTTTCTTTGTTTACATTGTGCAACAATGGAATACGCTATTTCGTTGCCCAACAGACGAATATAAGCAAAGGATCGGTTTTGCGGCCTCCAACAATAACCGAATATGAAGAAAGATTCGGTGTTTTGTTAAAAACGTCGGTTTGTTAGTTTGCTTTGTTGTCCTAACACACTAAGACTCCATGGCATTTAGTTTATTTGTTTCCATTGTTTAAGTGGTTCACAAATCGGCTTATAACGTTAAAATATAGGTTCAATCGGTAACACGTGGCTTTTTTTGTTTACATTGTGCAACAATGGAATACTGTATTTCGTTGCCCAACAATGGAATATAAGCAAAGGATCTGTTTTGCGGGCTTCAACAATAACCGAATATGAAGAAACATTCGGTGATTTGTTAAAAACGTCGTTTTGATAGTTTGCTTTGTTGTCCTAACACACTGAGACTCCATGGAATTTAATTTTTTTGTTTCCATTGTTTAAGTTGTTCAACAATCGGTTTATAACATAAAAATATCTGTTCAATCGGTAACACGTGGCTTTTCTTTGATTACTTTGTGCAACAATGGAATACGGTATATCGTTGCCCAACAATGGAATATAAGCAAAGGATCGTTTTTGCGGGCTCCAACAATAACCGAATATGAAGAAACATTCGGTGTTTTGTTAAAAACGTCAGTTTGTTAGTTTGCTTTGTTGTCCTAACACACTAAATCTCCATGGCATTTAGTTTATTTGTTTCCATTGTTTAAGTGGTTCACAAATCGGCTTATAACGTTAAAATATAGGTTCAATCGGTAACACGTGGCTTTTTTTTGTTTACATTGTGCAACAATGGAATACTGTATTTCGTTGCCCAACAATGGAATATAAGCAAAGGATCTGTTTTGTGGGCTCCAACAATAACCGAATATGAAGAAACATTCGGTGTTTTTTTAAAAACATCGGTCTGTTAGTGTGCTTTGTTGTCCTAAAACAATGCGACTTCATGGAATTTAATTTATTTGTTTCCATTGTTTATGTTGTTCAACAATCGGTTCATAACGTTAAAATATCGGTTCAATCGGTAACACGTGGATTTTCATTGTTTACTTTGTGTAACAATTGAATACGGTATTTCGTTTCCCAACAATGGAATATAAGCAAAGGATCGGTTTTGCGGGCTCCAACAATAACCGAATATGAAGAAACATTCGGTGTTTTTTTAAAAACGTCGGTCTGTTAGTGTGCTTTGTTGTCTTAACACGATTTGACTCCATGGCATTTAATTTATTTGTTTCCATTGTTTAAGTTGTTCAACAATCGGTTTATAACGTTAAAATATCGGTTCAATCGGCAACACGTGGCTTTTTTTGTTTACATTGTGCAACAATGAAATACTGTATTTCGTTGCCCAACAACGGAATATAAGCAAAGGATCGGTTTTGCGGGCTCCAACAATAACCGAATGTGAATAAAAATTCGGTGTTTTGTTAAAAACGTCGGATTGTTAGTTTGCTTTGTTGTCCTAAAACACTGCGACTCCTTGGAATTTAATTTATTTGTTTCCTTTGTTTAAGTTGTTGAACAATCGGTTTATAACGTTAAAATATCGGTTCAATGGGTAACACATGGCTTTTCTTTGTTTACTTTGTGCAACAATTGAATACGGTATTTCGTTGACCAACAATGGAATATAAGCAAAGGATCGGTTTTGCGGGCTCCAACAATATCCGAATATGAAGAAACATACGGTGTTTTGTTAAAAACGTCGGTTTGTTAGTTTGCTTTGTTGTCCTAACACACTAACTCTCCATGGCATTTAGTTTATTTGTTTCCATTGTTTAAGTGGTTCACAAATCGGCTTATAACGTTAAAATATAGGTTCAATCGGTAACACGTGGCTTTTTTTTGTTTACATTGTGCAACAATGGAATACTGTATTTCGTTGCCCAACAATGGAATATAAGCAAAGGATCTGTTTTGTGGGCTCCAACAATAACCGAATATGAAGAAACATTCGGTGATTTGTTAAAAACGTCGTTTTGATAGTTTGCTTTGTTGTCCTAACACACTGAGACTCCATGGAATTTAATTTTTTTGTTTCCATTGTTTAAGTTGTTCAACAATCGGTTTATAACATAAAAATATCTGTTCAATCGGTAACACGTGGCTTTTCTTTGTTTACTTTGTGCAACAATGGAATACGGTATATCGTTGCCCAACAATGGAATATAAGCAAAGGATCGTTTTTGCGGACTCCAACAATAACCGAATATGAAAAAACATTCGGTGTTTTGTTAAAAACGTCGGTTTATTAGTTTGCTTTGTTGTCCTAAAACACTGCGACTTCATGGAATTTAATTTATTTGTTTCCATTGTTTAAGTTGTTCAACAATCGGTTTATAACGTTAAAATATCGGTTCAATCAGTAACACGTGGCTTTTCATTGTTTACTTTGTGTAACAATGGAATACGTTATTTCGTTTCCCAACAATGGAATATAAGCAAAGGATCGGTTTTGCGGGCTCCAACAATAACCGAATATGAAGAAACATTCGGTGTTTTTTTAAAAACATCGGTGTGTTAGTGTGCTTTGTTGTCTTAACACGATTTGACTCCATGGCATTTAATTTATTTGTTTTCATTGTTTAAGTTGTTCAACAATCGTTTTATAACGTTAAAATATCGGTTCAATCGGTAACACGTGGCTTTTTTTGTTTACATTGTGCAACAATGAAATACTGTATTTCGTTGCCCAACAACGGAATATAAGCAAAGGATCGGTTTTGCGGGCTCCAACAATAACCGAATATGAATAAACCTTCGGTGTTTTGTTAAAAACGTCCGATTGTTAGTTTGCTTTGTTGTCCTAAAACACTGCGACTCCATGGAATTTAATTTATTTGTTTAAGTTGTTGAACAATCGCTTTATAACGTTAAAATATAGGTTCAATCGGTAACACGTGGCTTTTTTTTGTTTACATTGTGCAACAATGGAATACTGTATTTCGTTGCCCAACAATGGAATATAAGCAAAGGATCTGTTTTGCGGGCTCCAACAATAACCGAAAATGAAAAAATATTCGGTGTTTTGTTAAAAACGTCGGTTTGTTAGTTTGCTTTGTTGTCCTAACACACTACGACTCCATGGCATTTAGTTTATTTGTTTCCATTGTTTTAGTTTTTCAACAATCGGTTTATAACATTAAAATATCTGTTCAATCGGTAACACGTGGCTTTTCTTTGTTTACTTTGTGCAACAATGGAATACTTATATCGTTGGCCAACAATGGAATATAAGCAAAGGATCGGTTTTGCGGGCACCAACAATAACCGAATATGAAGAAACATTCGGTGTTTTGCTAAAAACGTCGGTTTGTTAGTTTGCTTTGTTGTCCTAAAAGACTGCGACTCCATGGAATTTAATTTATTTGTTTCCATTGTTTAAGTTGTTCAACAATCGGTTTATAACGTTAAAATGCCGGTTCAATCGGTAACTATTGGCTTTTCTTTGTTTACATTGTGCAATAATGGAATACGGTATTTCGTTGCCCAACAATGGAGTATAAGCAAAGGATCGGTTTTGCGGGCTCCAACAATAACCGAATATGAAGGGACTTTCGGTGTTTTGTTAAAAACGTCGGTTTGTTAGTTTGATTTGTTGTCCTAAAACACTGCGACTCCATGGAATTTAATTTATTTGTTTCCATTGTTTAAGTTGTTCAACAATCGGTTTAAAACGTTAAAATGCCGGTTCAATCGGTAACACGTGGCTTTTCTTTGTTTACTTTGTGCAACAATTGAATACGGTATATCGTTTCCCAACAATGGAATATAAGCAAAGGATCGGTTTTGCGGGCTCCAACAATAACCGAATATGAAGAAACATTCGGTGTTTTGTTAAAAACGTCGGTTTTTTAGTTTGCTTTGTTGTCCTAAAGCACTCCGACTCCATGGAATTTAATTTATTTGTTTCCATTGTTTAAGTAGATCAACAATCGGTTTATAACGTTAAAATACCGGTTCAATCGGTAACACATGGCTTTTCTTTGTTTACATTGTGCAATAATGGAATACGGTATTTCGTTGCCCAACAATGGAGTATAAGCAAAGGATCGGTTTTGCGGGCTTCAACAATAACCGAATATGAAGAGACATTCGGTGTTTTGTTAAAAACGTCGGTTTGTTAGTTTGCTTTGTTGTCCTAAAACACTGCGTCTCCATGGCATTTAATTTATTTGTTTCCATTGTTTAAGTTGTTCAACAATCGGTTTATAACGATAAAATATCTGTTCAATCGGTAACACATGGCTTTTCTTTGTTTACTTTGTGCAACAATGGAATACGGTATATCATTGCCCAACAATGGAATATAAGCAATGGATCGGTTTTGCGGGCTCCAACAATATCCGAATATGAAGAAACATACGGTGTTTTTTTAAAAACGTCGGTCTGTTAGTGTGCTTTGTTGTCTTAACACGATTTAACTCCATGGCGTTTAATTTTTTTGTTTCCATTGTTTAAGTGGTTCAAAAATCGGCTTATAACGTAAAAATATCGGTTCAATCCGTAACACATGGCTTTTCTTTGTTTACATTGTGCAACAATGGAATACGGTATTTCGTTGCCCAACAATGGAATATAAGCAAAGGATCGGTTTTGCGGCCTCCAACAATAACCGAATATGAAGAAGGATTCGGTGTTTTGTTAAAAACGTCGGTTTGTTAGTTTGCTTTGTTGTCCTAACACACTAAGACTCCATGGCATTTAGTTTATTTGTTTCCATTGTTTAAGTGGTTCACAAATCGGCTTATAACGTTAAAATATAGGTTCAATCGGTAACACGTGGCTTTTTTTGTTTACATTGTGCAACAATGGAATACTGTATTTCGTTGCCAACAATGGAATATAAGCAAAGGATCTGTTTTGCGCGCTCCAAGAATAACCGAATATGAAGAAACATTCGGTGATTTGTTAAAAACGTCGTTTTGATAGTTTGCTTTGTTGTCCTAACACACTGAGACTCCATGGAATTTAATTTATTTGTTTCCATTGTTTAAGTTGTTCAACAATCGGTTTATAACATTAAAATATCTGTTCAATCGGTAACACGTGGCTTTTCTTTGTTTACTTTGTGCAACAATGGAATACGGTATATCGTTGGCCAACAATGGAATATAAGCAAAGGATCGGTTTTGCGGGCACCAACAATAACCGAATATGAAGAAACATTCGGTGTTTTGTTAAAAACGTCGGTTTGTTAGTTTGCTTTGTTGTCCTAAAACAATGCGACTCCATGGAATTTAATTTATTTGTTTCCATTGTTTAAGTTGTTCAACAATCGGTTTATAACGTTAAAATGCCGGTTCAATCGGTAACACATGGCTTTTCTTTGTTTACATTGTGCAATAATGGAATACGGTATTTCGTTGCCCAACAATGGAGTATAAGCAAAGGATCGGTTTTGCGGGCTCCAACAATAACCGAATATGAAGAGACTTTCGGTGTTTTGTTAAAAACGTCGGTTTGTTAGTTTGATTTGTTGTCCTAAAACACTGCGACTCCATGGAATTTAATTTATTTGTTTCCATTGTTTAAGTTGTTCAACAATCGGTTTATAACGTTAAAATGCCGGTTCAATCGGTAACACGTGGCTTTTCATTGTTTACTTTGTGTAACAATGGAATACGGTATTTCGTTTCCCAACAATGGAATATAAGCAAAGGATCGTTTTTGCGGGCTCCAACAATAACCGAATATGAAGAAACATTCGGTGTTTTGTTAAAAACGTCGTTTTGATAGTTTGCTTTGTTGTCCTAACACACTGAGACTCCATGGAATTTAATTTATTTGTTTCCATTGTTTAAGTTGTTCAACAATCGGTTTATAACGTTAAAATATCGGTTCAATCGGTAACACGTGGCTTTTCATTGTTTACTTTGTGTAACAATGGAATACGGTATTTCGTTTCCCAACAATGGAATATAAGCAAAGGATCGGTTTTGCGGGCTCCAACAATATCCGAATATGAAGAAACATTCGGTGTTTTTTTAAAAACATCGGTGTGTTAGTTTGCTTTGTTGTCTTAACACGATTTGACTCCATGGCATTTAATTTATTTGTTTCCATTGTTTAAGTTGTTCAACAATCGTTTTATAACGTTAAAATATCGGTTCAATCGGTAACACGTGGCTTTTCTTTGTTTACTTTGTGCAACAATGGAATACGGTATATCGTTGGCCAACAATGGAATATAAGCAAAGGATCGGTTTTGCGGGCTCCAACAATAACCGAATATGAAGAAACATTCGGTGTTTTGTTAAAAACGTCGGTTTGTTAGTTTGCTTTGTTGTCCTAAAACACTGCGACTCCATGGAATTTAATTTATTTGTTTCCATTGTTTAAGTTTTTCAACAATCGGTTTATAACGTTAAAATGCCGGTTCAATCGGTAAGACGTGGCTTTTCTTTGTTTACATTGTGCAACAATGGAATACGCTATTTCGTTGCCCAACAGACGAATATAAGCAAAGGATCGGTTTTGCGGCCTCCAACAATAACCGAATATGAAGAAAGATTCGGTGTTTTGTTAAAAACGTCGGTTTGTTAGTTTGCTTTGTTGTCCTAACACACTAAGACTCCATGGCATTTAGTTTATTTGTTTCCATTGTTTAAGTGGTTCACAAATCGGCTTATAACGTTAAAATATAGGTTCAATCGGTAACACGTGGCTTTTTTTGTTTACATTGTGCAACAATGGAATACTGTATTTCGTTGCCCAACAATGGAATATAAGCAAAGGATCTGTTTTGCGGGCTCCAACAATAACCGAATATGAAGAAACATTCGGTGATTTGTTAAAAACGTCGTTTTGATAGTTTGCTTTGTTGTCCTAACACACTGAGACTCCATGGAATTTAATTTTTTTGTTTCCATTGTTTAAGTTGTTCAACAATCGGTTTATAACATAAAAATATCTGTTCAATCGGTAACACGTGGCTTTTCTTTGATTACTTTGTGCAACAATGGAATACGGTATATCGTTGCCCAACAATGGAATATAAGCAAAGGATCGGTTTTGCGGGCTCCAACAATAACCGAGTGTGAATAAACATTCGGTGTTTTGTTAAAAACGTCGGATTGATAGTTTTCTTTGTTGTCCTAAAACACTGCGACTCCATGGAATTTAATTTATTTGTTTCCTTTGTTTAAGTTGTTGAACAATCGGTTTATAACGTTAAAATATCGGTTCAATGGGTAACACATGGCTTTTCTTTGTTTACTTTGTGCAACAATTGAATACGGTATTTCGTTGACCAACAATGGAATATAAGCAAAGGATCGGTTTTGCGGGCTCCAACAATATCCGAATATGAAGAAACATACGGTGTTTTTTTTAAAAACGTCTGTCTGTTAGTGTGCTTTGTTGTCCTAACACACTGAGACTCCATGGAATTTAATTTTTTTGTTTCCATTGTTTAAGTTGTTCAACAATCGGTTTATAACATAAAAATATCTGTTCAATCGGTAACACGTGGCTTTTCTTTGTTTACTTTGTGCAACAATGGAATACGGTATATCGTTGCCCAACAATGGAATATAAGCAAAGGATCGTTTTTGCGGACTCCAACAATAACCGAATATGAAAAAACATTCGGTGTTTTTTTAAAAACGTCGGTTTGTTAGTTTGCTTTGTTGTCCTAAAACACTGCGACTTCATGGAATTTAATTTATTTGTTTCCATTGTTTAAGTTGTTCAACAATCGGTTTATAACGTTAAAATATCGGTTCAATCCGTAACACGTGGCTTTTCATTGTTTACTTTGTGTAACAATGGAATACGGTATTTCGTTTCCCAACAATGGAATATAAGCAAAGGATCGGTTTTGCGGGCTCCAACAATAACCGAATATGAAGAAAAATTCGGTGTTTTGTTAAAAACGTCGTTTTGATAGTTTGCTTTGTTGTCCTAACACACTGAGACTCCATGGAATTTAATTTATTTGTTTCCATTGTTTAAGTTGTTCAACAATCGGTTTATAACATTAAAATATCTGTTCAATCGGTAACACGTGGCTTTTCTTTGTTTAATTTGTGCAACAATGGAATACGGTATATCGTTGGCCAACAATGGAATATAAGCAAAGGATCGTTTTTGCGGGCTCCAACAATAACCGAATATGAAGAAACATTCGGTGTTTTGTTAAAAACGTCGGTTTGTTAGTTTGCTTTGTTGTCCTAACACACTAAGACTCCATGGCATTTAGTTTATTTGTTTCCATTGTTTAAGTGGTTCACAAATCGGCTTATAACGTTAAAATATAGGTTCAATCGGTAACACGTGGATTTTTTTTGTTTACATTGTGCAACAATGGAATACTGTATTTCGTTGCCCAACAATGGAATATAAGCAAAGGATCTGTTTTGCGGGCTCCAACAATATCCGAATATGAAGAAACATACGGTGTTTTTTTTTAAAACATCGGTCTGTTAGTGTGCTTTGTTGTCTTAACACGATTTGACTCCATGGCATTTAATTTATTTGTTTCCATTGTTTAAGTTGTTCAACAATCGGTTTATAACGTTAAAATATCGGTTCAATCGGCAACACGTGGCTTTTTTTGTTTACATTGTGCAACAATGAAATACTGTATTTCGTTGCCCAACAACGGAATATAAGCAAAGGATCGGTTTTGCGGGCTCCAACAATAACCGAGTGTGAATAAACATTCGGTGTTTTGTTAAAAACGTCGGTTTGTTAGTTTGCTTTGTTGTCCTAAAACACTGCGACTTCATGGAATTTAATTTATTTCTTTCCATTGTTTAAGTTGTTCAACAATCGGTTTATAACGTTAAAATATCGGTTCAATCGGTAACACGTGGCTTTTCATTGTTTACTTTGTGTAACAATGGAATACGGTATTTCGTTTCCCAACAATGGAATATAAGCAAAGGATCGGTTTTGCGGGCTCCAACAATAACCGAATATGAAGAAACATTCGGTGTTTTTTTAAAAACATCGGTGTGTTAGTTTGCTTTGTTGTCTTAACACGATTTGACTCCATGGCATTTAATTTATTTGTTTCCATTGTTTAAGTTGTTCAACAATCGTTTTATAACGTTAAAATATCGGTTCAATCGGTAACACGTGGCTTTTCTTTGTTTACTTTGTGCAACAATGGAATACGGTATATCGTTGGCCAACAATGGAATATAAGCAAAGGATCGGTTTTGCGGGCTCCAACAATAACCGAATATGAAGAAACATTCGGTGTTTTGTTAAAAACGTCGGTTTGTTAGTTTGCTTTGTTGTCCTAAAACACTGCGACTCCATGGAATTTAATTTATTTGTTTCCATTGTTTAAGTTTTTCAACAATCGGTTTATAACGTTAAAATGCCGGTTCAATCGGTAAGACGTGGCTTTTCTTTGTTTACATTGTGCAACAATGGAATACGCTATTTCGTTGCCCAACAGACGAATATAAGCAAAGGATCGGTTTTGCGGCCTCCAACAATAACCGAATATGAAGAAAGATTCGGTGTTTTGTTAAAAACGTCGGTTTGTTAGTTTGCTTTGTTGTCCTAACACACTAAGACTCCATGGCATTTAATTTATTTCTTTCCATTGTTTAAGTTGTTCAACAATCGGTTTATAACGTTAAAATATCGGTTCAATCGGTAACACGTGGCTTTTCATTGTTTACTTTGTGTAACAATGGAATACGGTATTTCGTTTCCCAACAATGGAATATAAGCAAAGGATCGGTTTTGCGGGCTCCAACAATAACCGAATATGAAGAAACATTCGGTGTTTTTTTAAAAACATCGGTGTGTAGTTTGCTTTGTTGTCTTAACACGATTTGACTCCATGGCATTTAATTTATTTGTTTCCATTGTTTAAGTTGTTCAACAATCGTTTTATAACGTTAAAATATCGGTTCAATCGGTAACACGTGGCTTTTCTTTGTTTACTTTGTGCAACAATGGAATACGGTATATCGTTGGCCAACAATGGAATATAAGCAAAGGATCGGTTTTGCGGGCAACAACAATAACCGAATATGAAGAAACATTCGGTGTTTTGTTAAAAACGTCGGTTTGTTAGTTTGCTTTGTTGTCCTAAAACACTGCGACTCCATGGAATTTAATTTATTTGTTTCCATTGTTTAAGTTTTTCAACAATCGGTTTATAACGTTAAAATGCCGGTTCAATCGGTAAGACGTGGCTTTTCTTTGTTTACATTGTGCAACAATGGAATACGCTATTTCGTTGCCCAACAGACGAATATAAGCAAAGGATCGGTTTTGCGGCCTCCAACAATAACCGAATATGAAGAAAGATTCGGTGTTTTGTTAAAAACGTCGGTTTGTTAGTTTGCTTTGTTGTCCTAACACACTAAGACTCCATGGCATTTAGTTTATTTGTTTCCATTGTTTAAGTGGTTCACAAATCGGCTTATAACGTTAAAATATAGGTTCAATCGGTAACACGTGGCTTTTTTTGTTTACATTGTGCAACAATGGAATACTGTATTTCGTTGCCCAACAATGGAATATAAGCAAAGGATCTGTTTTGCGGGCTTCAACAATAACCGAATATGAAGAAACATTCGGTGATTTGTTAAAAACGTCGTTTTGATAGTTTGCTTTGTTGTCCTAACACACTGAGACTCCATGGAATTTAATTTTTTTGTTTCCATTGTTTAAGTGTTTCAACAATCGGTTTATAACATAAAAATATCTGTTCAATCGGTAACACGTGGCTTTTCTTTGGTTACTTTGTGCAACAATGGAATACGGTATATCGTTGCCCAACAATGGAATATAAGCAAAGGATCGTTTTTGCGGGCTCCAACAATAACCGAATATGAAGAAACATTCGGTGTTTTGTTAAAAACGTCAGTTTGTTAGTTTGCTTTGTTGTCCTAACACACTAAATCTCCATGGCATTTAGTTTATTTGTTTCCATTGTTTAAGTGGTTCACAAATCGGCTTATAACGTTAAAATATAGGTTCAATCGGTAACACGTGGCTTTTTTTTGTTTACATTGTGCAACAATGGAATACTGTATTTCGTTGCCCAACAATGGAATATAAGCAAAGGATCTGTTTTGTGGGCTCCAACAATAACCGAATATGAAGAAACATTCGGTGTTTTTTTAAAAACATCGGTCTGTTAGTGTGCTTTGTTGTCCTAAAACAATGCGACTTCATGGAATTTAATTTATTTGTTTCCATTGTTTATGTTGTTCAACAATCGGTTCATAACGTTAAAATATCGGTTCAATCGGTAACACGTGGATTTTCATTGTTTACTTTGTGTAACAATTGAATACGGTATTTCGTTTCCCAACAATGGAATATAAGCAAAGGATCGGTTTTGCGGGCTCCAACAATAACCGAATATGAAGAAACATTCGGTGTTTTTTTAAAAACGTCGGTCTGTTAGTGTGCTTTGTTGTCTTAACACGATTTGACTCCATGGCATTTAATTTATTTGTTTCCATTGTTTAAGTTGTTCAACAATCGGTTTATAACGTTAAAATATCGGTTCAATCGGCAACACGTGGCTTTTTTTGTTTACATTGTGCAACAATGAAATACTGTATTTCGTTGCCCAACAACGGAATATAAGCAAAGGATCGGTTTTGCGGGCTCCAACAATAACCGAATGTGAATAAAAATTCGGTGTTTTGTTAAAAACGTCGGATTGTTAGTTTGCTTTGTTGTCCTAAAACACTGCGACTCCATGGAATTTAATTTATTTGTTTCCTTTGTTTAAGTTGTTGAACAATCGGTTTATAACGTTAAAATATCGGTTCAATGGGTAACACATGGCTTTTCTTTGTTTACTTTGTGCAACAATTGAATACGGTATTTCGTTGACCAACAATGGAATATAAGCAAAGGATCGGTTTTGCGGGCTCCAACAATATCCGAATATGAAGAAACATACGGTGTTTTGTTAAAAACGTCGGTTTGTTAGTTTGCTTTGTTGTCCTAACACACTAAATCTCCATGGCATTTAGTTTATTTGTTTCCATTGTTTAAGTGGTTCACAAATCGGCTTATAACGTTAAAATATAGGTTCAATCGGTAACACGTGGCTTTTTTTTGTTTACATTGTGCAACAATGGAATACTGTATTTCGTTGCCCAACAATGGAATATAAGCAAAGGATCTGTTTTGTGGGCTCCAACAATAACCGAATATGAAGAAACATTCGGTGATTTGTTAAAAACGTCGTTTTGATAGTTTGCTTTGTTGTCCTAACACACTGAGACTCCATGGAATTTAATTTTTTTGTTTCCATTGTTTAAGTTGTTCAACAATCGGTTTATAACATAAAAATATCTGTTCAATCGGTAACACGTGGCTTTTCTTTGTTTACTTTGTGCAACAATGGAATACGGTATATCGTTGCCCAACAATGGAATATAAGCAAAGGATCGTTTTTGCGGACTCCAACAATAACCGAATATGAAAAAACATTCGGTGTTTTGTTAAAAACGTCGGTTTATTAGTTTGCTTTGTTGTCCTAAAACACTGCGACTTCATGGAATTTAATTTATTTGTTTCCATTGTTTAAGTTGTTCAACAATCGGTTTATAACGTTAAAATATCGGTTCAATCAGTAACACGTGGCTTTTCATTGTTTACTTTGTGTAACAATGGAATACGTTATTTCGTTTCCCAACAATGGAATATAAGCAAAGGATCGGTTTTGCGGGCTCCAACAATAACCGAATATGAAGAAACATTCGGTGTTTTTTTAAAAACATCGGTGTGTTAGTGTGCTTTGTTGTCTTAACACGATTTGACTCCATGGCATTTAATTTATTTGTTTTCATTGTTTAAGTTGTTCAACAATCGTTTTATAACGTTAAAATATCGGTTCAATCGGTAACACGTGGCTTTTTTTGTTTACATTGTGCAACAATGAAATACTGTATTTCGTTGCCCAACAACGGAATATAAGCAAAGGATCGGTTTTGCGGGCTCCAACAATAACCGAATATGAATAAACCTTCGGTGTTTTGTTAAAAACGTCCGATTGTTAGTTTGCTTTGTTGTCCTAAAACACTGCGACTCCATGGAATTTAATTTATTTGTTTAAGTTGTTGAACAATCGCTTTATAACGTTAAAATATAGGTTCAATCGGTAACACGTGGCTTTTTTTTGTTTACATTGTGCAACAATGGAATACTGTATTTCGTTGCCCAACAATGGAATATAAGCAAAGGATCTGTTTTGCGGGCTCCAACAATAACCGAAAATGAAAAAATATTCGGTGTTTTGTTAAAAACGTCGGTTTGTTAGTTTGCTTTGTTGTCCTAACACACTACGACTCCATGGCATTTAGTTTATTTGTTTCCATTGTTTTAGTTTTTCAACAATCGGTTTATAACATTAAAATATCTGTTCAATCGGTAACACGTGGCTTTTCTTTGTTTACTTTGTGCAACAATGGAATACTTATATCGTTGGCCAACAATGGAATATAAGCAAAGGATCGGTTTTGCGGGCACCAACAATAACCGAATATGAAGAAACATTCGGTGTTTTGCTAAAAACGTCGGTTTGTTAGTTTGCTTTGTTGTCCTAAAAGACTGCGACTCCATGGAATTTAATTTATTTGTTTCCATTGTTTAAGTTGTTCAACAATCGGTTTATAACGTTAAAATGCCGGTTCAATCGGTAACTATTGGCTTTTCTTTGTTTACATTGTGCAATAATGGAATACGGTATTTCGTTGCCCAACAATGGAGTATAAGCAAAGGATCGGTTTTGCGGGCTCCAACAATAACCGAATATGAAGGGACTTTCGGTGTTTTGTTAAAAACGTCGGTTTGTTAGTTTGATTTGTTGTCCTAAAACACTGCGACTCCATGGAATTTAATTTATTTGTTTCCATTGTTTAAGTTGTTCAACAATCGGTTTAAAACGTTAAAATGCCGGTTCAATCGGTAACACGTGGCTTTTCTTTGTTTACTTTGTGCAACAATTGAATACGGTATATCGTTTCCCAACAATGGAATATAAGCAAAGGATCGGTTTTGCGGGCTCCAACAATAACCGAATATGAAGAAACATTCGGTGTTTTGTTAAAAACGTCGGTTTTTTAGTTTGCTTTGTTGTCCTAAAGCACTCCGACTCCATGGAATTTAATTTATTTGTTTCCATTGTTTAAGTAGATCAACAATCGGTTTATAACGTTAAAATACCGGTTCAATCGGTAACACATGGCTTTTCTTTGTTTACATTGTGCAATAATGGAATACGGTATTTCGTTGCCCAACAATGGAGTATAAGCAAAGGATCGGTTTTGCGGGCTTCAACAATAACCGAATATGAAGAGACATTCGGTGTTTTGTTAAAAACGTCGGTTTGTTAGTTTGCTTTGTTGTCCTAAAACACTGCGTCTCCATGGCATTTAATTTATTTGTTTCCATTGTTTAAGTTGTTCAACAATCGGTTTATAACGATAAAATATCTGTTCAATCGGTAACACATGGCTTTTCTTTGTTTACTTTGTGCAACAATGGAATACGGTATATCATTGCCCAACAATGGAATATAAGCAATGGATCGGTTTTGCGGGCTCCAACAATATCCGAATATGAAGAAACATACGGTGTTTTTTTAAAAACGTCGGTCTGTTAGTGTGCTTTGTTGTCTTAACACGATTTAACTCCATGGCGTTTAATTTTTTTGTTTCCATTGTTTAAGTGGTTCAAAAATCGGCTTATAACGTAAAAATATCGGTTCAATCCGTAACACATGGCTTTTCTTTGTTTACATTGTGCAACAATGGAATACGGTATTTCGTTGCCCAACAATGGAATATAAGCAAAGGATCGGTTTTGCGGCCTCCAACAATAACCGAATATGAAGAAGGATTCGGTGTTTTGTTAAAAACGTCGGTTTGTTAGTTTGCTTTGTTGTCCTAACACACTAAGACTCCATGGCATTTAGTTTATTTGTTTCCATTGTTTAAGTGGTTCACAAATCGGCTTATAACGTTAAAATATAGGTTCAATCGGTAACACGTGGCTTTTTTTGTTTACATTGTGCAACAATGGAATACTGTATTTCGTTGCCAACAATGGAATATAAGCAAAGGATCTGTTTTGCGCGCTCCAAGAATAACCGAATATGAAGAAACATTCGGTGATTTGTTAAAAACGTCGTTTTGATAGTTTGCTTTGTTGTCCTAACACACTGAGACTCCATGGAATTTAATTTATTTGTTTCCATTGTTTAAGTTGTTCAACAATCGGTTTATAACATTAAAATATCTGTTCAATCGGTAACACGTGGCTTTTCTTTGTTTACTTTGTGCAACAATGGAATACGGTATATCGTTGGCCAACAATGGAATATAAGCAAAGGATCGGTTTTGCGGGCACCAACAATAACCGAATATGAAGAAACATTCGGTGTTTTGTTAAAAACGTCGGTTTGTTAGTTTGCTTTGTTGTCCTAAAACAATGCGACTCCATGGAATTTAATTTATTTGTTTCCATTGTTTAAGTTGTTCAACAATCGGTTTATAACGTTAAAATGCCGGTTCAATCGGTAACACATGGCTTTTCTTTGTTTACATTGTGCAATAATGGAATACGGTATTTCGTTGCCCAACAATGGAGTATAAGCAAAGGATCGGTTTTGCGGGCTCCAACAATAACCGAATATGAAGAGACTTTCGGTGTTTTGTTAAAAACGTCGGTTTGTTAGTTTGATTTGTTGTCCTAAAACACTGCGACTCCATGGAATTTAATTTATTTGTTTCCATTGTTTAAGTTGTTCAACAATCGGTTTATAACGTTAAAATGCCGGTTCAATCGGTAACACGTGGCTTTTCATTGTTTACTTTGTGTAACAATGGAATACGGTATTTCGTTTCCCAACAATGGAATATAAGCAAAGGATCGTTTTTGCGGGCTCCAACAATAACCGAATATGAAGAAACATTCGGTGTTTTGTTAAAAACGTCGTTTTGATAGTTTGCTTTGTTGTCCTAACACACTGAGACTCCATGGAATTTAATTTATTTGTTTCCATTGTTTAAGTTGTTCAACAATCGGTTTATAACGTTAAAATATCGGTTCAATCGGTAACACGTGGCTTTTCATTGTTTACTTTGTGTAACAATGGAATACGGTATTTCGTTTCCCAACAATGGAATATAAGCAAAGGATCGGTTTTGCGGGCTCCAACAATATCCGAATATGAAGAAACATTCGGTGTTTTTTTAAAAACATCGGTGTGTTAGTTTGCTTTGTTGTCTTAACACGATTTGACTCCATGGCATTTAATTTATTTGTTTCCATTGTTTAAGTTGTTCAACAATCGTTTTATAACGTTAAAATATCGGTTCAATCGGTAACACGTGGCTTTTCTTTGTTTACTTTGTGCAACAATGGAATACGGTATATCGTTGGCCAACAATGGAATATAAGCAAAGGATCGGTTTTGCGGGCTCCAACAATAACCGAATATGAAGAAACATTCGGTGTTTTGTTAAAAACGTCGGTTTGTTAGTTTGCTTTGTTGTCCTAAAACACTGCGACTCCATGGAATTTAATTTATTTGTTTCCATTGTTTAAGTTTTTCAACAATCGGTTTATAACGTTAAAATGCCGGTTCAATCGGTAAGACGTGGCTTTTCTTTGTTTACATTGTGCAACAATGGAATACGCTATTTCGTTGCCCAACAGACGAATATAAGCAAAGGATCGGTTTTGCGGCCTCCAACAATAACCGAATATGAAGAAAGATTCGGTGTTTTGTTAAAAACGTCGGTTTGTTAGTTTGCTTTGTTGTCCTAACACACTAAGACTCCATGGCATTTAGTTTATTTGTTTCCATTGTTTAAGTGGTTCACAAATCGGCTTATAACGTTAAAATATAGGTTCAATCGGTAACACGTGGCTTTTTTTGTTTACATTGTGCAACAATGGAATACTGTATTTCGTTGCCCAACAATGGAATATAAGCAAAGGATCTGTTTTGCGGGCTCCAACAATAACCGAATATGAAGAAACATTCGGTGATTTGTTAAAAACGTCGTTTTGATAGTTTGCTTTGTTGTCCTAACACACTGAGACTCCATGGAATTTAATTTTTTTGTTTCCATTGTTTAAGTTGTTCAACAATCGGTTTATAACATAAAAATATCTGTTCAATCGGTAACACGTGGCTTTTCTTTGATTACTTTGTGCAACAATGGAATACGGTATATCGTTGCCCAACAATGGAATATAAGCAAAGGATCGGTTTTGCGGGCTCCAACAATAACCGAGTGTGAATAAACATTCGGTGTTTTGTTAAAAACGTCGGATTGATAGTTTTCTTTGTTGTCCTAAAACACTGCGACTCCATGGAATTTAATTTATTTGTTTCCTTTGTTTAAGTTGTTGAACAATCGGTTTATAACGTTAAAATATCGGTTCAATGGGTAACACATGGCTTTTCTTTGTTTACTTTGTGCAACAATTGAATACGGTATTTCGTTGACCAACAATGGAATATAAGCAAAGGATCGGTTTTGCGGGCTCCAACAATATCCGAATATGAAGAAACATACGGTGTTTTTTTTAAAAACGTCTGTCTGTTAGTGTGCTTTGTTGTCCTAACACACTGAGACTCCATGGAATTTAATTTTTTTGTTTCCATTGTTTAAGTTGTTCAACAATCGGTTTATAACATAAAAATATCTGTTCAATCGGTAACACGTGGCTTTTCTTTGTTTACTTTGTGCAACAATGGAATACGGTATATCGTTGCCCAACAATGGAATATAAGCAAAGGATCGTTTTTGCGGACTCCAACAATAACCGAATATGAAAAAACATTCGGTGTTTTTTTAAAAACGTCGGTTTGTTAGTTTGCTTTGTTGTCCTAAAACACTGCGACTTCATGGAATTTAATTTATTTGTTTCCATTGTTTAAGTTGTTCAACAATCGGTTTATAACGTTAAAATATCGGTTCAATCCGTAACACGTGGCTTTTCATTGTTTACTTTGTGTAACAATGGAATACGGTATTTCGTTTCCCAACAATGGAATATAAGCAAAGGATCGGTTTTGCGGGCTCCAACAATAACCGAATATGAAGAAACATTCGGTGTTTTGTTAAAAACGTCGTTTTGATAGTTTGCTTTGTTGTCCTAACACACTGAGACTCCATGGAATTTAATTTATTTGTTTCCATTGTTTAAGTTGTTCAACAATCGGTTTATAACATTAAAATATCTGTTCAATCGGTAACACGTGGCTTTTCTTTGTTTAATTTGTGCAACAATGGAATACGGTATATCGTTGGCCAACAATGGAATATAAGCAAAGGATCGGTTTTGCGGGCTCCAACAATAACCGAATATGAAGAAACATTCGGTGTTTTGTTAAAAACGTCGGTTTGTTAGTTTGCTTTGTTGTCCTAACACACTAAGACTCCATGGCATTTAGTTTATTTGTTTCCATTGTTTAAGTGGTTCACAAATCGGCTTATAACGATAAAATATAGGTTCAATCGGTAACACGTGGATTTTTTTTGTTTACATTGTGCAACAATGGAATACTGTATTTCGTTGCCCAACAATGGAATATAAGCAAAGGATCTGTTTTGCGGGCTCCAACAATATCCGAATATGAAGAAACATACGGTGTTTTTTTTTAAAACATCGGTCTGTTAGTGTGCTTTGTTGTCTTAACAAGATTTGACTCCATGGCATTTAATTTATTTGTTTCCATTGTTTAAGTTGTTCAACAATCGGTTTATAACGTTAAAATATCGGTTCAATCGGCAACACGTGGCTTTTTTTGTTTACATTGTGCAACAATGAAATACTGTATTTCGTTGCCCAACAACGGAATATAAGCAAAGGATCGGTTTTGCGGGCTCCAACAATAACCGAGTGTGAATAAACATTCGGTGTTTTGTTAAAAACGTCGGTTTGTTAGTTTGCTTTGTTGTCCTAAAACACTGCGACTTCATGGAATTTAATTTATTTCTTTCCATTGTTTAAGTTGTTCAACAATCGGTTTATAACGTTAAAATATCGGTTCAATCGGTAACACGTGGCTTTTCATTGTTTACTTTGTGTAACAATGGAATACGGTATTTCGTTTCCCAACAATGGAATATAAGCAAAGGATCGGTTTTGCGGGCTCCAACAATAACCGAATATGAAGAAACATTCGGTGTTTTTTTAAAAACATCGGTGTGTTAGTTTGCTTTGTTGTCTTAACACGATTTGACTCCATGGCATTTAATTTATTTGTTTCCATTGTTTAAGTTGTTCAACAATCGTTTTATAACGTTAAAATATCGGTTCAATCGGTAACACGTGGCTTTTCTTTGTTTACTTTGTGCAACAATGGAATACGGTATATCGTTGGCCAACAATGGAATATAAGCAAAGGATCGGTTTTGCGGGCTCCAACAATAACCGAATATGAAGAAACATTCGGTGTTTTGTTAAAAACGTCGGTTTGTTAGTTTGCTTTGTTGTCCTAAAACACTGCGACTCCATGGAATTTAATTTATTTGTTTCCATTGTTTAAGTTTTTCAACAATCGGTTTATAACGTTAAAATGCCGGTTCAATCGGTAAGACGTGGCTTTTCTTTGTTTACATTGTGCAACAATGGAATACGCTATTTCGTTGCCCAACAGACGAATATAAGCAAAGGATCGGTTTTGCGGCCTCCAACAATAACCGAATATGAAGAAAGATTCGGTGTTTTGTTAAAAACGTCGGTTTGTTAGTTTGCTTTGTTGTCCTAACACACTAAGACTCCATGGCATTTAGTTTATTTGTTTCCATTGTTTAAGTGGTTCACAAATCGGCTTATAACGTTAAAATATAGGTTCAATCGGTAACACGTGGCTTTTTTTGTTTACATTGTGCAACAATGGAATACTGTATTTCGTTGCCCAACAATGGAATATAAGCAAAGGATCTGTTTTGCGGGCTCCAACAATAACCGAAAATGAAAAAATATTCGGTGTTTTGTTAAAAACGTCGGTTTGTTAGTTTGCTTTGTTGTCCTAACACACTACGACTCCATGGCATTTAGTTTATTTGTTTCCATTGTTTTAGTTTTTCAACAATCGGTTTATAACATTAAAATATCTGTTCAATCGGTAACACGTGGCTTTTCTTTGTTTACTTTGTGCAACAATGGAATACGGTATATCGTTGGCCAACAATGGAATATAAGCAAAGGATCGGTTTTGCGGGCACCAACAATAACCGAATATGAAGAAACATTCGGTGTTTTGCTAAAAACGTCGGTTTGTTAGTTTGCTTTGTTGTCCTAAAAGACTGCGACTCCATGGAATTTAATTTATTTGTTTCCATTGTTTAAGTTGTTCAACAATCGGTTTATAACGTTAAAATGCCGGTTCAATCGGTAACACATGGCTTTTCTTTGTTTACATTGTGCAATAATGGAATACGGTATTTCGTTGCCCAACAATGGAGTATAAGCAAAGGATCGGTTTTGCGGGCTCCAACAATAACCGAATATGAAGGGACTTTCGGTGTTTTGTTAAAAACGTCGGTTTGTTAGTTTGATCTGTTGTCCTAAAACACTGCGACTCCATGGAATTTAATTTATTTGTTTCCATTGTTTAAGTTGTTCAACAATCGGTTTAAAACGTTAAAATGCCGGTTCAATCGGTAACACGTGGCTTTTCTTTGTTTACTTTGTGCAACAATTGAATACGGTATATCGTTTCCCAACAATGGAATATAAGCAAAGGATCGGTTTTGCGGGCTCCAACAATAACCGAATATGAAGAAACATTCGGTGTTTTGTTAAAAACGTCGGTTTTTAGTTTGCTTTGTTGTCCTAAAACACTGCGACTCCATGGAATTTAATTTATTTGTTTCCATTGTTTAAGTAGTTCAACAATCGGTTTATAACGTTAAAATACCGGTTCAATCGGTAACACATGGCTTTTCTTTGTTTACATTGTGCAATAATGGAATACGGTATTTCGTTGCCCAACAATGGAGTATAAGCAAAGGATCGGTTTTGCGGGCTTCAACAATAACCGAATATGAAGAGACATTCGGTGTTTTGTTAAAAACGTCGGTTTGTTAGTTTGCTTTGTTGTCCTAAAACACTGCGTCTCCATGGCATTTAATTTATTTGTTTCCATTGTTTAAGTTGTTCAACAATCGGTTTATAACGATAAAATATCTGTTCAATCGGTAACACGTGGCTTTTCTTTGTTTACTTTGTGCAACAATGGAATACGGTATATCATTGCCCAACAATGGAATATAAGCAATGGATCGGTTTTGCGGGCTCCAACAATATCCGAATATGAAGAAACATACGGTGTTTTTTTAAAAACGTCGGTCTGTTAGTGTGCTTTGTTGTCTTAACACGATTTAACTCCATGGCGTTTAATTTTTTTGTTTCCATTGTTTAAGTGGTTCAAAAATCGGCTTATAACGTAAAAATATCGGTTCAATCGGTAACACATGGCTTTTCTTTGTTTACATTGTGCAACAATGGAATACGGTATTTCGTTGCCCAACAATGGAATATAAGCAAAGGATCGGTTTTGCGGCCTCCAACAATAACCGAATATGAAGAAGGATTCGGTGTTTTGTTAAAAACGTCGGTTTGTTAGTTTGCTTTGTTGTCCTAACACACTAAGACTCCATGGCATTTAGTTTATTTGTTTCCATTGTTTAAGTGGTTCACAAATCGGCTTATAACGTTAAAATATAGGTTCAATCGGTAACACGTGGCTTTTTTTGTTTACATTGTGCAACAATGGAATACTGTATTTCGTTGCCAACAATGGAATATAAGCAAAGGATCTGTTTTGCGCGCTCCAAGAATAACCGAATATGAAGAAACATTCGGTGATTTGTTAAAAACGTCGTTTTGATAGTTTGCTTTGTTGTCCTAACACACTGAGACTCCATGGAATTTAATTTATTTGTTTCCATTGTTTAAGTTGTTCAACAATCGGTTTATAACATTAAAATATCTGTTCAATCGGTAACACGTGGCTTTTCTTTGTTTACTTTGTGCAACAATGGAATACGGTATATCGTTGGCCAACAATGGAATATAAGCAAAGAATCGGTTTTGCGGGCACCAACAATAACCGAATATGAAGAAACATTCGGTGTTTTGTTAAAAACGTCGGTTTGTTAGTTTGCTTTGTTGTCCTAAAACAATGCGACTCCATGGAATTTAATTTATTTGTTTCCATTGTTTAAGTTGTTCAACAATCGGTTTATAACGTTAAAATGCCGGTTCAATCGGTAACACATGGCTTTTCTTTGTTTACATTGTGCAATAATGGAATACGGTATTTCGTTGCCCAACAATGGAGTATAAGCAAAGGATCGGTTTTGCGGGCTCCAACAATAACCGAATATGAAGAGACTTTCGGTGTTTTGTTAAAAACGTCGGTTTGTTAGTTTGATTTGTTGTCCTAAAACACTGCGACTCCATGGAATTTAATTTATTTGTTTCCATTGTTTAAGTTGTTCAACAATCGGTTTATAACGTTAAAATGCCGGTTCAATCGGTAACACGTGGCTTTTCATTGTTTACTTTGTGTAACAATGGAATACGGTATTTCGTTTCCCAACAATGGAATATAAGCAAAGGATCGTTTTTGCGGGCTCCAACAATAACCGAATATGAAGAAACATTCGGTGTTTTGTTAAAAACGTCGTTTTGATAGTTTGCTTTGTTGTCCTAACACACTGAGACGCCATGGAATTTAATTTATTTGTTTCCATTGTTTAAGTTGTTCAACAATCGGTTTATAACGTTAAAATATCGGTTCAATCGGTAACACGTGGCTTTTCATTGTTTACTTTGTGTAACAATGGAATACGGTATTTCGTTTCCCAACAATGGAATATAAGCAAAGGATCGGTTTTGCGGGCTCCAACAATATCCGAATATGAAGAAACATTCGGTGTTTTTTTAAAAACATCGGTGTGTTAGTTTGCTTTGTTGTCTTAACACGATTTGACTCCATGGCATTTAATTTATTTGTTTCCATTGTTTAAGTTGTTCAACAATCGTTTTATAACGTTAAAATATCGGTTCAATCGGTAACACGTGGCTTTTCTTTGTTTACTTTGTGCAACAATGGAATACGGTATATCGTTGGCCAACAATGGAATATAAGCAAAGGATCGGTTTTGCGGGCTCCAACAATAACCGAATATGAAGAAACATTCGGTGTTTTGTTAAAAACGTCGGTTTGTTAGTTTGCTTTGTTGTCCTAAAACACTGCGACTCCATGGAATTTAATTTATTTGTTTCCATTGTTTAAGTTTTTCAACAATCGGTTTATAACGTTAAAATGCCGGTTCAATCGGTAAGACGTGGCTTTTCTTTGTTTACATTGTGCAACAATGGAATACGCTATTTCGTTGCCCAACAGACGAATATAAGCAAAGGATCGGTTTTGCGGCCTCCAACAATAACCGAATATGAAGAAAGATTCGGTGTTTTGTTAAAAACGTCGGTTTGTTAGTTTGCTTTGTTGTCCTAACACACTAAGACTCCATGGCATTTAGTTTATTTGTTTCCATTGTTTAAGTGGTTCACAAATCGGCTTATAACGTTAAAATATAGGTTCAATCGGTAACACGTGGCTTTTTTTGTTTACATTGTGCAACAATGGAATACTGTATTTCGTTGCCCAACAATGGAATATAAGCAAAGGATCTGTTTTGCGGGCTCCAACAATAACCGAATATGAAGAAACATTCGGTGATTTGTTAAAAACGTCGTTTTGATAGTTTGCTTTGTTGTCCTAACACACTGAGACTCCATGGAATTTAATTTTTTTGTTTCCATTGTTTAAGTTGTTCAACAATCGGTTTATAACATAAAAATATCTGTTCAATCGGTAACACGTGGCTTTTCTTTGATTACTTTGTGCAACAATGGAATACGGTATATCGTTGCCCAACAATGGAATATAAGCAAAGGATCGGTTTTGCGGGCTCCAACAATAACCGAGTGTGAATAAACATTCGGTGTTTTGTTAAAAACGTCGGATTGATAGTTTTCTTTGTTGTCCTAAAACACTGCGACTCCATGGAATTTAATTTATTTGTTTCCTTTGTTTAAGTTGTTGAACAATCGGTTTATAACGTTAAAATATCGGTTCAATGGGTAACACATGGCTTTTCTTTGTTTATTTTGTGCAACAATTGAATACGGTATTTCGTTGACCAACAATGGAATATAAGCAAAGGATCGGTTTTGCGGGCTCCAACAATATCCGAATATGAAGAAACATACGGTGTTTTTTTTAAAAACGTCTGTCTGTTAGTGTGCTTTGTTGTCCTAACACACTGAGACTCCATGGAATTTAATTTTTTTGTTTCCATTGTTTAAGTTGTTCAACAATCGGTTTATAACATAAAAATATCTGTTCAATCGGTAACACGTGGCTTTTCTTTGTTTACTTTGTGCAACAATGGAATACGGTATATCGTTGCCCAACAATGGAATATAAGCAAAGGATCGTTTTTGCGGACTCCAACAATAACCGAATATGAAAAAACATTCGGTGTTTTTTTAAAAACGTCGGTTTGTTAGTTTGCTTTGTTGTCCTAAAACACTGCGACTTCATGGAATTTAATTTATTTGTTTCCATTGTTTAAGTTGTTCAACAATCGGTTTATAACGTTAAAATATCGGTTCAATCCGTAACACGTGGCTTTTCATTGTTTACTTTGTGTAACAATGGAATACGGTATTTCGTTTCCCAACAATGGAATATAAGCAAAGGATCGGTTTTGCGGGCTCCAACAATAACCGAATATGAAGAAACATTCGGTGTTTTGTTAAAAACGTCGTTTTGATAGTTTGCTTTGTTGTCCTAACACACTGAGACTCCATGGAATTTAATTTATTTGTTTCCATTGTTTAAGTTGTTCAACAATCGGTTTATAACATTAAAATATCTGTTCAATCGGTAACACGTGGCTTTTCTTTGTTTAATTTGTGCAACAATGGAATACGGTATATCGTTGGCCAACAATGGAATATAAGCAAAGGATCGGTTTTGCGGGCTCCAACAATAACCGAATATGAAGAAACATTCGGTGTTTTGTTAAAAACGTCGGTTTGTTAGTTTGCTTTGTTGTCCTAACACACTAAGACTCCATGGCATTTAGTTTATTTGTTTCCATTGTTTAAGTTGTTCACAAATCGGCTTATAACGTTAAAATATAGGTTCAATCGGTAACACGTGGATTTTTTTTGTTTACATTGTGCAACAATGGAATACTGTATTTCGTTGCCCAACAATGGAATATAAGCAAAGGATCTGTTTTGCGGGCTCCAACAATATCCGAATATGAAGAAACATACGGTGTTTTTTTTTAAAACATCGGTCTGTTAGTGTGCTTTGTTGTCTTAACACGATTTGACTCCATGGCATTTAATTTATTTGTTTCCATTGTTTAAGTTGTTCAACAATCGGTTTATAACGTTAAAATATCGGTTCAATCGGCAACACGTGGCTTTTTTTGTTTACATTGTGCAACAATGAAATACTGTATTTCGTTGCCCAACAACGGAATATAAGCAAAGGATCGGTTTTGCGGGCTCCAACAATAACCGAGTGTGAATAAACATTCGGTGTTTTGTTAAAAACGTCGGTTTGTTAGTTTGCTTTGTTGTCCTAAAACACTGCGACTTCATGGAATTTAATTTATTTCTTTCCATTGTTTAAGTTGTTCAACAATCGGTTTATAACGTTAAAATATCGGTTCAATCGGTAACACGTGGCTTTTCATTGTTTACTTTGTGTAACAATGGAATACGGTATTTCGTTTCCCAACAATGGAATATAAGCAAAGGATCGGTTTTGCGGGCTCCAACAATAACCGAATATGAAGAAACATTCGGTGTTTTTTTAAAAACATCGGTGTGTTAGTTTGCTTTGTTGTCTTAACACGATTTGACTCCATGGCATTTAATTTATTTGTTTCCATTGTTTAAGTTGTTCAACAATCGTTTTATAACGTTAAAATATCGGTTCAATCGGTAACACGTGGCTTTTCTTTGTTTACTTTGTGCAACAATGGAATACGGTATATCGTTGGCCAACAATGGAATATAAGCAAAGGATCGGTTTTGCGGGCTCCAACAATAACCGAATATGAAGAAACATTCGGTGTTTTGTTAAAAACGTCGGTTTGTTAGTTTGCTTTGTTGTCCTAAAACACTGCGACTCCATGGAATTTAATTTATTTGTTTCCATTGTTTAAGTTTTTCAACAATCGGTTTATAACGTTAAAATGCCGGTTCAATCGGTAAGACGTGGCTTTTCTTTGTTTACATTGTGCAACAATGGAATACGCTATTTCGTTGCCCAACAGACGAATATAAGCAAAGGATCGGTTTTGCGGCCTCCAACAATAACCGAATATGAAGAAAGATTCGGTGTTTTGTTAAAAACGTCGGTTTGTTAGTTTGCTTTGTTGTCCTAACACACTAAGACTCCATGGCATTTAGTTTATTTGTTTCCATTGTTTAAGTGGTTCACAAATCGGCTTATAACGTTAAAATATAGGTTCAATCGGTAACACGTGGCTTTTTTGTTTACATTGTGCAACAATGGAATACTGTATTTCGTTGCCCAACAATGGAATATAAGCAAAGGATCTGTTTTGCGGGCTCCAACAATAACCGAAAATGAAAAAATATTCGGTGTTTTGTTAAAAACGTCGGTTTGTTAGTTTGCTTTGTTGTCCTAACACACTACGACTCCATGGCATTTAGTTTATTTGTTTCCATTGTTTTAGTTTTTCAACAATCGGTTTATAACATTAAAATATCTGTTCAATCGGTAACACGTGGCTTTTCTTTGTTTACTTTGTGCAACAATGGAATACGGTATATCGTTGGCCAACAATGGAATATAAGCAAAGGATCGGTTTTGCGGGCACCAACAATAACCGAATATGAAGAAACATTCGCTGTTTTGCTAAAAACGTCGGTTTGTTAGTTTGCTTTGTTGTCCTAAAAGACTGCGACTCCATGGAATTTAATTTATTTGTTTCCATTGTTTAAGTTGTTCAACAATCGGTTTATAACGTTAAAATGCCGGTTCAATCGGTAACACATGGCTTTTCTTTGTTTACATTGTGCAATAATGGAATACGGTATTTCGTTGCCCAACAATGGAGTATAAGCAAAGGATCGGTTTTGCGGGCTCCAACAATAACCGAATATGAAGGGACTTTCGGTGTTTTGTTAAAAACGTCGGTTTGTTAGTTTGATCTGTTGTCCTAAAACACTGCGACTCCATGGAATTTAATTTATTTGTTTCCATTGTTTAAGTTGTTCAACAATCGGTTTAAAACGTTAAAATGCCGGTTCAATCGGTAACACGTGGCTTTTCTTTGTTTACTTTGTGCAACAATTGAATACGGTATATCGTTTCCCAACAATGGAATATAAGCAAAGGATCGGTTTTGCGGGCTCCAACAATAACCGAATATGAAGAAACATTCGGTGTTTTGTTAAAAACGTCGGTTTTTTAGTTTGCTTTGTTGTCCTAAAACACTGCGACTCCATGGAATTTAATTTATTTGTTTCCATTTTTTAAGTAGTTCAACAATCGGTTTATAACGTTAAAATACCGGTTCAATCGGTAACACATGGCTTTTCTTTGTTTACATTGTGCAATAATGGAATACGGTATTTCGTTGCCCAACAATGGAGTATAAGCAAAGGATCGGTTTTGCGGGCTTCAACAATAACCGAATATGAAGAGACATTCGGTGTTTTGTTAAAAACGTCGGTTTGTTAGTTTGCTTTGTTGTCCTAAAACACTGCGTCTCCATGGCATTTAATTTATTTGTTTCCATTGTTTAAGTTGTTCAACAATCGGTTTATAACGATAAAATATCTGTTCAATCGGTAACACGTGGCTTTTCTTTGTTTACTTTGTGCAACAATGAAATACGGTATATCATTGCCCAACAATGGAATATAAGCAATGGATCGGTTTTGCGGGCTCCAACAATATCCGAATATGAAGAAACATACGGTGTTTTTTTAAAAACGTCGGTCTGTTAGTGTGCTTTGTTGTCTTAACACGATTTAACTCCATGGCGTTTAATTTTTTTGTTTCCATTGTTTAAGTGGTTCAAAAATCGGCTTATAACGTAAAAATATCGGTTCAATCGGTAACACATGGCTTTTCTTTGTTTACATTGTGCAACAATGGAATACGGTATTTCGTTGCCCAACAATGGAATATAAGCAAAGGATCGGTTTTGCGGCCTCCAACAATAACCGAATATGAAGAAGGATTCGGTGTTTTGTTAAAAACGTCGGTTTGTTAGTTTGCTTTGTTGTCCTAACACACTAAGACTCCATGGCATTTAGTTTATTTGTTTCCATTGTTTAAGTGGTTCACAAATCGGCTTATAACGTTAAAATATAGGTTCAATCGGTAACACGTGGCTTTTTTTGTTTACATTGTGCAACAATGGAATACTGTATTTCGTTGCCAACAATGGAATATAAGCAAAGGATCTGTTTTGCGCGCTCCAAGAATAACCGAATATGAAGAAACATTCGGTGATTTGTTAAAAACGTCGTTTTGATAGTTTGCTTTGTTGTCCTAACACACTGAGACTCCATGGAATTTAATTTATTTGTTTCCATTGTTTAAGTTGTTCAACAATCGGTTTATAACATTAAAATATCTGTTCAATCGGTAACACGTGGCTTTTCTTTGTTTACTTTGTGCAACAATGGAATACGGTATATCGTTGGCCAACAATGGAATATAAGCAAAGGATCGGTTTTGCGGGCACCAACAATAACCGAATATGAAGAAACATTCGGTGTTTTGTTAAAAACGTCGGTTTGTTAGTTTGCTTTGTTGTCCTAAAACAATGCGACTCCATGGAATTTAATTTATTTGTTTCCATTGTTTAAGTTGTTCAACAATCGGTTTATAACGTTAAAATGCCGGTTCAATCGGTAACACATGGCTTTTCTTTGTTTACATTGTGCAATAATGGAATACGGTATTTCGTTGCCCAACAATGGAGTATAAGCAAAGGATCGGTTTTGCGGGCTCCAACAATAACCGAATATGAAGAGACTTTCGGTGTTTTGTTAAAAACGTCGGTTTGTTAGTTTGATTTGTTGTCCTAAAACACTGCGACTCCATGGAATTTAATTTATTTGTTTCCATTGTTTAAGTTGTTCAACAATCGGTTTATAACGTTAAAATGCCGGTTCAATCGGTAACACATGGCTTTTCATTGTTTACTTTGTGTAACAATGGAATACGGTATTTCGTTTCCCAACAATGGAATATAAGCAAAGGATCGTTTTTGCGGGCTCCAACAATAACCGAATATGAAGAAACATTCGGTGTTTTGTTAAAAACGTCGTTTTGATAGTTTGCTTTGTTGTCCTAACACACTGAGACTCCATGGAATTTAATTTATTTGTTTCCATTGTTTAAGTTGTTCAACAATCGGTTTATAACGTTAAAATATCGGTTCAATCGGTAACACGTGGCTTTTCATTGTTTACTTTGTGTAACAATGGAATACGGTATTTCGTTTCCCAACAATGGAATATAAGCAAAGGATCGGTTTTGCGGGCTCCAACAATATCCGAATATGAAGAAACATTCGGTGTTTTGTTAAAAACGTCGGTTTGTTAGTTTGCTTTGTTGTCCTAAAACACTGCGACTCCATGGAATTTAATTTATTTGTTTCCATTGTTTACGTTTTTCAACAATCGGTTTATAACGTTAAAATGCCGGTTCAATCGGTAAGACGTGGCTTTTCTTTGTTTACATTGTGCAACAATGGAATACGCTATTTCGTTGCCCAACAGACGAATATAAGCAAAGGATCGGTTTTGCGGCCTCCAACAATAACCGAATATGAAGAAAGATTCGGTGTTTTGTTAAAAACGTCGGTTTGTTAGTTTGCTTTGTTGTCCTAACACACTAAGACTCCATGGCATTTAGTTTATTTGTTTCCATTGTTTAAGTGGTTCACAAATCGGCTTATAACGTTAAAATATAGGTTCAATCGGTAACACGTGGCTTTTTTTGTTTACATTGTGCAACAATGGAATACTGTATTTCGTTGCCCAACAATGGAATATAAGCAAAGGATCTGTTTTGCGGGCTCCAACAATAACCGAATATGAAGAAACATTCGGTGATTTGTTAAAAACGTCGTTTTGATAGTTTGCTTTGTTGTCCTAACACACTGAGACTCCATGGAATTTAATTTTTTTGTTTCCATTGTTTAAGTTGTTCAACAATCGGTTTATAACATAAAAATATCTGTTCAATCGGTAACACGTGGCTTTTCTTTGATTACTTTGTGCAACAATGGAATACGGTATATCGTTGCCCAACAATGGAATATAAGCAAAGGATCGGTTTTGCGGGCTCCAACAATAACCGAGTGTGAATAAACATTCGGTGTTTTGTTAAAAACGTCGGATTGATAGTTTTCTTTGTTGTCCTAAAACACTGCGACTCCATGGAATTTAATTTATTTATTTCCTTTGTTTAAGTTGTTGAACAATCGGTTTATAACGTTAAAATATCGGTTCAACGGGTAACACATGGCTTTTCTTTGTTTACTTTGTGCAACAATTGAATACGGTATTTCGTTGACCAACAATGGAATATAAGCAAAGGATCGGTTTTGCGGGCTCCAACAATATCCGAATATGAAGAAACATACGGTGTTTTTTTTAAAAACGTCTGTCTGTTAGTGTGCTTTGTTGTCCTAACACACTGAGACTCCATGGAATTTAATTTTTTTGTTTCCATTGTTTAAGTTGTTCAACAATCGGTTTATAACATAAAAATATCTGTTCAATCGGTAACACGTGGCTTTTCTTTGTTTACTTTGTGCAACAATGGAATACGGTATATCGTTGCCCAACAATGGAATATAAGCAAAGGATCGTTTTTGCGGACTCCAACAATAACCGAATATGAAAAAACATTCGGTGTTTTTTTAAAAACGTCGGTTTGTTAGTTTGCTTTGTTGTCCTAAAACACTGCGACTTCATGGAATTTAATTTATTTGTTTCCATTGTTTAAGTTGTTCAACAATCGGTTTATAACGTTAAAATATCGGTTCAATCCGTAACACGTGGCTTTTCATTGTTTACTTTGTGTAACAATGGAATACGGTATTTCGTTTCCCAACAATGGAATATAAGCAAAGGATCGGTTTTGCGGGCTCCAACAATAACCGAATATGAAGAAACATTCGGTGTTTTGTTAAAAACGTCGGTTTGTTAGTTTGCTTTGTTGTCCTAACACACTAAGACTCCATGGCATTTAGTTTATTTGTTTCCATTGTTTAAGTGGTTCACAAATCGGCTTATAACGTTAAAATATAGGTTCAATCGGTAACACGTGGATTTTTTTTGTTTACATTGTGCAACAATGGAATACTGTATTTCGTTGCCCAACAATGGAATATAAGCAAAGGATCTGTTTTGCGGGCTCCAACAATATCCGAATATGAAGAAACATACGGTGTTTTTTTTAAAAACATCGGTCTGTTAGTGTGCTTTGTTGTCTTAACACGATTTGACTCCATGGCATTTAATTTATTTGTTTCCATTGTTTAAGTTGTTCAACAATCGGTTTATAACGTTAAAATATCGGTTCAATCGGCAACACGTGGCTTTTTTTGTTTACATTGTGCAACAATGAAATACTGTATTTCGTTGCCCAACAACGGAATATAAGCAAAGGATCGGTTTTGCGGGCTCCAACAATAACCGAGTGTGAATAAACATTCGGTGTTTTGTTAAAAACGTCGGTTTGTTAGTTTGCTTTGTTGTCCTAAAACACTGCGACTTCATGGAATTTAATTTATTTCTTTCCATTGTTTAAGTTGTTCAACAATCGGTTTATAACGTTAAAATATCGGTTCAATCGGTAACACGTGGCTTTTCATTGTTTACTTTGTGTAACAATGGAATACGGTATTTCGTTTCCCAACAATGGAATATAAGCAAAGGATCGGTTTTGCGGGCTCCAACAATAACCGAATATGAAGAAACATTCGGTGTTTTTTTAAAAACATCGGTGTGTTAGTTTGCTTTGTTGTCTTAACACGATTTGACTCCATGGCATTTAATTTATTTGTTTCCATTGTTTAAGTTGTTCAACAATCGTTTTATAACGTTAAAATATCGGTTCAATCGGTAACACGTGGCTTTTCTTTGTTTACTTTGTGCAACAATGGAATACGGTATATCGTTGGCCAACAATGGAATATAAGCAAAGGATCGGTTTTGCGGGCTCCAACAATAACCGAATATGAAGAAACATTCGGTATTTTGTTAAAAACGTCGGTTTGTTAGTTTGCTTTGTTGTCCTAAAACACTGCGACTCCATGGAATTTAATTTATTTGTTTCCATTGTTTAAGTTTTTCAACAATCGGTTTATAACGTTAAAATGCCGGTTCAATCGGTAAGACGTGGCTTTTCTTTGTTTACATTGTGCAACAATGGAATACGCTATTTCGTTGCCCAACAGACGAATATAAGCAAAGGATCGGTTTTGCGGCCTCCAACAATAACCGAATATGAAGAAAGATTCGGTGTTTTGTTAAAAACGTCGGTTTGTTAGTTTGCTTTGTTGTCCTAACACACTAAGACTCCATGGCATTTAGTTTATTTGTTTCCATTGTTTAAGTGGTTCACAAATCGGCTTATAACGTTAAAATATAGGTTCAATCGGTAACACGTGGCTTTTTTTGTTTACATTGTGCAACAATGGAATACTGTATTTCGTTGCCCAACAATGGAATATAAGCAAAGGATCTGTTTTGCGGTTTCAACAATAACCGAATATGAAGAAACATTCGGTGATTTGTTAAAAACGTCGTTTTGATAGTTTGCTTTGTTGTCCTAACACACTGAGACTCCATGGAATTTAATTTTTTTGTTTCCATTGTTTAAGTTGTTCAACAATCGGTTTATAACATAAAAATATCTGTTCAATCGGTAACACGTGGCTTTTCTTTGATTACTTTGTGCAACAATGGAATACGGTATATCGTTGCCCAACAATGGAATATAAGCAAAGGATCGTTTTTGCGGGCTCCAACAATAACCGAATATGAAGAAACATTCGGTGTTTTGTTAAAAACGTCGGTTTGTTAGTTTGCTTTGTTGTCCTAACACACTAAATCTCCATGGCATTTAGTTTATTTGTTTCCATTGTTTAAGTGGTTCACAAATCGGCTTATAACGTTAAAATATAGGTTCAATCGGTAACACGTGGCTTTTTTTTGTTTACATTGTGCAACAATGGAATACTGTATTTCATTGTTCAACAATGGAATATAAGCAAAGGATCTGTTTTGTGGGCTCCAACAATAACCGAATATGAAGAAACATTCGGTGTTTTTTTAAAAACATCGGTCTGTTAGTGTGCTTTGTTGTCCTAAAACAATGCGATATATGGAATTTAATTTATTTGTTTCCATTGTTTATGTTGTTCAACAATCGGTTCATAACGTTAAAATATCGGTTCAATCGGTAACACGTGGATTTTCATTGTTTACTTTGTGTAACAATTGAATACGGTATTTCGTTTCCCAACAATGGAATATAAGCAAAGGATCGGTTTTGCGGGCTCCAACAATAACCGAATATGAAGAAACATTCGGTGTTTTTTTAAAAACATCGGTCTGTTAGTGTGCTTTGTTGTCTTAACACACTGAGACTCCATGGAATTTAATTTTTTTGTTTCCATTGTTTAAGTTGTTCAACAATCGGTTTATAACGTTAAAATATCGGTTCAATCGGCAACACGTGGCTTTTTTTGTTTACAATGTGCAACAATGAAATACTGTATTTCGTTGCCCAACAACGGAATATAAGCAAAGGATCGGTTTTGCGGGCTCCAACAATAACCGAGTGTGAATAAACATTCGGTGTTTTGTTAAAAACGTCGGATTGATAGTTTTCTTTGTTGTCCTAAAACACTGCGACTCCATGGAATTTAATTTATTTGTTTCCATTGTTTAAGTTGTTGAACAATCGGTTTATAACGTTAAAATATCGGTTCAATGGGTAACACATGGCTTTTCTTTGTTTACTTTGTGCAACAATTGAATACGGTATTTCGTTGACCAACAATGGAATATAAGCAAAGGATCGGTTTTGCGGGCTCCAACAATATCCGAATATGAAGAAACATACGGTGTTTTTTTTAAAAACGTCTGTCTGTTAGTGTGCTTTGTTGTCCTAACACACTGAGACTCCATGGAATTTAATATTTTTGTTTCCATTGTTTAAGTTGTTCAACAATCGGTTTATAACATAAAAATATCTGTTCAATCGGTAACACGTGGCTTTTCTTTGTTTACTTTGTGCAACAATGGAATACGGTATTTCGTTGCCCAACAATGGAATAAAGCAAGGGATCGGTTTTGCGGCCTCCAACAATATCCGAATATGAAGAAACATACGGTGTTTTTTTTTAAAACGTCGGTTTGTTAGTTTGCTTTGTTGTCCTAACACACTAAGACTCCATGGCATTTAGTTTATTTGTTTCCATTGTTTAAGTGGTTCACAAATCGGCTTATAACGTTAAAATATAGGTTCCATCGGTAACACGTGGCTTTTTTTTTGTTTACATTGTGCAACAATGGAATACTGTATTTCGTAGCCCAACAATGGAATATAAGCAAAGGATCTGTTTTGCGGGCTCCAACAATAACCGAATATGAAGAAACATTCGGTGATTTGTTAAAAACGTCGTTTTGATAGTTTGCTTTGTTGTCCTAACACACTGAGACTCCATGGAATTTAATTTTTTTGTTTCCATTGTTTAAGTTGTTCAACAATCGGTTTATAACATAAAAATATCTGTTCAATCGGTAACACGTGGCTTTTCTTTGTTTACTTTGTGTAACAATGGAATACGGTATTTCGTTTCCCAACAATGGAATATAAGCAAAGGATCGGTTTTGCGGGCTCCAACAATAACCGAATATGAAGAAACATTCGGTGTTTTTTTAAAAACGTCGGTTTGTTAGTTTGCTTTGTTGTCCTAAAACACTGCGACTCCATGGAATTTAATTTATTTGTTTCCATTGTTTAAGATGTTCAACAATCGGTTTATAACGTTAAAATGCCGGTTCAATCGGTAAGACGTGGCTTTTCTTTGTTTACATTGTGCAACAATGGAATACGCTATTTCGTTGCCCAACAATCGAATATAAGCAAAGGATCGGTTTTGCGGCCTCCAACAATAACCGAATATGAAGAAAGATTCGGTGTTTTGTTAAAAACGTCGGTTTGTTAGTTTGCTTTGTTGTCCTAACACACTAAGACTCCATGGCATTTAGTTTATTTGTTTCCATTGTTTAAGTGGTTCACGAATCGGCTTATAACGTTAAAATATAGGTTCAATCGGTAACACGTGGATTTTTTTTGTTTACATTGTGCAACAATGGAATACTGTATTTCGTTGCCCAACAATGGAATATAAGCAAAGGATCTGCTTTGCGGGCTCCAACAATATCCGAATATGAAGAAACATACGGTGTTTTTTTTAAAAACATCGGTCTGTTAGTGTGCTTTGTTGTCTTAACACGATTTGACTCCATGGCATTTAATTTATTTGTTTCCATTGTTTAAGTTGTTCAACAATCGGTTTATAACGTTAAAATATCGGTTCAATCGGCAACACGTGGCTTTTTTTGTTTACATTGTGCAACAATGGAATACTGTATTTCGTTGCCCAACAATGGAATATAAGCAAAGGATCTGTTTTGCGGGCTCGAACAATATCCGAATATGAAGAAACATACGGTGTTTTTTTTAAAAACATCGGTCTGTTAGTGTGCTTTGTTGTCTTAACACGATTTGACTCCATGGCATTTAATTTATTTGTTTCCATTGTTTAAGTTGTTCAACAATTGTTTTATAACGTTAAAATATTGGTTCAATCGGTAACACGTGGCTTTTCTTTGTTTACTTTGTGCAACCATGGAATACGGTATATCGTTGGCCAACAATGGAATATAAGCAAAGGATCGGTTTTGCGGGCTCCAACAATAACCGAATATGAAGAAACATTCGGTGTTTTGTTAAAAACGTCGGTTTGTTAGTTTGCTTTGTTGTCCTAAAACACTGCGACTCCATGGAATTTAATTTATTTGTTTCCATTGTTTAAGTTTTTCAACAATCGGTTTATAACGTTAAAATGCCGGTTCAATCGGTAAGACGTGGCTTTTCTTTGTTTACATTGTGCAACAATGGAATACGCTATTTCGTTGCCCAACAGACGAATATAAGCAAAGGATCGGTTTTGCGGCTTCCAACAATAACCGAATATGAAGAAAAATTCGGTGTTTTGTTAAAAACGTCGGTTTGTTAGTTTGCTTTGTTGTCCTAACACACTAAGACTCCATGGCATTTAGTTTATTTGTTTCCATTGTTTAAGTGGTTCACAAATCGGCTTATAACGTTAAAATATAGGTTCAATCGGTAACACGTGGCTTTTTTTGTTTACATTGTGCAACAATGGAATACTGTATTTCGTTGCCCAACATTGGAATATAAGCAAAGGATCTGTTTTGCGGGCTTCAACAATAACCGAATATGAAGAAACATTCGGTGATTTGTTAAAAACGTCGTTTTGATAGTTTGCTTTGTTGTCCTAACACACTGAGACTCCATGGAATTTAATTTTTTTGTTTCCATTGTTTAAGTTGTTCAACAATCGGTTTATAACATAAAAATATCTGTTCAATCGGTAACACGTGGCTTTTCTTTGATTACTTTGTGCAACAATGGAATACGGTATATCGTTGCCCAACAATGGAATATAAGCAAAGGATCGTTTTTGCGGGCTCCAACAATAACCGAATATGAAGAAACATTCGGTGTTTTGTTAAAAACGTCGGTTTGTTAGTTTGCTTTGTTGTCCTAACACACTAAGACTCCATGGCATTTAGTTTATTTGTTTCCATTGTTTAAGTGGTTCACAAATCGGCTTATAACGTTAAAATATAGGTTCAATCGGTAACACGTGGCTTTTTTTGTTTACATTGTGCAACAATGGAATACTGTATTTCGTTGCCCAACATTGGAATATAAGCAAAGGATCTGTTTTGCGGGCTTCAACAATAACCGAATATGAAGAAACATTCGGTGATTTGTTAAAAACGTCGTTTTGATAGTTTGCTTTGTTGTCCTAACACACTGAGACTCCATGGAATTTAATTTTTTTGTTTCCATTGTTTAAGTTGTTCAACAATCGGTTTATAACATAAAAATATCTGTTCAATCGGTAACACGTGGCTTTTCTTTGATTACTTTGTGCAACAATGGAATACGGTATATCGTTGCCCAACAATGGAATATAAGCAAAGGATCGTTTTTGCGGGCTCCAACAATAACCGAATATGAAGAAACATTCGGTGTTTTGTTAAAAACGTCGGTTTGTTAGTTTGCTTTGTTGTCCTAACACACTAAATCTCCATGGCATTTAGTTTATTTGTTTCCATTGTTTAAGTGGTTCACAAATCGGCTTATAACGTTAAAATATAGGTTCAATCGGTAACACGTGGCTTTTTTTTGTTTACATTGTGCAACAAAGGAATACTGTATTTCGTTGCCCAACAATGGAATATAAGCAAACGATCTGTTTTGTGGGCTCCAACAATAACCGAATATGAAGAAACATTCGGTGTTTTTTTAAAAACATCGGTCTGTTAGTGTGCTTTGTTGTCTTAACACGATTTGACTCCATGGCATTTAATTTATTTGTTTCCATTGTTTAAGTTGTTCAACAATCGGTTTATAACGTTAAAATATCGGTTCAATCGGCAACACGTGGCTTTTTTTGTTTACATTGTGCAACAATGAAATACTGTATTTCGTTGCCCAACAACGGAATATAAGCAAAGGATCGGTTTTGCGGGCTTCAACAATAACCGAATGTGAATAAACATTCGGTGTTTTGTTAAAAACGTCGGATTGTTAGTTTGCTTTGTTGTCCTAAAACACTGCGACTCCATGGAATTTAATTTATTTGTTTCCTTTGTTTAAGTTGTTGAACAATCGGTTTATAACGTTAAAATATCGGTTCAATGGGTAACACATGGCTTTTCTTTGTTTACTTTGTGCAACAATTGAATACGGTATTTCGTTGACCAACAATGGAATATAAGCAAAGGATCTGTTTTGCGGGCTCCAACAATAACCGAAAATGAAAAAATATTCGGTGTTTTGTTAAAAACGTCGGTTTGTTAGTTTGCTTTGTTGTCCTAACACACTACGACTCCATGGCATTTAGTTTATTTGTTTCCATTGTTTTAGTGGTTCAAAAATCGGCTTATAACGTTAAAATATAGGCTAGATTGGTAACACGTGGCTTTTTTTTAATTACATTGTGCAACAATGGAATACTGTATTTCGTTGCCCAACAATGGAATATAAGCAAAGGATCGGTTTTGCGGGCTCCAACAATAACCGAATATGAAGAAACATTCGGTGTTTTGTTAAAAACGTCGTTTTGATAGTTTACTTTGTTGTCCTAACACACTGAGACTCCATGGAATTTAATTTATTTGTTTCCATTGTTTAAGTTTTTCAACAATCGGTTTATAACATTAAAATATCTGTTCAATCGGTAACACGTGGCTTTTCTTTGTTTACTTTGTGCAACAATGGAAAACGGTATATCGTTGGCCAACAATGGAATATAAGCAAAGGATCGGTTTTGCGGGCACCAACAATAACCGAATATGAAGAAACATTCGGTGTTTTGCTAAAAACGTCGGTTTGTTAGTTTGCTTTGTTGTCCTAAAAGACTGCGACTCCATGGAATTTAATTTATTTGTTTCCATTGTTTAAGTTGTTCAACAATCGGTTTATAACGTTAAAATGCCGGTTCAATCGGTAACACATGGCTTTTCTTTGTTTACATTGTGCAATAATGGAATACGGTATTTCGTTGCCCAACAATGGAGTATAAGCAAAGGATCGGTTTTGCGGGCTCCAACAATAACCGAATATGAAGAGACTTTCGGTGTTTTGTTAAAAACGTCGGTTTGTTAGTTTGATTTGTTGTCCTAAAACACTGCGACTCCATGGAATTTAATTTATTTGTTTCCATTGTTTAAGTTGTTCAACAATCGGTTTATAACGTTAAAATGCCGGTTCAATCGGTAACACGTGGCTTTTCTTTGTTTACTTTGTGCAATAATGGAATACGGTATTTCGTTGCCCAACAATGGAGTATAAGCAAAGGATCGGTTTTGCGGGCTCCAACAATAACCGAATATGAAGAGACATTCGGTGTTTTGTTAAAAACGTCGGTTTGTTAGTTTGCTTTGTTGTCCTAAAACACTGCGTCTCCATGGCATTTAATTTATTTGTTTCCATTGTTTAAGTTGTTCAACAATCGGTTTATAACGATAAAATATCTGTTCAATCGGTAACACGTGGCTTTTCTTTGTTTACTTTGTGCAACAATGGAATACGGTATATCATTGCCCAACAATGGAATATAAGCAAAGGATCGGTTTTGCGGGCTCCAACAATATCCGAATATGAAGAAACATACGGTGTTTTTTTAAAAACGTCGGTCTGTTAGTGTGCTTTGTTGTCTTAACACGATTTAACTCCATGGCGTTTAATTTTTTTGTTTCCATTGTTTAAGTGGTTCAAAAATCGGCTTATAACGTAAAAATATCGGTTCAACCGGTAACACATGGCTTTTCTTTGTTTACATTGTGCAACAATGGAATACGGTATTTCGTTGCCCAACAATGGAGTATAAGCAAAGGATCGGTTTTGCGGGCTCCAACAATAACCGAATATGAAGAGACATTCGGTGTTTTGTTAAAAATGTCCGATTGTTAGTTTTCTTTGTTGTCCTAAAACACTGCGACTCCATGGAATTTAATTTATTTGTTTCCTTTGTTTAAGTTGTTGAACAATCGCTTTATAACGTTAAAATATAGGTTCAATCGGTAACACGTGGCTTTTTTTTGTTTACATTGTGCAACAATGGAATACTGTATTTCGTTGCCCAACAATGGAATATAAGCAAAGGATCTGTTTTGCGGGCTCCAACAATAACCGAAAATGAAAAAATATTCGGTGTTTTGTTAAAAACGTCGGTTTGTTAGTTTGCTTTGTTGTCCTAACACACTACGACTCCATGGCATTTAGTTTATTTGTTTCCATTGTTTTAGTGGTTCAAAAATCGGCTTATAACGTTAAAATATAGGCTAGATTGGTAACACGTGGCTTTTTTTTAATTACATTGTGCAACAATGGAATACTGTATTTCGTTGCCCAACAATGGAATATAAGCAAAGGATCGGTTTTGCGGGCTCCAACAATAACCGAATATGAAGAAACATTCGGTGTTTTGTTAAAAACGTCGTTTTGATAGTTTGCTTTGTTGTCCTAAAAGACTGCGACTCCATGGAATTTAATTTATTTGTTTCCATTGTTTAAGTTTTTCAACAATCGGTTTATAACATTAAAATATCTGTTCAATCGGTAACACGTGGCTTTTCTTTGTTTACTTTGTGCAACAATGGAATACGGTATATCGTTGGCCAACAATGGAATATAAGCAAAGGATCGGTTTTGCGGGCACCAACAATAACCGAATATGAAGAAACATTCGGTGTTTTGCTAAAAACGTCGGTTTGTTAGTTTGCTTTGTTGTCCTAAAAGACTGCGACTCCATGGAATTTAATTTATTTGTTTCCATTGTTTAAGTTGTTCAACAATCGGTTTATAACGTTAAAATGCCGGTTCAATCGGTAACACATGGCTTTTCTTTGTTTACATTGTGCAATAATGGAATACGGTATTTCGTTGCCCAACAATGGAGTATAAGCAAAGGATCGGTTTTGCGGGCTCCAACAATAACCGAATATGAAGAGACTTTCGGTGTTTTGTTAAAAACGTCGGTTTGTTAGTTTGATTTGTTGTCCTAAAACACTGCGACTCCATGGAATTTAATTTATTTGTTTCCATTGTTTAAGTTGTTCAACAATCGGTTTATAACGTTAAAATGCCGGTTCAATCGGTAACACGTGGCTTTTCTTTGTTTACTTTGTGCAACAATTGAATACGGTATATCGTTTCCCAACAATGGAATATAAGCAAAGGATCGGTTTTGCGGGCTCCAACAATAACCGAATATGAAGAAACATTCGGTGTTTTGTTAAAAACGTCGGTTTGTTAGTTTGCTTTGTTGTCCTAAAACACTGCGACTCCATGGAATTTAATTTATTTGTTTCCATTGTTTAAGTAGTTCAACAATCGGTTTATAACGTTAAAATGCCGGTTCAATCGGTAACACATGGCTTTTCTTTGTTTACATTGTGCAATAATGGAATACGGTATTTCGTTGCCCAACAATGGAGTATAAGCAAAGGATCGGTTTTGCGGGCTCCAACAATAACCGAATATGAAGAGACATTCGGTGTTTTGTTAAAAACGTCGGTTTGTTAGTTTGCTTTGTTGTCCTAAAACACTGCGTCTCCATGGCATTTAATTTATTTGTTTCCATTGTTTAAGTTGTTCAACAATCGGTTTATAACGATAAAATATCTGTTCAATCGGTAACACGTGGCTTTTCTTTGTTTACTTTGTGCAACAATGGAATACGGTATATCATTGCCCAACAATGGAATATAAGCAAAGGATCGGTTTTGCGGGCTCCAACAATATCCGAATATGAAGAAACATACGGTGTTTTTTTAAAAACGTCGGTCTGTTAGTGTGCTTTGTTGTCTTAACACGATTTAACTCCATGGCGTTTAATTTTTTTGTTTCCATTGTTTAAGTGGTTCAAAAATCGGCTTATAACGTAAAAATATCGGTTCAACCGGTAACACATGGCTTTTCTTTGTTTACATTGTGCAACAATGGAATACGGTATTTCGTTGCCCAACAATGGAATATAAGCAAAGGATCGGTTTTGCGGCCTCCAACAATAACCGAATATGAAGAAGGA
Source organism: Maratus speciosus (assembly GCA_963932465.1). Lineage (NCBI taxonomy): Eukaryota > Metazoa > Arthropoda > Arachnida > Araneae > Salticidae > Maratus > Maratus speciosus. Next base: position 1,024,810 of record CAWVRF010001084.1, read on the forward strand.
TTCGGTGTTTTGTTAAAAACCTCGGTTTGTTAGTTTGCTTTGTTGTCCTAACACACTAAGACTCCATGGCATTTAGTTTATTTGTTTCCATTGTTTAAGTGGTTCACAAATCGGCTTATAACGTTAAAATATAGGTTCAATCGGTAACACGTGGCTTTTTTTGTTTACATTGTGCAACAATGGAATACTGTATTTCGTTGCCAACAATGGAATATAAGCAAAGGATCTGTTTTGCGGGCTCCAACAATAACCGAATATGAAGAAACATTCGGTGATTTGTTAAAAACGTCGTTTTGATAGTTTGCTTTGTTGTCCTAACACACTGAGACTCCATGGAATTTAATTTATTTGTTTCCATTGTTTAAGTTTTTCAACAATCGGTTTATAACATTAAAATATCTGTTCAATCGGTAACACGTGGCTTTTCTTTGTTTACTTTGTGCAACAATGGAATACGGTATATCGTTGGCCAACAATGGAATATAAGCAAAGGATCGGTTTTGCGGGCACCAACAATAACCGAATATGAAGAAACATTCGGTGTTTTGTTAAAAACGTCGGTTTGTAAGTTTGCTTTGTTGTCCTAAAACAATGCGACTCCATGGAATTTAATTTATTTGTTTCCATTGTTTAAGTTGTTCAACAATCGGTTTATAACGTTAAAATGCCGGTTCAATCGGTAACACATGGCTTTTCTTTGTTTACATTGTGCAATAATGGAATACGGTATTTCGTTGCCCAACAATGGAGTATAAGCAAAGGATCGGTTTTGCGGGCTCCAACAATAACCGAATATGAAGAGACTTTCGGTGTTTTGTTAAAAACGTCGGTTTGTTAGTTTGATTTGTTGTCCTAAAACACTGCGACTCCATGGAATTTAATTTATTTGTTTCCATTGTTTAAGTTGTTCAACAATCGGTTTATAACGTTAAAATGCCGGTTCAATCGGTAACACGTGGCTTTTCATTGTTTACTTTGTGTAACAATGGAATACGGTATTTCGTTTCCCAACAATGGAATATAAGCAAAGGATCGTTTTTGCGGGCTCCAACAATAACCGAATATGAAGAAACATTCGGTGTTTTGTTAAAAACGTCGTTTTGATAGTTTGCTTTGTTGTCCTAACACACTGAGACTCCATGGAATTTAATTTATTTGTTTCCATTGTTTAAGTTGTTCAACAATCGGTTTATAACATTAAAATATCTGTTCAATCGGTAACACGTGGCTTTTCTTTGTTTAATTTGTGCAACAATGGAATACGGTATATCGTTGGCCAACAATGGAATATAAGCAAAGGATCGGTTTTGCGGGCTCCAACAATAACCGAATATGAAGAAACATTCGGTGTTTTGTTAAAAACGTCGGTTTGTTAGTTTGCTTTGTTGTCCTAAAACACTGCGACTCCATGGAATTTAATTTATTTGTTTCCATTGTTTAAGATGTTCAACAATCGGTTTATAACGTTAAAATGCCGGTTCAATCGGTAAAACGTGGCTTTTCTTTGTTTACATTGTGCAACAATGGAATACGCTATTTCGTTGCCCAACAATCGAATATAAGCAAAGGATCGGTTTTGCGGCCTCCAACAATAACCGAATATGAAGAAAGATTCGGTGTTTTGTTAAAAAAGTCGGTTTGTTAGTTTGCTTTGTTGTCCTAACACACTAAGACTCCATGGCATTTAGTTTATTTGTTTCCATTGTTTAAGTGGTTCACAAATCGGCTTATAACGTTAAAATATAGGTTCAATCGGTAACACGTGGATTTTTTTTGTTTACATTGTGCAACAATGGAATACTGTATTTCGTTGCCCAACAATGGAATATAAGCAAAGGATCTGTTTTGCGGGCTCCAACAATATCCGAATATGAAGAAACATACGGTGTTTTTTTTAAAAACATCGGTCTGTTGGTGTGCTTTGTTGTCTTAACACGATTTGACTCCATGGCATTTAATTTATTTGTTTCCATTGTTTAAGTTGTTCAACAATCGGTTTATAACGTTAAAATATCGGTTAAATCGGCAACACGTGGCTTTTTTTGTTTACATTGTGCAACAATGAAATACTGTATTTCGTTGCCCAACAACGGAATATAAGCAAAGGATCGGTTTTGCGGGCTCCAACAATAACCGAGTGTGAATAAACATTCGGTGTTTTGTTAAAAACGTCGGTTTGTTAGTTTGCTTTGTTGTCCTAAAACACTGCGACTTCATGGAATTTAATTTATTTCTTTCCATTGTTTAAGTTGTTCAACAATCGGTTTATAACGTTAAAATATCGGTTCAATTGGTAACACGTGGCTTTTCATTGTTTACTTTGTGTAACAATGGAATACGGTATTTCGTTTCCCAACAATGGAATATAAGCAAAGGATCGGTTTTGCGGGCTCCAACAATAACCGAATATGAAGAAACATTCGGTGTTTTTTTAAAAACATCGGTGTGTTAGTTTGCTTTGTTGTCTTAACACGATTTGACTCCATGGCATTTAATTTATTTGTTTCCATTGTTTAAGTTGTTCAACAATCGTTTTATAACGTTAAAATATCGGTTCAATCGGTATCACGTGGCTTTTCTTTGTTTACTTTGTGCAACAATGGAATACGGTATATCGTTGGCCAACAATGGAATATAAGCAAAGGATCGGTTTTGCGGGCTACAACAATAACCGAATATGAAGAAACATTCGGTGTTTTGTTAAAAACGTCGGTTTGTTAGTTTGCTTTGTTGTCCTAAAACACTGCGACTCCATGGAATTTAATTTATTTGTTTCCATTGTTTAAGTTTTTCAACAATCGGTTTATAACGTTAAAATGCCGGTTCAATCGGTAAGACGTGGCTTTTCTTTGTTTACATTGTGCAACAATGGAATACGCTATTTCGTTGCCCAACAGACGAATATAAGCAAAGGATCGGTTTTGCGGCCTCCAACAATAACCGAATATGAAGAAAGATTCGGTGTTTTGTTAAAAACGTCGGTTTGTTAGTTTGCTTTGTTGTCCTAACACACTAAGACTCCATGGCATTTAGTTTATTTGTTTCCATTGTTTAAGTGGTTCACAAATCGGCTTATAACGTTAAAATATAGGTTCAATCGGTAACACGTGGCTTTTTTTGTTTACATTGTGCAACAATGGAATACTGTATTTCGTTGCCCAACAATGGAATATAAGCAAAGGATCTGTTTTGCGGGCTCCAACAATAACCGAATATGAAGAAACATTCGGTGATTTGTTAAAAACGTCGTTTTGATAGTTTGCTTTGTTGTCCTAACACACTGAGACTCCATGGAATTTAATTTTTTTGTTTCCATTGTTTAAGTTGTTCAACAATCGGTTTATAACATAAAAATATCTGTTCAATCGGTAACACGTGGCTTTTCTTTGATTACTTTGTGCAACAATGGAATACGGTATATCGTTGCCCAACAATGGAATATAAGCAAAGGATCGTTTTTGCGGGCTCCAACAATAACCGAATATGAAGAAACATTCGGTGTTTTGTTAAAAACGTCGGTTTGTTAGTTTGCTTTGTTGTCCTAACACACTAAATCTCCATGGCATTTAGTTTATTTGTTTCCATTGTTTAAGTGGTTCACAAATCGGCTTATAACGTTAAAATATAGGTTCAATCGGTAACACGTGGCTTTTTTTTGTTTACATTGTGCAACAAAGGAATACTGTATTTCGTTGCCCAACAATGGAATATAAGCAAACGATCTGTTTTGTGGGCTCCAACAATAACCGAATATGAAGAAACATTCGGTGTTTTTTTAAAAACATCGGTCTGTTAGTGTGCTTTGTTGTCTTAACACGATTTGACTCCATGGCATTTAATTTATTTGTTTCCATTGTTTAAGTTGTTCAACAATCGGTTTATAACGTTAAAATATCGGTTCAATCGGCAACACGTGGCTTTTTTTGTTTACATTGTGCAACAATGAAATACTGTATTTCGTTGCCCAACAATGGAGTATAAGCAAAGGATCGGTTTTGCGGGCTCCAACAATAACCGAATATGAAGAGACATTCGGTGTTTTGTTAAAAACGTCGGTTTGTTAGTTTGCTTTGTTGTCCTGAAACACTGCGTCTCCATGGCATTTAATTTATTTGTTTCCATTGTTTAAGTTGTTCAACAATCGGTTTATAACGATAAAATATCTGTTCAATCGGTAACACGTGGCTTTTCTTTGTTTACTTTGTGCAACAATGGAATACGGTATATCATTGCCCAACAATGGAATATAAGCAAAGGATCGGTTTTGCGGGCTCCAACAATATCCGAATATGAAGAAACATACGGTGTTTTTTTAAAAACGTCGGTCTGTTAGTGTGCTTTGTTGTCTTAACACGATTTAACTCCATGGCGTTTAATTTTTTTGTTTCCATTGTTTAAGTGGTTCAAAAATCGGCTTATAACGTAAAAATATCGGTTCAACCGGTAACACATGGCTTTTCTTTGTTTACATTGTGCAACAATGGAATACGGTATTTCGTTGCCCAACAATGGAATATAAGCAAAGGATCGGTTTTGCGGCCTCCAACAATAACCGAATATGAAGAAGGATTCGGTGTTTTGTTAAAAACCTCGGTTTGTTAGTTTGCTTTGTTGTCCTAACACACTAAGACTCCATGGCATTTAGTTTATTTGTTTCCATTGTTTAAGTGGTTCACAAATCGGCTTATAACGTTAAAATATAGGTTCAATCGGTAACACGTGGCTTTTTTTGTTTACATTGTGCAACAATGGAATACTGTATTTCGTTGCCAACAATGGAATATAAGCAAAGGATCTGTTTTGCGGGCTCCAACAATAACCGAATATGAAGAAACATTCGGTGATTTGTTAAAAACGTCGTTTTGATAGTTTGCTTTGTTGTCCTAACACACTGAGACTCCATGGAATTTAATTTATTTGTTTCCATTGTTTAAGTTTTTCAACAATCGGTTTATAACATTAAAATATCTGTTCAATCGGTAACACGTGGCTTTTCTTTGTTTACTTTGTGCAACAATGGAATACGGTATATCGTTGGCCAACAATGGAATATAAGCAAAGGATCGGTTTTGCGGGCACCAACAATAACCGAATATGAAGAAACATTCGGTGTTTTGTTAAAAACGTCGGTTTGTAAGTTTGCTTTGTTGTCCTAAAACAATGCGACTCCATGGAATTTAATTTATTTGTTTCCATTGTTTAAGTTGTTCAACAATCGGTTTATAACGTTAAAATGCCGGTTCAATCGGTAACACATGGCTTTTCTTTGTTTACATTGTGCAATAATGGAATACGGTATTTCGTTGCCCAACAATGGAGTATAAGCAAAGGATCGGTTTTGCGGGCTCCAACAATAACCGAATATGAAGAGACTTTCGGTGTTTTGTTAAAAACGTCGGTTTGTTAGTTTGATTTGTTGTCCTAAAACACTGCGACTCCATGGAATTTAATTTATTTGTTTCCATTGTTTAAGTTGTTCAACAATCGGTTTATAACGTTAAAATGCCGGTTCAATCGGTAACACGTGGCTTTTCATTGTTTACTTTGTGTAACAATGGGATACGGTATTTCGTTTCCCAACAATGGAATATAAGCAAAGGATCGTTTTTGCGGGCTCCAACAATAACCGAATATGAAGAAACATTCGGTGTTTTGTTAAAAACGTCGTTTTGATAGTTTGCTTTGTTGTCCTAACACACTGAGACTCCATGGAATTTAATTTATTTGTTTCCATTGTTTAAGTTGTTCAACAATCGGTTTATAACATTAAAATATCTGTTCAATCGGTAACACGTGGCTTTTCTTTGTTTAATTTGTGCAACAATGGAATACGGTATATCGTTGGCCAACAATGGAATATAAGCAAAGGATCGGTTTTGCGGGCTCCAACAATAACCGAATATGAAGAAACATTCGGTGTTTTGTTAAAAACGTCGGTTTGTTAGTTTGCTTTGTTGTCCTAAAACACTGCGACTCCATGGAATTTAATTTATTTGTTTCCATTGTTTAAGATGTTCAACAATCGGTTTATAACGTTAAAATGCCGGTTCAATCGGTAAAACGTGGCTTTTCTTTGTTTACATTGTGCAACAATGGAATACGCTATTTCGTTGCCCAACAATCGAATATAAGCAAAGGATCGGTTTTGCGGCCTCCAACAATAACCGAATATGAAGAAAGATTCGGTGTTTTGTTAAAAAAGTCGGTTTGTTAGTTTGCTTTGTTGTCCTAACACACTAAGACTCCATGGCATTTAGTTTATTTGTTTCCATTGTTTAAGTGGTTCACAAATCGGCTTATAACGTTAAAATATAGGTTCAATCGGTAACACGTGGATTTTTTTTGTTTACATTGTGCAACAATGGAATACTGTATTTCGTTGCCCAACAATGGAATATAAGCAAAGGATCTGTTTTGCGGGCTCCAACAATATCCGAATATGAAGAAACATACGGTGTTTTTTTTAAAAACATCGGTCTGTTGGTGTGCTTTGTTGTCTTAACACGATTTGACTCCATGGCATTTAATTTATTTGTTTCCATTGTTTAAGTTGTTCAACAATCGGTTTATAACGTTAAAATATCGGTTAAATCGGCAACACGTGGCTTTTTTTGTTTACATTGTGCAACAATGAAATACTGTATTTCGTTGCCCAACAACGGAATATAAGCAAAGGATCGGTTTTGCGGGCTCCAACAATAACCGAGTGTGAATAAACATTCGGTGTTTTGTTAAAAACGTCGGTTTGTTAGTTTGCTTTGTTGTCCTAAAACACTGCGACTTCATGGAATTTAATTTATTTCTTTCCATTGTTTAAGTTGTTCAACAATCGGTTTATAACGTTAAAATATCGGTTCAATTGGTAACACGTGGCTTTTCATTGTTTACTTTGTGTAACAATGGAATACGGTATTTCGTTTCCCAACAATGGAATATAAGCAAAGGATCGGTTTTGCGGGCTCCAACAATAACCGAATATGAAGAAACATTCGGTGTTTTTTTAAAAACATCGGTGTGTTAGTTTGCTTTGTTGTCTTAACACGATTTGACTCCATGGCATTTAATTTATTTGTTTCCATTGTTTAAGTTGTTCAACAATCGTTTTATAACGTTAAAATATCGGTTCAATCGGTATCACGTGGCTTTTCTTTGTTTACTTTGTGCAACAATGGAATACGGTATATCGTTGGCCAACAATGGAATATAAGCAAAGGATCGGTTTTGCGGGCTACAACAATAACCGAATATGAAGAAACATTCGGTGTTTTGTTAAAAACGTCGGTTTGTTAGTTTGCTTTGTTGTCCTAAAACACTGCGACTCCATGGAATTTAATTTATTTGTTTCCATTGTTTAAGTTTTTCAACAATCGGTTTATAACGTTAAAATGCCGGTTCAATCGGTAAGACGTGGCTTTTCTTTGTTTACATTGTGCAACAATGGAATACGCTATTTCGTTGCCCAACAGACGAATATAAGCAAAGGATCGGTTTTGCGGCCTCCAACAATAACCGAATATGAAGAAAGATTCGGTGTTTTGTTAAAAACGTCGGTTTGTTAGTTTGCTTTGTTGTCCTAACACACTAAGACTCCATGGCATTTAGTTTATTTGTTTCCATTGTTTAAGTGGTTCACAAATCGGCTTATAACGTTAAAATATAGGTTCAATCGGTAACACGTGGCTTTTTTTGTTTACATTGTGCAACAATGGAATACTGTATTTCGTTGCCCAACAATGGAATATAAGCAAACGATCTGTTTTGTGGGCTCCAACAATAACCGAATATGAAGAAACATTCGGTGTTTTTTTAAAAACATCGGTCTGTTAGTGTGCTTTGTTGTCTTAACACGATTTGACTCCATGGCATTTAATTTATTTGTTTCCATTGTTTAAGTTGTTCAACAATCGGTTTATAACGTTAAAATATCGGTTCAATCGGCAACACGTGGCTTTTTTTGTTTACATTGTGCAACAATGAAATACTGTATTTCGTTGCCCAACAACGGAATATAAGCAAAGGATCGGTTTTGCGGGCTTCAACAATAACCGAATGTGAATAAACATTCGGTGTTTTGTTAAAAACGTCGGATTGTTAGTTTGCTTTGTTGTCCTAAAACACTGCGACTCCATGGAATTTAATTTATTTGTTTCCTTTGTTTAAGTTGTTGAACAATCGGTTTATAACGTTAAAATATCGGTTCAATGGGTAACACATGGCTTTTCTTTGTTTACTTTGTGCAACAATTGAATACGGTATTTCGTTGACCAACAATGGAATATAAGCAAAGGATCGGTTTTGCGGGCTCCAACAATATCCGAATATGAAGAAACATACGGTGTTTTGTTAAAAACGTCGGTTTGTTAGTTTGCTTTGTTGTCCTAACACACTAAATCTCCATGGCATTTAGTTTATTTGTTTCCATTGTTTAAGTGGTTCACAAATCGGCTTATAACGTTAAAATATAGGTTCAATCGGTAACACGTGGCTTTTTTTTGTTTACATTGTGCAACAATGGAATACTGTATTTCGTTGCCCAACAATGGAATATAAGCAAACGATCTGTTTTGTGGGCTCCAACAATAACCGAATATGAAGAAACATTTGGTGATTTGTTAAAAACGTCGTTTTGATAGTTTGCTTTGTTGTCCTAACACACTGAGACTCCATGGAATTTAATTTTTTTGTTTCCATTGTTTAAGTTGTTCAACAATCGGTTTATAACATAAAAATATCTGTTCAATCGGTAACACGTGGCTTTTCTTTGTTTACTTTGTGCAACAATGGAATACGGTATATCGTTGCCCAACAATGGAATATAAGCAAAGGATCGTTTTTGCGGACTCCAACAATAACCGAATATGAAAAAACATTCGGTGTTTTGTTAAAAACGTCGGTTTGTTAGTTTGCTTTGTTGTCCTAAAACACTGCGACTTCATGGAATTTAATTTATTTGTTTCCATTGTTTAAGTTGTTCAACAATCGGTTTATAACGTTAAAATATCGGTTCAATCAGTAACACGTGGCTTTTCATTGTTTACTTTGTGTAACAATGGAATACGTTATTTCGTTTCCCAACAATGGAATATAAGCAAAGGATCGGTTTTGCGGGCTCCAACAATAACCGAATATGAAGAAACATTCGGTGTTTTTTTAAAAACATCGGTGTGTTAGTGTGCTTTGTTGTCTTAACACGATTTGACTCCATGGCATTTAATTTATTTGTTTCCATTGTTTAAGTTGTTCAACAATCGTTTTATAACGTTAAAATATCGGTTCAATCGGTAAAACGTGGCTTTTTTTGTTTACATTGTGCAACAATGAAATACTGTATTTCGTTGCCCAACAACGGAATATAAGCAAAGGATCGGTTTTGCGGGCTCCAACAATAACCGAATATGAATAAACCTTCGGTATTTTGTTAAAAACGTCCGATTGTTAGTTTGCTTTGTTGTCCTAAAACACTGCGACTCCATGGAATTTAATTTATTTGTTTCCTTTGTTTAAGTTGTTGAACAATCGCTTTATAACGTTAAAATATAGGTTCAATCGGTAACACGTGGCTTTTTTTTTTGTTTACATTGTGCAACAATGGAATACTGTATTTCGTTGCCCAACAATGGAATATAAGCAAAGAATCTGTTTTGCGGGCTCCAACAATAACCGAAAATGAAAAAATATTCGGTGTTTTGTTAAAAACGTCGGTTTGTTAGTTTGCTTTGTTGTCCTAACACACTACGACTCCATGGCATTTAGTTTATTTGTTTCCATTGTTTTAGTGGTTCAAAAATCGGCTTATAACGTTAAAATATAGGCTAGATCGGTAACACGTGGCTTTTTTTTAATTACATTGTGCAACAATGGAATACTGTATTTCGTTGCCCAACAATTGAATATAAGCAAAGGATCGGTTTTGCGTTCTCCAACAATAACCGAATCTGAAGAAACATTCGGTGTTTTGTTAAAAACGTCGTTTTGATAGTTTGCTTTGTTGTCCTAACACACTGAGACTCCCTGGAATTTAATTTATTTGTTTCCATTGTTTAAGTTGTTCAACAATCGGTTTATAACGTTAAAATGCCGGTTCAATCGGTAACACATGGCTTTTCTTTGTTTACATTGTGCAATAATGGAATACGGTATTTCGTTGCCCAACAATGGAGTATAAGCAAAGGATCGGTTTTGCGGGCTCCAACAATAACCGAATATGAAGAGACTTTCGGTGTTTTGTTAAAAACGTCGGTTTGTTAGTTTGATTTGTTGTCCTAAAACACTGCGACTCCATGGAATTTAATTTATTTGTTTCCATTGTTTAAGTTGTTCAACAATCGGTTTATAACGTTAAAATGCTGGTTCAATCGGTAACACGTGGCTTTTCTTTGTTTACTTTGTGCAACAATGGAATACGGTATATCGTTTCCCAACAATGGAATATAAGCAAAGGATCGGTTTTGCGGGCTCCAACAATAACCGAATATGAAGAAACATTCGGTGTTTTGTTAAAAACGTCGGTTTGTTAGTTTGCTTTGTTGTCCTAAAACACTGCGACTCCATGGAATTTAATTTATTTGTTTCCATTGTTTAAGTAGTTCAACAATCGGTTTATAACGTTAAAATGCCGGTTCAATCGGTAACACATGGCTTTTCTTTGTTTACATTGTGCAATAATGGAATACGGTATTTCGTTGCCCAACAATGGAGTATAAGCAAAGGATCGGTTTTGCGGGCTCCAACAATAACCGAATATGAAGAGACATTCGGTGTTTTGTTAAAAACGTCGGTTTGTTAGTTTGCTTTGTTGTCCTAAAACACTGCGTCTCCATGGCATTTAATTTATTTGTTTCCATTGTTTAAGTTGTTCAACAATCGGTTTATAACGATAAAATATCTGTTCAATCGGTAACACGTGGCTTTTCTTTGTTTACTTTGTGCAACAATGGAATACGGTATATCATTGCCCAACAATGGAATATAAGCAAAGGATCGGTTTTGCGGGCTCCAACAATATCCGAATATGAAGAAACATACGGTGTTTTTTTTAAAAACGTCGGTCTGTTAGTGTGCTTTGTTGTCTTAACACGATTTAACTCCATGGCGTTTAATTTTTTTGTTTCCATTGTTTAAGTGGTTCAAAAATCGGCTTATAACGTAAAAATATCGGTTCAATCGGTAACACATGGCTTTTCTTTGTTTACATTGTGCAACAATGGAATACGGTATTTCGTTGCCCAACAATGGAATATAAGCAAAGGATCGGTTTTGCGGCCTCCAACAATAACCGAATATGAAGAAGGATTCGGTGTTTTGTTAAAAACGTCGGTTTGTTAGTTTGCTTTGTTGTCCTAACACACTAAGACTCCATGGCATTTAGTTTATTTGTTTCCATTGTTTAAGTGGTTCACAAATCGGCTTATAACGTTAAAATATAGGTTCAATCGGTAACACGTGGCTTTTTTTGTTTACATTGTGCAACAATGGAATACAGTATTTCGTTGCCAACAATGGGATATAAGCAAAGGATCTGTTTTGCGGGCTCCAACAATAACCGAATATGAAGAAACATTCGGTGATTTGTTAAAAACGTCGTTTTGATAGTTTGCTTTGTTGTCCTAACACACTGAGACTCCATGGAATTTAATTTATTTGTTTCCATTGTTTAAGTTTTTCAACAATCGGTTTATAACATTAAAATATCTGTTCAATCGGTAACACGTGGCTTTTCTTTGTTTACTTTGTGCAACAATGGAATACGGTATATCGTTGGCCAACAATGGAATATAAGCAAAGGATCGGTTTTGCGGGCACCAACAATAACCGAATATGAAGAAACATTCGGTGTTTTGTTAAAAACGTCGGTTTGTTAGTTTGCTTTGTTGTCCTAAAACACTGCGACTCCATGGAATTTAATTTATTTGTTTCCATTGTTTAAGTTGTTCAACAATCGGTTTATAACGTTAAAATGCCGGTTCAATCGGTAACACATGGCTTTTCTTTGTTTACATTGTGCAATAATGGAATACGGTATTTCGTTGCGCAACAATGGATTATAAGCAAAGGATCGGTTTTGCGGGCTCCAACAATAACCGAATATGAAGAGACTTTCGGTGTTTTGTTAAAAACGTCGGTTTGTTAGTTTGCTTTGTTGTCCTAACACACTAAGTCTCCATGGCATTTAGTTTATTTGTTTCCATTGTTTAAGTTGTTCAACAATCGGTTTATAACGTTAAAATGCCGGTTCAATCGGTAACACGTGGCTTTTCATTGTTTACTTTGTGTAACAATGGAATACGGTATTTCGTTTCCCAACAATGGAATATAAGCAAAGGATCGGTTTTGCGGGCTCCAACAATAACCGAATATGAAGAAACATTCGGTGTTTTTTTAAAAACATCGGTGTGTTAGTTTGCTTTGTTGTCTTAACACGATTTGACTCCATGGCATTTAATTTATTTGTTTCCATTGTTTAAGTTGTTCAACAATCGTTTTATAACGTTAAAATATCGGTTCAATCGGTAACACGTGGCTTTTCTTTGTTTACTTTGGGCAACAATGGAATACGGTATATCGTTGGCCAACAATGGAATATAAGCAAAGGATCGGTTTTGCGGGCTCCAACAATAACCGAATATGAAGAAACATTCGGTGTTTTGTTAAAAACGTCGGTTTGTTAGTTTGCTTTGTTGTCCTAAAACACTGCGACTCCATGGAATTTAATTAATTTGTTTCCATTGTTTAAGTTGTTCAACAATCGGTTTATAACGTTAAAATGCCGGTTCAATCGGTAAGACGTGGCTTTTCTTTGTTTACATTGTGCAACAATGGAATACGCTATTTCGTTGCCCAACAGAAGAATATAAGCAAAGGATCGGTTTTGCGGCCTCCAACAATAACCGAATATGAAGAAAGATTCGGTGTTTTGTTAAAAACGTCGGTTTGTTAGTTTGCTTTGTTGTCCTAACACACTAAGACTCCATGGCATTTAGTTTATTTGTTTCCATTGTTTAAGTGGTTCACAAATCGGCTTATAACGTTAAAATATAGGTTCAATCGGTAACACGTGGCTTTTTTTGTTTACATTGTGCAACAATGGAATACTGTATTTCGTTGCCCAACAATGGAATATAAGCAAAGTATCTGTTTTGCGGGCTCCAACAATAACCGAATATGAAGATACATTCGGTGATTTGTTAAAAACGTCGTTTTGATAGTTTGCTTTGTTGTCCTAACAAACTGAGACTCCATGGAATTTAATTTTTTTGTTTCCATTGTTTAAGTTGTTCAACAATCGGTTTATAACATAAAAATATCTGTTCAATCGGTAACACGTGGCTTTTCTTTGATTACTTTGTGCAACAATGGAATACGGTATATCGTTGCCCAACAATGGAATATAAGCAAAGGATCGTTTTTGCGGGCTCCAACAATAACCGAATATGAAGAAACATTCGGTGTTTTGTTAAAAACGTCGGTTTGTTAGTTTGCTTTGTTGTCCTAACACACTAAATCTCCATGGCATTTAGTTTATTTGTTTCCATTGTTTAAGTGGTTCACAAATCGGCTTATAACGTTAAAATATAGGTTCAATCGGTAACACGTGGCTTTTTTTTGTTTACATTGTGCAACAATGGAATACTGTATTTCGTTGCCCAACAATGGAATATAAGAAAAGGATCTGTTTTGTGGGCTCCAACAATAACCGAATATGAAGAAACATTCGGTGTTTTTTTTAAAACATCGGTCTGTTAGTGTGCTTTGTTGTCCTAAAACAATGCGACTTCATGGAATTTAATTTATTTGTTTCCATTGTTTATGTTGTTCAACAATCGGTTCATAACGTTAAAATATCGGTTCAATCGGTAACACGTGGATTTTCATTGTTTACTTTGTGTAACAATTGAATACGGTATTTCGTTTCCCAACAATGGAATATAAGCAAAGGATCGGTTTTTCGGGCTCCAACAATAACCGAATATGAAGAAACATTCGGTGTTTTTTTAAAAACATCGGTCTGTTAGTGTGCTTTGTTGTCTTAACACGATTTGACTCCATGGCATTTAATTTATTTGTTTCCATTGTTTAAGTTGTTCAACAATCGGTTTATAACGTTAAAATATCGGTTCAATCGGCAACACGTGGCTTTTTTTGTTTACATTGTGCAACAATGAAATACTGTATTTCGTTGCCCAACAATGGAATATAAGCAAAGGATCTGTTTTGTGGGCTCCAACAATAACCGAATATGAAGAAACATTCGGTGATTTGTTAAAAACGTCGTTTTGATAGTTTGCTTTGTTGTCCTAACACACTGAGACTCCATGGAATTTAATTTTTTTGTTTCCATTGTTTAAGTTGTTCAACAATCGGTTTATAACATAAAAATATCTGTTCAATCGGTAACACGTGGCTTTTCTTTGTTTACTTTGTGCAACAATGGAATACGGTATATCGTTGCCCAACAACGGAATATAAGCAAAGGATCGGTTTTGCGGGCTCCAACAATAACCGAATATGAATAAACCTTCGGTGTTTTGTTAAAAACGTCCGATTGTTAGTTTGCTTTGTTGTCCTAAAACACTGCGACTCCATGGAATTTAATTTATTTGTTTCCTTTGTTTAAGTTGTTGAACAATCGGTTTATAACGTTAAAATATAGGTTCAATCGGTAACACGTGGCTTTTATTTGTTTACATTGTGCAACAATGGAATACTGTATTTCGTTGCCCAACAATGGAATATAAGCAAAGGATCTGTTTTGCGGGCTCCAACAATAACCGAAAATAAAAAAATATTCGGTGTTTTGTTAAAAACGTCGGTTTGTTAGTTTGCTTTGTTGTCCTAACACACTACGACTCCATGGCATTTAGTTTATTTGTTTCCATTGTTTTAGTGGTTCAAAAATCGGCTTATAACGTTAAAATATAGGCTAGATCGGTAACACGTGGCTTTTTTTTAATTACATTGTGCAACAATGGAATACTGTATTTCGTTGCCCAACAATGGAATATAAGCAAAGGATCGGTTTTGCGGGCTCCAACAATAACGGAATATGAAGAAACATTCGGTGTTTTGTTAAAAACGTCGTTTTGATAGTTTGCTTTGTTGTCCTAACACACTGAGACTCCATGGAATTTAATTTATTTGTTTCCATTGTTTAAGTTTTTCAACAATCGGTTTATAACATTAAAATATCTGTTCAATCGGTAACACGTGGCTTTTCTTTGTTTACTTTGTGCAACAATGGAATACGATATATCGTTGGCCAACAATGGAATATAAGCAAAGGATCGGTTTTGCGGGCACCAACAATAACCGAATATGAAGAAACATTCGGTGTTTTGCTAAAAACGTCGGTTTGTTAGTTTGCTTTGTTGTCCTAAAACACTGCGACTCCATGGAATTTAATTTATTTGTTTCCATTGTTTAAGTTGTTCAACAATCGGTTTATAACGATAAAATATCTGTTCAATCGGTAACACGTGGCTTTTCTTTGTTTACTTTGTGCAACAATGGAATACGGTATATCATTGCCCAACAATGGAATATAAGCAAAGGATCGGTTTTGCGGGCTCCAACAGTATCCGAATATGAAGAAACATACGGTGTTTTTTTTAAAAACGTCGGTCTGTTAGTGTGCTTTGTTGTCTTAACACGATTTAACTCCATGGCGTTTAATTTTTTTGTTTCCATTGTTTAAGTGGTTCAAAAATCGGCTTATAACGTAAAAATATCGGTTCAATCGGTAACACATGACTTTTCTTTGTTTACATTGTGCAACAATGGAATACGGTATTTCGTTGCCCAACAATGGAATATAAGCAAAGGATCGGTTTTGCGGCCTCCAACAATAACCGAATATGAAGAAGGATTCGGTGTTTTGTTAAAAACGTCGGTTTGTTAGTTTGCTTTGTTGTCCTAACACACTAAGACTCCATGGCATTTAGTTTATTTGTTTCCATTGTTTAAGTGGTTCACAAATCGGCTTATAACGTTAAAATATAGGTTCAATCGGTAACACGTGGCTTTTTTTGTTTACATTGTGCAACAATGGAATACTGTATTTCGTTGCCAACAATGGGATATAAGCAAAGGATCTGTTTTGCGGGCTCCAACAATAACCGAATATGAAGAAACATTCGGTGATTTGTTAAAAACGTCGTTTTGATAGTTTGCTTTGTTGTCCTAACACACTGAGACTCCATGGAATTTAATTTATTTGTTTCCATTGTTTAAGTTTTTCAACAATCGGTTTATAACATTAAAATATCTGTTCAATCGGTAACACGTGGCTTTTCTTTGTTTACTTTGTGCAACAATGGAATACGGTATATCGTTGGCCAACAATGGAATATAAGCAAAGGATCGGTTTTGCGGGCACCAACAATAACCGAATATGAAGAAACATTCGGTGTTTTGTTAAAAACGTCGGTTTGTTAGTTTGCTTTGTTGTCCTAAAACACTGCGACTCCATGGAATTTAATTTATTTGTTTCCATTGTTTAAGTTGTTCAACAATCGGTTTATAACGTTAAAATGCCGGTTCAATCGGTAACACATGGCTTTTCTTTGTTTACATTGTGCAATAATGGAATACGGTATTTCGTTGCGCAACAATGGAGTATAAGCAAAGGATCGGTTTTGCGGGCTCCAACAATAACCGAATATGAAGAGACTTTCGGTGTTTTGTTAAAAACGTCGGTTTGTTAGTTTGCTTTGTTGTCCTAACATACTAAGACTCCATGGCATTTAGTTTATTTGTTTCCATTGTTTAAGTTGTTCAACAATCGGTTTATAACGTTAAAATGCCGGTTCAATCGGTAACACGTGGCTTTTCATTGTTTACTTTGTGTAACAATGGAATACGGTATTTCGTTTCCCAACAATGGAATATAAGCAAAGGATCGGTTTTGCGGGCTCCAACAATAACCGAATATGAAGAAACATTCGGTGTTTTTTTAAAAACATCGGTGTGTTAGTTTGCTTTGTTGTCTTAACACGATTTGACTCCATGGCATTTAATTTATTTGTTTCCATTGTTTAAGTTGTTCAACAATCGTTTTATAACGTTAAAATATCGGTTCAATCGGTAACACGTGGCTTTTCTTTGTTTACTTTGGGCAACAATGGAATACGGTATATCGTTGGCCAACAATGGAATATAAGCAAAGGATCGGTTTTGCGGGCTCCAACAATAACCGAATATGAAGAAACATTCGGTGTTTTGTTAAAAACGTCGGTTTGTTAGTTTGCTTTTTGTCCTAAAACACTGCGACTCCATGGAATTTAATTTATTTGTTTCCATTGTTTAAGTTGTTCAACAATCGGTTTATAACGTTAAAATGCCGGTTCAATCGGTAAGACGTGGCTTTTCTTTGTTTACATTGTGCAACAATGGAATACGCTATTTCGTTGCCCAACAGACGAATATAAGCAAAGGATCGGTTTTGCGGCCTCCAACAATAACCGAATATGAAGAAAGATTCGGTGTTTTGTTAAAAACGTCGGTTTGTTAGTTTGCTTTGTTGTCCTAACACACTAAGACTCCATGGCATTTAGTTTATTTGTTTCCATTGTTTAAGTGGTTCACAAATCGGCTTATAACGTTAAAATATAGGTTCAATCGGTAACACGTGGCTTTTTTTGTTTACATTGTGCAACAATGGAATACTGTATTTCGTTGCCCAAAAATGGAATATAAGCAAAGGATCTGTTTTGCGGGCTCCAACAATAACCGAATATGAAGATACATTCGGTGATTTGTTAAAAACGTCGTTTTGATAGTTTGCTTTGTTGTCCTAACACACTGAGACTCCATGGAATTTAATTTTTTTGTTTCCATTGTTTAAGTTGTTCAACAATCGGTTTATAACATAAAAATATCTGTTCAATCGGTAACACGTGGCTTTTCTTTGATTACTTTGTGCAACAATGGAATACGGTATATCGTTGCCCAACAATGGAATATAAGCAAAGGATCGTTTTTGCGGGCTCCAACAATAACCGAATATGAAGAAACATTCGGTGTTTTGTTAAAAACGTCGGTTTGTTAGTTTGCTTTGTTGTCCTAACACACTAAATCTCCATGGCATTTAGTTTATTTGTTTCCATTGTTTAAGTGGTTCACAAATCGGCTTATAACGTTAAAATATAGGTTCAATCGGTAACACGTGGCTTTTTTTTGTTTACATTGTGCAACAATGGAATACTGTATTTCGTTGCCCAACAATGGAATATAAGAAAAGGATCTGTTTTGTGGGCTCCAACAATAACCGAATATGAAGAAACATTCGGTGTTTTTTTAAAAACATCGGTCTGTTAGTGTGCTTTGTTGTCCTAAAACAATGCGACTTCATGGAATTTAATTTATTTGTTTCCATTGTTTATGTTGTTCAACAATCGGTTCATAACGTTAAAATATCGGTTCAATCGGTAACACGTGGATTTTCATTGTTTACTTTGTGTAACAATTGAATACGGTATTTCGTTTCCCAACAATGGAATATAAGCAAAGGATCGGTTTTGCGGGCTCCAACAATAACCGAATATGAAGAAACATTCGGTGTTTTTTTAAAAACATCGGTCTGTTAGTGTGCTTTGTTGTCTTAACACGATTTGACTCCATGGCATTTAATTTATTTGTTTCCATTGTTTAAGTTGTTCAACAATCGGTTTATAACGTTAAAATATCGGTTCAATCGGCAACACGTGGCTTTTTTTGTTTACATTGTGCAACAATGAAATTCTGTATTTCGTTGCCCAACAATGGAATATAAGCAAAGGATCTGTTTTGTGGGCTCCAACAATAACCGAATATGAAGAAACATTCGGTGTTTTGTTAAAAACGTCGTTTTGATAGTTTGCTTTGTTGTCCTAACACACTGAGACTCCATGGAATTTAATTTTTTTGTTTCCATTGTTTAAGTTGTTCAACAATCGGTTTATAGCATAAAAATATCTGTTCAATCGGTAACACGTGGCTTTTCTTTGTTTACTTTGTGCAACAATGGAATACGGTATATCGTTGCCCAACAACGGAATATAAGCAAAGGATCGGTTTTGCGGGCTCCAACAATAACCGAATATGAATAAACCTTCGGTGTTTTGTTAAAAACGTCCGATTGTTAGTTTGCTTTGTTGTCCTAAAACACTGCGACTCCATGGAATTTAATTTATTTGTTTCCTTTGTTTAAGTTGTTGAACAATCGGTTTATAACGTTAAAATATAGGTTCAATCGGTAACACGTGGCTTTTATTTGTTTACATTGTGCAACAATGGAATACTGTATTTCGTTGCCCAACAATGGAATATAAGCAAAGGATCTGTTTTGCGGGCTCCAACAATAACCGAAAATGAAAAAATATTCGGTGTTTTGTTAAAAACGTCGGTTTGTTAGTTTGCTTTGTTGTCCTAACACACTACGACTCCATGGAATTTAATTTATTTGTTTCCATTGTTTAAGTTGTTCAACAATCGGTTTATAACGTTAAAATGCCGGTTCAATCGGTAACACATGGCTTTTCTTTGTTTACATTGTGCAATAATGGAATACGGTATTTCGTTGCCCAACAATGGAGTATAAGCAAAGGATCGGTTTTGCGGGCTCCAACAATAACCGAATATGAAGAGACATTCGGTGTTTTGTTAGAAACGTCGGTTTGTTAGTTTGCTTTGTTGTCCTAAAACACTGCGTCTCCATGGCATTTAATTTATTTGTTTCCATTGTTTAAGTTGTTCAACAATCGGTTTATAACGATAAAATATCTGTTCAATCGGTAACACGTGGCTTTTCTTTGTTTACTTTGTGCAACAATGGAATACGGTATATCATTGCCCAACAATGGAATATAAGCAAAGGATCGGTTTTGCGGGCTCCAACAATATCCGAATATGAAGAAACATACGGTGTTTTTTTAAAAACGTCGGTCTGTTAGTGTGCTTTGTTGTCTTAACACGATTTAACTCCATGGCGTTTAATTTTTTTGTTTCCATTGTTTAAGTGGTTCAAAAATCGGCTTATAACGTTAAAATGCCGGTTCAATCGGTAACATATGGCTTTTCTTTGTTTACATTGTGCAACAATGGAATACGGTATTTCGTTGCCCAACAATGGAATATAAGCAAAGGATCGGTTTTGCGGCCTCCAACAATAACCGAATATAAGAAGGATTCGGTGTTTTGTTAAAAACGTCGGTTTGTTAGTTTGCTTTGTTGTCCTAACACACTAAGACTCCATGGCATTTAGTTTATTTGTTTGCATTGTTTAAGTGGTTCACAAATCGGCTTATAACGTTAAAATATAGGTTCAATCGGTAACACGTGGCTTTTTTTGTTTACATTGTGCAACAATGGAATACTGTATTTCGTTGCCAACAATGGAATATAAGCAAAGGATCTGTTTTGCGGGCTCCAACAATAACCGAATATGAAGAAACATTCGGTGATTTGTTAAAAACGTCGTTTTGATAGTTTGCTTTGTTGTCCTAACACACTGAGACTCCATGGAATTTAATTTATTTGTTTCCATTGTTTAAGTTTTTCAACAATCGGTTTATAACATTAAAATATCTGTTCAATCGGTAACACGTGGCTTTTCTTTGTTTACTTTGTGCAACAATGGAATACGGTATATCGTTGGCCAACAATGGAATATAAGCAAAGGATCGGTTTTGCGGGCACCATCAATAACCGAATATGAAGAAACATTCGGTGTTTTGTTAAAAACGTCGGTTTGTTAGTTTGCTTTGTTGTCCTAAAACACTGCGACTCCATGGAATTTAATTTATTTGTTTCCATTGTTTAAGTTGTTCAACAATCGGTTTATAACGTTAAAATGCCGGTTCAATCGGTAACACATGGCTTTTCTTTGTTTACATTGTGCGACAATGGAATACGGTATTTCGTTGCCCAACAATGGAGTATAAGCAAAGGATCGGTTTTGCGGGCTCCAACAATAACCGAATATGAAGAGACTTTCGGTGTTTTGTTAAAAACGTCGGTTTGTTAGTTTGATTTGTTGTCCTAAAACACTGCGACTCCATGGAATTTAATTTATTTGTTTCCATTGTTTAAGTTGTTCAACAATCGATTTATAACGTTAAAATGCCGGTTCAATCGGTAACACGTGGCTTTTCTTTGTTTACTTTGTGCAACAATGGAATACGGTATATCGTTTCCCAACAATGGAATATAAGCAAAGGATCGGTTTTTCGGGCTCCAACAATAACCGAATATGAAGAAACATTCGGTGTTTTGTTAAAAACGTCGGTTTGTTAGTTTGCTTTGTTGTCCTAAAACACTGCGACTCCATGGAATTTAATTTATTTGTTTCCATTGTTTAAGTAGTTCAACAATCGGTTTATAACGTTAAAATGCCGGTTCAATCGGTAACACATGGCTTTTCTTTGTTTACATTGTGCAATAATGGAATACGGTATTTCGTTGCCCAACAATGGAGTATAAGCAAAGGATCGGTTTTGCGGTCTCCAACAATAACCGAATATGAAGAGACATTCGGTGTTTTGTTAAAAACGTCGGTTTGTTAGTTTGCTTTGTTGTCCTAAAACACTGCGACTCCATGGAATTTAATTTATTTGTTTCCATTGTTTAAGTTTTTCAACAATCGGTTTATAACATTAAAATATCTGTTCAATCGGTAACACGTGGCTTTTCTTTGTTTACTTTGTGCAACAATGGAATACGATATATCGTTGGCCAACAATGGAATATAAGCAAAGGATCGGTTTTGCGGGCACCAACAATAACCGAATATGAAGAAACATTCGGTGTTTTGCTAAAAACGTCGGTTTGTTAGTTTGCTTTGTTGTCCTAAAACACTGCGACTCCATGGAATTTAATTTATTTGTTTCCATTGTTTAAGTTGTTCAACAATCGGTTTATAACGATAAAATATCTGTTCAATCGGTAACACGTGGCTTTTCTTTGTTTACTTTGTGCAACAATGGAATACGGTATATCATTGCCCAACAATGGAATATAAGCAAAGGATCGGTTTTGCGGGCTCCAACAATATCCGAATATGAAGAAACATACGGTGTTTTTTTTAAAAACGTCGGTCTGTTAGTGTGCTTTGTTGTCTTAACACGATTTAACTCCATGGCGTTTAATTTTTTTGTTTCCATTGTTTAAGTGGTTCAAAAATCGGCTTATAACGTAAAAATATCGGTTCAATCGGTAACACATGGCTTTTCTTTGTTTACATTGTGCAACAATGGAATACGGTATTTCGTTGCCCAACAATGGAATATAAGCAAAGGATCGGTTTTGCGGCCTCCAACAATAACCGAATATGAAGAAGGATTCGGTGTTTTGTTAAAAACGTCGGTTTGTTAGTTTGCTTTGTTGTCCTAACACACTAAGACTCCATGGCATTTAGTTTATTTGTTTCCATTGTTTAAGTGGTTCACAAATCGGCATATAACGTTAAAATATAGGTTCAATCGGTAACACGTGGCTTTTTTTGTTTACATTGTGCAACAATGGAATACTGTATTTCGTTGCCAACAATGGGATATAAGCAAAGGATCTGTTTTGCGGGCTCCAACAATAACCGAATATGAAGAAACATTCGGTGATTTGTTAAAAACGTCGTTTTGATAGTTTGCTTTGTTGTCCTAACACACTGAGACTCCATGGAATTTAATTTATTTGTTTCCATTGTTTAAGTTTTTCAACAATCGGTTTATAACATTAAAATATCTGTTCAATCGGTAACACTTGGCTTTTCTTTGTTTACTTTGTGCAACAATGGAATACGGTATATCGTTGGCCAACAATGGAATATAAGCAAAGGATCGGTTTTGCGGGCACCAACAATAACCGAATATGAAGAAACATTCGGTGTTTTGTTAAAAACGTCGGTTTGTTAGTTTGCTTTGTTGTCCTAAAACACTGCGACTCCATGGAATTTAATTTATTTGTTTCCATTGTTTAAGTTGTTCAACAATCGGTTTATAACGTTAAAATGCCGGTTCAATCGGTAACACATGGCTTTTCTTTGTTTACATTGTGCAATAATGGAATACGGTATTTCGTTGCGCAACAATGGAGTATAAGCAAAGGATCGGTTTTGCGGGCTCCAACAATAACCGAATATGAAGAGACTTTCGGTGTTTTGTTAAAAACGTCGGTTTGTTAGTTTGCTTTGTTGTCCTAATATACTAAGACTCCATGGCATTTAGTTTATTTGTTTCCATTGTTTAAGTTGTTCAACAATCGGTTTATAACGTTAAAATGCCGGTTCAATCGGTAACACGTGGCTTTTCATTGTTTACTTTGTGTAACAATGGAATACGGTATTTCGTTTCCCAACAATGGAATATAAGCAAAGGATCGGTTTTGCGGGCTCCAACAATAACCGAATATGAAGAAACATTCGGTGTTTTTTTAAAAACATCGGTGTGTTAGTTTGCTTTGTTGTCTTAACACGATTTGACTCCATGGCATTTAATTTATTTGTTTCCATTGTTTAAGTTGTTCAACAATCGTTTTATAACGTTAAAATATCGGTTCAATCGGTAACACGTGGCTTTTCTTTGTTTACTTTGGGCAACAATGGAATACGGTATATCGTTGGCCAACAATGGAATATAAGCAAAGGATCGGTTTTGCGGGCTCCAACAATAACCGAATATGAAGAAACATTCGGTGTTTTGTTAAAAACGTCGGTTTGTTAGTTTGCTTTGTTGTCCTAAAACACTGCGACTCCATGGAATTTAATTTATTTGTTTCCATTGTTTAAGTTGTTCAACAATCGGTTTATAACGTTAAAATGCCGGTTCAATCGGTAAGACGTGGCTTTTCTTTGTTTACATTGTGCAACAATGGAATACGCTATTTCGTTGCCCAACAGACGAATATAAGCAAAGGATCGGTTTTGCGGCCTCCAACAATAACCGAATATGAAGAAAGATTCGGTGTTTTGTTAAAAACGTCGGTTTGTTAGTTTGCTTTGTTGTCCTAACACACTAAGACTCCATGGCATTTAGTTTATTTGTTTCCATTGTTTAAGTGGTTCACAAATCGGCTTATAACGTTAAAATATAGGTTCAATCGGTAACACGTGGCTTTTTTTGTTTACATTGTGCAACAATGGAATACTGTATTTCGTTGCCCAACAATGGAATATAAGCAAAGGATCTGTTTTGCGGGCTCCAACAATAACCGAATATGAAGATACATTCGGTGATTTGTTAAAAACGTCGTTTTGATAGTTTGCTTTGTTGTCCTAACACACTGAGACTCCATGGAATTTAATTTTTTTGTTTCCATTGTTTAAGTTGTTCAACAATCGGTTTATAACATAAAAATATCTGTTCAATCGGTAACACGTGGCTTTTCTTTGATTACTTTGTGCAACAATGGAATACGGTATATCGTTGCCCAACAATGGAATATAAGCAAAGGATCGTTTTTGCGGGCTCCAACAATAACCGAATATGAAGAAACATTCGGTGTTTTGTTAAAAACGTCGGTTTGTTAGTTTGCTTTGTTGTCCTAACACACTAAATCTCCATGGCATTTAGTTTATTTGTTTCCATTGTTTAAGTGGTTCACAAATCGGCTTATAACGTTAAAATATAGGTTCAATCGGTAACACGTGGCTTTTTTTTGTTTACATTGTGCAACAATGGAATACTGTATTTCGTTGCCCAACAATGGAATATAAGAAAAGGATCTGTTTTGTGGGCTCCAACAATAACCGAATATGAAGAAACATTCGGTGTTTTTTTAAAAACATCGGTCTGTTAGTGTGCTTTGTTGTCCTAAAACAATGCGACTTCATGGAATTTAATTTATTTGTTTCCATTGTTTATGTTGTTCAACAATCGGTTCATAACGTTAAAATATCGGTTCAATCGGTAACACGTGGATTTTCATTGTTTACTTTGTGTAACAATTGAATACGGTATTTCGTTTCCCAACAATGGAATATAAGCAAAGGATCGGTTTTGCGGGCTCCAACAATAACCGAATATGAAGAAACATTCGGTGTTTTTTTAAAAACATCGGTCTGTTAGTGTGCTTTGTTGTCTTAACACGATTTGACTCCATGGCATTTAATTTATTTGTTTCCATTGTTTAAGTTGTTCAACAATCGGTTTATAACGTTAAAATATCGGTTCAATCGGCAACACGTGGCTTTTTTTGTTTACATTGTGCAACAATGAAATTCTGTATTTCGTTGCCCAACAATGGAATATAAGCAAAGGATCTGTTTTGTGGGCTCCAACAATAACCGAATATGAAGAAACATTCGGTGATTTGTTAAAAACGTCGTTTTGATAGTTTGCTTTGTTGTCCTAACACACTGAGACTCCATGGAATTTAATTTTTTTGTTTCCATTGTTTAAGTTGTTCAACAATCGGTTTATAACATAAAAATATCTGTTCAATCGGTAACACGTGGCTTTTCTTTGTTTACTTTGTGCAACAATGGAATACGGTATATCGTTGCCCAACAACGGAATATAAGCAAAGGATCGGTTTTGCGGGCTCCAACAATAACCGAATATGAATAAACCTTCGGTGTTTTGTTAAAAACGTCCGATTGTTAGTTTGCTTTGTTGTCCTAAAACACTGCGACTCCATGGAATTTAATTTATTTGTTTCCTTTGTTTAAGTTGTTGAACAATCGGTTTATAACGTTAAAATATAGGTTCAATCGGTAACACGTGGCTTTTATTTGTTTACATTGTGCAACAATGGAATACTGTATTTCGTTGCCCAACAATGGAATATAAGCAAAGGATCTGTTTTGCGGGCTCCAACAATAACCGAAAATGAAAAAATATTCGGTGTTTTGTTAAAAACGTCGGTTTGTTAGTTTGCTTTGTTGTCCTAACACACTACGACTCCATGGCATTTAGTTTATATGTTTCCATTGTTTTAGTGGTTCAAAAATCGGCTTATAACGTTAAAATATAGGCTAGATCGGTAACACGTGGCTTTTTTTTAATTACATTGTGCAACAATGGAATACTGTATTTCGTTGCCCAACAATGGAATATAAGCAAAGGATCGGTTTTGCGGGCTCCAACAATAACCGAATATGAAGAAACATTCGGTGTTTTGTTAAAAACGTCGTTTTGATAGTTTGCTTTGTTGTCCTAACACACTGAGACTCCATGGAATTTAATTTATTTGTTTCCATTGTTTAAGTTTTTCAACAATCGGTTTATAACATTAAAATATCTGTTCAATCGGTAACACGTGGCTTTTCTTTGTTTACTTTGTGCAACAATGGAATACGATATATCGTTGGCCAACAATGGAATATAAGCAAAGGATCGGTTTTGCGGCCACCAACAATAACCGAATATGAAGAAACATTCGGTGTTTTGCTAAAAACGTCGGTTTGTTAGTTTGCTTTGTTGTCCTAAATCACTGCGACTCCATGGAATTTAATTTATTTGTTTCCATTGTTTAAGTTGTTCAACAATCGGTTTATAACGTTAAAATGCCGGTTCAATCGGTAACACATGGCTTTTCTTTGTTTACATTGTGCAATAATGGAATACGGTATTTCGTTGCCCAACAATGGAGTATAAGCAAAGGATCGGTTTTGCGGGCTCCAACAATAACCGAATATGAAGAGACTTTCGGTGTTTTGTTAAAAACGTCGGTTTGTTAGTTTGATTTGTTGTCCTAAAACACTGCGACTCCATGGAATTTAATTTATTTGTTTCCATTGTTTAAGTTGTTCAACAATCGGTTTATAACGTTAAAATGCCGGTTCAATCGGTAACACGTGGCTTTTCTTTGTTTACTTTGTGCAACAATGGAATACGGTATATCGTTTCCCAACAATGGAATATAAGCAAAGGATCGGTTTTGCGGGCTCCAACAATAACCGAATATGAAGAAACATTCGGTGTTTTGTTAAAAACGTCGGTTTGTTAGTTTGCTTTGTTGTCCTAAAACACTGCGACTCCATGGAATTTAATTTATTTGTTTCCATTGTTTAAGTAGTTCAACAATCGGTTTATAACGTTAAAATGCCGGTTCAATCGGTAACACATGGCTTTTCTTTGTTTACATTGTGCAATAATGGAATACGGTATTTCGTTGCCCAACAATGGAGTATAAGCAAAGGATCGGTTTTGCGGGCTCCAACAATAACCGAATATGAAGAGACATTCGGTGTTTTGTTAGAAACGTCGGTTTGTTAGTTTGCTTTGTTGTCCTAAAACACTGCGTCTCCATGGCATTTAATTTATTTGTTTCCATTGTTTAAGTATTTCAACAATCGGTTTATAACGATAAAATATCTGTTCAATCGGTAACACGTGGCTTTTCTTTGTTTACTTTGTGCAACAATGGAATACGGTATATCATTGCCCAACAATGGAATATAAGCAAAGGATCGGTTTTGCGGGCTCCAACAATATCCGAATATGAAGAAACATTCGGTGATTTGTTAAAAACGTCGTTTTGATAGTTTGCTTTGTTGTCCTAACACACTGAGACTCCATGGAATTTAATTTATTTGTTTCCATTGTTTAAGTTTTTCAACAATCGGTTTATAACATTAAAATATCTGTTCAATCGGTAACACGTGGCTTTTCTTTGTTTACTTTGTGCAACAATGGAATACGGTATATCGTTGGCCAACAATGGAATATAAGCAAAGGATCGGTTTTGCGGGCACCATCAATAACCGAATATGAAGAAACATTCGGTGTTTTGTTAAAAACGTCGGTTTGTTAGTTTGCTTTGTTGTCCTAAAACACTGCGACTCCATGGAATTTAATTTATTTGTTTCCATTGTTTAAGTTGTTCAACAATCGGTTTATAACGTTAAAATGCCGGTTCAATCGGTAACACATGGCTTTTCTTTGTTTACATTGTGCGACAATGGAATACGGTATTTCGTTGCCCAACAATGGAGTATAAGCAAAGGATCGGTTTTGCGGGCTCCAACAATAACCGAATATGAAGAGACTTTCGGTGTTTTGTTAAAAACGTCGGTTTGTTAGTTTGATTTGTTGTCCTAAAACACTGCGACTCCATGGAATTTAATTTATTTGTTTCCATTGTTTAAGTTGTTCAACAATCGATTTATAACGTTAAAATGCCGGTTCAATCGGTAACACGTGGCTTTTCTTTGTTTACTTTGTGCAACAATGGAATACGGTATATCGTTTCCCAACAATGGAATATAAGCAAAGGATCGGTTTTGCGGGCTCCAACAATAACCGAATATGAAGAAACATTCGGTGTTTTGTTAAAAACGTCGGTTTGTTAGTTTGCTTTGTTGTCCTAAAACACTGCGACTCCATGGAATTTAATTTATTTGTTTCCATTGTTTAAGTAGTTCAACAATCGGTTTATAACGTTAAAATGCCGGTTCAATCGATAACACATGGCTTTTCTTTGTTTACATTGTGCAATAATGGAATACGGTATTTCGTTGCCCAACAATGGAGTATAAGCAAAGGATCGGTTTTGCGGGCTCCAACAATAACCGAATATGAAGAGACATTCGGTGTTTTGTTAAAAACGTCGGTTTGTTAGTTTGCTTTGTTGTCCTAAAACACTGCGTCTCCATGGCATTTAATTTATTTGTTTCCATTGTTTAAGTTGTTCAACAATCGGTTTATAACGATAAAATATCTGTTCAATCGGTAACACGTGGCTTTTCTTTGTTTACTTTGTGCAACAATGGAATACGGTATATCATTGCCCAACAATGGAATATAAGCAAAGGATCGGTTTTGCGGGCTCCAACAATATCCGAATATGAAGAAACATACGGTGTTTTTTTAAAAACGTCGGTCTGTTAGTGTGCTTTGTTGTCTTAACACGATTTAACTCCATGGCGTTTAATTTTTTTGTTTCCATTGTTTAAGTGGTTCAAAAATCGGCTTATAACGTAAAAATATCGGTTCAATCGGTAACACATGGCTTTTCTTTGTTTACATTGTGCAACAATGGAATACGGTATTTCGTTGCCAAAAATGGAATATAAGCAAAGGATCGGTTTTGCGGCCTCCAACAATAACCGAATATGAAGAAGGATTCGGTGTTTTGTTAAAAACGTCGGTTTGTTAGTTTGCTTTGTTGTCCTAACACACTAAGACTCCATGGCATTTAGTTTATTTGTTTCCATTGTTTAAGTGGTTCACAAATCGGCTTATAACGTTAAAATATAGGTTCAATCGGTAACACGTGGCTTTTTTTGTTTACATTGTGCAACAATGGAATACTGTATTTCGTTGCCAACAATGGAATATAAGCAAAGGATCTGTTTTGCGGGCTCCAACAATAACCGAATATGAAGAAACATTCGGTGATTTGTTAAAAACGTCGTTTTGATAGTTTGCTTTGTTGTCCTAACACACTGAGACTCCATGGAATTTAATTTATTTGTTTCCATTGTTTAAGTTTTTCAACAATCGGTTTATAACATTAAAATATCTGTTCAATCGGTAACACGTGGCTTTTCTTTGTTTACTTTGTGCAACAATGGAATACGGTATATCGTTGGCCAACAATGGAATATAAGCAAAGGATCGGTTTTGCGGGCACCATCAATAACCGAATATGAAGAAACATTCGGTGTTTTGTTAAAAACGTCGGTTTGTTAGTTTGCTTTGTTGTCCTAAAACACTGCGACTCCATGGAATTTAATTTATTTGTTTCCATTGTTTAAGTTGTTCAACAATCGGTTTATAACGTTAAAATGCCGGTTCAATCGGTAACACATGGCTTTTCTTTGTTTACATTGTGCGACAATGGAATACGGTATTTCGTTGCCCAACAATGGAGTATAAGCAAAGGATCGGTTTTGCGGGCTCCAACAATAACCGAATATGAAGAGACATTCGGTGTTTTGTTAAAAACGTCGGTTTGTTAGTTTGATTTGTTGTCCTAAAACACTGCGACTCCATGGAATTTAATTTATTTGTTTCCATTGTTTAAGTTGTTCAACAATCGGTTTATAACGTTAAAATGCCGGTTCAATCGGTAACACGTGGCTTTTCTTTGTTTACTTTGTGCAACAATGGAATACGGTATATCGTTTCCCAACATTGGAATATAAGCAAAGGATCGGTTTTGCGGGCTCCAACAATAACCGAATATCAAGAAACATTCGGTGTTTTGTTAAAAACGTCGGTTTGTTAGTTTGCTTTGTTGTCCTAAAACACTGCGACTCCGTGGAATTTAATTTATTTGTTTCCATTGTTTAAGTAGTTCAACAATCGGTTTATAACGTTAAAATGCCGGTTCAATCGGTAACACATGGCTTTTCTTTGTTTACATTGTGCAATAATGGAATACGGTATTTCGTTGCCCAACAATGGAGTATAAGCAAAGGATCGGTTTTGCGGGCTCCAACAATAACCGAATATGAAGAGACATTCGGTGTTTTGTTAAAAACGTCGGTTTGTTAGTTTGCTTTGTTGTCCTAAAACACTGCGTCTCCATGGCATTTAATTTATTTGTTTCCATTGTTTAAGTTGTTCAACAATCGGTTTATAACGATAAAATATCTGTTCAATCGGTAACACGTGGCTTTTCTTTGTTTACTTTGTGCAACAATGGAATACGGTATATCATTGCCCAACAATGGAATATAAGCAAATGATCGGTTTTGCGGGCTCCAACAATATCCGAATATGAAGAAACATACGGTGTTTTTTTTAAAAACGTCGGTCTGTTAGTGTGCTTTGTTGTCTTAACACGATTTAACTCCATGGCGTTTAATTTTTTTGTTTCCCTTGTTTAAGTGGTTCAAAAATCGGCTTATAACGTAAAAATATCGGTTCAATCGGTAACACATGGCTTTTCTTTGTTTACATTGTGCAACAATGGAATACGGTATTTCGTTGCCCAACAATGGAATATAAGCAAAGGATCGGTTTTGCGGCCTCCAACAATAACCGAATATGAAGAAGGATTCGGTGTTTTGTTAAAAACGTCGGTTTGTTAGTTTACTTTGTTGTCCTAACACACTAAGACTCCATGGCATTTAGTTTATTTGTTTCCATTGTTTAAGTGGTTCACAAATCGGCTTATAACGTTAAAATATAGGTTCAATCGGTAACACGTGGCTTTTTTTGTTTACATTGTGCAACAATGGAATACTGTATTTCGTTGCCAACAATGGAATATAAGCAAAGGATCTGTTTTGCGGGCTCCAACAATAACCGAATATGAAGAAACATTCGGTGATTTGTTAAAAACGTCGTTTTGATAGTTTGCTTTGTTGTCCTAACACACTGAGACTCCATGGAATTTAATTTTTTTGTTTCCATTGTTTAAGTTGTTCAACAATCGGTTTATAACATAAAAATATCTGTTCAATCGGTAACACGTGGCTTTTCTTTGTTTACTTTGTGCAACAATGGAATACGGTATATCGTTGCCCAACAATGGTATATACGCAAAGGATCGTTTTTGCGGACTCCAACAATAACCGAATATGAAGAAACATTCGGTGTTTTTTTAAAAACATCGGTGTGTTAGTGTGCTTTGTTGTCTTAACACGATTTGACTCCATGGCATTTAATTTATTTGTTTCCATTGTTTAAGTTGTTCAACAATCGGTTTATAACGTTAAAATATCGGTTCAATCGGTAACACGTGGCTTTTTTTTGTTTACATTGTGCAACAATGAAATACTGTATTTCGTTGCCCTACAACGGAATATAAGCAAAGGATCGGTTTTGCGGGCTCCAACAATAACCGAATATGAATAAACATTCGGTGTTTTGTTAAAAACGTCGGATTGTTAGTTTGCTTTGTTGTCCTAAAACACTGCGACTCCATGGAATTTAATTTATTTGTTTCCTTTGTTTAAGTTGTTGAACAATCGGTTTATAACGTTAAAATATAGGTTCAATCGGTAACACGTGGCTTTTTTTGATTACATTGTGCAACAATGGAATACTGTATTTCATTGCCCAACAATGGAATATAAGCAAAGGATCTGTTTTACGGGCTCCAACAATAACCGAATATGAAGAAACATTCGGTGTTTTGTTAAAAACGTCGGTTTGTTAGTTTGCTTTGTTGTCCTAACACACTACGACTCCATGGCATTTAGTTTATTTGTTTCCATTGTTTTAGTGGTTCAAAAATCGGCTTATAACGTTAAAATATAGGTTAGATCGGTAACACGTGCTTTTTTTGTTTACATTGTGCAACAATGGAATACTGTATTTCGTTGCCCAACAATGGAATATAAGCAAAGGATCGGTTTTGCGGGCTCCAACAATAACCGAATATGAAGAAACATTCGGTGTTTTGTTAAAAACGTCGTTTTGATAGTTTGCTTTTTTTCCTAACACACTGAGACTCCATGGAATTTAATTTATTTGTTTCCGTTGTTTAAGTTGTTCAACAATCGGTTTATAACATTAAAATATCTGTTCAATCGGTAACACGTGGCTTTTCTTTGTTTACTTTGTGCAACAATGGAATACGGTATATCGTTGGCCAACAATGGAATATAAGCAAAGGATCGGTTTTGCGGGCTCCAACAATAACCGAATATGAAGAAACATTCGGTGTTTTGTTAAAAACGTCGGTTTGTTAGTTTGCTTTGTTGTCCTAAAACACTGCGACTCCATGGAAATTAATTTATTTGTTTCCATTGTTTAAGATGATCAACAATCGGTTTATAACGTTAAAATGCCGGTTTAATCGGTAAGACGTGGCTTTTCTTTGTTTACATTGTGCAACAATGGAATACGCTATTTCGTTGCCCAACAATCGAATATAAGCAAAGGATCGGTTTTGCGGCCTCCAACAATAACCGAATATGAAGAAAGATTCGGTGTTTTGTTAAAAACGTCGGTTTGTTAGTTTGCTTTGTTGTCCTAACACACTAAGACTCCATGGCATTAAGTTTATTTGTTTCCATTGTTTAAGTGGTTCACAAATCGGCTTATAACGTTAAAATATAGGTTCAATCGGTAACACGTGGATTTTTTTTGTTTACATTGTGCAACAATGGAATACTGTATTTCGTTGCCCAACAATGGAATATAAGCAAAGGATCTGTTTTGCGGGCTCCAACTATAACCGAATATGAAGAAACATTCGGTGATTTGTTAAAAACGTCGTTTTGATAGTTTGCTTTGTTGTCGTAACAAACTGAGACTCCATGGAATTTAATTTTTTTGTTTCCATTGTTTAAGTTGTTCAACAATCGGTTCATAACGTTAAAATATCGGTTCAATCGGTAACACGTGGCTTTTCATTGTTTACTTTTTGTAACAATTGAATACGGTATTTCGTTTCCCAACAATGGAATATAAGCAAAGGATCGGTTTTGCGGGCTCCAACAATAACCGAATATGAAGAAACATTCGGTGTTTTTTGAAAAACATCGGTCTGTTAGTGTGCTTTGTTGTCTTAACACGATTTGACTCCATGGCATTTAATTTATTTGTTTCCATTGTTTAAGTTGTTCAACAATCGGTTTATAACGTTAAAATATCGGTTCAATCGGCAACACGTGGCTTTTTTTGTTTACATTGTGCAACAATGAAATACTGTATTTCGTTGCCCAACAACGGAATATAAGCAAAGGATCGGTTTTGCGGGCTCCAACAATAACCGAGTGTGAATAAACATTCGGTGTTTTGTTAAAAACGTCGGATTGTTAGTTTGCTTTGTTGTCCTAAAACACTGCGATTCCATGGAATTTAATTTATTTGATTCCATTGTTTAAGTTGTTCAACAATCGGTTTATAACGTTAAAATGCCGGTTCAATCGGTAACACATGGCTTTTCTTTGTTTACATTGTGCAATAATGGAATACGGTATTTCGTTGCCACACAATGGAGTATAAGCAAAGGATCGGTTTTGCGGGCTCCAACAATAACCGAATATGAAGAGACATTCGGTGTTTTGTTAAAAACGTCGGTTTGTTAGTTTGCTTTGTTGTCCTAAAACACTGCGACTCCATGGCATTTAATTTATTTGTTTCCATTGTTTAAGTTGTTCAACAATCGGTTTATAACGATAAAATATCTGTTCAATCGGTAACACGTGGCTTTTCTTTGTTTACTTTGTGCAACAATGGAATACGGTATATCGTTTCCCAACAATGGAATATAAGCAAAGGATCGGTTTTGCGGGCTCCAACAATAACCGAATATGAAGAGACATTCGGTGTTTTGTTAAAAACGTAGGTTTGTTAGTTTGCTTTGTTGTCCTAAAACACTGCGACTCCATGGCATTTAATTTATTTGTTTCCATTGTTTAAGTTGTTCAACAATCGGTTTATAACGATAAAATATCTGTTCAATCGGCAACATGTGCCTTTTCTTTTTTTACTTTGTGCAACAATTGAATACGGTATTTCGTTGACCAACAATGGAATATAAGCAAAGGATCGGTTTTCCGGGCTCCAACAATATCCGAATATGAAGAAACATACGGTGTTTTTTTTTAAAAACGTCGGTCTGTTAGTGTGCTTTGTTGTCTTAACACGATTTAACTCCATGGCGTTTAATTTTTTGTTTCCATTGTTTAAGTGGTTCAAAAATCGGCTTATAACGTAAAAATATCGGTTCAATCGGTAACACATGGCTTTTCTTTGTTTACATTGTGCAACAATGGAATACGGTATTTCGTTGCCCAACAATGGAATATAAGCAAAGGATCGGTTTTGCGGCCTCCAACAATAACCGAATATGAAGAAGGATTCGGTGTTTTGTTAAAAACGTCGGTTTGTTAGTTTGCTTTGTTGTCCTAACACAGTAAGACTCCATGGCATTTAGTTTATTTGTTTCCATTGTTTAAGTGGTTCACAAATCGGCTTATAACGTTAAAATATAGGTTCAATCGGTAACACGTGGCTTTTTTTGTTTACATTGTGCAACAATGGAATACTGTATTTCGTTGCCCAACAATGGAATATAAGCAAAGGATCTGTTTTGCGGGCTCCAACAATAACCGAATATGAAGAAACATTCGGTGATTTGTTAAAAACGTCGTTTTGATAATTTGCTTTGTTGTCCTAACACACTGAGACTCCATGGAATTTAATTTTTTTGTTTCCATTGTTTAAGTTGTTCAACAATCGGTTTATAACATAAAAATATCTGTTCAATCGGTAACACGTGGCTTTTCTTTGTTTACTTTGTGCAACAATGGAATACGGTATATCGTTGCCCAACAATGGAATATAAGCAAAGGATCGTTTTTGCGGACTCCAACAATAACCGAATATGAAGAAACATTCGGTGTTTTGTTAAAAACGTCGGTTTGTTAGTTTGCTTTATTGTCCTAAAACACTGCGACTTCATGGAATTAAATTTATTTGTTTCCATTGTTTAAGTTGTTCAACAATCGGTTTATAACGTTAAAATATCGGTTCAATCGGTAACACGTGGCTTTTCATTGTTTACTTTGTGTAACAATGGAATACGGTATTTCGTTTCCCAACAATGGAATATAAGCAAAGGATCGGTTTTGCGGGCTCCAACAATAACCGAATATGAAGAAACATTCGGTGTTTTTTTAAAAACATCGGTGTGTTAGTGTGCTTTGTTGTCTTAACACGATTTGACTCCATGGCATTTAATTTATTTGTTTCCATTGTTTAAGTTGTTCAACAATCGTTTAATAACGTTAAAATATCGGTTCAATCGGTAACACGTGGCTTTTTTTTGTTTACACTGTGCAACAATGAAATACTGTATTTCGTTGCCCAACAATGGAATATAAGCAAAGGATCTGTTTTGCGGGCTCCAACAATAACCGAATATGAAGAAACATTCGGTGTTTTGTTAAAAACGTCGGTTTGTTAGTTTGCTTTGTTGACCTAACACACTACGACTCCATGGCATTTAGTTTATTTGTTTCCATTGTTTTAGTGGTTCAAAAATCGGCTTATAACGTTAAAATATAGGTTAGATCGGTAACACGTGTCTTTTTTTTGTTTACATTGTGCAACAATGGAATACTGTATTTCGTTGCCCAACAATGGAATATAAGCAAAGGATCGGTTTTGCGGGCTCCAACAATAACCGAATATGAAGAAACATTCGGTGTTTTGTTAAAAACGTCGTTTTGATAGTTTGCTTTGTTGTCCTAACACACTGAGACTCCATGGAATTTAATTTATTTGTTTCCATTGTTTAAGTTGTTCAACAATCGGTTTATAACATTAAAATATCTGTTCAATCGGTAACACGTGGCTTTTCTTTGTTTACTTTGTGCAACAATGGAATACGGTATATCGTTGGCCAACAATGGAATATAAGCAAAGGATCGGTTTTGCGGGCTCCAACAGTAACCGAATATGAAGAAACATTCGGTGTTTTGTTAAAAACGTCGGTTTGTTAGTTTGCTTTGTTCTCCTAAAACACTGCGACTCCATGGAATTTAATTTATTTGTTTCCATTGTTTAAGATGTTCAACAATCGGTTTATAACGTTAAAATGCCGGTTCAATCGGTAAGACGTGGCTTTTCTTTTTTTACATTGTGCAACAATGGAATACGCTATTTCGTTGCCCAACAATCGAATATAAGCAAAGGATCGGTTTTGCGGCCTCCAACAATAACCGAATATGAAGAAAGATTCGGTGTTTTGTTAAAAACGTCGGTTTGTTAGTTTGCTTTGTTGTCCTAACACACTAAGACTCCATGGCATTTAGTTTATTTGTTTCCATTGTTTAAGTGGTTCACAAATCGGCTTATAACGTTAAAATATAGGTTCAATCGGTAACACGTGGATTTTTTTGTTTACATTGTTTAACAATGGAATACTGTATTTCGTTGCCCAACAATGGAATATAAGCAAAGGATCTGTTTTGCGGGCTCCAACAATATCCGAATATGAAGAAACATACGGTGTTTTTTTTTTAAAACATCGGTCTGTTAGTGTGCTTTGTTGTCTTAACACGATTTGACTCCATGGCTTTTAATTTATTTGTTTCCATTGTTTAAGTTGTTCAACAATCGGTTTATAACGTAAAAATATCGGTTCAATCGGTAACACATGGCTTTTCTTTGTTTACATTGTGCAACAATGGAATACGGTATTTCGTTGCCCAACAATGGAATATAAGCAAAGGATCGGTTTTGCGGCCTCCAACAATAACCGAATATGAAGAAGGATTCGGTGTTTTGTTAAAAACGTCGGTTTGTTAGTTTGCTTTGTTGTCCTAACACAGTAAGACTCCATGGCATTTAGTTTATTTGTTTCCATTGTTTAAGTGGTTCACAAATCGGCTTATAACGTTAAAATATAGGTTCAATCGGTAACACGTGGCTTTTTTTGTTTACATTGTGCAACAATGGAATACTGTATTTCGTTGCCCAACAATGGAATATAAGCAAAGGATCTGTTTTGCGGGCTCCAACAATAACCGAATATGAAGAAACATTCGGTGATTTGTTAAAAACGTCGTTTTGATAATTTGCTTTGTTGTCCTAACACACTGAGACTCCATGGAATTTAATTTTTTTGTTTCCATTGTTTAAGTTGTTCAACAATCGGTTTATAACATAAAAATATCTGTTCAATCGGTAACACGTGGCTTTTCTTTGTTTACTTTGTGCAACAATGGAATACGGTATATCGTTGCCCAACAATGGAATATAAGCAAAGGATCGTTTTTGCGGACTCCAACAATAACCGAATATGAAGAAACATTCGGTGTTTTGTTAAAAACGTCGGTTTGTTAGTTTGCTTTATTGTCCTAAAACACTGCGACTTCATGGAATTAAATTTATTTGTTTCCATTGTTTAAGTTGTTCAACAATCGGTTTATAACGTTAAAATATCGGTTCAATCGGTAACACGTGGCTTTTCATTGTTTACTTTGTGTAACAATGGAATACGGTATTTCGTTTCCCAACAATGGAATATAAGCAAAGGATCGGTTTTGCGGGCTCCAACAATAACCGAATATGAAGAAACATTCGGTGTTTTTTTAAAAACATCGGTGTGTTAGTGTGCTTTGTTGTCTTAACACGATTTGACTCCATGGCATTTAATTTATTTGTTTCCATTGTTTAAGTTGTTCAACAATCGTTTAATAACGTTAAAATATCGGTTCAATCGGTAACACGTGGCTTTTTTTTGTTTACACTGTGCAACAATGAAATACTGTATTTCGTTGCCCAACAATGGAATATAAGCAAAGGATCTGTTTTGCGGGCTCCAACAATAACCGAATATGAAGAAACATTCGGTGTTTTGTTAAAAACGTCGGTTTGTTAGTTTGCTTTGTTGACCTAACACACTACGACTCCATGGCATTTAGTTTATTTGTTTCCATTGTTTTAGTGGTTCAAAAATCGGCTTATAACGTTAAAATATAGGTTAGATCGGTAACACGTGTCTTTTTTTTGTTTACATTGTGCAACAATGGAATACTGTATTTCGTTGCCCAACAATGGAATATAAGCAAAGGATCGGTTTTGCGGGCTCCAACAATAACCGAATATGAAGAAACATTCGGTGTTTTGTTAAAAACGTCGTTTTGATAGTTTGCTTTGTTGTCCTAACACACTGAGACTCCATGGAATTTAATTTATTTGTTTCCATTGTTTAAGTTGTTCAACAATCGGTTTATAACATTAAAATATCTGTTCAATCGGTAACACGTGGCTTTTCTTTGTTTACTTTGTGCAACAATGGAATACGGTATATCGTTGGCCAACAATGGAATATAAGCAAAGGATCGGTTTTGCGGGCTCCAACAGTAACCGAATATGAAGAAACATTCGGTGTTTTGTTAAAAACGTCGGTTTGTTAGTTTGCTTTGTTCTCCTAAAACACTGCGACTCCATGGAATTTAATTTATTTGTTTCCATTGTTTAAGATGTTCAACAATCGGTTTATAACGTTAAAATGCCGGTTCAATCGGTAAGACGTGGCTTTTCTTTTTTTACATTGTGCAACAATGGAATACGCTATTTCGTTGCCCAACAATCGAATATAAGCAAAGGATCGGTTTTGCGGCCTCCAACAATAACCGAATATGAAGAAAGATTCGGTGTTTTGTTAAAAACGTCGGTTTGTTAGTTTGCTTTGTTGTCCTAACACACTAAGACTCCATGGCATTTAGTTTATTTGTTTCCATTGTTTAAGTGGTTCACAAATCGGCTTATAACGTTAAAATATAGGTTCAATCGGTAACACGTGGATTTTTTTGTTTACATTGTTTAACAATGGAATACTGTATTTCGTTGCCCAACAATGGAATATAAGCAAAGGATCTGTTTTGCGGGCTCCAACAATATCCGAATATGAAGAAACATACGGTGTTTTTTTTTAAAAACATCGGTCTGTTAGTGTGCTTTGTTGTCTTAACACGATTTGACTCCATGGCTTTTAATTTATTTGTTTCCATTGTTTAAGTTGTTCAACAATCGGTTTATAACGTTAAAATATCGGTTCAATCGGCAACACGTGGCTTTTTTTGTTTACATTGTGGAACAATGAAATACTGTATTTCGTTGCCCAACAACGGAATATAAGCAAAGGATCGGTTTTGCGGGCTCCAACAATAACCGAATATGAAGAGACTTACGGTGTTTTGTTAAAAACGTCGGTTTGTTAGTTTGATTTGTTGTCCTAAAACACTGCGACTCCATGGAATTTAATTTATTTGTTTCCATTGTTTAAGTTGTTCAACAATCGGTTTATAACGTTAAAATGCCGGTTCAATCGGTAACACGTGGCTTTTCTTTGTTTACTTTGTGCAACAATGGAATACGGTATATCGTTTCCCAACAATGGAATATAAGCAAAGGATCGGTTTTGCCGGCTCCAACAATAACCGAATATGAAGAAACATTCGGTGTTTTGTTAAAAACGTCGGTTTGTTAGTTTGCTTTGTTGTCCTAAAACACTGCGACTCCATGGAATTTAATTTATTTGTTTCCATTGTTTAAGTAGTTCAACAATCGGTTTATAACGTTAAAATGCCGGTTCAATCGGTAACACATGGCTTTTCTTGGTTTACATTGTGCAATAATGGAATACGGTATTTCGTTGCCCAACAATGGAGTATAAGCAAAGGATCGGTTTTGCGGGCTCCAACAATAACCGAATATGAAGAGACATTCGGTGTTTTGTTAAAAACGTCGGTTTGTTAGTTTGCTTTGTTGTCCTAAAACACTGCGTCTCCATGGCATTTAATTTATTTGTTTCCATTGTTTAAGTTGTTCAACAATCGGTTTATAACGATAAAATATCTGTTCAATCGGTAACACGTGGCTTTTCTTTGTTTACTTTGTGCAACAATGGAATACGGTATATCATTGCCCAACAATGGAATATAAGCAAAGGATCGGTTTTGCGGGCTCCAACAATATCCGAATATGAAGAAACATACGGTGTTTTTTTTAAAAACGTCGGTCTGTTAGTGTGCTTTGTTGTCTTAACACGATTTAACTCCATGGCGTTTAATTTTTTTGTTTCCATTGTTTAAGTGGTTCAAAAATCGGCTTATAACGTAAAAATATCGGTTCAATCGGTAACACATGGCTTTTCTTTGTTTACATTGTGCAACAATGGAATACGGTATTTCGTTGCCCAACAATGGAATATAAGCAAAGGATCGGTTTTGCGGCCTCCAACAATAACCGAATATGAAGAAGGATTCGGTGTTTTGTTAAAAACGTCGGTTTGTTAGTTTGCTTTGTTGTCCTAACACACTAAGTCTCCATGGAATTTAATTTATTTGTTTCCATTGTTTAAGTTGTTCAACAATCGGTTTATAACGTTAAAATGCCGGTTCAATCGGTAAGACGTGGCTTTTCTTTGTTTACATTGTGCAACAATGGAATACGCTATTTCGTTGCCCAACAAT
Organism: Maratus speciosus; assembly: GCA_963932465.1. NCBI lineage: Eukaryota > Metazoa > Arthropoda > Arachnida > Araneae > Salticidae > Maratus > Maratus speciosus. Next base: position 1,065,611 of record CAWVRF010001084.1, read on the forward strand.
CGAATATAAGCAAAGGATCGGTTTTGCGGCCTCCAACAATAACCGAATATGAAGAAAGATTCGGTGTTTTGTTAAAAACGTCGGTTTGTTAGTTTGCTTTGTTGTCCTAACATACTAAGACTCCATGGCATTTAGTTTATTTGTTTCCATTGTTTAAGATGTTCAACAATCGGTTTATAACGTTAAAATGCCGGTTCAATCGGTAAGACGTGGCTTTTCTTTGTTTACATTGTGCAACAATGGAATACGCTATTTCGTTGCCCAACAATGGAATATAAGCAAAGGATCGGTTTTGCGGGCTCCAACAGTAACCGAATATGAAGAAACATTCGGTGTTTTGTTAAAAACGTCGGTTTGTTAGTTTGCTTTGTTGTCCTAAAACACTGCGACTCCATGGAATTTAATTTATTTGTTTCCATTGTTTAAGATGTTCAACAATCGGTTTATAACGTTAAAATGCCGGTTCAATCGGTAAGACGTGGCTTTTCTTTGTTTACATTGTGCAACAATGGAATACGCTATTTCGTTGCCCAACAATCGAATATAAGCAAAGGATCGGTTTTGCGGCCTCCAACAATAACCGAATATGAAGAAAGATTCGGTGTTTTCTTAAAAACGTCGGTTTGTTAGTTTGCTTTGTTGTCCTAACACACTAAGACTCCATGGCATTTAGTTTATTTGTTTCCATTGTTTAAGTGGTTCACAAATCGGCTTATAACGTTAAAATATAGGTTCAATCGGTAACACGTGGATTTTTTTGTTTACATTGTGCAACAATGGAATACTGTATTTCGTTGCCCAACAATGGAATATAAGCAAAGGATTTGTTTTGCGGGCTCCAACAATATCCGAGTATGAAGAAACATACGGTGTTTTTTTTAAAAACATCGGTCTGTTAGTGTGCTTTGTTGTCTTAACACGATTTGACTCCATGGCATTTAATTTATTTGTTTCCATTGTTTAAGTTGTTCAACAATCGGTTTATAACGTTAAAATATCGGTTCAATCGGCAACACGTGGCTTTTTTTGTTTACAATGTGCAACAATGAAATACTGTATTTCGTTGCCCAACAACGGAATATAAGCAAAGGATCGGTTTTGCGGGCTCCAACAATAACCGAGTGTGAATAAACATTCGGTGTTTTGTTAAAAACGTCGGATTGTTAGTTTTCTTTGTTGTCCTAAAACACTGCGACTCCATGGAATTTAATTTATTTGTTTCCTTTGTTTAAGTTGTTCAACAATCGGTTTATAACATAAAAATATCTGTTCAATCGGTAACACGTGGCTTTTCTTTGTTTACTTTGTGCAACAATGGAATACGGTATTTCGTTGCCCAACAATGGAATAAAGCAAAGGATCGGTTTTGCGGCCTCCAACAATATCCGAATATGAAGAAACATACGGTGTTTTTTTTAAAACGTCGGTTTGTTAGTTTGCTTTGTTGTCCTACCACACTAAGACTCCATGGCATTTAGTTTATTTGTTTCCATTGTTTAAGTGGTTCACAAATCGGCTTATAACGTTAAAATATAGGTTCAATCGGTAACACGTGGATTTTTTTTGTTTACATTGTGCAACAATGGAATACTGTATTTCGTTGCCCAACAATGGAATATAAGCAAAGGATCTGTTTTGCGGGCTCCAACAATATCCGAATATGAAGAAACATACGGTGTTTTTTTTAAAAACATCGGTCTGTTAGTGTGCTTTGTTGTCTTAACACGATTTGAATCCATGGCTTTTAATTTATTTGTTTCCATTGTTTAAGTTGTTCAACAATCGGTTTATAACGTTAAAATATCGGTTCAATCGGCAACACGTGGCTTTTTTTGTTTACATTGTGCAACAATGAAATACTGTATTTCGTTGCCCAACAACGGAATATAAGCAAAGGATCGGTTTTGCGGGCTCCAACAATAACCGAATATGAAGAGACTTTCGGTGTTTTGTTAAAAACGTCGGTTTGTTAGTTTGATTTGTTGTCCTAAAACACTGCGACTCCATGGAATTTAATTTATTTGTTTCCATTGTTTAAGTTGTTCAACAATCGGTTTATAACGTTAAAATGCCGGTTCAATCGGTAACACGTGGCTTTTCTTTGTTTACTTTGTGCAACAATGGAATACGGTATATCGTTTCCCAACAATGGAATATAAGCAAAGGATCGGTTTTGCGGGCTCCAACAATAACCGAATATGAAGAAACATTCGGTGTTTTGTTAAAAACGTCGGTTTGTTAGTTTGCTTTGTTGTCCTACAACACTGCGACTCCATGGAATTTAATTTATTTGTTTCCATTGTTTAAGTAGTTCAACAATCGGTTTATAACGTTAAAATGCCGGTTCAATCGGTAACACATGGCTTTTCTTTGTTTACATTGTGCAATAATGGAATACGGTATTTCGTTGCCCAACAATGGAGTATAAGCAAAGGATCGGTTTTGCGGGCTCCAACAATAACCGAATATGAAGAGACATTCGGTGTTTTGTTAAAAACGTCGGTTTGTTAGTTTGCTTTGTTGTCCTAAAACACTGCGTCTCCATGGCATTTAATTTATTTGTTTCCATTGTTTAAGTTGTTCAACAATCGGTTTATAACGATAAAATATCTGTTCAATCGGTAACACGTGGCTTTTCTTTGTTTACTTTGTGCAACAATGGAATACGGTATATCATTGCCCAACAATGGAATATAAGCAAAGGATCGGTTTTGCGGGCTCCAACAATATCCGAATATGAAGAAACATACGGTGTTTTTTTTAAAAACGTCGGTCTGTTAGTGTGCTTTGTTGTCTTAACACGATTTAACTCCATGGCGTTTAATTTTTTTGTTTCCATTGTTTAAGTGGTTCAAAAATCGGCTTATAACGTAAAAATATCGGTTCAATCGGTAACACATGGCTTTTCTTTGTTTACATTGTGCAACAATGGAATACGGTATTTCGTTGCCCAACAATGGAATATAAGCAAAGGATCGGTTTTGCGGCCTCCAACAATAACCGAATATGAAGAAGGATTCGGTGTTTTGTTAAAAACGTCGGTTTGTTAGTTTGCTTTGTTGTCCTAACACACTAAGACTCCATGGCATTTAGTTTATTTGTTTCCATTGTTTAAGTGGTTCACAAATCGGCTTATAACGTTAAAATATAGGTTCAATCGGTAACACGTGGCTTTTTTTGTTTACATTGTGCAACAATGGAATACTGTATTTCGTTGCCAACAATGCAATATAAGCAAAGGATCTGTTTTGCGGGCTCCAACAATAACCGAATATGAAGAAACATTCGGTGATTTGTTAAAAACGTCGTTTTGATAGTTTGCTTTGTTGTCCTAACACACTGAGACTCCATGGAATTTAATTTATTTGTTTCCATTGTTTAAGTTTTTCAACAATCGGTTTATAACATTAAAATATCTGTTCAATCGGTAACACGTGGCTTTTCTTTGTTTACTTTGTGCAACAATGGAATACGGTATATCGTTGGCCAACAATGGAATATAAGCAAAGGATCGGTTTTGCGGGCACCATCAATAACCGAATATGAAGAAGCATTCGGTGTTTTGTTAAAAACGTCGGTTTGTTAGTTTGCTTTGTTGTCCTAAAACACTGCGACTCCATGGAATTTAATTTATTTGTTTCCATTGTTTAAATTGTTCAACAATCGGTTTATAACGTTAAAATGCCGGTTCAATCGGTAACACATGGCTTTTCTTTGTTTACATTGTGCGATAATGGAATACGGTATTTCGTTGCCCAACAATGGAGTATAAGCAAAGGATCGGTTTTGCGGGCTCCAACAATAACCGAATATGAAGAGACTTTCGGTGTTTTGTTAAAAACGTCGGTTTGTTAGTTTGATTTGTTGTCCTAAAACACTGCGACTCCATGGAATTTAATTTATTTGTTTCCATTGTTTAAGTTATTCAACAATCGGTTTATAACGTTAAAATGCCGGTTCAATCGGTAACACGTGGCTTTTCTTTGTTTACTTTGTGCAACAATGGAATACGGTATATCGTTTCCCAACAATGGAATATAAGCAAAGGATCGGTTTTGCGGGCTCCAACAATAACCGAATATGAAGAAACATTCGGTGTTTTGTTAAAAACGTCGGTTTGTTAGTTTGCTTTGTTGTCCTAAAACACTGCGACTCCATGGAATTTAATTTATTTGTTTCCATTGTTTAAGTAGTTCAACAATCGGTTTATAACGTTAAAATGCCGGTTCAATCGGTAACACATGGCTTTTCTTTGTTTACATTGTGCAATAATGGAATACGGTATTTCGTTGCCCAACAATGGAGTATAAGCAAAGGATCGGTTTTGCGGGCTCCAACAATAACCGAATATGAAGAGACATTCGGTGTTTTGTTAAAAACGTCGGTTTGTTAGTTTGCTTTGTTGTCCTGAAACACTGCGTCTCCATGGCATTTAATTTATTTGTTTCCATTGTTTAAGTTGTTCAACAATCGGTTTATAACGATAAAATATCTGTTCAATCGGTAACACGTGGCTTTTCTTTGTTTACTTTGTGCAACAATGGAATACGGTATATCATTGCCCAACAATGGAATATAAGCAAAGGATCGGTTTTGCGGGCTCAAACAATATCCGAATATGAAGAAACATACGGTGTTTTTTTTAAAAACGTCGGTCTGTTAGTGTGCTTTGTTGTCTTAACACGATTTAACTCCATGGCGTTTAATTTTTTTGTTTCCATTGTTTAAGTGGTACAAAAATCGGCTTATAACGTAAAAATATCGGTTCAATCGGTAACACATGGCTTTTCTTTGTTTACATTGTGCAACAATGGAATACGGTATTTCGTTGCCCAACAATGGAATATAAGCAAAGGATCGGTTTTGCGGCCTCCAACAATAACCGAATATGAAGAAGGATTCGGTGTTTTGTTAAAAACGTCGGTTTGTTAGTTTGCTTTGTTGTCCTAACACACTAAGACTCCATGGCATTTAGTTTATTTGTTTCCATTGTTTAAGTGGTTCACAAATCGGCTTATAACGTTAAAATATAGGTTCAATCGGTAACACGTGGATTTTTTTTGTTTACATTGTGCAACAATGGAATACTGTATTTCGTTGCCCAACAATGGAATATAAGCAAAGGATCTGTTTTGCGGGCTCCAACAATATCCGAATATGAAGAAACATACGGTGTTTTTTTTTAAAAACATCGGTCTGTTAGTGTGCTTTGTTGTCTTAACACGATTTGACTCCATGGCTTTTAATTTATTTGTTTCCATTGTTTAAGTTGTTCAACAATCGGTTTATAACGTTAAAATATCGGTTCAATCGGCAACACGTGGCTTTTTTTGTTTACATTGTGCAACAATGAAATACTGTATTTCGTTGCCCAACAACGGAATATAAGCAAAGGATCGGTTTTGCGGGCTCCAACAATAACCGAATATGAAGAGACTTTCGGTGTTTTGTTAAAAACGTCGGTTTGTTAGTTTGATTTGTTGTCCTAAAACACTGCGACTCCATGGAATTTAATTTATTTGTTTCCATTGTTTAAGTTGTTCAACAATCGGTTTATAACGTTAAAATGCCGGTTCAATCGGTAACACGTGGCTTTTCTTTGTTTACTTTGTGCAACAATGGAATACGGTATATCGTTTCCCAACAATGGAATATAAGCAAAGGATCGGTTTTGCGGGCTCCAACAATAACCGAATATGAAGAAACATTCGGTGTTTTGTTAAAAACGTCGGTTTGTTTGTTTGCTTTGTTGTCCTACAACACTGCGACTCCATGGAATTTAATTTATTTGTTTCCATTGTTTAAGTAGTTCAACAATCGGTTTATAACGTTAAAATGCCGGTTCAATCGGTAACACATGGCTTTTCTTTGTTTACATTGTGCAATAATGGAATACGGTATTTCGTTGCCCAACAATGGAGTATAAGCAAAGGATCGGTTTTGCGGGCTCCAACAATAACCGAATATGAAGAGACATTCGGTGTTTTGTTAAAAACGTCGGTTTGTTAGTTTGCTTTGTTGTCCTAAAACACTGCGTCTCCATGGCATTTAATTTATTTGTTTCCATTGTTTAAGTTGTTCAACAATCGGTTTATAACGATAAAATATCTGTTCAATCGGTAACACGTGGCTTTTCTTTGTTTACTTTGTGCAACAATGGAATACGGTATATCGTTTCCCAACAATGGAATATAAGCAAAGGATCGGTTTTGCGGGCTCCAACAATATCCTAATATGAAGAAACATACGGTGTTTTTTTTAAAAACGTCGGTCTGTTAGTGTGCTTTGTTGTCTTAACACGATTTAACTCCATGGCGTTTAATTTTTTTGTTTCCATTGTTTAAGTGGTTCAAAAATCGGCTTATAACGTAAAAATATCGGTTCAATCGGTAACACATGGCTTTTCTTTGTTTACATTGTGCAACAATGGAATACGGTATTTCGTTGCCCAACAATGGAATATAAGCAAAGGATCGGTTTTGCGGCCTCCAACAATAACCGAATATGAAGAAGGATTCGGTGTTTTGTTAAAAACGTCGGTTTGTTAGTTTGCTTTGTTGTCCTAACACACTAAGACTCCATGGCATTTAGTTTATTTGTTTCCATTGTTTAAGTGGTTCACAAATCGGCTTATAACGTTAAAATATAGGTTCAATCGGTAACACGTGGCTTTTTTTGTTTACATTGTGCAACAATGGAATACTGTATTTCGTTGCCAACAATGGAATATAAGCAAAGGATCTGTTTTGCGGGCTCCAACAATAACCGAATATGAAGAAACATTCGGTGATTTGTTAAAAACGTCGGTTTGTTAGTTTGCTTTGTTGTCCTAAAACACTGCGACTCCATGGAATTTAATTTATTTGTTTCCATTGTTTAAATTGTTCAACAATCGGTTTATAACGTTAAAATGCCGGTTCAATCGGTAACACATGGCTTTTCTTTGTTTACATTGTGCGATAATGGAATACGGTATTTCGTTGCCCAACAATGGAGTATAAGCAAAGGATCGGTTTTGCGGGCTCCAACAATAACCGAATATGAAGAGACTTTCGGTGTTTTGTTAAAAACGTCGGTTTGTTAGTTTGATTTGTTGTCCTAAAACACTGCGACTCCATGGAATTTAATTTATTTGTTTCCATTGTTTAAGTTGTTCAACAATCGGTTTATAACGTTAAAATGCCGGTTCAATCGGTAACACGTGGCTTTTCTTTGTTTACTTTGTGCAACAATGGAATACGGTATATCGTTTCCCAACAATGGAATATAAGCAAAGGATCGGTTTTGCGGGCTCCAACAATAACCGAATATGAAGAAACATTCGGTGTTTTGTTAAAAACGTCGGTTTGTTAGTTTGCTTTGTTGTCCTAAAACACTGCGACTCCATGGAATTTAATTTATTTGTTTCCATTGTTTAAGTAGTTCAACAATCGGTTTATAACGTTAAAATGCCGGTTCAATCGGTAAAACATGGCTTTTCTTTGTTTACATTGTGCAATAATGGAATACGGTATTTCGTTGCCCAACAATGGAGTATAAGCAAAGGATCGGTTTTGCGGGCTCCAACAATAACCGAATATGAAGAGACATTCGGTGTTTTTTTTAAAAACGTCGGTCTGTTAGTGTGCTTTGTTGTCTTAACACGATTTAACTCCATGGCGTTTAATTTTTTTGTTTCCATTGTTTAAGTGGTTCAAAAATCGGCTTATAACGTAAAAATATCGGTTCAATCGGTAACACATGGCTTTTCTTTGTTTACATTGTGCAACAATGGAATACGGTATTTCGTTGCCCAACAATGGAATATAAGCAAAGGATCGGTTTTGCGGCCTCCAACAATAACCGAATATGAAGAAGGATTCGGTGTTTTGTTAAAAACGTCGGTTTGTTAGTTTGCTTTGTTGTCCTAACACACTAAGACTCCATGGCATTTAGTTTATTTGTTTCCATTGTTTAAGTGGTTCACAAATCTGCTTATAACGTTAAAATATAGGTTCAATCGGTAACACGTGGCTTTTTTTGTTTACATTGTGCAACAATGGAATACTGTATTTCGTTGCCAACAATGGAATATAAGCAAAGGATCTGTTTTGCGGGCTCCAACAATAACCGAATATGAAGAAACATTCGGTGATTTGTTAAAAACGTCGTTTTGATAGTTTGCTTTGTTGTCCTAACACACTGAGACTCCATGGAATTTAATTTTTTTGTTTCCATTGTTTAAGTTGTTCAACAATCGGTTTATAACATAAAAATATCTGTTCAATCGGTAACACGTGGCTTTTCTTTGTTTACTTTGTGCAACAATGGAATACGGTATATCGTTCCCCAACAATGGTATATACGCAAAGGATCGTTTTTGCGGACTCCAACAATAACCGAATATGAAGAAACATTCGGTGATTTGTTAAAAACGTCGGTTTGTTAGTTTGCTTTGTTGTCCTAAAACACTGCGACTTCATGGAATTTAATTTATTTGTTTCCATTGTTTAAGTTGTTCAACAATCGGTTTATAACGTTAAAATATCGGTTCAATCGGTAACACGTGGCTTTTCATTGTTTACTGTGTAACAATGGAATACGGTATTTCGTTTCCCAACAATGGAATATAAGCAAAGTATCGGTTTTGCGGGCTCCAACAATAACCGAATATGAAGAAACATTCGGTGTTTTTTTAAAAACATCGGTGTGTTAGTGTGCTTTGTTGTCTTAACACGATTTGACTCCATGGCATTTAATTTATTTGTTTCCATTGTTTAAGTTGTTCAACAATCGGTTTATAACGTTAAAATATCGGTTCAATCGGTAACACGTGGCTTTTTTTTGTTTACATTGTGCAACAATGAAATACTGTATTTCGTTGCCCTACAACGGAATATAAGCAAAGGATCGGTTTTGCGGGCTCCAACAATAACCGAATATGAATAAACATTCGGTGTTTTGTTAAAAACGTCGGATTGTTAGTTTGCTTTGTTGTCCTAAAACACTGCGACTCCATGGAATTTAATTTATTTGTTTCCTTTGTTTAAGTTGTTGAACAATCGGTTTATAACGTTAAAATATAGGTTCAATCGGTAACACGTGGCTTTTTTTGTTTACATTGTGCAACAATGGAATACTGTATTTCATTGCCCAACAATGGAATATAAGCAAAGGATCTGTTTTGCGGGCTCCAACAATAACCGAATATGAAGAAACATTCGGTGTTTTGTTAAAAACGTCGGTTTGTTAGTTTGCTTTGTTGTCCTAACACACTACGACTCCATGGCATTTAGTTTATTTGTTTCCATTGTTTTAGTGGTTCAAAAATCGGCTTATAACGTTAAAATATAGGTTAGATCGGTAACACGTGCTTTTTTTTGTTTACATTGTGCAACAATGGAATACTGTATTTCGTTGCCCAACAATGGAATATAAGCAAAGGATCGGTTTTGCGGGCTCCAACAATAACCGAATATGAAGAAACATTCGGTGTTTTGTTAAAAACGTCGTTTTGATAGTTTGCTTTGTTGTCCTAACACACTGAGACTCCATGGAATTTAATTTATTTGTTTCCGTTGTTTAAGTTGTTCAACAATCGGTTTATAACATTAAAATATCTGTTCAATCGGTAACACGTGGCTTTTCTTTGTTTACTTTGTGCAACAATGGAATACGGTATATCGTTGGCCAACAATGGAATATAAGCAAAGGATCGGTTTTGCGGGCTCCAACAATAACCGAATATGAAGAAACATTCGGTGTTTTGTTAAAAACGTCGGTTTGTTAGTTTGCTTTGTTGTCCTAAAACACTGCGACTCCATGGAAATTAATTTATTTGTTTCCATTGTTTAAGATGATCAACAATCGGTTTATAACGTTAAAATGCCGGTTTAATCGGTAAGACGTGGGTTTTCTTTGTTTACATTGTGCAACAATGGAATACGCTATTTCGTTGCCCAACAATCGAATATAAGCAAAGGATCGGTTTTGCGGCCTCCAACAATAACCGAATATGAAGAAAAATTCGGTGTTTTGTTAAAAACGTCGGTTTGTTAGTTTGCTTTGTTGTCCTAACACACTAAGACTCCATGGCATTTAGTTTATTTGTTTCCATTGTTTAAATGGTTCACAAATCGGCTTATAACGTTAAAATATAGGTTGAATCGGTAACACGTGGATTTTTTTTGTTTACATTGTGCAACAATGGAATACTGTATTTCGTTGCCCAACAATGGAATATAAGCAAAGGATCTGTTTTGCGGGCTCCAACTATAACCGAATATGAAGAAACATTCGGTGATTTGTTAAAAACGTCGTTTTGATAGTTTGCTTTGTTGTCGTAACAAACTGAGACTCCATGGAATTTAATTTTTTTGTTTCCATTGTTTAAGTTGTTCAGCAATCGGTTCATAACGTTAAAATATCGGTTCAATCGCTAACACGTGGCTTTTCATTGTTTACTTTTTGTAACAATTGAATACGGTATTTCGTTTCCCAACAATGGAATATAAGCAAAGGATCGGTTTTGCGGGCTCCAACAATAACCGAATGTGAAGAAACATTCGGTGTTTTTTGAAAAACATCGGTCTGTTAGTGTGCTCTGTTGTCTTAACACGATTTGACTCCATGGCATTTAATTTATTTGTTTCCATTGTTTAAGTTGTTCAACAATCGGTTTATAACGTTAAAATATCGGTTCAATCGGCAACACGTGGCTTTTTTTGTTTACATTGTGCAACAATGAAATACTGTATTTCGTTGCCCAACAACGGAATATAAGCAAAGGATCGGTTTTGCGGGCTCCAACAATAATCGAGTGTGAATAAACATTCGGTGTTTTGTTAAAAACGTCGGATTGTTAGTTTGCTTTGTTGTCCTAAAACACTGCGATTCCATGGAATTTAATTTATATCATTCCATTGTTTAAGTTGTTCAACAATCGGTTTATAACGATAAAATATCTGTTCAATCGGTAACACGTGGCTTTTCTTTGTTTACTTTGTGCAACAATGGAATACGGTATATCGTTTCCCAACAATGGAATATAAGCAAAGGATCGGTTTTGCGGGCTCCAACAATAACCGAATATGAAGAGACATTCGGTGTTTTGTTAAAAACGTAGGTTTGTTAGTTTGCTTTGTTGTCCTAAAACACTGCGACTCCATGGCATTTAATTTATTTGTTTCCATTGTTTAAGTTGTTCAACAATCGGTTTATAACGATAAAATATCTGTTCAATCGGCAACACGTGCCTTTTCTTTTTTTACTTTGTGCAACAATTGAATACGGTATTTCGTTGACCAACAATGGAATATAAGCAAAGGATCGGTTTTGCGGGCTCCAACAATATCCGAATATGAAGAAACATACGGTGTTTTTTTTTAAAAACGTCGGTCTGTTAGTGTGCTTTGTTGTCTTAACACGATTTAACTCCATGGCGTTTAATTTTTTGTTTCCATGTTTTAAGTGGTTCAAAAATAGGATTATAACGTAAAAATATCGGTTCAATCGGTAACACATGGCTTTTCTTTGTTTACATTGTGCAACAATGGAATACGGTATTTCGTTGCCCAACAATGGAATATAAGCAAAGGATCGGTTTTGCGGCCTCCAACAATAACCGAATATGAAGAAGGATTCGGTGTTTTGTTAAAAACGTCGGTTTGTTAGTTTGCTTTGTTGTCCTAACACAGTAAGACTCCATGGCATTTAGTTTATTTGTTTCCATTTTTTAAGTGGTTCACAAATCGGCTTATAACGTTAAAATATAGGTTCAATCGGTAACACGTGGCTTTTTTTGTTTACATTGTGCAACAATGGAATACTGTATTTCGTTGCCCAACAATGGAATATAAGCAAAGGATCTGTTTTGCGGGCTCCAACAATAACCGAATATGAAGAAACATTCGGTGATTTGTTAAAAACGTCGTTTTGATAGTTTGCTTTGTTGTCCTAACACACTGAGACTCCATGGAATTTAATTTTTTTGTTTCCATTGTTTAAGTTGTTCAACAATCGGTTTATAACATAAAAATATCTGTTCAATCGGTAACACGTGGCTTTTCTTTGTTTACTTTGTGCAACAATGGAATACGGTATATCGTTGCCCAACAATGGAATATAAGCAAAGGATCGTTTTTGCGGACTCCAACAATAACCGAATATGAAGAAACATTCGGTGTTTTGTTAAAAACGTCGGTTTGTTAGTTTGCTTTGTTGTCCTAAAACACTGCGACTTCATGGAATTTAATTTATTTGTTTCCATTGTTTAAGTTGTTCAACAATCGGTTTATAACGTTAAAATATCTGTTCAATCGGTAACACGTGGCTTTTCATTGTTTACTTTGTGTAACAATGGAATACGGTATTTCGTTTCCCAACAATGGAATATAAGCAAAGGATCGGTTTTGCGGGCTCCAACAATAACCGAATATGAAGAAACATTCGGTGTTTTTTTAAAAACATCGGTGTGTTAGTGTGCTTTGTTGTCTTAACACGATTTGACTCCATGGCATTTAATTTATTTGTTTCCATTGTTTAAGTTGTTCAACAATCGTTTAATAACGTTAAAATATCGGTTCAATCGGTAACACGTGGCTTTTTTTTGTTTACATTGTGCAACAATGAAATACTGTATTTCGTTGCCCAACAACGGAATATAAGCAAAGGATCGGTTTTGCGGGCTCCAACAATAACCGAATATGAATAAACATTCGGTGTTTTGTTAAAAACGTCGGATTGTTAGTTTGCTTTGTTGTCCTAAAACACTGCGACTCCATGGAATTTAATTTATTTGTTTCCATTGTTTAAGTTGTTGAACAATCGGTTTATAACGTTAAAATATAGGTTCAATCGGTAACACGTGGCTTTTTTTGTTTACATTGTGCAACAATGGAATACTGTATTTCGTTGCCCAACAATGGAATATAAGCAAAGGATCTGTATTGCGGGCTCCAACAATAACCGAATATGAAGAAACATTCGGTGTTTTGTTAAAAACGTCGGTTTGTTAGTTTGCTTTGTTGACCTAACACACTACGACTCCATGGCATTTAGTTTATTTGTTTCCATTGTTTTAGTGGTTCAAAAATCGGCTTATAACGTTAAAATATAGGTTAGATCGGTAACACGTGTCTTTTTTTTGTTTACATTGTGCAACAATGGAATACTGTATTTCGTTGCCCAACAATGGAACATAAGCAAAGGATCGGTTTTGCGGGCTCCAACAGTAACCGAATATGAAGAAACATTCGGTGTTTTGTTAAAAACGTCGGTTTGTTAGTTTGCTTTGTTGTCCTAAAACACTGCGACTCCATGGAATTTAATTTATTTGTTTCCATTGTTTAAGATGTTCAACAATCGGTTTATAACGTTAAAATGCCGGTTCAATCGGTAAGACGTGGCTTTTCTTTGTTTACATTGTGCAACAATGGAATACGCTATTTCGTTGCCCAACAATCGAATATAAGCAAAGGATCGGTTTTGCGGCCTCCAACAATAACCGAATATCAAGAAAGATTCGGTGTTTTGTTAAAAACGTCGGTTTGTTAGTTTGCTTTGTTGTCCTAACACACTAAGGCTCCATGGCATTTAGTTTATTTGTTTCCATTGTTTAAGTGGTTCACAAATCGGCTTATAACGTTAAAATATAGGTTCAATCGGTAACACGTGGATTTTTTTGTTTACATTGTGCAACAATGGAATACTGTATTTCGTTGCCCAACAATGGAATATAAGCAAAGGATCTGTTTTGCGGGCTCCAACAATATCCGAATATGAAGAAACATACGGTGTTTTTTTTAAAAACATCGGTCTGTTAGTGTGCTTTGTTGTGTTAACACGATTTGACTCCATGGCATTTAATTTATTTGTTTCCATTGTTTAAGGTGTTCAACAATCGGTTTATAACGTTAAAATATCGGTTCAATCGGCAACACGTGGCTTTTTTTGTTTACAATGTGCAACAATGAAATACTGTATTTCGTTGCCCAACAACGGAATATAAGCAAAGGATCGGTTTTGCGGGCTCCAACAATAACCGAGTGTGAATAAACATTCGGTGTTTTGTTAAAAACGTCGGATTGTTAGTTTTCTTTGTTGTCCTAAAACACTGCGACTCCATGGAATTTAATTTATTTGTTTCCTTTGTTTAAGTTGTTCAACAATCGGTTTATAACATAAAAATATCTGTTCAATCGGTAACACGTGGCTTTTCTTTGTTTACTTTGTGCAACAATGGAATACGGTATTTCGTTGCCCAACAATGGAATAAAGCAAAGGATCGGTTTTGCGGCCTCCAACAATATCCGAATATGAAGAAACATACGGTGTTTTTTTTAAAACGTCGGTTTGTTAGTTTGCTTTGTTGTCCTAACACACTAAGACTCCATGGCATTTAGTTTATTTGTTTCCATTGTTTAAGTGGTTCAAAAATCGGCTTATAACGTTAAAATATCGGTTCAATCGGTAACACGTGGCTTTTTTTTGTTTACATTGTGCAACAATGAAATACTGTATTTCGTTGCCCAACAATGGAATATAAGCAAAGGATCGGTTTTGCGGGCTCCAACAATAACCGAATATGAAGAAACATTCGGTGTTTTGTTAAAAACGTCGTTTTGATAGTTTGCTTTGTTGTCCTAACACACTGAGACTCCATGGAATTTAATTTATTTGTTTCCATTGTTTAAGTTGTTCAACAATTGGTTTATAACATTAAAATATCTGTTCAATCGGTAACACGTGGCTTTTCTTTGTTTACTTTGTGCAACAATGGAATACGGTATATCGTTGCCCAACAATGGAATATAAGCAAAGGATCGGTTTTGCGGGCTCCAACAATAACCGACTATGAAGAAACATTCGGTGTTTTGTTAAAAACGTCGTTTTGATAGTTTGCTTTGTTGTCCTAACACACTGAGACTCCATGGAATTTAATTTATTTGTTTCCATTGTTTAAGTTGTTCAACAATTGGTTTATAACATTAAAATATCTGTTCAATCGGTAACACGTGGCTTTTCTTTGTTTACTTTGTGCAACAATGGAATACGGTATATCGTTGCCCAACAATGGAATATAAGCAAAGGATCGGTTTTGCGGGCTCCAACAATAACCGAATATGAAGAAACATTCGGTGTTTTTTTTAAAACGTCGGTTGGTTAGTTTGCTTTGTTGTCCTAAAACACTGCGACTCCATGGAATTTAATTTATTTGTTTCCATTGTTTAAGTTGTTCAACAATTGGTTTATAACGTTAAAATATTGGTTTAATCGGCAACACGTGGCTTTTCTTTGTTTACTTTGTGCAACAATTGAATACGGTATTTCGATGACCAACAATGGAATATAAGCAAAGGATCGGTTTTGCGGGCTCCAACAAGATCCGAATATTAAGAAACATTCGGTGTTTTTTTTAAAAACGTCGGTCTCTTAGTGTGCTTTGTTGTCTTAATTGGATTTAACTCCATGGCGTTTAATTTTTTTGTTTCCATTGTTTAAGTGGTTCAAAAATTGGCTTATAACGTTAAAATATAGGTTCAATCGGTAACACGTGCCTTTTTTTGTTTACATTGTGCAACAATGGAATACGGTATTTCGTTGCCCAACAATGGAATATAAGCAAAGGATCGGTTTTGCGGCCTCCAACAATAACCGAATATGAAGAAAGATTCGGTGTTTTGTTAAAAACGTCGGTTTGTTAGTTTGCTTTGTTGTCCTAACACTCTAAGACTCCATGGCATTTAGTTTATTTGTTTCCATTGTTTAAGTTGTCACAAATCGGCTTATAACGTTAAAATATAGGTTCAATCGGTAACACGTGGCTTTTTTTTGTTTACATTGTGAAACAATGGAATACTGTATTTCGCTGCCCAACAGTGGAATATAAGCAAAGGATCTGTTTTGCGGGCTCCAAAAATAACCGAATATGAAGAAACATTCGGTGTTTTGTTAAAAACGAAGTTTTGATAGTTTGCTTTGTTGTCCCAACACACTGAGACTCCATGGAATTTAATTTATTTGTTTCCATTGTTTAAGTTGTTCAACAATCGGTTTATAACATTAAAATATCTGTTCAATCGGTAACACGTGGCTTTTCTTTGTTTACTTTGTGCAACAATGGAATACGGTATATCGTTGCCCAGCAATGGAATATAAGCAAAGGATCGGTTTTGCGGGCTCCAACAATAACCGAATATGAAGAAACATTCGGTGTTTTGTTAAAAACGTCGGTTGGTTAGTTTGCTTTGTTGTCCTAAAACACTGCGACTCCATGGAATTTAATTTATTTGTTTCCATTGTTTAAGTTGTTCAACAATTGGTTTATAACGTTAAAATATTGGTTTAATCGGCAACACGTGGCTTTTCTTTGTTTACTTTGTGCAACAATTGAATACGGTATTTCGATGACCAACAATAAAATATAAGCAAAGGATCGGTTTTGCGGGCTCCAACAAGATCCGAATATTAAGAAACATTCGGTGTTTTTTTTAAAAACGTCGGTCTTAATTGGATTTAACTCCATGGCGTTTAATTTTTTTGTTTCCATTGTTTAAGTGGTTCAAAAATTGGCTTATAACGTTAAAATATAGGTTCAATCGGTAACACGTGCCTTTTTTTGTTTACATTGTGCACAATGGAATACGGTATTTCGTTGCCGAACAATGGAATATAAGCAAGGATCGGTTTTGCGGCCTCCAACAATAACCGAATATGAGAAAGATTCGGTGTTTTGTTAAAAACGTCGGTTTGTTAGTTTGCTTTGTTGTCCTAACACTCTAAGACTCCATGGCATTTAGTTTATTTGTTTCCATTGTTTAAGTTGTTCAACATCGGTTTATAACATAAAAATATCTGTTCAATCGGTAACACGTGGCTTTTCTTTGTTTACTTTGTGCAACAATGAATACGTATTTCGTTGCCCAACAATGGAATAAAGCAAAGGATCGGTTTTGCGGCCTCCAACAATATCCGAATATGAAGAAACATACGGTGTTTTTTTTAAAACGTCGGTTTGTTAGTTTGCTTTGTTGTCCTAACACACTAAGACTCCATGGCATTTAGTTTTATTTGTTTCCATTGTTTAAGTGGTTCAAAAATCGGCTTATAACGTTAAAATATCGGTTCAATCGGTAACACGTGGCTTTTTTTTTGTTTACATTGTGCAACAATGAAATACTGTATTTCGTTGCCCAACAATGGAATATAAGCAAGGATCGTTTTTGCGGGCTCCAACAATAACCGAATATGAAGAAACATTCGGTGTTTTGTTAAAAACGTCGTTTTGATAGTTTGCTTGTTGTCCTAACACACTGAGACTCCATGGAATTTACATTTATTTGTTTCCATTGTTTAAGTTGTTCAACAATTGGTTTATAACATTAAAATATCTGTTCAATCGGTAACACGTGGCTTTTCTTTGTTTACTTTGTGCAACAATGGAATACGGTATATCGTTGCCCAACAATGGAATATAAGCAAAGGATCGGTTTTGCGGGCTCCAACAATAACCGACTATGAAGAAACATTCGGTGTTTTGTTAAAAACGTCGTTTTGATAGTTTGCTTTGTTGTCCTAACACACTGAGACTCCATGGAATTTAATTTATTTGTTTCCATTGTTAAGTTGTTCAACAATTGGTTTATACATTAAAATATCTGTTCAATCGGTACACGTGGCTTTTCTTTGTTTACTTTGTGCAACAATGGAATACGGTATATCGTTGCCCAACAATGGAATATAAGCAAAGGATCGGTTTTGCGGGCTCCAACAATAACCGAATATGAAGAAACATTCGTGTTTTTTTAAACGTCGGTTTGTTAGTTTGCTTTGTTGTCCTAAAACACTGCGACTCCATGGAATTTAATTTATTGTTTCCATTGTTTAAGTTGTTCAACAATTGGTTTATAACTGAAAATATTGGTTTAATCGGCAACACGTGGCTTTTCTTTGTTTACTTTGTGCAACAATTGAATACGGTATTTCGATGACCAACAATGGAATATAAGCAAAGGATCGGTTTTGCGGGCTCCAACAAGATCCGAATATTAAGAAACATTCGGTGTTTTTTTAAAACGTCGGTCTTAATTGGATTTAACTCCATGGCGTTTAATTTTTTGTTTCCATTGTTTAAGTGGTTCAAAAATTGGCTTATAACGTTAAAATATAGGTTCAATCGGCAACACGTGCCTTTTTTTGTTTACATTGTGCAACAATGGAATACGGTATTTCGTTGCCGAACAATGGAATATAAGCAAAGGATCGGTTTTGCGGCCTCCAACAATAACCGAATATGAAGAAAGATTCGGTGTTTTGTTAAAAACGTCGGTTTGTTAGTTTGCTTTGTTGTCCTAACACTCTAAGACTCCATGGCATTTAGTTTATTTGTTTCCATTGTTTAAGTTGTTCAACAATCGGTTTTATAACATTAAAATATCTGTTCAATCGGTAACACGTGGCTTTTCTTTGTTTACTTTGTGCAACAATGGAATACGGTATATCGTTGTCCAACAATGGAATATAAGCAAAGGAACGTTTTTGCGGGCTCCAACAATAACCGAATATGAAGATACATTCGGTGTTTTGTTAAATACGTCGGATTGTTAGTTTGCTTTGTTGTCCTAAAACACTGCGACTTCATGGAATTTAATTTATTTGTTTCCATTGTTTATGTTGTTCAACAATCGGTTTATAACGTTAAAATATCGGTTCAATCGGTAACACGTGGCTTTTCATTGTTTACTTTGTGTAACAATAGAATACTGTATTTCGTTTCCCAACAATGGAATATAAGCAAAGGGTCGGTTTTGCGGGCTCCAACAATAACCGAATATGAATAAACATTCGGTGTTTTGTTAAAAACGTCGGTTTGTTAGTTTGCTTTGTTGTCCTAAAACACTGCGACTCCATGGAATTTAATTTATTTGTTTCCTTTGTTTACGTTGTTCAACAATCGGTTTATAACGTTAAAATGCCGGTTCAATCGGTAACACATGGCTTTTCTTTGTTTACATTGTGTAACAATGGAATACGGTATTTCGTTGCCCAACAATGGAGTATAAGCAAATATCGGTTTTGCGGCCTCCAACAATAACCGAATATGAAGAAAGATTCGGTGTTTTGTTAAAAACGTCGGTTTGTTAGTTTGCTTTGTTGTCCTAACACACTAAGACTCCATGGCATTTAGTTTATTTGTTTCCATTGTTTAAGTGGTTCAAAAATCGGCTTATAACGTTAAAATATCGGTTCAATCGGTAACACGTGGCTTTTTTTTGTTTACATTGTGCAACAATGAAATACTGTATTTCGTTGCCCAACAATGGAATATAAGCAAAGTATCGGTTTTGCGGGCTCCAACAATAACCGAATATGAAGAAACATTCGGTGTTTTGTTAAAAACGTCGGTTGGTTAGTTTGCTTTGTTGTCCTAACACACTAAGACTCCATGGCATTTAGTTTATTTGTTTCCATTGTTTAAATGGTTCACAAATCGGCTTATAACGTTAAAATATAGGTTGAATCGGTAACACGTGGATTTTTTTTGTTTACATTGTGCAACAATGGAATACTGTATTTCGTTGCCCAACAATGGAATATAAGCAAAGGATCTGTTTTGCGGGCTCCAACTATAACCGAATATGAAGAAACATTCGGTGATTTGTTAAAAACGTCGTTTTGATAGTTTGCTTTGTTGTCGTAACAAACTGAGACTCCATGGAATTTAATTTTTTTGTTTCCATTGTTTAAGTTGTTCAGCAATCGGTTCATAACGTTAAAATATCGGTTCAATCGGTAACACGTGGCTTTTCATTGTTTACTTTTTGTAACAATTGAATACGGTATTTCGTTTCCCAACAATGGAATATAAGCAAAGGATCGGTTTTGCGGGCTCCAACAATAACCGAATATGAAGAAACATTCGGTGTTTTTTGAAAAACATCGGTCTGTTAGTGTGCTTTGTTGTCTTAACACGATTTGACTCCATGGCATTTAATTTATTTGTTTCCATTGTTTAAGTTGTTCAACAATCGGTTTATAACGTTAAAATATCGGTTCAATCGGCAACACGTGGCTTTTTTTGTTTACATTGTGCAACAATGAAATACTGTATTTCGTTGCCCAACAACGGAATATAAGCAAAGGATCGGTTTTGCGGGCTCCAACAATAATCGAGTGTGAATAAACATTCGGTGTTTTGTTAAAAACGTCGGATTGTTAGTTTGCTTTGTTGTCCTAAAACACTGCGATTCCATGGAATTTAATTTATTTCATTCCATTGTTTAAGTTGTTCAACAATCGGTTTATAACGATAAAATATCTGTTCAATCGGTAACACGTGGCTTTTCTTTGTTTACTTTGTGCAACAATGGAATACGGTATATCGTTTCCCAACAATGGAATATAAGCAAAGGATCGGTTTTGCGGGCTCCAACAATAACCGAATATGAAGAGACATTCGGTGTTTTGTTAAAAACGTCGGATTGTTAGTTTGCTTTGTTGTCGTAACAAACTGAGACTCCATGGAATTTAATTTTTTTGTTTCCATTGTTTAAGTTGTTCAGCAATCGGTTCATAACGTTAAAATATCGGTTCAATCGGTAACACGTGCCTTTTCTTTTTTTACTTTGTGCAACAATTGAATACGGTATTTCGTTGACCAACAATGGAATATAAGCAAAGGATCGGTTTTGCGGGCTCCAACAATATCCGAATATGAAGAAACATACGGTGTTTTTTTTTAAAAACGTCGGTCTGTTAGTGTGCTTTGTTGTCTTAACACGATTTAACTCCATGGCGTTTAATTTTTTGTTTCCATGTTTTAAGTGGTTCAAAAATAGGATTATAACGTAAAAATATCGGTTCAATCGGTAACACATGGCTTTTCTTTGTTTACATTGTGCAACAATGGAATACGGTATTTCGTTGCCCAACAATGGAATATAAGCAAAGGATCGGTTTTGCGGCCTCCAACAATAACCGAATATGAAGAAGGATTCGGTGTTTTGTTAAAAACGTCGGTTTGTTAGTTTGCTTTGTTGTCCTAACACAGTAAGACTCCATGGCATTTAGTTTATTTGTTTCCATTTTTTAAGTGGTTCACAAATCGGCTTATAACGTTAAAATATAGGTTCAATCGGTAACACGTGGCTTTTTTTGTTTACATTGTGCAACAATGGAATACTGTATTTCGTTGCCCAACAATGGAATATAAGCAAAGGATCTGTTTTGCGGGCTCCAACAATAACCGAATATGAAGAAACATTCGGTGATTTGTTAAAAACGTCGTTTTGATAGTTTGCTTTGTTGTCCTAACACACTGAGACTCCATGGAATTTAATTTTTTTGTTTCCATTGTTTAAGTTGTTCAACAATCGGTTTATAACATAAAAATATCTGTTCAATCGGTAACACGTGGCTTTTCTTTGTTTACTTTGTGCAACAATAGAATACGGTATATCGTTGCCCAACAATGGAATATAAGCAAAGGATCGTTTTTGCGGACTCCAACAATAACCGAATATGAAGAAACATTCGGTGTTTTGTTAAAAACGTCGGTTTGTTAGTTTGCTTTGTTGTCCTAAAACACTGCGACTTCATGGAATTTAATTTATTTGTTTCCATTGTTTAAGTTGTTCAACAATCGGTTTATAACGTTAAAATATCTGTTCAATCGGTAACACGTGGCTTTTCATTGTTTACTTTGTGTAACAATGGAATACGGTATTTCGTTTCCCAACAATGGAATATAAGCAAAGGATCGGTTTTGCGGGCTCCAACAATAACCGAATATGAAGAAACATTCGGTGTTTTTTTAAAAACATCGGTGTGTTAGTGTGCTTTGTTGTCTTAACACGATTTGACTCCATGGCATTTAATTTATTTGTTTCCATTGTTTAAGTTGTTCAACAATCGTTTAATAACGTTAAAATATCGGTTCAATCGGTAACACGTGGCTTTTTTTTGTTTACATTGTGCAACAATGAAATACTGTATTTCGTTGCCCAACAACGGAATATAAGCAAAGGATCGGTTTTGCGGGCTCCAACAATAACCGAATATGAATAAACATTCGGTGTTTTGTTAAAAACGTCGGATTGTTAGTTTGCTTTGTTGTCCTAAAACACTGCGACTCCATGGAATTTAATTTATTTGTTTCCATTGTTTAAGTTGTTGAACAATCGGTTTATAACGTTAAAATATAGGTTCAATCGGTAACACGTGGCTTTTTTTGTTTACATTGTGCAACAATGGAATACTGTATTTCGTTGCCCAACAATGGAATATAAGCAAAGGATCTGTATTGCGGGCTCCAACAATAACCGAATATGAAGAAACATTCGGTGTTTTGTTAAAAACGTCGGTTTGTTAGTTTGCTTTGTTGACCTAACACACTACGACTCCATGGCATTTAGTTTATTTGTTTCCATTGTTTTAGTGGTTCAAAAATCGGCTTATAACGTTAAAATATAGGTTAGATCGGTAACACGTGTCTTTTTTTTGTTTACATTGTGCAACAATGGAATACTGTATTTCGTTGCCCAACAATGGAATATAAGCAAAGGATCGGTTTTGCGGGCTCCAACAGTAACCGAATATGAAGAAACATTCGGTGTTTTGTTAAAAACGTCGGTTTGTTAGTTTGCTTTGTTGTCCTAAAACACTGCGACTCCATGGAATTTAATTTATTTGTTTCCATTGTTTAAGATGTTCAACAATCGGTTTATAACGTTAAAATGCCGGTTCAATCGGTAAGACGTGGCTTTTCTTTGTTTACATTGTGCAACAATGGAATACGCTATTTCGTTGCCCAACAATCGAATATAAGCAAAGGATCGGTTTTGCGCCCTCCAACAATAACCGAATATCAAGAAAGATTCGGTGTTTTGTTAAAAACGTCGGTTTGTTAGTTTGCTTTGTTGTCCTAACACACTAAGGCTCCATGGCATTTAGTTTATTTGTTTCCATTGTTTAAGTGGTTCACAAATCGGCTTATAACGTTAAAATATAGGTTCAATCGGTAACACGTGGATTTTTTTGTTTACATTGTGCAACAATGGAATACTGTATTTCGTTGCCCAACAATGGAATATAAGCAAAGGATCTGTTTTGCGGGCTCCAACAATATCCGAATATGAAGAAACATACGGTGTTTTTTTTAAAAACATCGGTCTGTTAGTGTGCTTTGTTGTGTTAACACGATTTGACTCCATGGCATTTAATTTATTTGTTTCCATTGTTTAAGTTGTTCAACAATCGGTTTATAACGTTAAAATATCGGTTCAATCGGCAACACGTGGCTTTTTTTGTTTACAATGTGCAACAATGAAATACTGTATTTCGTTGCCCAACAACGGAATATAAGCAAAGGATCGGTTTTGCGGGCTCCAACAATAACCGAGTGTGAATAAACATTCGGTGTTTTGTTAAAAACGTCGGATTGTTAGTTTTCTTTGTTGTCCTAAAACACTGCGACTCCATGGAATTTAATTTATTTGTTTCCTTTGTTTAAGTTGTTCAACAATCGGTTTATAACATAAAAATATCTGTTCAATCGGTAACACGTGGCTTTTCTTTGTTTACTTTGTGCAACAATGGAATACGGTATTTCGTTGCCCAACAATGGAATAAAGCAAAGGATCGGTTTTGCGGCCTCCAACAATATCCGAATATGAAGAAACATACGGTGTTTTTTTTAAAACGTCGGTTTGTTAGTTTGCTTTGTTGTCCTAACACACTAAGACTCCATGGCATTTAGTTTATTTGTTTCCATTGTTTAAGTGGTTCAAAAATCGGCTTATAACGTTAAAATATCGGTTCAATCGGTAACACGTGGCTTTTTTTTGTTTACATTGTGCAACAATGAAATACTGTATTTCGTTGCCCAACAATGGAATATAAGCAAAGGATCGGTTTTGCGGGCTCCAACAATAACCGAATATGAAGAAACATTCGGTGTTTTGTTAAAAACGTCGTTTTGATAGTTTGCTTTGTTGTCCTAACACACTGAGACTCCATGGAATTTAATTTATTTGTTTCCATTGTTTAAGTTGTTCAACAATTGGTTTATAACATTAAAATATCTGTTCAATCGGTAACACGTGGCTTTTCTTTGTTTACTTTGTGCAACAATGGAATACGGTATATCGTTGCCCAACAATGGAATATAAGCAAAGGATCGGTTTTGCGGGCTCCAACAATAACCGACTATGAAGAAACATTCGGTGTTTTGTTAAAAACGTCGTTTTGATAGTTTGCTTTGTTGTCCTAACACACTGAGACTCCATGGAATTTAATTTATTTGTTTCCATTGTTTAAGTTGTTCAACAATTGGTTTATAACATTAAAATATCTGTTCAATCGGTAACACGTGGCTTTTCTTTGTTTACTTTGTGCAACAATGGAATACGGTATATCGTTGCCCAACAATGGAATATAAGCAAAGGATCGGTTTTGCGGGCTCCAACAATAACCGAATATGAAGAAACATTCGGTGTTTTTTTTAAAACGTCGGTTGGTTAGTTTGCTTTGTTGTCCTAAAACACTGCGACTCCATGGAATTTAATTTATTTGTTTCCATTGTTTAAGTTGTTCAACAATTGGTTTATAACGTTAAAATATTGGTTTAATCGGCAACACGTGGCTTTTCTTTGTTTACTTTGTGCAACAATTGAATACGGTATTTCGATGACCAACAATGGAATATAAGCAAAGGATCGGTTTTGCGGGCTCCAACAAGATCCGAATATTAAGAAACATTCGGTGTTTTTTTTAAAAACGTCGGTCTCTTAGTGTGCTTTGTTGTCTTAATTGGATTTAACTCCATGGCGTTTAATTTTTTTGTTTCCATTGTTTAAGTGGTTCAAAAATTGGCTTATAACGTTAAAATATAGGTTCAATCGGTAACACGTGCCTTTTTTTGTTTACATTGTGCAACAATGGAATACGGTATTTCGTTGCCGAAAAATGGAATATAAGCAAAGGATCTGTTTTGCGGGCTCCAACAATATCCGAATATGAAGAAACATACGGTGTTTTTTTTAAAAACATCGGTCTGTTAGTGTGCTTTGTTGTGTTAACACGATTTGACTCCATGGTATTTAATTTATTTGTTTCCATTGTTTAAGTTGTTCAACAATCGGTTTATAACGTTAAAATATCGGTTCAATCGGCAACACGTGGCTTTTTTTGTTTACAATGTGCAACAATGAAATACTGTATTTCGTTGCCCAACAACGGAATATAAGCAAAGGATCGGTTTTGCGGGCTCCAACAATAACCGAGTGTGAATAAACATTCGGTGTTTTGTTAAAAACGTCGGATTGTTAGTTTTCTTTGTTGTCCTAAAACACTGCGACTCCATGGAATTTAATTTATTTGTTTCCTTTGTTTAAGTTGTTCAACAATCGGTTTATAACATAAAAATATCTGTTCAATCGGTAACACGTGGCTTTTCTTTGTTTACTTTGTGCAACAATGGAATACGGTATTTCGTTGCCCAACAATGGAATAAAGCAAAGGATCGGTTTTGCGGCCTCCAACAATATCCGAATATGAAGAAACATACGGTGTTTTTTTTAAAACGTCGGTTTGTTAGTTTGCTTTGTTGTCCTAACACACTAAGACTCCATGGCATTTAGTTTATTTGTTTCCATTGTTTAAGTGGTTCAAAAATCGGCTTATAACGTTAAAATATCGGTTCAATCGGTAACACGTGGCTTTTTTTTGTTTACATTGTGCAACAATGAAATACTGTATTTCGTTGCCCAACAATGGAATATAAGCAAAGGATCGGTTTTGCGGGCTCCAACAATAACCGAATATGAAGAAACATTCGGTGTTTTGTTAAAAACGTCGTTTTGATAGTTTGCTTTGTTGTCCTAACACACTGAGACTCCATGGAATTTAATTTATTTGTTTCCATTGTTTAAGTTGTTCAACAATTGGTTTATAACATTAAAATATCTGTTCAATCGGTAACACGTGGCTTTTCTTTGTTTACTTTGTGCAACAATGGAATACGGTATATCGTTGCCCAACAATGGAATATAAGCAAAGGATCGGTTTTGCGGGCTCCAACAATAACCGACTATGAAGAAACATTCGGTGTTTTGTTAAAAACGTCGTTTTGATAGTTTGCTTTGTTGTCCTAACACACTGAGACTCCATGGAATTTAATTTATTTGTTTCCATTGTTTAAGTTGTTCAACAATTGGTTTATAACATTAAAATATCTGTTCAATCGGTAACACGTGGCTTTTCTTTGTTTACTTTGTGCAACAATGGAATACGGTATATCGTTGCCCAACAATGGAATATAAGCAAAGGATCGGTTTTGCGGGCTCCAACAATAACCGAATATGAAGAAACATTCGGTGTTTTTTTTAAAACGTCGGTTGGTTAGTTTGCTTTGTTGTCCTAAAACACTGCGACTCCATGGAATTTAATTTATTTGTTTCCATTGTTTAAGTTGTTCAACAATTGGTTTATAACGTTAAAATATTGGTTTAATCGGCAACACGTGACTTTTCTTTGTTTACTTTGTGCAACAATTGAATACGGTATTTCGATGACCAACAATGGAATATAAGCAAAGGATCGGTTTTGCGGGCTCCAACAAGATCCGAATATTAAGAAACATTCGGTGTTTTTTTTAAAAACGTCGGTCTCTTAGTGTGCTTTGTTGTCTTAATTGGATTTAACTCCATGGCGTTTAATTTTTTTGTTTCCATTGTTTAAGTGGTTCAAAAATTGGCTTATAACGTTAAAATATAGGTTCAATCGGTAACACGTGCCTTTTTTTGTTTACATTGTGCAACAATGGAATACGGTATTTCGTTGCCGAAAAATGGAATATAAGCAAAGGATCGGTTTTGCGGCCTCCAACAATAACCGAATATGAAGAAAGATTCGGTGTTTTGTTAAAAACGTCGGTTTGTTAGTTTGCTTTGTTGTCCTAACACTCTAAGACTCCATGGCATTTAGTTTATTTGTTTCCATTGTTTAAGTTTTTCAACAATCGGTTTATAACATTAAAATATCTGTTCAATCGGTAACACGTGGCTTTTCATTGTTTACTTTGTGTAACAATGGAATACTGTATTTCGTTTCCCAACAATGGAATATAAGCAAAGGGTCGGTTTTGCGTGCTCCAACAATAACCGAATATGAATAAACATTCGGTGTTTTGTTAAAAACGTCGGTTTGTTAGTTTGCTTTGTTGTCCTAAAACACTGCGACTCCATGGAATTTAATTTATTTGTTTCCTTTGTTTACGTTGTTCAACAATCGGTTTATAACGTTAAAATGCCGGTTCAATCGGTAACACATGGCTTTTCTTTGTTTACATTGTGTAACAATGGAATACGGTATTTCGTTGCCCAACAATGGAGTATAAGCAAATATCGGTTTTGCGGCCTCCAACAATAACCGAATATGAAGAAAGATTCGGTGTTTTGTTAAAAACGTCGGTTTGTTAGTTTGCTTTGTTGTCCTAACACACTAAGACTCCATGGCATTTAGTTTATTTGTTTCCATTGTTTAAGTGGTTCAAAAATCGGCTTATAACGTTAAAATATCGGTTCAATCGGTAACACGTGGCTTTTTTTTGTTTACATTGTGCAACAATGAAATACTGTATTTCGTTGCCCAACAATGGAATATAAGCAAAGTATCGGTTTTGCGGGCTCCAACAATAACCGAATATGAAGAAACATTCGGTGTTTTGTTAAAAACGTCGTTTTGATAGTTTGCTTTGTTGTCCTAACACACTGAGACTCCATGGAATTTAATTTATTTGTTTCCATTGTTTAAGTTGTTCAACAATTGGTTTGTAACATTAAAATATCTGTTCAATCGGTAACACGTGGCTTTTCTTTGTTTACTTTGTGCAACAATGGAATACGGTATATCGTTGCCCAACAATGGAATATAAGCAAAGGATCGGTTTTGCGGGCTCCAACAATAACCGAATATGAAGAAACATTCGGTGTTTTGTTAAAAACGCCGGTTGGTTAGTTTGCTTTGTTGTCCTAAAACTCTGCGACTCCATGGAATTTAATTTATTTGTTTCCATTGTTTAAGTTGTTCAACAATTGGTTTATAACGTTAAAATATTGGTTTAATCGGCAACACGTGGCTTTTCTTTGTTTACTTTGTGCAACAATTGAATACGGTATTTCGATGACCAACAATGGAATATAAGCAAAGAATCGGTTTTGCGGGCTCCAACAAGATCCGAATATTAAGAAACATTCGGTGTTTTTTTTAAAAACGTCGGTCTGTTAGTGTGCTTTGTTGTCTTAATCGGATTTAACTCCATGGCGTTTAATTTTTTTGTTTCCATTGTTTAAGTGATTCAAAAATTGGCTTATAACGTTAAAATATAGGTTCAATCGGTAACACGTGCCTTTTTTTGTTTACATTGTGCAACAATGGAATACGGTATTTCGTTGCCGAAAAATGGAATATAAGCAAAGGATCGGTTTTGCGGCCTCCAACAATAACCGAATATGAAGAAACATTCGGTGTTTTGTTAAAAACGTCGGTTTGTTAGTTTGCTTTGTTGTCCTAAAACACTGCGACTCCATGGCATTTAGTTTGTTTCCATTGTTTTAGTGGTTCAAAAATCGGCTTATAACGTTAAAATATAGGTTAGATCGGTAACACGTGGCTTTTTTTGTTTACATTGTGCAAAAATGGAATACTGTATTTCGTTGCCCAACAATGGAATATAAGCAAAGGATCGGTTTTGCGGGCTCCAACAATAACCGAATATGAAGAAACATTCGGTGTTTTGTTAAAAACGTCGGTTTGTTAGTTTGCTTTGTTGTCCTAAAACACTGCGACTCCATGGCATTTAATTTATTTGTTTCCATTGTTTAAGTACTTCAACAATCGGTTTATAACGTTAAAATATCTGTTCAATCGGTAACACGTGGATCTTTTTTGTTTACATTGTGCAACAATGGAATACTGTATTTCGTTGCCCAACAATGGAATATAAGCAAAGGATCGGTTTTGCGGGCTCCAACAATAACCGAATATGAAGAAATATTCGGTGTTTTGTTAAAAACGTCGTTTTGATAGTTTGCTTTGTTGTCCTAACACACTGAGACTCCATGGAACTTAATTTATTTGTTTCCATTGTTTAAGTTGTTCAACAATCGGTTTATAACGTTAAAATATCTGTTCAATCGGTAACACGTGGCTTTTCTTTGTTTACTTTGTGCAACAATGGAATACGGTACATCGTTGGCCAACATTGGAATATAAGCAAAGGATCGATTTTGTGGGCTCCAACAATAACCGAATATGAAGAAACATTCGGTGTTTTGTTAAAAACGTCGGTTTGTTAGTTTGCTTTGTTGTCCTAAAACACTGCGACTCCATGGAACTTAATTTATTTGTTTCCATTGTTTAAGTTGTTTAACAATTGGTTTATAACATTAAAATATTGGTTTAATCGGCAACACGTGGCTTTTCTTTGTTTACTTTGTGCAACAATTGAATACGGTATTTCGATGAACAACAATGGAATATAAGCAAAGGATCGGTTTTGCGGGCTCCAACAAGACCCGAATATTAAGAAACATTCGGTGTTTTTTTTAAAAACGTCGGTCTGTTAGTGTGCTTTGTTGTCTTAATTGGATTTAACTCCATGGCGTTTAATTTTTTTGTTTCCATTGTTTAAGTGGTTCAAAAATTGGCTTATAACGTTAAAATATAGGTTCAATCGGTAACACGTGCCTTTTTTTGTTTACATTGTGCAACAATGGAATACGGTATTTCGTTGCCGAACAATGGAATATAAGCAAAGGATCGGTTTTGCGGCCTCCAAAAATAACCGAATATGAAGAAACATTTGGTGTTTTTTTAAAAACATCGGTCTGTTTGTGTGCT
This sequence comes from Maratus speciosus, assembly GCA_963932465.1. Classification (NCBI taxonomy): domain Eukaryota; kingdom Metazoa; phylum Arthropoda; class Arachnida; order Araneae; family Salticidae; genus Maratus; species Maratus speciosus. Next base: position 1,095,488 of record CAWVRF010001084.1, read on the forward strand.
TTGTTGTCTTAACACGATTTGACTCCATGGCATTTAATTTATTTGTTTCCATTGTTTAAGTTGTTCAACAATCGGTTTATAACGTTAAAATATCGGTTCAATCGGTAACACATGGCTTTTCTTTGTTTACATTGTGCAACAATGGAATACGGTATTTCGTTGCCCAACAATGGAATATAAGCAAAGGATCGGTTTTGCGACCTCCAACAATAACCGAATATGAAGAAGGATTCAATGTTTTGTTAAAAACGTCGGTTTGTTAGTTTGCTTTGTTGTCCTAACACACTAAGACTCCATGGCATTTAGTTTATTTGTTTCCATTGTTTAAGTGGTTCACAAATCGGCTTATAACGTTAAAATATAGGTTCAATCGTTAACACGTGGCTTTTTTTGTTTACATTGTGCAACAATGGAATACGGTATATCGTTGCCCAACAATGAAATATAAGCAAAGGATCGTTTTTGCGGGCTCCAACAATAACCGAATATGAAGAAACATTCGGTGTTTTGTTAAAAACGTCGGATTGTTAGTTTGCTTTGTTGTCCTAAAACACTGCGACTTCATGGAATTTAATTTATTTGTTTCCATTGTTTAAGTTGTTCAACAATCGGTTTATAACGTTAAAATATTGGTTTAATCGGCAACACGTGGCTTTTCTTTGTTTACTTTGTGCAACAATTGAATACGGTATTTCGATGACCAACAATAAAATATAAGCAAAGGATCGGTTTTGCGGGCTCCAACAAGATCCGAATATTAAGAAACATTCGGTGTTTTTTTTAAAAACGTCGGTCTTAATTGGATTTAACTCCATGGCGTTTAATTTTTTTGTTTCCATTGTTTAAGTGGTTCAAAAATTGGCTTATAACGTTAAAATATAGGTTCAATCGGTAACACGTGCCTTTTTTTGTTTACATTGTGCAACAATGGAATAAGGTATTTCGTTGCCGAACAATGGAATATAAGCAAAGGATCGGTTTTGCGGCCTCCAACAATAACCGAATATGAAGAAAGATTCGGTGATTTGTTAAAAACGTCGGTTTGTTAGTTTGCTTTGTTGTCCTAACACTCTAAGACTCCATGGCATTTAGTTTATTTGTTTCCATTGTTTAAGTTGTTCAACAATCGGTTTATAACATTAAAATATCTGTTCAATCGGTAACACGTGGCTTTTCTTTGTTTACTTTGTGCAACAATGGAATACGGTATATCGTTGCCCAACAATGGAATATAAGCAAAGGATCGTTTTTGCGGGCTCCAACAATAACCGAATATGAAGAAACATTCGGTGTTTTGTTAAATACGTCGGATTGTTAGTTTGCTTTGTTGTCCTAAAACACTGCGACTTCATGGAATTTAATTTATTTGTTTCCATTGCTTATGTTGTTCAACAATCGGTTTATAACGTTAAAATATCGGTTCAATCGGTAACACGTGGCTTTTCATTGTTTACTTTGTGTAACAATGGAATACTCTATTTCGTTTCCCAACAATGGAATATAAGCAAAGGGTCGGTTTTGCGGGCTCCAACAATAACCGAATATGAATAAACATTCGGTGTTTTGTTAAAAACGTCGGTTTGTTAGTTTGCTTTGTTGTCCTAAAACACTGCGACTCCATGGAATTTAATTTATTTGTTTCCTTTGTTTACGTTGTTCAACAATCGGTTTATAACGTTAAAATGCCGGTTCAATCGGTAACACATGGCTTTTCTTTGTTTACATTGTGTAACAATGGAATACGGTATTTCGTTGCCCAACAATGGAGTATAAGCAAATATCGGTTTTGCGGCCTCCAACAATAACCGAATATGAAGAAAGATTCGGTGTTTTGTTAAAAACGTCGGTTTGTTAGTTTGCTTTGTTGTCCTAACACACTAAGACTCCATGGCATTTAGTTTATTTGTTTCCATTGTTTAAGTGGTTCAAAAATCGGCTTATAACGTTAAAATATCGGTTCAATCGGTGACACGTGGCTTTTTTTTGTTTACATTGTGCAACAATGAAATACTGTATTTCGTTGCCCAACAATGGAATATAAGCAAAGTATCGGTTTTGCGGGCTCCAACAATAACCGAATATGAAGAAACATTCGGTGTTTTGTTAAAAACGTCATTTTGATAGTTTGCTTTGTTGTCCTAACACACTGAGACTCCATGGAATTTAATTTATTTGTTTCCATTGTTTAAGTTGTTCAACAATTGGTTTGTAACATTAAAATATCTGTTCAATCGGTAACACGTGGCGTTTCTTTGTTTACTTTGTGCAACAATGGAATACGGTATATCGTTGCCCAACAATGGAATATAAGCAAAGGATCGTTTTTGCGGGCTCCAACAATAACCGAATATGAAGAAACATTCGGTGTTTTGTTAAAAACGTCGGATTGTTAGTTTGCTTTGTTGTCCTAAAACACTGCGACTTCATGGAATTTAATTTATTTGTTTCCATTGTTTAAGTTGTTCAACAATCGGTTTATAACGTTAAAATATTGGTTTAATCGGCAACACGTGGCTTTTCTTTGTTTACTTTGTGCAACAATTGAATACGGTATTTCGATGACCAACAATAAAATATAAGCAAAGGATCGGTTTTGCGGGCTCCAACAAGATCCGAATATTAAGAAACATTCGGTGTTTTTTTTAAAAACGTCGGTCTTAATTGGATTTAACTCCATGGCGTTTAATTTTTTTGTTTCCATTGTTTAAGTGGTTCAAAAATTGGCTTATAACGTTAAAATATAGGTTCAATCGGTAACACGTGCCTTTTTTTGTTTACATTGTGCAACAATGGAATAAGGTATTTCGTTGCCGAACAATGGAATATAAGCAAAGGATCGGTTTTGCGGCCTCCAACAATAACCGAATATGAAGAAAGATTCGGTGATTTGTTAAAAACGTCGGTTTGTTAGTTTGCTTTGTTGTCCTAACACTCTAAGACTCCATGGCATTTAGTTTATTTGTTTCCATTGTTTAAGTTGTTCAACAATCGGTTTATAACATTAAAATATCTGTTCAATCGGTAACACGTGGCTTTTCTTTGTTTACTTTGTGCAACAATGGAATACGGTATATCGTTGCCCAACAATGGAATATAAGCAAAGGATCGTTTTTGCGGGCTCCAACAATAACCGAATATGAAGAAACATTCGGTGTTTTGTTAAATACGTCGGATTGTTAGTTTGCTTTGTTGTCCTAAAACACTGCGACTTCATGGAATTTAATTTATTTGTTTCCATTGCTTATGTTGTTCAACAATCGGTTTATAACGTTAAAATATCGGTTCAATCGGTAACACGTGGCTTTTCATTGTTTACTTTGTGTAACAATGGAATACTCTATTTCGTTTCCCAACAATGGAATATAAGCAAAGGGTCGGTTTTGCGGGCTCCAACAATAACCGAATATGAATAAACATTCGGTGTTTTGTTAAAAACATCGGTTTGTTAGTTTGCTTTGTTGTCCTAAAACACTGCGACTCCATGGAATTTAATTTATTTGTTTCCTTTGTTTACGTTGTTCAACAATCGGTTTATAACGTTAAAATGCCGGTTCAATCGGTAACACATGGCTTTTCTTTGTTTACATTGTGTAACAATGGAATACGGTACTTCGTTGCCCAACAATGGAGTATAAGCAAATATCGGTTTTGCGGCCTCCAACAATAACCGAATATGAAGAAAGATTCGGTGTTTTGTTAAAAACGTCGGTTTGTTAGTTTGCTTTGTTGTCCTAACACACTAAGACTCCATGGCATTTAGTTTATTTGTTTCCATTGTTTAAGTGGTTCAAAAATCGGCTTATAACGTTAAAATATCGGTTCAATCGGTGACACGTGGCTTTTTTTTGTTTACATTGTGCAACAATGAAATACTGTATTTCGTTGCCCAACAATGGAATATAAGCAAAGTATCGGTTTTGCGGGCTCCAACAATAACCGAATATGAAGAAACATTCGGTGTTTTGTTAAAAACGTCATTTTGATAGTTTGCTTTGTTGTCCTAACACACTGAGACTCCATGGAATTTAATTTATTTGTTTCCATTGTTTAAGTTGTTCAACAATTGGTTTGTAACATTAAAATATCTGTTCAATCGGTAACACGTGGCGTTTCTTTGTTTACTTTGTGCAACAATGGAATACGGTATATCGTTGCCCAACAATGGAATATAAGCAAAGGATCGGTTTTGCGGGCTCCAACAATAACCGAATATGAAGAAACATTCGGTGTTTTGTTAAAAACGTCGGTTGGTTAGTTTGCTTTGTTGTCCTAAAACTCTGCGACTCCATGGAATTTAATTTATTTGTTTCCATTGTTTAAGTTGTTCAACAATTGGTTTATAACGTTAAAATATTGGTTTAATCGGCAACACGTGGCTTTTCTTTGTTTACTTTGTGCAACAATTGAATACGGTATTTCGATGACCAACAATGGAATATAAGCAAAGGATCGGATTTGCGGGCTCCAACAAGATCCGAATATTAAGAAACATTCGGTGTTTTTTTTAAAAACGTCGGTCTGTTAGTGTGCTTTGTTGTCTTAATTGGATTTAACTCCATGGCGTTTAATTTTTTTGTTTCCATTGTTTAAGTGATTCAAAAATTGGCTTATAACGTTAAAATATAGGTTCAATCGGTAACACGTGCCTTTTTTTGTTTACATTGTGCAACAATGGAATACGGTATTTCGTTGCCGAAAAATGGAATATAAGCAAAGGATCGGTTTTGCGGCCTCCAACAATAACCGAATATGAAGAAACATTCGGTGTTTTGTTAAAAACGTCGGTTTGTTAGTTTGCTTTGTTGTCCTAAAACACTGCGACTCCATGGCATTTAGTTTGTTTCCATTGTTTTAGTGGTTCAAAAATCGGCTTATAACGTTAAAATATAGGTTAGATCGGTAACACGTGGCTTTTTTTGTTTACATTGTGCAAAAATGGAATACTGTATTTCGTTGCCCAACAATGGAATATAAGCAAAGGATCGGTTTTGCGGGCTCCAACAATAACCGAATATGAAGAAACATTCGGTGTTTTGTTAAAAACGTCGGTTTGTTAGTTTGCTTTGTTGTCCTAAAACACTGCGACTCCATGGCATTTAATTTATTTGTTTCCATTGTTTAAGTACTTCAACAATCGGTTTATAACGTTAAAATATCTGTTCAATCGGTAACACGTGGCTCTTTTTTGTTTACATTGTGCAACAATGGAATACTGTATTTCGTTGCCCAACAATGGAATATAAGAAAAGGATCGGTTTTGCGGGCTCCAACAATAACCGAATATGAAGAAACATTCGGTGTTTTGTTAAAAACGTCGTTTTGATAGTTTGCTTTGTTGTCCTAACACACTGAGACTCCATGGAACTTAATTTATTTGTTTCCATTGTTTAAGTTGTTCAACAATCGGTTTATAACGTTAAAATATCAGTTCAATCGGTAACACGTGGCTTTTCTTTGTTTACTTTGTGCAACAATGGAATACGGTATATCGTTGGCCAACAATGGAATATAAGCAAAGGATCGATTTTGTGGGCTCCAACAATAACCGAATATGAAGAAACATTCGGTGTTTTGTTAAAAACGTCGGATTGTTAGTTTGCTTTGTTGTCCTAAAACACTGCGACTTCATGGAATTTAATTTATTTGTTTCCATTGTTTAAGTTGTTCAACAATCGGTTTATAACGTTAAAATATTGGTTTAATCGGCAACACGTGGCTTTTCTTTGTTTACTTTGTGCAACAATTGAATACGGTATTTCGATGACCAACAATAAAATATAAGCAAAGGATCGGTTTTGCGGGCTCCAACAAGATCCGAATATTAAGAAACATTCGGTGTTTTTTTTAAAAACGTCGGTCTTAATTGGATTTAACTCCATGGCGTTTAATTTTTTTGTTTCCATTGTTTGAGTGGTTCAAAAATTGGCTTATAACGTTAAAATATAGGTTCAATCGGTAACACGTGCCTTTTTTTGTTTACATTGTGCAACAATGGAATACGGTATTTCGTTGCCGAACAATGGAATATAAGCAAAGGATCGGTTTTGCGGCCTCCAACAATAGCCGAATATGAAGAAAGATTCGGTGTTTTGTTAAAAACGTCGGTTTGTTAGTTTGCTTTGTTGTCCTAACACTCTAAGACTCCATGGCATTTAGTTTATTTGTTTCCATTGTTTAAGTTGTTCAACAATCGGTTTATAACATTAAAATATCTGTTCAATCGGTAACACGTGGCTTTTCTTTGTTTACTTTGTGCAACAATGGAATACGGTATATCGTTGCCCAACAATGGAATATAAGCAAAGGATCGTTTTTGCGGGCTCCAACAATAACCGAATATGAAGAAACATTCGGTGTTTTGTTAAATACGTCGGATTGTTAGTTTGCTTTGTTGTCCTAAAACACTGCGACTTCATGGAATTTAATTTATTTGTTTCCATTGCTTATGTTGTTCAACAATCGGTTTATAACGTTAAAATATCGGTTCAATCGGTAACACGTGGCTTTTCATTGTTTACTTTGTGTAACAATGGAATACTCTATTTCGTTTCCCAACAATGGAATATAAGCAAAGGGTCGGTTTTGCGGGCTCCAACAATAACCGAATATGAATAATCATTCGGTGTTTTGTTAAAAACGTCGGTTTGTTAGTTTGCTTTGTTGTCCTAAAACACTGCGACTCCATGGAATTTAATTTATTTGTTTCCTTTGTTTACGTTGTTCAACAATCGGTTTATAACGTTAAAATGCCGGTTCAATCGGTAACACATGGCTTTTCTTTGTTTACATTGTGTAACAATGGAATACGGTATTTCGTTGCCCAACAATGGAGTATAAGCAAATATCGGTTTTGCGGCCTCCAACAATAACCGAATATGAAGAAAGATTCGGTGTTTTGTTAAAAACGTCGGTTTGTTAGTTTGCTTTGTTGACCTAACACACTAAGACTCCATGGCATTTAGTTTATTTGTTTCCATTGTTTAAGTGGTTCAAACATCGGCTTATAACGTTAAAATATCGGTTCAATCGGTAACACGTGGCTTTTTTTTGTTTACATTGTGCAACAATGAAATACTGTATTTCGTTGCCCAACAATGGAATATAAGCAAAGTATCGGTTTTGCGGGCTCCAACAATAACCGAATATGAAGAAACATTCGGTGTTTTGTTAAAAACGTCATTTTGATAGTTTGCTTTGTTGTCCTAACACACTGAGACTCCATGGAATTTAATTTATTTGTTTCCATTGTTTAAGTTGTTCAACAATTGGTTTGTAACATTAAAATATCTGTTCAATCGGTAACACGTGGCGTTTCTTTGTTTACTTTGTGCAACAATGGAATACGGTATATCGTTGCCCAACAATGGAATATAAGCAAAGGATCGGTTTTGCGGGCTCCAACAATAACCGAATATGAAGAAACATTCGGTGTTTTGTTAAAAACGTCGGTTGGTTAGTTTGCTTTGTTGTCCTAAAACTCTGCGACTCCATGGAATTTAATTAATTTGTTTCCATTGTTTAAGTTGTTCAACAATTGGTTTATAACGTTAAAATATTGGTTTAATCGGCAACACGTGGCTTTTCTTTGTTTACTTTGTGCAACAATTGAATACGGTATTTCGATGACCAACAATGGAATATAAGCAAAGGATCGGATTTGCGGGCTCCAACAAGATCCGAATATTAAGAAACATTCGGTGTTTTTTTTAAAAACGTCGGTCTGTTAGTGTGCTTTGTTGTCTTAATTGGATTTAACTCCATGGCGTTTAATTTTTTTGTTTCCATTGTTTAAGTGATTCAAAAATTGGCTTATAACGTTAAAATATAGGTTCAATCGGTAACACGTGCCTTTTTTTGTTTACATTGTGCAACAATGGAATACGGTATTTCGTTGCCGAAAAATGGAATATAAGCAAAGGATCGGTTTTGCGGGCTCCAACAATAACCGAATATGAAGAAACATTCGGTGTTTTGTTAAAAACGTCGGTTTGTTAGTTTGCTTTGTTGTCCTAAAACACTGCGACTCCATGGCATTTAATTTATTTGTTTCCATTGTTTAAGTACTTCAACAATCGGTTTATAACGTTAAAATATCTGTTCAATCGGTAACACGTGGCTCTTTTTTGTTTACATTGTGCAACAATGGAATACTGTATTTCGTTGCCCAACAATGGAATATAAGCAAAGGATCGGTTTTGCGGGCTCCAACAATAACCGAATATGAAGAAACATTCGGTGTTTTGTTAAAAACGTCGTTTTGATAGTTTGCTTTGTTGTCCTAACACACTGAGACTCCATGGAACTTAATTTATTTGTTTCCATTGTTTAAGTTGTTCAACAATCGGTTTATAACGTTAAAATATCTGTTCAATCGGTAACACGTGGCTTTTCTTTGTTTACTTTGTGCAACAATGGAATACGGTATATCGTTGGCCAACAATGGAATATAAGCAAAGGATCGATTTTGTGGGCTCCAACAATAACCGAATATGAAGAAACATTCGGTGTTTTGTTAAAAACGTCGGATTGTTAGTTTGCTTTGTTGTCCTAAAACACTGCGACTTCATGGAATTTAATTTATTTGTTTCCATTGTTTAAGTTGTTCAACAATCGGTTTATAACGTTAAAATATTGGTTTAATCGGCAACACGTGGCTTTTCTTTGTTTACTTTGTGCAACAATTGAATACGGTATTTCGATGACCAACAATAAAATATAAGCAAAGGATCGGTTTTGCGGGCTCCAACAAGATCCGAATATTAAGAAACATTCGGTGTTTTTTTTAAAAACGTCGGTCTTAATTGGATTTAACTCCATGGCGTTTAATTTTTTTGTTTCCATTGTTTAAGTGGTTCAAAAATTGGCTTATAACGTTAAAATATAGGTTCAATCGGTAACACGTGCCTTTTTTTGTTTACATTGTGCAACAATGGAATACGGTATTTCGTTGCCAAACAATGGAATATAAGCAAAGGATCGGTTTTGCGGCCTCCAACAATAACCGAATATGAAGAAAGATTCGGTGTTTTGTTAAAAACGTCGGTTTGTTAGTTTGCTTTGTTGTCCTAACACTCTAAGACTCCATGGCATTTAGTTTATTTGTTTCCATTGTTTAAGTTGTTCAACAATCGGTTTATAACATTAAAATATCTGTTCAATCGGTAACACGTGGCTTTTCTTTGTTTACTTTGTGCAACAATGGAATACGGTATATCGTTGCCCAACAATGGAATATAAGCAAAGGATCGTTTTTGCGGGCTCCAACAATAACCGAATATGAAGAAACATTCGGTGTTTTGTTAAATACGTCGGATTGTTAGTTTGCTTTGTTGTCCTAAAACACTGCGACTTCATGGAATTTAATTTATTTGTTTCCATTGCTTATGTTGTTCAACAATCGGTTTATAACGTTAAAATATCTGTTCAATCGGTAACACGTGGCTTTTCATTGTTTACTTTGTGTAACAATGGAATACTCTATTTCGTTTCCCAACAATTGAATATAAGCAAAGGGTCGGTTTTGCGGGCTCCAACAATAACCGAATATGAATAAACATTCGGTGTTTTGTTAAAAACGTCGGTTTGTTAGTTTGCTTTGTTGTCCTAAAACACTGCGACTCCATGGAATTTAATTTATTTGTTTCCTTTGTTTACGTTGTTCAAAAATCGGCTTATAACGTTAAAATATCGGTTCAATCGGTAACACGTGGCTTTTTTTTGTTTACATTGTGTAACAATGGAATACGGTATTTCGTTGCCCAACAATGGAGTATAAGCAAATATCGGTTTTGCGGCCTCCAACAATAACCGAATATGAAGAAAGATTCGGTGTTTTGTTAAAAACGTCGGTTTGTTAGTTTGCTTTGTTGTCCTAACACACTAAGACTCCATGGCATTTAGTTTATTTGTTTCCATTGTTTAAGTGGTTCAAAAATCGGCTTATAACGTTAAAATATCGGTTCAATCGGTAACACGTGGCTTTTTTTTGTTTACATTGTGCAACAATGAAATACTGTATTTCGTTGCCCAACAATGGAATATAAGCAAAGTATCGGTTTTGCGGGCTCCAACAATAACCGAATATGAAGAAACATTCGGTGTTTTGTTAAAAACGTCATTTTGATAGTTTGCTTTGTTGTCCTAACACACTGAGACTCCATGGAATTTAATTTATTTGTTTCCATTGTTTAAGTTGTTCAACAATTGGTTTGTAACATTAAAATATCTGTTCAATCGGTAACACGTGGCGTTTCTTTGTTTACTTTGTGCAACAATGGAATACGGTATATCGTTGCCCAACAATGGAATATAAGCAAAGGATCGGTTTTGCGGGCTCCAACAATAACCGAATATGAAGAAACATTCGGTGTTTTGTTAAAAACGTCGGTTGGTTAGTTTGCTTTGTTGTCCTAAAACTCTGCGACTCCATGGAATTTAATTTATTTGTTTCCATTGTTTAAGTTGTTCAACAATTGGTTTATAACGTTAAAATATTGGTTTAATCGGCAACACGTGGCTTTTCTTTGTTTACTTTGTGCAACAATTGAATACGGTATTTCGATGACCAACAATGGAATATAAGCAAAGGATCGGATTTGCGGGCTCCAACAAGATCCGAATATTAAGAAACATTCGGTGTTTTTTTTAAAAACGTCGGTCTGTTAGTGTGCTTTGTTGTCTTAATTGGATTTAACTCCATGGCGTTTAATTTTTTTGTTTCCATTGTTTAAGTGATTCAAAAATTGGCTTATAACGTTAAAATATAGGTTCAATCGGTAACACGTGCCTTTTTTTGTTTACATTGTGCAACAATGGAATACGGTATTTCGTTGCCGAAAAATGGAATATAAGCAAAGGATCGGTTTTGCGGCCTCCAACAATAACCGAATATGAAGAAACATTCGGTGTTTTGTTAAAAACGTCGGTTTGTTAGTTTGCTTTGTTGTCCTAAAACACTGCGACTCCATGGCATTTAGTTTGTTTCCATTGTTTTAGTGGTTCAAAAATCGGCTTATAACGTTAAAATATAGGTTAGATCGGTAACACGTGGCTTTTTTTGTTTACATTGTGCAAAAATGGAATACTGTATTTCGTTGCCCAACAATGGAATATAAGCAAAGGATCGGTTTTGCGGGCTCCAACAATAACCGAATATGAAGAAACATTCGGTGTTTTGTTAAAAACGTCGGTTTGTTAGTTTGCTTTGTTGTCCTAAAACACTGCGACTCCATGGCATTTAATTTATTTGTTTCCATTGTTTAAGTACTTCAACAATCGGTTTATAACGTTAAAATATCTGTTCAATCGGTAACACGTGGCTCTTTTTTGTTTACATTGTGCAACAATGGAATACTGTATTTCGTTGCCCAACAATGGAATATAAGCAAAGGATCGGTTTTGCGGGCTCCAATAATAACCGAAGATGAAGAAACATTCGGTGTTTTGTTAAAAACGTCGTTTTGATAGTTTGCTTTGTTGTCCTAACACACTGAGACTCCATGGAACTTAATTTATTTGTTTCCATTGTTTAAGTTGTTCAACAATCGGTTTATAACGTTAAAATATCTGTTCAATCGGTAACACGTGGCTTTTCTTTGTTTACTTTGTGCAACAATGGAATACGGTATATCGTTGGCCAACAATGGAATATAAGCAAAGGATCGATTTTGTGGGCTCCAACAATAACCGAATATGAAGAAACATTCGGTGTTTTGTTAAAAACGTCGGTTTGTTAGTTTGCTTTGTTGTCCTAAAACACTGCGACTCCATGGAACTTAATTTATTTGTTTCCATTGTTTAAGTTGTTTAACAATTGGTTTATAACGTTAAAATATTGGTTTAATCGGCAACACGTGGCTTTTCTTTGTTTACTTTGTGCAACAATTGAATACGGTATTTCGATGAACAACAATGGAATATAAGCAAAGGATCGGTTTTGCGGGCTCCAACAAGACCCGAATATTAAGAAACATTCGGTGTTTTTTTTAAAAACGTCGGTCTGTTAGTGTGCTTTGTTGTCTTAATTGGATTTAACTCCATGGCGTTTAATTTTTTTGTTTCCATTGTTTAAGTGGTTCAAAAATTGGCTTATAACGTTAAAATATAGGTTCAATCGGTAACACGTGCCTTTTTTGTTTACATTGTGCAACAATGGAATACGGTATTTCGTTGCCGAACAATGGAATATAAGCAAAGGATCGGTTTTGCGGCCTCCAAAAATAACCGAATATGAAGAAACATTTGGTGTTTTTTTAAAAACATCGGTCTGTTAGTGTGCTTTGTTGTCTTAACACGATTTGACTCCATGGCATTTAATTTATTTGTTTCCATTGTTTAAGTTGTTCAACAATCGGTTTATAACGTTAAAATATCGGTTCAATCGGTAACACATGGCTTTTCTTTGTTTACATTGTGCAACAATGGAATACGGTATTTCGTTGCCCAACAATGGAATATAAGCAAAGGATCGGTTTTGCGACCTCCAACAATAACCGAATATGAAGAAGGATTCAATGTTTTGTTAAAAACGTCGGTTTGTTAGTTTGCTTTGTTGTCCTAGAAGACTAAGACTCCATGGCATTTAGTTTATTTGTTTCCATTGTTTAAGTGGTTCAAAAATCGGCTTATAACGTTAAAATATCGGTTCAATCGGTAACACGTGGCTTTTTTTTGTTTACATTGTGCAACAATGAAATACTGTATTTCGTTGCCCAACAATGGAATATAAGCAAAGTATCGGTTTTGCGGGCTCCAACAATAACCGAATATGAAGAAACATTCGGTGTTTTGTTAAAAACGTCATTTTGATAGTTTGCTTTGTTGTCCTAACACACTGAGACTCCATGGAATTTAATTTATTTGTTTCCATTGTTTAAGTTGTTCAACAATTGGTTTGTAACATTAAAATATCTGTTCAATCGGTAACACGTGGCGTTTCTTTGTTTACTTTGTGCAACAATGGAATACGGTATATCGTTGCCCAACAATGGAATATAAGCAAAGGATCGGTTTTGCGGGCTCCAACAATAACCGAATATGAAGAAACATTCGGTGTTTTGTTAAAAACGTCGGTTGGTTAGTTTGCTTTGTTGTCCTAAAACTCTGCGACTCCATGGAATTTAATTTATTTGTTTCCATTGTTTAAGTTGTTCAACAATTGGTTTATAACGTTAAAATATTGGTTTAATCGGCAACACGTGGCTTTTCTTTGTTTACTTTGTGCAACAATTGAATACGGTATTTCGATGACCAACAATGGAATATAAGCAAAGGATCGGATTTGCGGGCTCCAACAAGATCCGAATATTAAGAAACATTCGGTGTTTTTTTTAAAAACGTCGGTCTGTTAGTGTGCTTTGTTGTCTTAATTGGATTTAACTCCATGGCGTTTAATTTTTTTGTTTCCATTGTTTAAGTGATTCAAAAATTGGCTTATAACGTTAAAATATAGGTTCAATCGGTAACACGTGCCTTTTTTTGTTTACATTGTGCAACAATGGAATACGGTATTTCGTTGCCGAAAAATGGAATATAAGCAAAGGATCGGTTTTGCGGCCTCCAACAATAACCGAATATGAAGAAACATTCGGTGTTTTGTTAAAAACGTCGGTTTGTTAGTTTGCTTTGTTGTCCTAAAACACTGCGACTCCATGGCATTTAGTTTGTTTCCATTGTTTTAGTGGTTCAAAAATCGGCTTATAACGTTAAAATATAGGTTAGATCGGTAACACGTGGCTTTTTTTGTTTACATTGTGCAAAAATGGAATACTGTATTTCGTTGCCCAACAATGGAATATAAGCAAAGGATCGGTTTTGCGGGCTCCAACAATAACCGAATATGAAGAAACATTCGGTGTTTTGTTAAAAACGTCGGTTTGTTAGTTTGCTTTGTTGTCCTAAAACACTGCGACTCCATGGCATTTAATTTATTTGTTTCCATTGTTTAAGTACTTCAACAATCGGTTTATAACGTTAAAATATCTGTTCAATCGGTAACACGTGGCTCTTTTTTGTTTACATTGTGCAACAATGGAATACTGTATTTCGTTGCCCAACAATGGAATATAAGCAAAGGATCGGTTTTGCGGGCTCCAATAATAACCGAATATGAAGAAACATTCGGTGTTTTGTTAAAAACGTCGTTTTGATAGTTTGCTTTGTTGTCCTAACACACTGAGACTCCATGGAACTTAATTTATTTGTTTCCATTGTTTAAGTTGTTCAACAATCGGTTTATAACGTTAAAATATCTGTTCAATCGGTAACACGTGGCTTTTCTTTGTTTACTTTGTGCAACAATGGAATACGGTATATCGTTGGCCAACAATGGAATATAAGCAAAGGATCGATTTTGTGGGCTCCAACAATAACCGAATATGAAGAAACATTCGGTGTTTTGTTAAAAACGTCGGTTTGTTAGTTTGCTTTGTTGTCCTAAAACACTGCGACTCCATGGAACTTAATTTATTTGTTTCCATTGTTTAAGTTGTTTAACAATTGGTTTATAACGTTAAAATATTGGTTTAATCGGCAACACGTGGCTTTTCTTTGTTTACTTTGTGCAACAATTGAATACGGTATTTCGATGAACAACAATGGAATATAAGCAAAGGATCGGTTTTGCGGGCTCCAACAAGACCCGAATATTAAGAAACATTCGGTGTTTTTTTTAAAAACGTCGGTCTGTTAGTGTGCTTTGTTGTCTTAATTGGATTTAACTCCATGGCGTTTAATTTTTTTGTTTCCATTGTTTAAGTGGTTCAAAAATTGGCTTATAACGTTAAAATTTAGGTTCAATCGGTAACACGTGCCTTTTTTGTTTACATTGTGCAACAATGGAATACGGTATTTCGTTGCCGAACAATGGAATATAAGCAAAGGATCGGTTTTGCGGCCTCCAAAAATAACCGAATATGAAGAAACATTTGGTGTTTTTTTAAAAACATCGGTCTGTTAGTGTGCTTTGTTGTCTTAACACGATTTGACTCCATGGCATTTAATTTATTTGTTTCCATTGTTTAAGTTGTTCAACAATCGGTTTATAACGTTAAAATATCGGTTCAATCGGTAACACATGGCTTTTCTTTGTTTACATTGTGCAACAATGGAATACGGTATTTCGTTGCCCAACAATGGAATATAAGCAAAGGATCGGTTTTGCGACCTCCAACAATAACCGAATATGAAGAAGGATTCAATGTTTTGTTAAAAACGTCGGTTTGTTAGTTTGCTTTGTTGTCCTAACACACTAAGACTCCATGGCATTTAGTTTATTTGTTTCCATTGTTTAAGTGGTTCAAAAATCGGCTTATAACGTTAAAATATCGGTTCAATCGGTAACACGTGGCTTTTTTTTGTTTACATTGTGCAACAATGAAATACTGTATTTCGTTGCCCAACAATGGAATATAAGCAAAGTATCGGTTTTGCGGGCTCCAACAATAACCGAATATGAAGAAACATTCGGTGTTTTGTTAAAAACGTCATTTTGATAGTTTGCTTTGTTGTCCTAACACACTGAGACTCCATGGAATTTAATTTATTTGTTTCCATTGTTTAAGTTGTTCAACAATTGGTTTGTAACATTAAAATATCTGTTCAATCGGTAACACGTGGCGTTTCTTTGTTTACTTTGTGCAACAATGGAATACGGTATATCGTTGCCCAACAATGGAATATAAGCAAAGGATCGGTTTTGCGGGCTCCAACAATAACCGAATATGAAGAAACATTCGGTGTTTTGTTAAAAACGTCGGTTGGTTAGTTTGCTTTGTTGTCCTAAAACTCTGCGACTCCATGGAATTTAATTTATTTGTTTCCATTGTTTAAGTTGTTCAACAATTGGTTTATAACGTTAAAATATTGGTTTAATCGGCAACACGTGGCTTTTCTTTGTTTACTTTGTGCAACAATTGAATACGGTATTTCGATGACCAACAATGGAATATAAGCAAAGGATCGGATTTGCGGGCTCCAACAAGATCCGAATATTAAGAAACATTCGGTGTTTTTTTTAAAAACGTCGGTCTGTTAGTGTGCTTTGTTGTCTTAATTGGATTTAACTCCATGGCGTTTAATTTTTTTGTTTCCATTGTTTAAGTGATTCAAAAATTGGCTTATAACGTTAAAATATAGGTTCAATCGGTAACACGTGCCTTTTTTTGTTTACATTGTGCAACAATGGAATACGGTATTTCGTTGCCGAAAAATGGAATATAAGCAAAGGATCGGTTTTGCGGCCTCCAACAATAACCGAATATGAAGAAACATTCGGTGTTTTGTTAAAAACGTCGGTTTGTTAGTTTGCTTTGTTGTCCTAAAACACTGCGACTCCATGGCATTTAGTTTGTTTCCATTGTTTTAGTGGTTCAAAAATCGGCTTATAACGTTAAAATATAGGTTAGATCGGTAACACGTGGCTTTTTTTGTTTACATTGTGCAAAAATGGAATACTGTATTTCGTTGCCCAACAATGGAATATAAGCAAAGGATCGGTTTTGCGGGCTCCAACAATAACCGAATATGAAGAAACATTCGGTGTTTTGTTAAAAACGTCGGTTTGTTAGTTTGCTTTGTTGTCCTAAAACACTGCGACTTCATGGCATTTAATTTATTTGTTTCCATTGTTTAAGTACTTCAACAATCGGTTTATAACGTTAAAATATCTGTTCAATCGGTAACACGTGGCTCTTTTTTGTTTACATTGTGCAACAATGGAATACTGTATTTCGTTGCCCAACAATGGAATATAAGCAAAGGATCGATTTTGTGGGCTCCAACAATAACCGAATATGAAGAAACATTCGGTGTTTTGTTAAAAACGTCGTTTTGATAGTTTGCTTTGTTGTCCTAACACACTGAGACTCCATGGAACTTAATTTATTTGTTTCCATTGTTTAAGTTGTTCAACAATCGGTTTATAACGTTAAAATATCTGTTCAATCGGTAACACGTGGCTTTTCTTTGTTTACTTTGTGCAACAATGGAATACGGTATATCGTTGGCCAACAATGGAATATAAGCAAAGGATCGATTTTGTGGGCTCCAACAATAACCGAATATGAAGAAACATTCGGTGTTTTGTTAAAAACGTCGGTTTGTTAGTTTGCTTTGTTGTCCTAAAACACTGCGACTCCATGGAACTTAATTTATTTGTTTCCATTGTTTAAGTTGTTTAACAATTGGTTTATAACGTTAAAATATTGGTTTAATCGGCAACACGTGGCTTTTCTTTGTTTACTTTGTGCAACAATTGAATACGGTATTTCGATGAACAACAATGGAATATAAGCAAAGGATCGGTTTTGCGGGCTCCAACAAGACCCGAATATTAAGAAACATTCGGTGTTTTTTTTAAAAACGTCGGTCTGTTAGTGTGCTTTGTTGTCTTAATTGGATTTAACTCCATGGCGTTTAATTTTTTTGTTTCCATTGTTTAAGTGGTTCAAAAATTGGCTTATAACGTTAAAATATAGGTTCAATCGGTAACACGTGCCTTTTTTGTTTACATTGTGCAACAATGGAATACGGTATTTCGTTGCCGAACAATGGAATATAAGCAAAGGATCGGTTTTGCGGCCTCCAAAAATAACCGAATATGAAGAAACATTTGGTGTTTTTTTAAAAACATCGGTCTGTTAGTGTGCTTTGTTGTCTTAACACGATTTGACTCCATGGCATTTAATTTATTTGTTTCCATTGTTTAAGTTGTTCAACAATCGGTTTATAACGTTAAAATATCGGTTCAATCGGTAACACATGGCTTTTCTTTGTTTACATTGTGCAACAATGGAATACGGTATTTCGTTGCCCAACAATGGAATATAAGCAAAGGATCGGTTTTGCGACCTCCAACAATAACCGAATATGAAGAAGGATTCAATGTTTTGTTAAAAACGTCGGTTTGTTAGTTTGCTTTGTTGTCCTAGAAGACTAAGACTCCATGGCATTTAGTTTATTTGTTTCCATTGTTTAAGTGGTTCACAAATCGGCTTATAACGTTAAAATATAGGTTTAATCGGCAACACGTGGCTTTTCTTTGTTTACTTTGTGCAACAATTGAATACGGTATTTCGATGACCAACAATAAAATATAAGCAAAGGATCGGTTTTGCGACCTCCAACAATAACCGAATATGAAGAAGGATTCAATGTTTTGTTAAAAACGTCGGTTTGTTAGTTTGCTTTGTTGTCCTAACACACTAAGTCTCCATGGCATTTAGTTTATTTGTTTCCATTGTTTAAGTGGTTCAAAAATCGGCTTATAACGTTAAAATATCGGTTCAATCGGTAACACGTGGCTTTTTTTGTTTACATTGTGCAACAATGGAATACTGTTTTTCTTTGCCCAACAATGGAATATAAGCAAAGGATCTGTTTTGCGGGCTCCAACAATAACCGAATATGAAGAAACATTCGGTGATTTGTTAAAAACGTCGTTTTGATAGTTTGCTTTGTTGTCCTAACAAACTGAGACTCCATGGAATTTAATTTTTTTGTTTTCATTGTTTAAGTTGTTCAACAATCGGTTTATAACATTAAAATATCTGTTCAATCGGTAACACGTGGCTTTTCTTTGTTTACTTTGTGCAACAGTGGAATACGGTATATCGTTGCCCAACAATGGAATATAAGCAAAGGATCGGTTTTGCGGGCTCCAACAATAACCGAATATGAAGAAACATTCGGTGTTTTTTTAAAAACGTCGTTTTGATAGTTTGCTTTGTTGTCCTAACACACTGAGACTCCATGGAATTTAATTTATTTGTTTCCATTGTTTAAGTTGTTCAACAATTGGTTTATAACATTAAAATATCTGTTCAATCGGTAACACGTGGCTTTTCTTTGTTTACTTTGTGCAACAATGGAATACGGTATATCGTTGCCCAACAATGGAATATAAGCAAAGAATCGGTTTTGCGGGCTCCAACAATAACCGAATATGAAGAAACATTCGGTGTTTTGTTAAAAACGTCGGTTGGTTAGTTTGCTTTGTTGTCCTAAAACACTGCGACTCCATGGAATTTAATTTATTTGTTTCCATTGTTTAAGTTGTTCAACAATTGGTTTATAACGTTAAAATATTGGTTTAATCGGCAACACGTGGCTTTTCTTTGTTTACTTTGTGCAACAATTGAATACGGTATTTCGATGACCAACAATGGAATATAAGCAAAGGATCGGTTTTGCGGGCTCCAACAAGATCCGAATATTAAGAAACATTCGGCGTTTTTTTTAAAAACGTCGGTCTGTTAGTGTGCTTTGTTGTCTTAATTGGATTTAACTCCATGGCGTTTAATTTTTTCGTTTCCATTGTTTAAGTGATTCAAAAATTGGCTTATAACGTTAAAATATAGGTTCAATCGGTAACACGTGCCTTTTTTTGTTTACATTGTGCAACAATGGAATACGGTATTTCGTTGCCGAACAATGGAATATAAGCAAAGGATCGATTTGCGGCCTCCAAGAATAACCGAATATGAAGAAAGATTCGGTGTTTTGTTAAAAACGTCGGTTTGTTAGTTTGCTTTGTTGTCCTAACACACTAAGACTCCATGGCATTTAGTTTATTTGTTTCCATTGTTTAAGTGGTTCAAAAATCGGCTTATAACGTTAAAATATCGGTTCAATCGGTAACTCGTGGCTTTTTTTTGTTTACATTGTGCAACAATGAAATACTGTATTTCGCTGCCCAACAATGGAATATAAGCAAAGGACCGGTTTTGCGTCCTCCAACAATAACCGAATATGAAGAAAGATTCGGTGTTTTGTTAAAAACGTCGGTTTGTTAGTTTGCTTTGTTGTCCTAACACTCTAAGACTCCATGGCATTTAGTTTATTTGTTTCCATTGTTTAAGTTGTTCACAAATCGGCTTATAACGTTAAAATATAGGTTCAATCGGTAACACGTGGCTTTTGTTTTTGTTTACATTGTGAAACAATGGAATACTGTATTTCGCTGCCCAACAATGGAATATAAGCAAAGGATCTGTTTTGCGGGCTCCAACAATAACCGAATATGAAGAAACATTCGGTGTTTTGTTAAAAACGAAGTTTTGATAGTTTGCTTTGTTGTCCCAACACACTGAGACTCCATGGAATTTAATTTATTTGTTTCCATTGTTTAACTTGTTCAACAATCGGTTTATAACATTAAAATATCTGTTCAATCGGTAACACGTGGCTTTTCTTTGTTTACTTTGTGCAACAATGGAATACGGTATATCGTTGCCCAGCAATGGAATATAAGCAAAGGATCGGTTTTGCGGGCTCCAACAATAACCGAATATGAAGAAACATTCGGTGTTTTGTTAAAAACGTCGGTTGGTTAGTTTGCTTTGTTGTCCTAAAACACTGCGACTCCATGGAATTTAATTTATTTGTTTCCATTGTTTAAGTTGTTCAACAATTGGTTTATAACGTTAAAATATTGGTTTAATCGGCAACACGTGGCTTTTCTTTGTTTACTTTGTGCAACAATTGAATACGGTATTTCGATGACCAACAATAAAATATAAGCAAAGGATCGGTTTTGCGGGCTCCAACAATAACCGAATATGAAGAAACATTTTGTGTTTTTTTAAAAACATCGGTCTGTTAGTGTGCTTTGTTGTCTTAACACGATTTGACTCCATGGCATTTAATTTAATTGTTTCCATTGTGTAAGTTGTTCAACAATCGGTTTATAACGTTAAAATATCGGTTCAATCGGTAACACGTGGCTTTTTTTGTTTACATTGTGCAACAATGAAATACTGTATTTCGTTGCCCAACAATGGAATATAAGCAAAGGGTCTGTTTTGCGGGCTCCAACAATAACCGAATATGAAGAAACATTCGGTGTTTTGTTAAAAACGTCGGTCAATTAGTTTGCTTTGTTGTCCTAAAACACTGCGACTCCATGGCATTTAGTTTGTTTCCATTATTTTAGTGGTTCAAAAATCGGCTTATAACGTTAAAATATAGGTTAGATCGGTAACACGTGGCTTTTTTTGTTTACATTGTGCAAAAATGGAATACTGTATTTCGTTGCCCAACAATGGAATATAAGCAAAGGATCGGTTTTGCGGGCTCCAACAATAACCGAATATGAAGAAACATTCGGTGTTTTGTTAAAAACGTCGGTTTGTTAGTTTGCTTTGTTGTCCTAACACACTGAGACTCCATGGAACTTAATTTATTTGTTTCCATTGTTTAAGTTATTCAACAATCGGTTTATCACGTTAAAATATCTGTTCAATCGGTAACACGTGGCTTTTCTTTGTTTACTTTGTGCAACAATGGAATACGGTATATCGTTGGCCAACAATGGAATATAAGCAAAGGATCGATTTTGTGGGCTCTAACAATAACCGAATATGAAGAAACATTCGGTGTTTTGTTAAAAACGTCGGTTTGTTAGTTTGCTTTGTTGTCCTAAAACACTGCGACTCCATGGAATTTAATTTATTTGTTTCCATTGTTTAAGTTGTTCAACAATCGGTTTATAACGTTAAAATGCCGGTTAAATCGGTAACACATGGCTTTTCTTTGTTTACATTGTGCAACAATGGAATACGGTATTTCGTTGCCCAGCAATGGAGTATAAGCAAATATCGGTTTTGCGGCCTCCAACAATAACCGAATATGAAGAAACATTCGATGTTTTGTGAAAAACGTCGGTTTGTTAGTTTGCTTTGTTGTCCTAACACACTAAGACTCCATGGCATTTAGTTTATTTGTTTCCATTGTTTAAGTGGTTCAAAAATCGGCTTATAACGTTAAAATATAGGTTCAATCGGTAACACGTGCCTTTTTTTCTTTACATTGTGCAACAATGGAATACTGTATTTCGTTGCCCAACAATGGAATATAAGCAAAGGATCGGATTTGCGGGCTCCAACAATAACCGAATATGAAGAAACATTCGGTGTTTTGTTAAAAACGTCGGTTTGTTAGTTTGCTTTGTTGTCCTAAAACACTTCGACTCCATGGAATTTAATTTATTTGTTTCCATTGTTTAAGTTGTTCAACAATTGGTTTATAACGTTAAAATATTGGTTTAATCGGCAACACGTGGCTTTTCTTTGTTTACTTTGTGCAACAATTGAATACCGTATTTCGATGACCAACAATGGAATATAAGCAAAGGATCGGTTTTGCGGGCTCCAACAAGACCCGAATATTAAGAAACATTCTGTGTTTTTTTTAAAAACGTCGGTCTGTTAGTGTGCTTTGTTGTCTTAATTGGATTTAACACCATGGCGTTTAATTTTTTTTTGTTTCCATTGTTTAAGTGGTTCAAAAATTGGCTTATAACGTTAAAATATAGGTTCAATCGGTAACACGTGCCTTTTTTTGTTTACATTGTGCAACAATGGAATACGGTATTTCGTTGCCGAACAATGGAATATAAGCAAAGGATCGGTTTTGCGGCCTCCAAAAATAACCGAATATGAAGAAACATTTGGTGTTTCTTTAAAAACATAGGTCTGTTAGTGTGCTTTGTTGTCTTAACACGATTTGACTCCATGGCATTTAATTTATTTGTTTCCATTGTTTAAGTTGTTCAACAATCGGTTTATAACGTTAAAATATCGGTTCAATCGGTAACACGTGGCTTTTTTTGTTTACATTTTGCATCAATGAAATACTGTATTTCGTTGCCCAACAATGGAATATAAGCAAAGGATCGGTTTTGCGGGCTCCAACAATAACCGAATATGAAGAAACATTCGGTGTTTTGTTAAAAACGTCGGTTTGTTAATTTGCTTTGTTGTCCTAAAACACTGCGACTCCATGGCATTTAATTTATTTGTTTCCATTGTTTAAATACTTCAACAATCGGTTTATAACGTTAAAATATCTGTTCAATCGGTAACACGTGGCTCTTATTTGTTTACAATGTGCAACAATGGAATACTGTATTTCGTTGCCCAACAATGGAATATAAGCAAAGGATCGGTTTTGCGGGCTCCAACAATAACCGAATATGAGGAAACATTCGGTGTTTTGTTAAAAACGTCGGTTTGTTAATTTGCTTTGTTGTCCTAAAACACTGCGACTCCATGGCATTTAATTTATTTGTTTCCATTGTTTAAATATTTCAACAATCGGTTTATAACGTTAAAATATCTGTTCAATCGGTAACACGTGGCTCTTATTTGTTTACATTGTGCAACAATGGAATACTGTATTTCGTTGCCCAACAATGGAATATAAGCAAAGGATCGGTTTTGCGGGCTCCAACAATAACCGAATATGAAGAAACATTCGGTGTTTTGTTAGTTTGCTTTGTTGTCCTAAAACACTGCGACTCCATGTCATTTAATTTATTTGTTTCCATTGTTTAAGTACTTCAACAATCGGTTTATAACGTTAAAATATCTGTTCAATCGGTAACACGTGGCTTTTTTTTTTACATTGTGCAACAATGAAATACTGTATTTCGTTGCCCAACAATGGAATATAAGCAAAGGATCTGTTTTGCGGGCTCCAACAATAACCGAATATGAAGAAACATTCGGTGTTTTGTTAAAAACGTCGGTTTGTTAGTTTGCTTTGTTGTCCTAAAACACTGCGACTCCATGGCATTTAATTTATTTGTTTCCATTGTTTAAGTACTTCAACAATCGGTTTATAACGTTAAAATATCTGTTCAATCGGTAACACGTGGCTCTTTTTTGTTTACATTGTGCAACAATGGAATACTGTATTTCGTTGCCCAACAATGGAATATAAGCAAAGGATCGGTTTTGCGGGCTCCAACAATAACCGAATATGACTAAACATTCGGTGTTTTGTTAAAAACGTCGTTTTGATAATTTGCTTTGTTGTCCTAACACACTGAGACTCCATGGAACTTAATTTATTTGTTTCCATTGTTTAAGTTGTTCAACAATCGGTTTATCACGTTAAAATATCTGTTCAATCGGTAACACGTGGCTTTTCTTTGTTTACTTTGTGCAACAATGGAATACGGTATATCGTTGGCCAACAATGGAATATAAGCAAAGGATCGATTTTGTGGGCTCCAACAATAACCGAATATGAAGAAACATTCGGTGTTTTGTTAAAAACGTCGGTTTGTTAGTTTGCTTTGTTGTCCTAAAACACTTCGACTCCATGGAATTTAATTTATTTGTTTCCATTGTTTAAGTTGTTCAACAATTGGTTTATAACGTTAAAATATTGGTTTAATCGGCAACACGTGGCTTTTCTTTGTTTACTTTGTGCAACAATTGAATACGGTATTTCGATGACCAACAATGGAATATAAGCAAAGGATCGGTTTTGCGGGCTCCAACAAGACACGAATATGAAGAAACATTCGGTGTTTTGTTAAAAACGTCGGTTTGTTAGTTTGCTTTGTTGTCCTAAACACTTCGACTCCATGGAATTTAATTTATTTGTTTCCATTGTTTAAGTGGTTCAAAAATTGGCTTATAACGTTAAAATATAGGTTCAATCGGTAACACGTGCCTTTTTTTGTTTACATTGTGCAACAATGGAATACGGTATTTCGTTGCCGAACAATGGAATATAAGCAAAGGATCGGTTTTGCGGCCTCCAAAAATAACCGAATATGAAGAAACAATTGGTGTTTTTTTAAAAACATAGGTCTGTTAGTGTGCTTTGTTGTCTTAACACGATTTGACTCCATGGCATTTAATTTATTTGTTTCCATTGTTTAAGTTGTTCAACAATCGGTTTATAACGTTAAAATATCGGTTCAATCGGTAACACATGGCTTTTCTTTGTTTACATTGTGCAACAATGGAATACGGTATTTCGTTGCCCAGCAATGGAGTATAAGCAAATATCGGTTTTGCGGCCTCCAACAATAACCGAATATGAAGAAACATTCGATGTTTTGTGAAAAACGTCGGTTTGTTAGTTTGCTTTGTTGTCCTAACACACTAAGACTCCATGGCATTTAGTTTATTTGTTTCCATTGTTTAAGTGGTTCAAAAATCGGCTTATAACGTTAAAATATAGGTTCAATCGGTAACACGTGCCTTTTTTTCTTTACATTGTGCAACAATGGAATACTGTATTTCGTTGCCCAACAATGGAATATAAGCAAAGGATCGGATTTGCGGGCTCCAACAATAACCGAATATGAAGAAACATTCGGTGTTTTGTTAAAAACGTCGGTTTGTTAGTTTGCTTTGTTGTCCTAAAACACTTCGACTCCATGGAATTTAATTTATTTGTTTCCATTGTTTAAGTTGTTCAACAATTGGTTTATAACGTTAAAATATTGGTTTAATCGGCAACACGTGGCTTTTCTTTGTTTACTTTGTGCAACAATTGAATACCGTATTTCGATGACCAACAATGGAATATAAGCAAAGGATCGGTTTTGCGGGCTCCAACAAGACCCGAATATTAAGAAACATTCTGTGTTTTTTTTAAAAACGTCGGTCTGTTAGTGTGCTTTGTTGTCTTAATTGGATTTAACACCATGGCGTTTAATTTTTTTTTGTTTCCATTGTTTAAGTGGTTCAAAAATTGGCTTATAACGTTAAAATATAGGTTCAATCGGTAACACGTGCCTTTTTTTGTTTACATTGTGCAACAATGGAATACGGTATTTCGTTGCCGAACAATGGAATATAAGCAAAGGATCGGTTTTGCGGCCTCCAAAAATAACCGAATATGAAGAAACAATTGGTGTTTTTTTAAAAACATAGGTCTGTTAGTGTGCTTTGTTGTCTTAACACGATTTGACTCCATGGCATTTAATTTATTTGTTTCCATTGTTTAAGTTGTTCAACAATCGGTTTATAACGTTAAAATATCTGTTCAATCGGTAACACGTGGCTTTTTTTGTTTACATTTTGCATCAATGAAATACTGTATTTCGTTGCCCAACAATGGAATATAAGCAAAGGATCGGTTTTGCGGGCTCCAACAATAACCGAATATGAAGAAACATTCGGTGTTTTGTTAAAAACGTCGGTTTGTTAATTTGCTTTGTTGTCCTAAAACACTGCGACTCCATGGCATTTAATTTATTTGTTTCCATTGTTTAAATACTTCAACAATCGGTTTATAACGTTAAAATATCTGTTCAATCGGTAACACGTGGCTCTTATTTGTTTACATTGTGCAACAATGGAATACTGTATTTCGTTGCCCAACAATGGAATATAAGCAAAGGATCGGTTTTGCGGGCTCCAACAATAACCGAATATGAGGAAACATTCGGTGTTTTGTTAAAAACGTCGGTTTGTTAATTTGCTTTGTTGTCCTAAAACACTGCGACTCCATGGCATTTAATTTATTTGTTTCCATTGTTTAAATATTTCAACAATCGGTTTATAACGTTAAAATATCTGTTCAATCGGTAACACGTGGCTCTTATTTGTTTACATTGTGCAACAATGGAATACTGTATTTCGTTGCCCAACAATGGAATATAAGCAAAGGATCGGTTTTGCGGGCTCCAACAATAACCGAATATGAAGAAACATTCGGTGTTTTGTTAGTTTGCTTTGTTGTCCTAAAACACTGCGACTCCATGTCATTTAATTTATTTGTTTCCATTGTTTAAGTACTTCAACAATCGGTTTATAACGTTAAAATATCTGTTCAATCGGTAACACGTGGCTTTTTTTTTTACATTGTGCAACAATGAAATACTGTATTTCGTTGCCCAACAATGGAATATAAGCAAAGGATCTGTTTTGCGGGCTCCAACAATAACCGAATATGAAGAAACATTCGGTGTTTTGTTAAAAACGTCGGTTTGTTAGTTTGCTTTGTTGTCCTAAAACACTGCGACTCCATGGCATTTAATTTATTTGTTTCCATTGTTTAAGTACTTCAACAATCGGTTTATAACGTTAAAATATCTGTTCAATCGGTAACACGTGGCTCTTTTTTGTTTACATTGTGCAACAATGGAATACTGTATTTCGTTGCCCAACAATGGAATATAAGCAAAGGATCGGTTTTGCGGGCTCCAACAATAACCGAATATGACTAAACATTCGGTGTTTTGTTAAAAACGTCGTTTTGATAATTTGCTTTGTTGTCCTAACACACTGAGACTCCATGGAACTTAATTTATTTGTTTCCATTGTTTAAGTTGTTCAACAATCGGTTTATCACGTTAAAATATCTGTTCAATCGGTAACACGTGGCTTTTCTTTGTTTACTTTGTGCAACAATGGAATACGGTATATCGTTGGCCAACAATGGAATATAAGCAAAGGATCGATTTTGTGGGCTCCAACAATAACCGAATATGAAGAAACATTCGGTGTTTTGTTAAAAACGTCGGTTTGTTAGTTTGCTTTGTTGTCCTAAAACACTTCGACTCCATGGAATTTAATTTATTTGTTTCCATTGTTTAAGTTGTTCAACAATTGGTTTATAACGTTAAAATATTGGTTTAATCGGCAACACGTGGCTTTTCTTTGTTTACTTTGTGCAACAATTGAATACGGTATTTCGATGACCAACAATGGAATATAAGCAAAGGATCGGTTTTGCGGGCTCCAACAAGACACGAATATGAAGAAACATTCGGTGTTTTGTTAAAAACGTCGGTTTGTTAGTTTGCTTTGTTGTCCTAAACACTTCGACTCCATGGAATTTAATTTATTTGTTTCCATTGTTTAAGTGGTTCAAAAATTGGCTTATAACGTTAAAATATAGGTTCAATCGGTAACACGTGCCTTTTTTTTTTTACATTGTGCAACAATGGAATACTGTTTTTCTTTGCCCAACAATGGAATATAAGCAAAGGATCTGTTTTGCGGGCTCCAACAATAACCGAATATGAAGAAACATTCGGTGATTTGTTAAAAACGACGTTTTGATAGTTTGCTTTGTTGTCCTAACACACTGAGACTCCATGGAATTTAATTTTTTTGTTTCCATTGTTTAAGTTGTTCAACAATCGGTTTATAACATTAAAATATCTGTTCAATCGGTAACACGTGGCTTTTCTTTGTTTACTTTGTGCAACAGTGGAATACGGTATATCGTTGCCCAACAATGGAATATAAGCAAAGGATCGTTTTTGCGGGCTCCAACAATAACCGAATATGAAGAAACATTCGGCGTTTTGTTAAAAACGTCGGTTTGTTAGTTTGCTTTGTTGTCCTAAAACACTGCGACTCCATGGAATTTAATATATTTGTTTCCTTTGTTTACGTTGTTCAACAATCGGTTTATAACGTTAAATGCCGGTTCAATCGGTAACACATGGCTTTTCTTTGTTTACATTGTGTAACAATGGAATACGGTATTTCGTTGCCCAACAATGGAGTATAAGCAAATATCGGTTTTGCGGCCTCCAACAATAACCGAATATGAAGAAAGATTCGTTGTTTTGTTAAAAACGTCGGTTTGTTAGTTTGCTTTGTTGTCCTAACACACTAAGTCTCCATGGCATTTAGTTTATTTGTTTCCATTGTTTAAGTGGTTCAAAAATCGGCTTATAACGTTAAAATATCGGTTCAATCGGTAACACGTGGCTTTTTTTTGTTTACATTGTGCAACAATGAAATACTGTATTTCGTTGCCCAACAATGGAATATAAGCAAAGGATCGGTTTTGCGGGCTCCAACAATAACCGAATATGAAGAAACATTCGGTGTTTTTTTAAAAACGTCGTTTTCATAGTTTGCTTTGTTGTCCTAACACACTGAGACTCCATGGAATTTAATTTATTTGTTTCCATTGTTTAAGTTGTTCAACAATTGGTTTATAACATTAAAATATCTGTTCAATCGGTAACACTTGGCTTTTCTTTGTTTACTTTGTGCAACAATGGAATACGGTATATCGTTGCCCAACAATGGAATATAAGCAAAGGATCGGTTTTGCGGGCTCCAACAATAACCGAATATGAAGAAACATTCGGTGTTTTGTTAAAAACGTCGGTTGGTTAGTTTGCTTTGTTGTCCTAAAACACTGCGACTCCATGGAATTTAATTTATTTGTTTCCATTGTTTAAGTTGTTCAACAATTGGTTTATAACGTTAAAATATTGGTTTAATCGGCAACACGTGGCTTTTCTTTGTTTACTTTGTGCAACAATTGAATACGGTATTTCGATGACCAACAATGGAATATAAGCAAAGGATCGGTTTTGCGGGCTCCAACAAGATCCGAATATTAAGAAACATTCGGCGTTTTTTTTAAAAACGTCGGTCTGTTAGTGTGCTTTGTTGTCTTAATTGGATTTAACTCCATGGCGTTTAATTTTTTTGTTTCCATTGTTTAAGTGATTCAAAAATTGGCTTATAACGTTAAAATATAGGTTCAATCGGTAACACGTGCCTTTTTTTGTTTACATTGTGCAACAATGGAATACGGTATTTCGTTGCCGAACAATGGAATATAAGCAAAGGATCGATTTGCGGCCTCCAAGAATAACCGAATATGAAGAAAGATTCGGTGTTTTGTTAAAAACGTCGGTTTGTTAGTTTGCTTTGTTGTCCTAACACACTAAGACTCCATGGCATTTAGTTTATTTGTTTCCATTGTTTAAGTGGTTCACAAATCGGCTTATAACGTTAAAATATAGGTTCAATCGGTAACACGTGGCTTTTTTTTTGTTTACATTGTGCAACAATGGAATACTGTATTTCGTTGCCCAACAATGGAATATAAGCAAAGGATCGGATTTGCGGGCTCCAACAATAACCGAATATGAAGAAACATTCGTTGTTTTGTTAAAAACGTCGGTTTGTTAGTTTGCTTTGTTGTCCTAAAACACTTCGACTCCATGGAATTTAATTTATTTGTTTCCATTGTTTAAGTTGTTCAACAATTGGTTTATAACGTTAAAATATTGGTTTAATCGGCAACACGTGGCTTTTCTTTGTTTACTTTGTGCAACAATTGAATACGGTATTTCGATGACCAACAATGGAATATAAGCAAAGGATCGGTTTTGCGGGCTCCAACAAGACCCGAATATGAAGAAACATTCGGTGTTTTGTTAAAAACGTCGGTTTGTTAGTTTGCTTTGTTGTCCTAAACACTTCGACTCCATGGAATTTAATTTATTTGTTTCCATTGTTTAAGTGGTTCAAAAATTGGCTTATAACGTTAAAATATAGGTTCAATCGGTAACACGTGCCTTTTTTTGTTTACATTGTGCAACAATGGAATACTGTTTTTCTTTGCCCAACAATGGAATATAAGCAAAGGATCTGTTTTGCGGGCTCCAACAATAACCGAATATGAAGAAACATTCGGTGATTTGTTAAAAACGTCGTTTTGATAGTTTGCTTTGTTGTCCTAACACACTGAGACTCCATGGAATTTAATTTTTTTGTTTCCATTGTTTAAGTTGTTCAACAATCGGTTTATAACATTAAAATATCTGTTCAATCGGTAACACGTGGCTTTTCTTTGTTTACTTTGTGCAACAGTGGAATACGGTATATCGTTGCCCAACAATGGAATATAAGCAAAGGATCGTTTTTGCGGGCTCCAACAATAACCGAATATGAAGAAACATTCGGCGTTTTGTTAAAAACGTCGGTTTGTTAGTTTGCTTTGTTGTCCTAAAACACTGCGACTCCATGGAATTTAATATATTTGTTTCCTTTGTTTACGTTGTTCAACAATCGGTTTATAACGTTAAATGCCGGTTCAATCGGTAACACATGGCTTTTCTTTGTTTACATTGTGTAACAATGGAATACGGTATTTCGTTGCCCAACAATGGAGTATAAGCAAATATCGGTTTTGCGGCCTCCAACAATAACCGAATATGAAGAAAGATTCGTTGTTTTGTTAAAAACGTCGGTTTGTTAGTTTGCTTTGTTGTCCTAACACACTAAGTCTCCATGGCATTTAGTTTATTTGTTTCCATTGTTTAAGTGGTTCAAAAATCGGCTTATAACGTTAAAATATCGGTTCAATCGGTAACACGTGGCTTTTTTTTGTTTACATTGTGCAACAATGAAATACTGTATTTCGTTGCCCAACAATGGAATATAAGCAAAGGATCGGTTTTGCGGGCTCCAACAATAACCGAATATGAAGAAACATTCGGTGTTTTTTTAAAAACGTCGTTTTGATAGTTTGCTTTGTTGTCCTAACACACTGAGACTCCATGGAATTTAATTTATTTGTTTCCATTGTTTAAGTTGTTCAACAATTGGTTTATAACATTAAAATATCTGTTCAATCGGTAACACGTGGCTTTTCTTTGTTTACTTTGTGCAACAATGGAATACGGTATATCGTTGCCCAACAATGGAATATAAGCAAAGGATCGGTTTTGCGGGCTCCAACAATAACCGAATATGAAGAAACATTCGGTGTTTTGTTAAAAACGTCGGTTGGTTAGTTTGCTTTGTTGTCCTAAAACACTGCGACTCCATGGAATTTAATTTATTTGTTTCCATTGTTTAAGTTGTTCAACAATTGGTTTATAACGTTAAAATATTGGTTTAATCGGCAACACGTGGCTTTTCTTTGTTTACTTTGTGCAACAATTGAATACGGTATTTCGATGACCAACAATGGAATATAAGCAAAGGATCGGTTTTGCGGGCTCCAACAAGATCCGAATATTAAGAAACATTCGGCGTTTTTTTTAAAAACGTCGGTCTGTTAGTGTGCTTTGTTGTCTTAATTGGATTTAACTCCATGGCGTTTAATTTTTTTGTTTCCATTGTTTAAGTGATTCAAAAATTGGCTTATAACGTTAAAATATAGGTTCAATCGGTAACACGTGCCTTTTTTTGTTTACATTGTGCAACAATGGAATACGGTATTTCGTTGCCGAACAATGGAATATAAGCAAAGGATCGATTTGCGGCCTCCAAGAATAACCGAATATGAAGAAAGATTCGGTGTTTTGTTAAAAACGTCGGTTTGTTAGTTTGCTTTGTTGTCCTAACACACTAAGACTCCATGGCATTTAGTTTATTTGTTTCCATTGTTTAAGTGGTTCAAAAATCGGCTTATAACGTTAAAATATCGGCTCAATCGGTAACTCGTGGCTTTTTTTTGTTTACATTGTGCAACAATGAAATACTGTATTTCGCTGCCCAACAATGGAATATAAGCAAAGGATCGGTTTTGCGGCCTCCAACAATAACCGAATATGAAGAAAGATTCGGTGTTTTGTTAAAAACGTCGGTTTGTTAGTTTGCTTTGTTGTCCTAACACTCTAAGACTCCATGGCATTTAGTTTATTTGTTTCCATTGTTTAAGTTGTTCACAAATTGGCTTATAACGTTAAAATATAGGTTCAATCGGTAACACGTGGCTTTTGTTTTTGTTTACATTGTGAAACAATGGAATACTGTATTTCGCTGCCCAACAATGGAATATAAGCAAAGGATCTGTTTTGCGGGCTCCAACAATAACCGAATATGAAGAAACATTCGGTGTTTTGTTAAAAACGAAGTTTTGATAGTTTGCTTTGTTGTCCCAACACACTGAGACTCCATGGAATTTAATTTATTTGTTTCCATTGTTTAAGTTGTTCTACAATCGGTTTATAACATTAAAATATCTGTTCAATCGGTAACACGTGGCTTTTCTTTGTTTACTTTGTGCAACAATGGAATACGGTATATCGTTGACCAGCAATGGAATATAAGCAAAGGATCGGTTTTGCGGGCTCCAACAATAACCGAATATGAAGAAACATTCGGTGTTTTGTTAAAAACGTCGGTTGGTTAGTTTGCTTTGTTGTCCTAAAACACTGCGACACCATGGAATTTAATTTATTTGTTTCCATTGTTTAAGTTGTTCAAGTATTGGTTTATAACGTTAAAATATTGGTTTAATCGGCAACACGTGGCTTTTCTTTGTTTACTTTGTGCAACAATTGAATACGGTATTTCGATGACCAACAATAAAATATAAGCAAAGGATCGGTTTTGCGGGCTCCAACAATAACCGAATATGAAGAAACATTTGGTGTTTTTTTAAAAACATCGGTCTGTTAGTGTGCTTTGTTGTCTTAACACGATTTGACTCCATGGCATTTAATTTAATTGTTTCCATTGTGTAAGTTGTTCAACAATCGGTTTATAACGTTAAAATATCGGTTCAATCGGTAACACGTGGCTTTTTTTGTTTACATTGTGCAACAATGAAATACTGTATTTCGTTGCCCAACAATGGAATATAAGCAAAGGGTCTGTTTTGCGGGCTCCAACAATAACCGAATATGAAGAAACATTCGGTGTTTTGTTAAAAACGTCGGTTTGTTAGTTAGCTTTGTTGTCCTAAAACACTGCGACTCCATGGCATTTAGTTTGTTTCCATTGTTTTAGTGGTTCAAAAATCGGCTTATAACGTTAAAATATAGGTTAGATCGGTAACACGTGGCTTTTTTTGTTTACATTGTGCAAAAATGGAATACTGTATTTCGTTGCCCAACAATGGAATATAAGCAAAGGATCGGTTTTCCGGGCTCCAACAATAACCGAATATGAAGAAACATTCGGTGTTTTGTTAAAAACGTCGTTTTGATAGTTTGCTTTGTTGTCCTAACACACTGAGACTCCATGGAACTTAATTTATTTGTTTCCATTGTTTAAGTTGTTCAACAATCGGTTTATCACGTTAAAATATCTGTTCAATCGGTAACACGTGGCTTTTCTTTGTTTACTTTGTACAACAATGGAATACGGTATATCGTTGGCCAACAGTGGAATATAAGCAAAGGATCGATTTTGTGGGCTCCAACAATAACCGAATATGAAGAAACATTCGGTGTTTTGTTAAAAACGTCGGTTTGTTAGTTTGCTTTGTTGTCCTAAAACACTGCGACTCCATGGAATTTAATTTATTTGTTTCCATTGTTTAAGTTGTTCAACAATCGGTTTATAACGTTAAAATATTGGTTTAATCGGCAACACGTGGCTTTTCTTTGTTTACTTTGTGCAACAATTGAATACGGTATTTCGATGACCAACAATGGAATATAAGCAAAGGATCGGTTTTGCGGGCTCCAACAAGACCCGAATATTAAGAAACATTCGGTGTCTTTTTTTAAAACGTCGGTCTGTTAGTGTGCTTTGTTGTCTTAATTGGATTTAACACCATGGCGTTTAATTTTTTTTGTTTCCATTGTTTAAGTGGTTCAAAAATTGGCTTATAACGTTAAAATATAGGTTCAATCGGTAACACGTGCCTTTTTTTGTTTACATTGTGCAACAATGGAATACGGTATTTCGTTGCCGAACAATGGAATATAAGCAAAGGATCGGTTTTGCGGCCTCCAAAAATAACCGAATATGAAGAAACATTTGGTGTTTTTTTAAAAACATAGGTCTGTTAGTGTGCTTTGTTGTCTTAACACGATTTGACTCCATGGCATTTAATTTATTTGTTTCCATTGTTTAAGTTGTTCAACAATCGGTTTATAACGTTAAAATATCGGTTCAATCGGTAACACGTGGCTTTTTTTGTTTACATTTTGCAACAATGAAATACTGTATTTCGTTGCCCAACAATGGTATATAAGCAAAGGATCGGTTTTGCGGGCTCCAACAATAACCGAATATGAAGAAACATTCGGTGTTTTGTTAAAAACGTCGGTTTGTTAATTTGCTTTGTTGTCCTAAAACACTGCGACTCCATGGCATTTAATTTATTTGTTTCCATTGTTTAAATACTTCAACAATCGGTTTATAACGTTAAAATATCTGTTCAATCGGTAACACGTGGCTCTTATTTGTTTACATTGTGCAACAATGGAATACTGTATTTCGTTGCCCAACAATGGAATATAAGCAAAGGATCGGTTTTGCGGGCTCCAACAATAACCGAATATGAAGAAACATTCGGTGTTTTGTTAGTTTGCTTTGTTGTCCTAAAACACTGCGACTCCATGGAATTTAATTTATTTGTTTCCTTTGTTTACGTTGTTCAACAATCGGTTTATAACGTTAAAATATCGGTTCAATCGGTAACACGTGGCTTTTTTTTGTTTACATTCTGCAACAATGAAATACTGTATTTCGTTGCCCAACAATGGAATATAAGCAAAGGATCGGTTTTGCGGGCTCCAACAATAACCGAATATGAAGAAACATTCGGTGTTTTGTTAAAAACGTCGTTTTGATAGTTTGCTTTGTTGTCCTATCACACTGAGACTCCATGGAATTTAATTTATTTGTTTCCATTGTTTAAGTTGTTCAACAATTGGTTTATAACATTAAAATATCTGTTCAATCGGTAACACGTGGCTTTTCTTTGTTTACTTTGTGCAACAATGGAATACGGTATATCGTTGCCCAACAATGGAATATAAGCAAAGGATCGGTTTTGCGGGCTTCAACAATAACCGACTATGAAGAAACATTCGGTGTTTTGTTAAAAACGTCGTTTTGATAGTTTGTTTTGTTGTCCTAACACACTGAGACTCCATGGAATTTAATTTATTTGTTTCCATTGTTTAAGTTGTTCAACAATTGGTTTATAACGTTAAAATATTGGTTTAATCGGCAACACGTGGCTTTTCTTTGTTTACTTTGTGCAACAATTGAATACGGTATTTCGATGACCAACAATGGAATATAAGCAAAGGATCGGTTTTGCGGGCTCCAACAATAACCGAATATGAAGAAACATTCGGTGTTTTTTTTAAAACGTCGGTTGGTTAGTTTGCTTTGTTGTCCTAAAACACTGCGACTCCATGGAATTTAATTTATTTGTTTCCATTGTTTAAGTTGTTCAACAATTGGTTTATAACGTTAAAATATTGGTTTAATCGGCAACACGTGGCTTTTCTTTGTTTACTTTGTGCAACAATTGAATACGGTATTTCGATGACCAACAATGGAATATAAGCAAAGGATCGGTTTTGCGGGCTCCAACAAGATCCGAATATTAAGAAACATTCGGTGTTTTTTTTAAAAACGTCGGTCTCTTAGTGTGCTTTGTTGTCTTAATTGGATTTAACTCCATGGCGTTTAATTTTTTTGTTTCCATTGTTTAAGTGGTTCAAAAATTGGCTTATAACGTTAAAATATAGGTTCAATCGGTAACACGTGCCTTTTTTTGTTTACATTGTGCAACAATGGAATACGGTATTTCGTTGCCGAAAAATGGAATATAAGGAAAGGATCGGTTTTGCGGCCTCCAACAATAACCGAATATGAGGAAAGATTCGGTGTTTTGTTAAAAACGTCGGTTTGTTAGTTTGCTTTGTTTTCCTAACACTCTAAGACTCCATGGCATTTAGTTTATTTGTTTCCATTGTTTAAGTTGTCAGAAATCGGCTTATAACGTTAAAATATAGGTTCAATCGGTAACACGTGGCTTTATTTTTGTTTACATTGTGAAACAATGGAATACTGCATTTCGCTGCCCAACAGTGGAATATAAGCAAAGGATCTGTTTTGCGGGCTCCAACAATAACCGAATATGAAGAAACATTCGGTGTGTTGTTAAAAACGAAGTTTTGATAGTTTGCTTTGTTGTCCCAACACACTGAGACTCCATGGAATTTAATTTATTTGTTTCCATTGTTTAAGTTGTTCAACAATCGGTTTATAACATTAAAATATCTGTTCAATCGGTAACACGTGGCTTTTCTTTGTTTACTTTGTGCAACAATGGAATACGGTATATCGTTGCCCAGCAATGGAATATAAGCAAAGGATCGGTTTTGCGGACTCCAACAATAACCGAATATGAAGAAACATTCGGTGTTTTGTTAAAAACGTCGGTTGGTTAGTTTGCTTTATTGTCCTAAAGCACTGCGACTCCATGGAATTTAATTTATTTGTTTCCATTGTTTAAGTTGTTCAACAATTGGTTTATAACGTTAAAATATTGGTTTAATCGGCAACACGTGGCTTTTCTTTGTTTACTTTGTGCAACAATTGAATACGGTATTTCGATGACCAACAATAAAATATAAGCAAAGGATCGGTTTTGCGGGCTCCAACAAGATCCGAATATTAAGAAACATTCGGTGTTTTTTTTAAAAACGTCGGTCTTAATTGGATTTAACTCCATGGCGTTTAATTTTTTTGTTTCCATTGTTTAAGTGGTTCAAAAATTGGCTTATAACGTTAAAATATAGGTTCAATCGGTAACACGTGCCTTTTTTTGTTTACATTGTGCAACAATGGAATACGGTATTTCGTTGCCGAACAATGGAATATAAGCAAAGGATCGGTTTTGCGGCCTCCAACAATAACCGAATATGAAGAAAGATTCGGTGTTTTGTTAAAAACGTCGGTTTGTTAGTTTGCTTTGTTGTCCTAACACTCTAAGACTCCATGGCATTTAGTTTATTTGTTTCCATTGTTTAAGTTGTTCAACAATCGGTTTATAACATTAAAATATCTGTTCAATCGGTAACACGTGGCT
Organism: Maratus speciosus; assembly: GCA_963932465.1. Classification (NCBI taxonomy): domain Eukaryota; kingdom Metazoa; phylum Arthropoda; class Arachnida; order Araneae; family Salticidae; genus Maratus; species Maratus speciosus. Next base: position 1,132,790 of record CAWVRF010001084.1, read on the forward strand.
TTTCTTTGTTTACTTTGTGCAACAATGGAATACGGTATATCGTTGCCCAACAATGGAATATAAGCAAAGGATCGTTTTTGCGGCCTCCAACAATAACCGAATATGAAGAAAGATTCGGTGTTTTGTTAAATACGTCGGATTGTTAGTTTGCTTTGTTGTCCTAAAACACTGCGACTTCATGGAATTTAATTTATTTGTTTCCATTGTTTATGTTGTTCAACAATCGGTTTATAACGTTAAAATATCAGTTCAATCGGTAACACGTGGCTTTTCATTGTTTACTTTGTGTAACAATGGAATACTGTATTTCGTTGCCCAACAATGGAGTATAAGCAAATATCGGTTTTGCGGCCTCCAACAATAACCGAATATGAAGAAAGATTCGGTGTTTTGTTAAAAACGTCGGTTTGTTAGTTTGCTTTGTTGTCCTAACACACTAAGACTCCATGGCATTTAGTTTATTTGTTTCCATTGTTTAAGTGGTTCAAAAATCGGCTTATAACGTTAAAATATCGGTTCAATCGGTAACACGTGGCTTTTTTTTGTTTACATTGTGCAACAATGAAATACTGTATTTCGTTGCCCAACAATTGAATATAAGCAAAGTATCGGTTTTGCGGGCTCAAACAATAACCGAATATGAAGAAACATTCGGTGTTTTGTTAAAAACGTCGTTTTGATAGTTTGCTTTGTTGTCCTAACACACTGAGACTCCATGGAATTTAATTTATTTGTTTCCATTGTTTAAGTTGTTCAACAATTGGTTTGTAACATTAAAATATCTGTTCAATCGGTAACACGTGCCTTTTTTTGTTTACATTGTGCAACAATGGAATACGGTATTTCGTTGCCGAAAAATGGAATATAAGCAAAGGATCGGTTTTGCGGCCTCCAACAATAACCGAATATGAAGAAACATTCGGTGTTTTGTTAAAAACGTCGGTTTGTTAGTTTGCTTTGTTGTCCTAAAACACTGCGACTCCATGGCATTTAGTTTGTTTCCATTGTTTTAGTGGTTCAAAAATCGGCTTATAACGTTAAAATATAGGTTAGATCGGTAACACGTGGCTTTTTTTGTTTACATTGTGCAAAAATGGAATACTGTATTTCGTTGCCCAACAATGGAATATAAGCAAAGGATCGGTTTTGCGGGCTCCAACAATAACCGAATATGAAGAAACATTCGGTGTTTTGTTAAAAACGTCGGTTTGTTAGTTTGCTTTGTTGTCCTAAAACACTGCGACTCCATGGCATTTAATTTATTTGTTTCCATTGTTTAAGTACTTCAACAATCGGTTTATAACGTTAAAATATCTGTTCAATCGGTAACACGTGGCTCTTCTTTGTTTACATTGTGCAACAATGGAATACTGTATTTCGTTGCCCAACAATGGAATATAAGCAAAGGATCGGTTTTGCGGGCTCCAACAATAACCGAATATGAAGAAACATTCGGTGTTTTGTTAAAAACGTCGTTTTGATAGTTTGCTTTGTTGTCCTAACACACTGAGACTCCATGGAACTTAATTTATTTGTTTCCATTGTTTAAGTTGTTCAACAATCGGTTTATAACGTTAAAATATCTGTTCAATCGGTAACACGTGGCTTTTCTTTGTTTACTTTGTGCAACAATGGAATACGGTATATCGTTGGCCAACAATGGAATATAAGCAAAGGATCGATTTTGTGGGCTCCAACAATAACCGAATATGAAGAAACATTCGGTGTTTTGTTAAAAACGTCGGTTTGTTAGTTTGCTTTGTTGTCCTAAAACACTGCGACTCCATGGAACTTAATTTATTTGTTTCCATTGTTTAAGTTGTTTAACAATTGGTTTATAACGTTAAAATATTGGTTTAATCGGCAACACGTGGCTTTTCTTTGTTTACTTTGTGCAACAATTGAATACGTTATTTCGATGAACAACAATGGAATATAAGCAAAGGATCGGTTTTGCGGGCTCCAACAATAACCGAATATTAAGAAACATTCGGTGTTTTTTTTAAAAACGTCGGTCTGTTAGTGTGCTTTGTTGTCTTAACATGATTTAACTCCATGGCGTTTAATTTTTTTTGTTTCCATTGTTTAAGTGGTTCAAAAATCGGCTTATAACGTTAAAATATCGGTTCAATCGGTAACACATGGCTTTTTTTTGTTTACATTGTGCAACAATGGAATACGGTATTTCGTTGCCGAACAATGGAATATAAGCAAAGGATCGGTTTTGCGGCCTCCAAAAATAACCGAATATGAAGAAACATTTGGTGTTTTTTTAAAAACATCGGTCTGTTAGTGTGCTTTGTTGTCTTAACACGATTTGACTCCATGGCATTTAATTTATTTGTTTCCATTGTTTAAGTTGTTCAACAATCGGTTTATAACGTTAAAATATCGGTTCAATCGGTAACACATGGCTTTTCTTTGTTTACATTGTGCAACAATGGAATACGGTATTTCGTTGCCCAACAATGGAATATAAGCAAAGGATCGGTTTTGCGACCTCCAACAATAACCGAATATGAAGAAGGATTCAATGTTTTGTTAAAAACGTCGGTTTGTTAGTTTGCTTTGTTGTCCTAACACACTAAGACTCCATGGCATTTAGTTTATTTGTTTCTATTGTTTAAGTGGTTCACAAATCGGCTTATAACGTTAAAATATAGGTTCAATCGGTAACACGTGGCTTTTTTTGTTTACATTGTGCAACAATGGAATACTGTTTTTCTTTGCCCAACAATGGAATACAAGCAAAGGATCTGTTTTGCGGGCTCCAACAATAACCGAATATGAAGAAACATTCGGTGATTTGTTAAAAACGTCGTTTTGATAGTTTGCTTTGTTGTCCTAACACACTGAGACTCCATGGAATTTAATTTTTTTGTTTCCATTGTTTAAGTTGTTCAACAATCGGTTTATAACATTAAAATATCTGTTCAATCGGTAACACGTGGCTTTTCTTTGTTTACTTTGTGCAACAGTGGAATACGGTATATCGTTGCCCAACAATGGAATATAAGCAAAGGATCGGTTTTGCGGGCTCCAACAATAACCGAATATGAAGAAACATTCGGTGTTTTTTTTAAAACGTCGGTTGGTTAGTTTGCTTTGTTGTCCTAAAACACTGCGACTCCATGGAATTTAATTTATTTGTTTCCATTGTTTAAGTTGTTCAACAATTGGTTTATAACGTTAAAATATTGGTTTAATCGGCAACACGTGGCTTTTCTTTGTTTACTTTGTGCAACAATTGAATACGGTATTTCGATGACCAACAATGGAATATAAGCAAAGGATCGGTTTTGCGGGCTCCAACAAGATCCGAATATTAAGAAACATTCGGTGTTTTTTTTAAAAACGTCGGTCTCTTAGTGTGCTTTGTTGTCTTAATTGGATTTAACTCCATGGCGTTTAATTTTTTTGTTTCCATTGTTTAAGTGGTTCAAAAATTGGCTTATAACGTTAAAATATAGGTTCAATCGGTAACACGTGCCTTTTTTTGTTTACATTGTGCAACAATGGAATACGGTATTTAGTTGCCGAAAAATGGAATATAAGCAAAGGATCGGTTTTGCGGGCTCCAACAATAACCGAATATGAGGAAAGATTCGGTGTTTTGTTAAAAACGTCGGTTTGTTAGTTTGCTTTGTTTTCCTAACACTCTAAGACTCCATGGCATTTAGTTTATTTGTTTCCATTGTTTAAGAGCTCAGAAATCGGCTTATAACGTTAAAATATAGGTTCAATCGGTAACACGTGGCTTTATTTTTGTTTACATTGTGAAACAAAGGAATACTGTATTTCGCTGCCCAACAGTGGAATATAAGCAAAGGATCTGTTTTGCGGGCTCCAACAATAACCGAATATGAAGAAACATTCGGTGTGTTGTTAAAAACGAAGTTTTGATAGTTTGCTTTGTTGTCCCAACACACTGAGACTCCATGGAATTTAATGTATTTGTTTCCATTGTTTAAGTTGTTCAACAATCGGTTTATAACATTAAAATATCTGTTCAATCGGTAACACGTGGCTTTTCTTTGTTTACTTTGTGCAACAATGGAATACGGTATATCGTTGCCCAGCAATGGAATATAAGCAAAGGATCGGTTTTGCGGGCTCCAACAATAACCGAATATGAAGAAACATTCGGTGTTTTGTTAAAAACGTCGGTTGGTTAGTTTGCTTTATTGTCCTAAAGCACTGCGACTCCATGGAATTTAATTTATTTGTTTCCATTGTTTAAGTTGTTCAACAATTGGTTTATAACGTTAAAATATTGGTTTAATCGGCAACACGTGGCTTTTCTTTGTTTACTTTGTGCAACAATTGAATACGGTATTTCGATGACCAACAATAAAATATAAGCAAAGGATCGGTTTTGCGGGCTCCAACAAGATCCGAATATTAAGAAACATTCGGTGTTTTTTTTAAAAACGTCGGTCTTAATTGGATTTAACTCCATGGCGTTTAATTTTTTTGTTTCCATTGTTTAAGTGGTTCAAAAATTGGCTTATAACGTTAAAATATAGGTTCAATCGGTAACACGTGCCTTTTTTTGTTTACATTGTGCAACAATGGAATACGGTATTTCGTTGCCGAACAATGGAATATCAGCAAAGGATCGGTTTTGCGGCCTCCAACAATAACCGAATATGAAGAAAGATTCGGTGTTTTGTTAAATACGTCGGATTGTTAGTTTGCTTTGTTGTCCTAAAACACTGCGACTTCATGGAATTTAATTTATTTGTTTCCATTGTTTATGTTGTTCAACAATCGGTTTATAACGTTAAAATATCAGTTCAATCGGTAACACGTGGCTTTTCATTGTTTACTTTGTGTAACAATGGAATACTGTATTTCGTTGCCCAACAACGGAGTATAAGCAAATATCGGTTTTGCGGCCTCCAACAATAACCGAATATGAAGAAAGATTCGGTGTTTTGTTAAAAACGTCGGTTTGTTAGTTTGCTTTGTTGTCCTAACACACTAAGACTCCATGGCATTTAGTTTATTTGTTTCCATTGTTTAAGTGGTTCAAAAATCGGCTTATAACGTTAAAATATCGGTTCAATCGGTAACACGTGGCTTTTTTTTGTTTACATTGTGCAAGAATGAAATACTGTATTTCGTTGCCCAACAATAGAATATAAGCAAAGTATCGGTTTTGCGGGCTCCAACAATAACCGAATATGAAGAAACATTCGGTGTTTTGTTAAAAACGTCGTTTTGATAGTTTGCTTTGTTGTCCTAACACACTGAGACTCCATGGAATTTAATTTATTTGTTTCCATTGTTTAAGTTGTTCAACAATTGGTTTGTAACATTAAAATATCTGTTCAATCGGTAACACGTGCCTTTTTTTGTTTACATTGTGCAACAATGGAATACGGTATTTCGTTGCCGAAAAATGGAATATAAGCAAAGGATCGGTTTTGCGGCCTCCAACAATAACCGAATATGAAGAAACATTCGGTGTTTTGTTAAAAACGTCGGTTTGTTAGTTTGCTTTGTTGTCCTAAAACACTGCGACTCCATGGCATTTAGTTTGTTTCCATTGTTTTAGTGGTTCAAAAATCGGCTTATAACGTTAATATATAGGTTAGATCGGTAACACGTGGCTTTTTTTGTTTACATTGTGCAAAAATGGAATACTGTATTTCGTTGCCCAACAATGGAATATAAGCAAAGGATCGGTTTTGTGGGCTACAACAATAACCGAATATGAAGAAACATTCGGTGTTTTGTTAAAAACGTCGGTTTGTTAGTTTGCTTTGTTGTCCTAAAACACTGCGACTCCATGGAACTTAATTTATTTGTTTCCATTGTTTAAGTTGTTCAACAATCGGTTTATAACGTTAAAATATCTGTTCAATCGGTAACACGTGGCTTTTCTTTGTTTACTTTGTGCAACAATGGAATACGGTATATCGTTGGCCAACAATGGAATATAAGCAAAGGATCGATTTTGTGGGCTCCAACAATAACCGAATATGAAGAAACATTCGGTGTTTTGTTAAAAACGTCGGTTTGTTAGTTTGCTTTGTTGTCCTAAAACACTGCGACTCCATGGAACTTAATTTATTTGTTTCCATTGTTTAAGTTGTTTAACAATTGGTTTATAACGTTAAAATATTGGTTTAATCGGCAACACGTGGCTTTTCTTTGTTTACTTTGTGCAACAATTGAATACGTTATTTCGATGAACAACAATGGAATATAAGCAAAGGATCGGTTTTGCGGGCTCCAACAATAACCGAATATTAAGAAACATTCGGTGTTTTTTTTTAAAACGTCGGTCTGTTAGTGTGCTTTGTTGTCTTAACATGATTTAACTCCATGGAATTTAATTTTTTTTGTTTGCATTGTTTAAGTGGTTCAAAAATCGGCTTATAACGTTAAAATATCGGTTCAATCGGTAACACATGGCTTTTTTTTGTTTACATTGTGCAACAATGGAATACGGTATTTCGTTGCCGAACAATGGAATATAAGCAAAGGATCGGTTTTGCGGCCTCCAAAAATAACCGAATATGAAGAAACATTTGGTGTTTTTTTAAAAACATCGGTCTGTTAGTGTGCTTTGTTGTCTTAACACGATTTGACTCCATGGCATTTAATTTATTTGTTTCCATTGTTTAAGTTGTTCAACAATCGGTTTATAACGTTAAAATATCGGTTCAATCGGTAACACATGGCTTTTCTTTGTTTACATTGTGCAACAATGGAATACGGTATTTCGTTGCCCAACAATGGAATATAAGCAAAGGATCGGTTTTGCGACCTCCAACAATAACCGAATATGAAGAAGGATTCAATGTTTTGTTAAAAACGTCGGTTTGTTAGTTTGCTTTGTTGTCCTAACACACTAAGACTCCATGGCATTTAGTTTATTTGTTTCCATTGTTTAAGTGGTTCACAAATCGGCTTATAACGTTAAAATATAGGTTCAATCGGTAACACGTGGCTTTTTTTGTTTACATTGTGCAACAATGGAATACTGTTTTTCTTTGCCCAACAATGGAATATAAGCAAAGGATCTGTTTTGCGGGCTCCAACAATAACCGAATATGAAGAAACATTCGGTGATTTGTTAAAAACGTCGTTTTGATAGTTTGCTTTGTTGTCCTAACACACTGAGACTCCATGGAATTTAATTTCTTTGTTTCCATTGTTTAAGTTGTTCAACAATCGGTTTATAACATTAAAATATCTGTTCAATCGGTAACACGTGGCTTTTCTTTGTTTACTTTGTGCAACAGTGGAATACGGTATATCGTTGCCCAACAATGGAATATAAGCAAAGGATCGTTTTTGCGGGCTCCAACAATAACCGAATATGAAGAAACATTCGGTGTTTTGTTAAAAACGTCGGATTGTTAGTTTGCTTTGTTGTCCTAAAACACTGCGACTTCATGGAATTTAATTTATTTGTTTCCATTGTTTAAGTTGTTCAACAATCGGTTTATAACGTTAAAATATTGGTTTAATCGGCAACACGTGGCTTTTCTTTGTTTACTTTGTGCAACAATTGAATACGGTATTTCGATGACCAACAATAAAATATAAGCAAAGGATCGGTTTTGCGGGCTCCAACAAGATCCGAATATTAAGAAACATTCGGTGTTTTTTTAAAAAACGTCGGTCTTAATTGGATTTAACTCCATGGCGTTTAATTTTTTTGTTTCCATTGTTTAAGTGGTTCAAAAATTGGCTTATAACGTTAAAATATAGGTTCAATCGGTAACACGTGCCTTTTTTTGTTTACATTGTGCAACAATGGAATACGGTATTTCGTTGCCGAACAAAGGAATATAAGCAAAGGATCGGTTTTGCGGCCTCCAACAATAACCGAATATGAAGAAAGATTCGGTGTTTTGTTAAAAACGTCGGTTTGTTAGTTTGCTTTGTTGTCCTAACACTCTAAGACTCCATGGCATTTAGTTTATTTGTTTCCATTGTTTAAGTTGTTCAACAATCGGTTTATAACATTAAAATATCTGTTCAATCGGTAACACGTGGCTTTTCTTTGTTTACTTTGTGCAACAATGGAATACGGTATATCGTTGCCCAACAATGGAATATAAGCAAAGGATCGTTTTTGCGGGCTCCAACAATAACCGAATATGAAGAAACATTCGGTGTTTTGTTAAATACGTCGGATTGTTAGTTTGCTTTGTTGTTCTAAAACACTGCGACTTCATGGAATTTAATTTATTTGTTTCCATTGTTTATGTTGTTCAACAATCGGTTTATAACGTTAAAATATCGGTTCAATCGGTAACACGTGGCTTTTCATTGTTTACTTTGTGTAACAATGGAATACTGTATTTCGTTTCCCAACAATGGAATATAAGCAAAGGGTCGGTTTTGCGGGCTCCAACAATAACCGAATATGAATAAACATTCGGTGTTTTGTTAAAAACGTCGGTTTGTTAGTTTGCTTTGTTGTCCTAAAACACTGCGACTCCATGGAATTTAATTTATTTGTTTCCTTTGTTTACGTTGTTCAACAATCGGTTTATAACGTTAAAATGCCGGTTCAATCGGTAACACATGGCTTTTCTTTGTTTACATTGTGTAACAATGGAATACGGTATTTCGTTGCCCAACAATGGAGTATAAGCAAATATCGGTTTTGCGGCCTCCAACAATAACCGAATATGAAGAAACATTCGGTGTTTTGTTAAAAACGTCGTTTTGATAGTTTGCTTTGTTGTCCTAACACACTGAGACTCCATGGAATTTAATTTATTTGTTTCCATTGTTTAAGTTGTTCAACAATTGGTTTGTAACATTAAAATATCTGTTCAATCGGTAACACGTGGCTTTTCTTTGTTTACTTTGTGCAACAATGGAATACGGTATATCGTTGCCCAACAATGGAATATAAGCAAAAGATCGGTTTTGCGGGCTCCAACAATAACCGAATATGAAGAAACATTCGGTGTTTTGTTAAAAACGTCGGTTGGTTAGTTTGCTTTGTTGTCCTAAAACTCTGCGACTCCATGGAATTTAATTTATTTGTTTCCATTGTTTAAGTTGTTCAACAATTGGTTTATAACGTTAAAATATTGGTTTAATCGGCAACACGTGGCTTTTCTTTGTTTACTTTGTGCAACAATTGAATACGGTATTTCGATGACCAACAATGGAATATAAGCAAAGGATCGTTTTTGCGGGCTCCAACAAGATCCGAATATTAAGAAACATTCGGTGTTTTTTTTAAAAACGTCGGTCTGTTAGTGTGCTTTGTTGTCTTAATTGGATTTAACTCCATGGCGTTTAATTTTTTTGTTTCCATTGTTTAAGTGATTCAAAAATTGGCTTATAACGTTAAAATATAGGTTCAATCGGTAACACGTGCCTTTTTTTGTTTACATTGTGCAACAATGGAATACGGTATTTCGTTGCCGAAAAATGGAATATAAGCAAAGGATCGGTTTTGCGGCCTCCAACAATAACCGAATATGAAGAAACATTCGGTGTTTTGTTAAAAACGTCGGTTTGTTAGTTTGCTTTGTTGTCCTAAAACACTGCGACTCCATGGCATTTAGTTTGTTTCCATTGTTTTAGTGGTTCAAAAATCGGCTTATAACGTTAAAATATAGGTTAGATCGGTAACACGTGGCTTTTTTTGTTTACATTGTGCAAAAATGGAATACTGTATTTCGTTGCCCAACAATGGAATATAAGCAAAGGATCGGTTTTGCGGGCTCCAACAATAACCGAATATGAAGAAACATTCGGTGTTTTGTTAAAAACGTCGGTTTGTTAGTTTGCTTTGTTGTCCTAAAACACTGCGACTCCATGGCATTTAATTTATTTGTTTCCATTGTTTAAGTACTTCAACAATCGGTTTATAACGTTAAAATATCTGTTCAATCGGTAACACGTGGCTCTTTTTTGTTTACATTGTGCAACAATGGAATACTGTATTTCGTTGCCCAACAATGGAATATAAGCAAAGGATCGGTTTTGCGGGCTCCAACAATAACCGAATATGAAGAAACATTCGGTGTTTTGTTAAAAACGTCGTTTTGATAGTTTGCTTTGTTGTCCTAACACACTGAGACTCCATGGAACTTAATTTATTTGTTTCCATTGTTTAAGTTGTTCAACAATCGGTTTATAACGTTAAAATATCTGTTCAATCGGTAACACGTGGCTTTTCTTTGTTTACTTTGTGCAACAATGGAATACGGTATATCGTTGGCCAACAATGGAATATAAGCAAAGGATCGATTTTGTGGGCTCCAACAATAACCGAATATGAAGAAACATTCGGTGTTTTGTTAAAAACGTCGGTTTGTTAGTTTGCTTTGTTGTCCTAAAACACTGCGACTCCATGGAACTTAATTTATTTGTTTCCATTGTTTAAGTTGTTTAACAATTGGTTTATAACGTTAAAATATTGGTTTAATCGGCAACACGTGGCTTTTCTTTGTTTACTTTGTGCAACAATTGAATACGTTATTTCGATGAACAACAATGGAATATAAGCAAAGGATCGGTTTTGCGGGCTCCAACAATAACCGAATATTAAGAAACATTCGGTGTTTTTTTTAAAAACGTCGGTCTGTTAGTGTGCTTTGTTGTCTTAACATGATTTAACTCCATGGCGTTTAATTTTTTTTGTTTCCATTGTTTAAGTGGTTCAAAAATCGGCTTATAACGTTAAAATATCGGTTCAATCGGTAACACATGGCTTTTTTTTGTTTACATTGTGCAACAATGGAATACGGTATTTCGTTGCCGAACAATGGAATATAAGCAAAGGATCGGTTTTGCGGCCTCCAACAATAACCGAATATGAAGAAACATTCGGTGTTTTGTTAAAAACGTCGGTTTGTTAGTTTGCTTTGTTGTCCTAAAACACTGCGACTCCATGGCATTTAGTTTGTTTCCATTGTTTTAGTGGTTCAAAAATCGGCTTATAACGTTAAAATATAGGTTAGATCGGTAACACGTGGCTTTTTTTGTTTACATTGTGCAAAAATGGAATACTGTATTTCGTTGCCCAACAATGGAATATAAGCAAAGGATCGGTTTTGCGGGCTCCAACAATAACCGAATATGAAGAAACATTCGGTGTTTTGTTAAAAACGTCGGTTTGTTAGTTTGCTTTGTTGTCCTAAAACACTGCGACTCCATGGCATTTAATTTATTTGTTTCCATTGTTTAAGTACTTCAACAATCGGTTTATAACGTTAAAATATCTGTTCAATCGGTAACACGTGGCTCTTCTTTGTTTACATTGTGCAACAATGGAATACTGTATTTCGTTGCCCAACAATGGAATATAAGCAAAGGATCGGTTTTGCGGGCTCCAACAATAACCGAATATGAAGAAACATTCGGTGTTTTGTTAAAAACGTCGTTTTGATAGTTTGCTTTGTTGTCCTAACACACTGAGACTCCATGGAACTTAATTTATTTGTTTCCATTGTTTAAGTTGTTCAACAATCGGTTTATAACGTTAAAATATCTGTTCAATCGGTAACACGTGGCTTTTCTTTGTTTACTTTGTGCAACAATGGAATACGGTATATCGTTGGCCAACAATGGAATATAAGCAAAGGATCGATTTTGTGGGCTCCAACAATAACCGAATATGAAGAAACATTCGGTGTTTTGTTAAAAACGTCGGTTTGTTAGTTTGCTTTGTTGTCCTAAAACACTGCGACTCCATGGAACTTAATTTATTTGTTTCCATTGTTTAAGTTGTTTAACAATTGGTTTATAACGTTAAAATATTGGTTTAATCGGCAACACGTGGCTTTTCTTTGTTTACTTTGTGCAACAATTGAATACGTTATTTCGATGAACAACAATGGAATATAAGCAAAGGATCGGTTTTGCGGGCTCCAACAATAACCGAATATTAAGAAACATTCGGTGTTTTTTTTAAAAACGTCGGTCTGTTAGTGTGCTTTGTTGTCTTAACATGATTTAACTCCATGGCGTTTAATTTTTTTTGTTTCCATTGTTTAAGTGGTTCAAAAATCGGCTTATAACGTTAAAATATCGGTTCAATCGGTAACACATGGCTTTTTTTTGTTTACATTGTGCAACAATGGAATACGGTATTTCGTTGCCGAACAATGGAATATAAGCAAAGGATCGGTTTTGCGGCCTCCAAAAATAACCGAATATGAAGAAACATTTGGTGTTTTTTTAAAAACATCGGTCTGTTAGTGTGCTTTGTTGTCTTAACACGATTTGACTCCATGGCATTTAATTTATTTGTTTCCATTGTTTAAGTTGTTCAACAATCGGTTTATAACGTTAAAATATCGGTTCAATCGGTAACACATGGCTTTTCTTTGTTTACATTGTGCAACAATGGAATACGGTATTTCGTTGCCCAACAATGGAATATAAGCAAAGGATCGGTTTTGCGACCTCCAACAATAACCGAATATGAAGAAGGATTCAATGTTTTGTTAAAAACGTCGGTTTGTTAGTTTGCTTTGTTGTCCTAACACACTAAGACTCCATGGCATTTAGTTTATTTGTTTCTATTGTTTAAGTGGTTCACAAATCGGCTTATAACGTTAAAATATAGGTTCAATCGGTAACACGTGGCTTTTTTTGTTTACATTGTGCAACAATGGAATACTGTTTTTCTTTGCCCAACAATGGAATACAAGCAAAGGATCTGTTTTGCGGGCTCCAACAATAACCGAATATGAAGAAACATTCGGTGATTTGTTAAAAACGTCGTTTTGATAGTTTGCTTTGTTGTCCTAACACACTGAGACTCCATGGAATTTAATTTTTTTGTTTCCATTGTTTAAGTTGTTCAACAATCGGTTTATAACATTAAAATATCTGTTCAATCGGTAACACGTGGCTTTTCTTTGTTTACTTTGTGCAACAGTGGAATACGGTATATCGTTGCCCAACAATGGAATATAAGCAAAGGATCGGTTTTGCGGGCTCCAACAATAACCGAATATGAAGAAACATTCGGTGTTTTTTTTAAAACGTCGGTTGGTTAGTTTGCTTTGTTGTCCTAAAACACTGCGACTCCATGGAATTTAATTTATTTGTTTCCATTGTTTAAGTTGTTCAACAATTGGTTTATAACGTTAAAATATTGGTTTAATCGGCAACACGTGGCTTTTCTTTGTTTACTTTGTGCAACAATTGAATACGGTATTTCGATGACCAACAATGGAATATAAGCAAAGGATCGGTTTTGCGGGCTCCAACAAGATCCGAATATTAAGAAACATTCGGTGTTTTTTTTAAAAACGTCGGTCTCTTAGTGTGCTTTGTTGTCTTAATTGGATTTAACTCCATGGCGTTTAATTTTTTTGTTTCCATTGTTTAAGTGGTTCAAAAATTGGCTTATAACGTTAAAATATAGGTTCAATCGGTAACACGTGCCTTTTTTTGTTTACATTGTGCAACAATGGAATACGGTATTTAGTTGCCGAAAAATGGAATATAAGCAAAGGATCGGTTTTGCGGGCTCCAACAATAACCGAATATGAGGAAAGATTCGGTGTTTTGTTAAAAACGTCGGTTTGTTAGTTTGCTTTGTTTTCCTAACACTCTAAGACTCCATGGCATTTAGTTTATTTGTTTCCATTGTTTAAGAGCTCAGAAATCGGCTTATAACGTTAAAATATAGGTTCAATCGGTAACACGTGGCTTTATTTTTGTTTACATTGTGAAACAAAGGAATACTGTATTTCGCTGCCCAACAGTGGAATATAAGCAAAGGATCTGTTTTGCGGGCTCCAACAATAACCGAATATGAAGAAACATTCGGTGTGTTGTTAAAAACGAAGTTTTGATAGTTTGCTTTGTTGTCCCAACACACTGAGACTCCATGGAATTTAATGTATTTGTTTCCATTGTTTAAGTTGTTCAACAATCGGTTTATAACATTAAAATATCTGTTCAATCGGTAACACGTGGCTTTTCTTTGTTTACTTTGTGCAACAATGGAATACGGTATATCGTTGCCCAGCAATGGAATATAAGCAAAGGATCGGTTTTGCGGGCTCCAACAATAACCGAATATGAAGAAACATTCGGTGTTTTGTTAAAAACGTCGGTTGGTTAGTTTGCTTTATTGTCCTAAAGCACTGCGACTCCATGGAATTTAATTTATTTGTTTCCATTGTTTAAGTTGTTCAACAATTGGTTTATAACGTTAAAATATTGGTTTAATCGGCAACACGTGGCTTTTCTTTGTTTACTTTGTGCAACAATTGAATACGGTATTTCGATGACCAACAATAAAATATAAGCAAAGGATCGGTTTTGCGGGCTCCAACAAGATCCGAATATTAAGAAACATTCGGTGTTTTTTTTAAAAACGTCGGTCTTAATTGGATTTAACTCCATGGCGTTTAATTTTTTTGTTTCCATTGTTTAAGTGGTTCAAAAATTGGCTTATAACGTTAAAATATAGGTTCAATCGGTAACACGTGCCTTTTTTTGTTTACATTGTGCAACAATGGAATACGGTATTTCGTTGCCGAACAATGGAATATCAGCAAAGGATCGGTTTTGCGGCCTCCAACAATAACCGAATATGAAGAAAGATTCGGTGTTTTGTTAAATACGTCGGATTGTTAGTTTGCTTTGTTGTCCTAAAACACTGCGACTTCATGGAATTTAATTTATTTGTTTCCATTGTTTATGTTGTTCAACAATCGGTTTATAACGTTAAAATATCAGTTCAATCGGTAACACGTGGCTTTTCATTGTTTACTTTGTGTAACAATGGAATACTGTATTTCGTTGCCCAACAACGGAGTATAAGCAAATATCGGTTTTGCGGCCTCCAACAATAACCGAATATGAAGAAAGATTCGGTGTTTTGTTAAAAACGTCGGTTTGTTAGTTTGCTTTGTTGTCCTAACACACTAAGACTCCATGGCATTTAGTTTATTTGTTTCCATTGTTTAAGTGGTTCAAAAATCGGCTTATAACGTTAAAATATCGGTTCAATCGGTAACACGTGGCTTTTTTTTGTTTACATTGTGCAAGAATGAAATACTGTATTTCGTTGCCCAACAATAGAATATAAGCAAAGTATCGGTTTTGCGGGCTCCAACAATAACCGAATATGAAGAAACATTCGGTGTTTTGTTAAAAACGTCGTTTTGATAGTTTGCTTTGTTGTCCTAACACACTGAGACTCCATGGAATTTAATTTATTTGTTTCCATTGTTTAAGTTGTTCAACAATTGGTTTGTAACATTAAAATATCTGTTCAATCGGTAACACGTGCCTTTTTTTGTTTACATTGTGCAACAATGGAATACGGTATTTCGTTGCCGAAAAATGGAATATAAGCAAAGGATCGGTTTTGCGGCCTCCAACAATAACCGAATATGAAGAAACATTCGGTGTTTTGTTAAAAACGTCGGTTTGTTAGTTTGCTTTGTTGTCCTAAAACACTGCGACTCCATGGCATTTAGTTTGTTTCCATTGTTTTAGTGGTTCAAAAATCGGCTTATAACGTTAAAATATAGGTTAGATCGGTAACACGTGGCTTTTTTTGTTTACATTGTGCAAAAATGGAATACTGTATTTCGTTGCCCAACAATGGAATATAAGCAAAGGATCGGTTTTGTGGGCTACAACAATAACCGAATATGAAGAAACATTCGGTGTTTTGTTAAAAACGTCGGTTTGTTAGTTTGCTTTGTTGTCCTAAAACACTGCGACTCCATGGAACTTAATTTATTTGTTTCCATTGTTTAAGTTGTTCAACAATCGGTTTATAACGTTAAAATATCTGTTCAATCGGTAACACGTGGCTTTTCTTTGTTTACTTTGTGCAACAATGGAATACGGTATATCGTTGGCCAACAATGGAATATAAGCAAAGGATCGATTTTGTGGGCTCCAACAATAACCGAATATGAAGAAACATTCGGTGTTTTGTTAAAAACGTCGGTTTGTTAGTTTGCTTTGTTGTCCTAAAACACTGCGACTCCATGGAACTTAATTTATTTGTTTCCATTGTTTAAGTTGTTTAACAATTGGTTTATAACGTTAAAATATTGGTTTAATCGGCAACACGTGGCTTTTCTTTGTTTACTTTGTGCAACAATTGAATACGTTATTTCGATGAACAACAATGGAATATAAGCAAAGGATCGGTTTTGCGGGCTCCAACAATAACCGAATATTAAGAAACATTCGGTGTTTTTTTTTAAAACGTCGGTCTGTTAGTGTGCTTTGTTGTCTTAACATGATTTAACTCCATGGAATTTAATTTTTTTTGTTTGCATTGTTTAAGTGGTTCAAAAATCGGCTTATAACGTTAAAATATCGGTTCAATCGGTAACACATGGCTTTTTTTTGTTTACATTGTGCAACAATGGAATACGGTATTTCGTTGCCGAACAATGGAATATAAGCAAAGGATCGGTTTTGCGGCCTCCAAAAATAACCGAATATGAAGAAACATTTGGTGTTTTTTTAAAAACATCGGTCTGTTAGTGTGCTTTGTTGTCTTAACACGATTTGACTCCATGGCATTTAATTTATTTGTTTCCATTGTTTAAGTTGTTCAACAATCGGTTTATAACGTTAAAATATCGGTTCAATCGGTAACACATGGCTTTTCTTTGTTTACATTGTGCAACAATGGAATACGGTATTTCGTTGCCCAACAATGGAATATAAGCAAAGGATCGGTTTTGCGACCTCCAACAATAACCGAATATGAAGAAGGATTCAATGTTTTGTTAAAAACGTCGGTTTGTTAGTTTGCTTTGTTGTCCTAACACACTAAGACTCCATGGCATTTAGTTTATTTGTTTCCATTGTTTAAGTGGTTCACAAATCGGCTTATAACGTTAAAATATAGGTTCAATCGGTAACACGTGGCTTTTTTTGTTTACATTGTGCAACAATGGAATACTGTTTTTCTTTGCCCAACAATGGAATATAAGCAAAGGATCTGTTTTGCGGGCTCCAACAATAACCGAATATGAAGAAACATTCGGTGATTTGTTAAAAACGTCGTTTTGATAGTTTGCTTTGTTGTCCTAACACACTGAGACTCCATGGAATTTAATTTCTTTGTTTCCATTGTTTAAGTTGTTCAACAATCGGTTTATAACATTAAAATATCTGTTCAATCGGTAACACGTGGCTTTTCTTTGTTTACTTTGTGCAACAGTGGAATACGGTATATCGTTGCCCAACAATGGAATATAAGCAAAGGATCGTTTTTGCGGGCTCCAACAATAACCGAATATGAAGAAACATTCGGTGTTTTGTTAAAAACGTCGGATTGTTAGTTTGCTTTGTTGTCCTAAAACACTGCGACTTCATGGAATTTAATTTATTTGTTTCCATTGTTTAAGTTGTTCAACAATCGGTTTATAACGTTAAAATATTGGTTTAATCGGCAACACGTGGCTTTTCTTTGTTTACTTTGTGCAACAATTGAATACGGTATTTCGATGACCAACAATAAAATATAAGCAAAGGATCGGTTTTGCGGGCTCCAACAAGATCCGAATATTAAGAAACATTCGGTGTTTTTTTAAAAAACGTCGGTCTTAATTGGATTTAACTCCATGGCGTTTAATTTTTTTGTTTCCATTGTTTAAGTGGTTCAAAAATTGGCTTATAACGTTAAAATATAGGTTCAATCGGTAACACGTGCCTTTTTTTGTTTACATTGTGCAACAATGGAATACGGTATTTCGTTGCCGAACAAAGGAATATAAGCAAAGGATCGGTTTTGCGGCCTCCAACAATAACCGAATATGAAGAAAGATTCGGTGTTTTGTTAAAAACGTCGGTTTGTTAGTTTGCTTTGTTGTCCTAACACTCTAAGACTCCATGGCATTTAGTTTATTTGTTTCCATTGTTTAAGTTGTTCAACAATCGGTTTATAACATTAAAATATCTGTTCAATCGGTAACACGTGGCTTTTCTTTGTTTACTTTGTGCAACAATGGAATACGGTATATCGTTGCCCAACAATGGAATATAAGCAAAGGATCGTTTTTGCGGGCTCCAACAATAACCGAATATGAAGAAACATTCGGTGTTTTGTTAAATACGTCGGATTGTTAGTTTGCTTTGTTGTTCTAAAACACTGCGACTTCATGGAATTTAATTTATTTGTTTCCATTGTTTATGTTGTTCAACAATCGGTTTATAACGTTAAAATATCGGTTCAATCGGTAACACGTGGCTTTTCATTGTTTACTTTGTGTAACAATGGAATACTGTATTTCGTTTCCCAACAATGGAATATAAGCAAAGGGTCGGTTTTGCGGGCTCCAACAATAACCGAATATGAATAAACATTCGGTGTTTTGTTAAAAACGTCGGTTTGTTAGTTTGCTTTGTTGTCCTAAAACACTGCGACTCCATGGAATTTAATTTATTTGTTTCCTTTGTTTACGTTGTTCAACAATCGGTTTATAACGTTAAAATGCCGGTTCAATCGGTAACACATGGCTTTTCTTTGTTTACATTGTGTAACAATGGAATACGGTATTTCGTTGCCCAACAATGGAGTATAAGCAAATATCGGTTTTGCGGCCTCCAACAATAACCGAATATGAAGAAACATTCGGTGTTTTGTTAAAAACGTCGTTTTGATAGTTTGCTTTGTTGTCCTAACACACTGAGACTCCATGGAATTTAATTTATTTGTTTCCATTGTTTAAGTTGTTCAACAATTGGTTTGTAACATTAAAATATCTGTTCAATCGGTAACACGTGGCTTTTCTTTGTTTACTTTGTGCAACAATGGAATACGGTATATCGTTGCCCAACAATGGAATATAAGCAAAAGATCGGTTTTGCGGGCTCCAACAATAACCGAATATGAAGAAACATTCGGTGTTTTGTTAAAAACGTCGGTTGGTTAGTTTGCTTTGTTGTCCTAAAACTCTGCGACTCCATGGAATTTAATTTATTTGTTTCCATTGTTTAAGTTGTTCAACAATTGGTTTATAACGTTAAAATATTGGTTTAATCGGCAACACGTGGCTTTTCTTTGTTTACTTTGTGCAACAATTGAATACGGTATTTCGATGACCAACAATGGAATATAAGCAAAGGATCGTTTTTGCGGGCTCCAACAAGATCCGAATATTAAGAAACATTCGGTGTTTTTTTTAAAAACGTCGGTCTGTTAGTGTGCTTTGTTGTCTTAATTGGATTTAACTCCATGGCGTTTAATTTTTTTGTTTCCATTGTTTAAGTGATTCAAAAATTGGCTTATAACGTTAAAATATAGGTTCAATCGGTAACACGTGCCTTTTTTTGTTTACATTGTGCAACAATGGAATACGGTATTTCGTTGCCGAAAAATGGAATATAAGCAAAGGATCGGTTTTGCGGCCTCCAACAATAACCGAATATGAAGAAACATTCGGTGTTTTGTTAAAAACGTCGGTTTGTTAGTTTGCTTTGTTGTCCTAAAACACTGCGACTCCATGGCATTTAGTTTGTTTCCATTGTTTTAGTGGTTCAAAAATCGGCTTATAACGTTAAAATATAGGTTAGATCGGTAACACGTGGCTTTTTTTGTTTACATTGTGCAAAAATGGAATACTGTATTTCGTTGCCCAACAATGGAATATAAGCAAAAGATCGGTTTTGCGGGCTCCAACAATAACCGAATATGAAGAAACATTCGGTGTTTTGTTAAAAACGTCGGTTTGTTAGTTTGCTTTGTTGTCCTAAAACACTGCGACTCCATGGCATTTAATTTATTTGTTTCCATTGTTTAAGTACTTCAACAATCGGTTTATAACGTTAAAATATCTGTTCAATCGGTAACACGTGGCTCTTTTTTGTTTACATTGTGCAACAATGGAATACTGTATTTCGTTGCCCAACAATGGAATATAAGCAAAGGATCGGTTTTGCGGGCTCCAACAATAACCGAATATGAAGAAACATTCGGTGTTTTGTTAAAAACGTCGTTTTGATAGTTTGCTTTGTTGTCCTAACACACTGAGACTCCATGGAACTTAATTTATTTGTTTCCATTGTTTAAGTTGTTCAACAATCGGTTTATAACGTTAAAATATCTGTTCAATCGGTAACACGTGGCTTTTCTTTGTTTACTTTGTGCAACAATGGAATACGGTATATCGTTGGCCAACAATGGAATATAAGCAAAGGATCGATTTTGTGGGCTCCAACAATAACCGAATATGAAGAAACATTCGGTGTTTTGTTAAAAACGTCGGTTTGTTAGTTTGCTTTGTTGTCCTAAAACACTGCGACTCCATGGAACTTAATTTATTTGTTTCCATTGTTTAAGTTGTTTAACAATTGGTTTATAACGTTAAAATATTGGTTTAATCGGCAACACGTGGCTTTTCTTTGTTTACTTTGTGCAACAATTGAATACGTTATTTCGATGAACAACAATGGAATATAAGCAAAGGATCGGTTTTGCGGGCTCCAACAATAACCGAATATTAAGAAACATTCGGTGTTTTTTTTAAAAACGTCGGTCTGTTAGTGTGCTTTGTTGTCTTAACATGATTTAACTCCATGGCGTTTAATTTTTTTTGTTTCCATTGTTTAAGTGGTTCAAAAATCGGCTTATAACGTTAAAATATCGGTTCAATCGGTAACACATGGCTTTTTTTTGTTTACATTGTGCAACAATGGAATACGGTATTTCGTTGCCGAACAATGGAATATAAGCAAAGGATCGGTTTTGCGGCCTCCAAAAATAACCGAATATGAAGAAACATTTGGTGTTTTTTTAAAAACATCGGTCTGTTAGTGTGCTTTGTTGTCTTAACACGATTTGACTCCATGGCATTTAATTTATTTGTTTCCATTGTTTAAGTTGTTCAACAATCGGTTTATAACGTTAAAATATCGGTTCAATCGGTAACACATGGCTTTTCTTTGTTTACATTGTGCAACAATGGAATACGGTATTTCGTTGCCCAACAATGGAATATAAGCAAAGGATCGGTTTTGCGACCTCCAACAATAACCGAATATGAAGAAGGATTCAATGTTTTGTTAAAAACGTCGGTTTGTTAGTTTGCTTTGTTGTCCTAACACACTAAGACTCCATGGCATTTAGTTTATTTGTTTCCATTGTTTAAGTGGTTCACAAATCGGCTTATAACGTTAAAATATAGGTTCAATCGGTAACACGTGGCTTTTTTTGTTTACATTGTGCAACAATGGAATACTGTTTTTCTTTGCCCAACAATGGAATACAAGCAAAGGATCTGTTTTGCGGGCTCCAACAATAACCGAATATGAAGAAACATTCGGTGATTTGTTAAAAACGTCGTTTTGATAGTTTGCTTTGTTGTCCTAACACACTGAGACTCCATGGAATTTAATTTTTTTGTTTCCATTGTTTAAGTTGTTCAACAATCGGTTTATAACATTAAAATATCTGTTCAATCGGTAACACGTGGCTTTTCTTTGTTTACTTTGTGCAACAGTGGAATACGGTATATCGTTGCCCAACAATGGAATATAAGCAAAGGATCGTTTTTGCGGGCTCCAACAATAACCGAATATGAAGAAACATTCGGTGTTTTGTTAAAAACGTCGGATTGTTAGTTTGCTTTGTTGTCCTAAAACACTGCGACTTCATGGAATTTAATTTATTTGTTTCCATTGTTTAAGTTGTTCAACAATCGGTTTATAACGTTAAAATATTGGTTTAATCGGCAACACGTGGCTTTTCTTTGTTTACTTTGTGCAACAATTGAATACGGTATTTCGATGACCAACAATAAAATATAAGCAAAGGATCGGTTTTGCGGGCTCCAACAAGATCCGAATATTAAGAAACATTCGGTGTTTTTTTAAAAAACGTCGGTCTTAATTGGATTTAACTCCATGGCGTTTAATTTTTTTGTTTCCATTGTTTAAGTGGTTCAAAAATTGGCTTATAACGTTAAAATATAGGTTCAATCGGTAACACGTGCCTTTTTTTGTTTACATTGTGCAACAATGGAATACGGTATTTCGTTGCCGAACAAAGGAATATAAGCAAAGGATCGGTTTTGCGGCCTCCAACAATAACCGAATATGAAGAAAGATTCGGTGTTTTGTTAAAAACGTCGGTTTGTTAGTTTGCTTTGTTGTCCTAACACTCTAAGACTCCATGGCATTTAGTTTATTTGTTTCCATTGTTTAAGTTGTTCAACAATCGGTTTATAACATTAAAATATCTGTTCAATCGGTAACACGTGGCTTTTCTTTGTTTACTTTGTGCAACAATGGAATACGGTATATCGTTGCCCAACAATGGAATATAAGCAAAGGATCGTTTTTGCGGGCTCCAACAATAACCGAATATGAAGAAACATTCGGTGTTTTGTTAAATACGTCGGATTGTTAGTTTGCTTTGTTGTCCTAAAACACTGCGACTTCATGGAATTTAATTTATTTGTTTCCATTGTTTATGTTGTTCAACAATCGGTTTATAACGTTAAAATATCGGTTCAATCGGTAACACGTGGCTTTTCATTGTTTACTTTGTGTAACAATGGAATACTGTATTTCGTTTCCCAACAATGGAATATAAGCAAAGGGTCGGTTTTGCGGGCTCCAACAATAACCGAATATGAATAAACATTCGGTGTTTTGTTAAAAACGTCGGTTTGTTAGTTTGCTTTGTTGTCCTAAAACACTGCGACTCCATGGAATTTAATTTATTTGTTTCCTTTGTTTACGTTGTTCAACAATCGGTTTATAACGTTAAAATGCCGGTTCAATCGGTAACACATGGCTTTTCTTTGTTTACATTGTGTAACAATGGAATACGGTATTTCGTTGCCCAACAATGGAGTATAAGCAAATATCGGTTTTGCGGCCTCCAACAATAACCGAATATGAAGAAAGATTCGGTGTTTTGTTTAAAACGTCGGTTTGTTAGTTTGCTTTGTTGTCCTAACACACTAAGACTCCATGGCATTTAGTTTATTTGTTTCCATTGTTTAAGTGGTTCAAAAATCGGCTTATAACGTTAAAATATCGGTTCAATCGGTAACACGTGGCTTTTTTTTGTTTACATTGTGCAACAATGAAATACTGTATTTCGTTGCCCAACAATGGAATATAAGCAAAGTATCGGTTTTGCGGGCTCCAACAATAACCGAATATGAAGAAACATTCGGTGTTTTGTTAAAAACGTCGTTTTGATAGTTTGCTTTGTTGTCCTAACACACTGAGACTCCATGGAATTTAATTTATTTGTTTCCATTGTTTAAGTTGTTCAACAATTGGTTTGTAACATTAAAATATCTGTTCAATCGGTAACACGTGGCTTTTCTTTGTTTACTTTGTGCAACAATGGAATACGGTATATCGTTGCCCAACAATGGAATATAAGCAAAGGATCGGTTTTGCGGGCTCCAACAATAACCGAATATGAAGAAACATTCGGTGTTTTGTTAAAAACGTCGGTTGGTTAGTTTGCTTTGTTGTCCTAAAACTCTGCGACTCCATGGAATTTAATTTATTTATTTCCATTGTTTAAGTTGTTCAACAATTGGTTTATAACGTTAAAATATTGGTTTAATCGGCAACACGTGGCTTTTCTTTGTTTACTTTGTGCAACAATTGAATACGGTATTTCGATGACCAACAATGGAATATAAGCAAAGGATCGGTTTTGCGGGCTCCAACAAGATCCGAATATTAAGAAACATTCGGTGTTTTTTTTAAAAACGTCGGTCTGTTAGTGTGCTTTGTTGTCTTAATTGGATTTAACTCCATGGCGTTTAATTTTTTTGTTTCCATTGTTTAAGTGATTCAAAAATTGGCTTATAACTTTAAAATATAGGTTCAATCGGTAACACGTGCCTTTTTTTGTTTACATTGTGCAACAATGGAATACGGTATTTCGTTGCCGAAAAATGGAATATAAGCAAAGGATCGGTTTTGCGGCCTCCAACAATAACCGAATATGAAGAAACATTCGGTGTTTTGTTAAAAACGTCGGTTTGTTAGTTTGCTTTGTTGTCCTAAAACACTGCGACTCCATGGCATTTAGTTTGTTTCCATTGTTTTAGTGGTTCAAAAATCGGCTTATAACGTTAAAATATAGGTTAGATCGGTAACACGTGGCTTTTTTTGTTTACATTGTGCAAAAATGGAATACTGTATTTCGTTGCCCAACAATGGAATATAAGCAAAGGATCGGTTTTGCGGGCTCCAACAATAACCGAATATGAAGAAACATTCGGTGTTTTGTTAAAAACGTCGTTTTGATAGTTTGCTTTGTTGTCCTAACACACTGAGACTCCATGGAACTTAATTTATTTGTTTCCATTGTTTAAGTTGTTCAACAATCGGTTTATAACGTTAAAATATCTGTTCAATCGGTAACACGTGGCTTTTCTTTGTTTACTTTGTGCAACAATGGAATACGGTATATCGTTGGCCAACAATGGAATATAAGCAAAGGATCGATTTTGTGGGCTCCAACAATAACCGAATATGAAGAAACATTCGTTGTTTTGTTAAAAACGTCGGTTTGTTAGTTTGCTTTGTTGTCCTAAAACACTGCGACTCCATGGAACTTAATTTATTTGTTTCCATTGTTTAAGTTGTTTAACAATTGGTTTATAACGTTAAAATATTGGTTTAATCGGCAACACGTGGCTTTTCTTTGTTTACTTTGTGCAACAATTGAATACGGTATTTCGATGAACAACAATGGAATATAAGCAAAGGATCGGTTTTGCGGGCTCCAACAAGACCCGAATATTAAGAAACATTCGGTGATTTTTCTAAAAACGTCGGTCTGTTAGTGTGCTTTGTTGTCTTAATTGGATTTAACTCCATGGCGTTTAATTTTTTTGTTTCCATTGTTTAAGTGGTTCAAAAATTGACTTATAACGTTAAAATATAGGTTCAACCGGTAACACGTGCCGTTTTTTGTTTACATCGTGCAACAATGGAATACGGTATTTCGTTGCCGAACAATGGAATATAAGCAAAGGATCGGTTTTGCGGCCTCCAAAAATAACCGAATATGAAGAAACATTTGGTGTTTTTTTAAAAACATCGGTCTGTTAGTGTGCTTTGTTGTCTTAACACGATTTGACTCCATGGCATTTAATTTATTTGTTTCCATTGTTTAAGTTGTTCAACAATCGGTTTATAACGTTAAAATATCGGTTCAATCGGTAACACATGGCTTTTCTTTATTTACATTGTGCAACAATGGAATACGGTATTTCGTTGCCCAACAATGGAATATAAGCAAAGGATCGGTTTTGCGACCTCCAACAATAACCGAATATGAAGAAGGATTCAATGTTTTGTTAAAAACGTCGGTTTGTTAGTTTGCTTTGTTGTCCTAACACACTAAGACTCCATGGCATTTAGTTTATTTGTTTCCATTGTTTAAGTGGTTCACAAATCGGCTTATAACGTTAAAATATAGGTTCAATCGGTAACACGTGGCTTTTTTTGTTTACATTGTGCAACAATGGAATACTGTTTTTCTTTGCCCAACAATGGAATATAAGCAAAGGATCTGTTTTGCGGGCTCCAACAATAACCGAATATGAAGAAACATTCGGTGATTTGTTAAAAACGTCGTTTTGATAGTTTGCTTTGTTGTCCTAACACACTGAGACTCCATGGAATTTAATTTTTTTTTTCCATTGTTTAAGTTGTTCAACAATCGGTTTATAACATTAAAATATCTGTTCAATCGGTAACACGTGGCTTTTCTTTGTTTACTTTGTGCAACAGTGGAATACGGTATATCGTTGCCCAACAATGGAATATAAGCAAAGGATCGTTTTTGCGGGCTCCAACAATAACCGAATATGAAGAAACATTCGGTGTTTTGTTAAAAACGTCGGATTGTTAGTTTGCTTTGTTGTCCTAAAACACTGCGACTTCATGGAATTTAATTTATTTGTTTCCATTGTTTAAGTTGTTCAACAATCGGTTTATAACGTTAAAATATCGGTTCAATCGGTAACAGGTGGCTTTTCATTGTTTACTTTGTGTAACAATGGAATACTGTATTTCGTTTCCCAACAATGGAATATAAGCAAAGGGTCGGTTTTGCGGGCTCCAACAATAACCGAATATGAATAAACATTCGGTGTTTTGTTAAAAACGTCGGTTTGTTAGTTTGCTTTGTTGTCCTAAAACACTGCTACTCCATGGAATTTAATTTATTTGTTTCCTTTGTTTACGTTGTTCAACAATCGGTTTATAACGTTAAAATGCCGGTTCAATCGGTAACACATGGCTTTTCTTTGTTTACATTGTGTAACAATGGAATACGGTATTTCGTTGCCCAACAATGGAGTATAAGCAAATATCGGTTTTGCGGCCTCCAACAATAACCGAATATGAAGAAAGATTCGGTGTTTTGTTTAAAACGTCGGTTTGTTAGTTTGCTTTGTTGTCCTAACACACTAAGTCTCCATGGCATTTAGTTTATTTGTTTCCATTGTTTAAGTGGTTCAAAAATCGGCTTATAATGTTAAAATATCGGTTCAATCGGTAACACGTGGCTTTTTTTTGTTTACATTGTGCAACAATGAAATACTGTATTTCGTTGCCCAACAATGGAATATAAGCAAAGGATCGGTTTTGAGGGCTCCAACAATAACCGAATATGAAGAAACATTCGGTGTTTTTTAAAAACGTCGTTTTGATAGTTTGCTTTGTTGTCCTAACACACTGAGACTCCATGGAATTTAATTTATTTGTTTCCATTGTTTAAGTTGTTCAACAATTGGTTTATAACATTAAAATATCTGTTCAATCGGTAACACGTGGCTTTTCTTTGTTTACTTTGTGCAACAATTGAATACGGTATTTCGATGACCAACAATGGAATATAAGCAAAGGATCGGTTTTGCGGGCTCCAACAAGATCCGAATATTAAGAAACATTCGGCGTTTTTTTTAAAAACGTCGGTCTGTTAGTGTGCTTTGTTGTCTTAATTGGATTTAACTCCATGGCGTTTAATTTTTTCGTTTCCATTGT
Source organism: Maratus speciosus (assembly GCA_963932465.1). NCBI lineage: Eukaryota > Metazoa > Arthropoda > Arachnida > Araneae > Salticidae > Maratus > Maratus speciosus. The sequence goes on from CAWVRF010001084.1 coordinate 1,159,757, forward strand.
TTAAGTGATTCAAAAATTGGCTTATAACGTTAAAATATAGGTTCAATCGGTAACACGTGCCTTTTTTTGTTTACATTGTGCAACAATGGAATACGGTATTTCGTTGCCGAACAATGGAATATAAGCAAAGGATCGATTTGCGGCCTCCAAGAATAACCGAATATGAAGAAAGATTCGGTGTTTTGTTAAAAACGTCGGTTTGTTAGTTTGCTTTGTTGTCCTAACACACTAAGACTCCATGGCATTTAGTTTATTTGTTTCCATTGTTTAAGTGGTTCAAATATCGGCTTATAACGTTAAAATATCGGTTCAATCGGTAACTCGTGGCTTTTTTTTGTTTACATTGTGCAACAATGAAATACTGTATTTCGCTGCCCAACAATGGAATATAAGCAAAGGACCGGTTTTGCGGCCTCCAACAATAACCGAATATGAAGAAAGATTCGGTGTTTTGTTAAAAACGTCGGTTTGTTAGTTTGCTTTGTTGTCCTAACACTCTAAGACTCCATGGCATTTAGTTTATTTGTTTCCATTGTTTAAGTTGTTCACAAATCGGCTTATAACGTTAAAATATAGGTTCAATCGGTAACACGTGGCTTTTGTTTTTGTTTACATTGTGAAACAATGGAATACTGTATTTCGCTGCCCAACAATGGAATATAAGCAAAGGATCTGTTTTGCGGGCTCCAACAATAACCGAATATGAAGAAACATTCGGTGTTTTGTTAAAAACGAAGTTTTGTTAGTTTGCTTTGTTGTCCCAACACACTGAGACTCCATGGAATTTAATTTATTTGTTTCCATTGTTTAAGTTGTTCAACAATCGGTTTATAACATTAAAATATCTGTTCAATCGGTAACACGTGGCTTTTCTTTGTTTACTTTGTGCAACAATGAAATACTGTATTTCGTTGCCCAACAATGGAATATAAGCAAAGGGTCTGTTTTGCGGGCTCCAACAATAACCGAATATGAAGAAACATTTGGTGTTTTTTTAAAAACATCGGTCTGTTAGTGTGCTTTGTTGTCTTAACACGATTTGACTCCATGGCATTTAATTTAATTGTTTCCATTGTGTAAGTTGTTCAACAATCGGTTTATAACGTTAAAATATCGGTTCAATCGGTAACACGTGGCTTTTTTTGTTTACATTGTGCAACAATGAAATACTGTATTTCGTTGCCCAACAATGGAATATAAGCAAAGGGTCTGTTTTGCGGGCTCCAACAATAACCGAATATGAAGAAACATTCGGTGTTTTGTTAAAAACGTCGGTTTGTTAGTTTGCTTTGTTGTCCTAAAACACTGTGACTCCATGGCATTTAGTTTGTTTCCATTGTTTTAGTGGTTCAAAAATCGGCTTATAACGTTAAAATATAGGTTAGATCGGTAACACGTGGCTTTTTTTGTTTACATTGTGCAAAAATGGAATACTGTATTTCGTTGCCCAACAATGGAATATAAGCAAAGGATCGGTTTTGCGGGCTCCAACAATAACCGAATATGAAGAAACATTCGGTGTTTTGTTAAAAACGTCGGTTTGTTAGTTTGCTTTGTTGTCCTAAAACACTGCGACTCCATGGCATTTAATTTATTTGTTTCCATTGTTTAAGTTATTCAACAATCGGTTTATCACGTTAAAATATCTGTTCAATCGGTAACACGTGGCTTTTCTTTGTTTACTTTGTGCAACAATGGAATACGGTATATCGTTGGCCAACAATGGAATATAAGCAAAGGATCGATTTTGTGGGCTCCAACAATAACCGAATATGAAGAAGCATTCGGTGTTTTGTTAAAAACGTCGGTTTGTTAGTTTGCTTTGTTGTCCTAAAACACTGCGACTCCATGGAATTTAATTTACTTGTTTCCATTGTTTAAGTTGTTCAACAATCGGTTTATAACGTTAAAATGCCGGTTAAATCGGTAACACATGGCTTTTCTTTGTTTACATTGTGCAACAATGGAATACGGTATTTCGTTGCCCAGCAATGGAGTATAAGCAAATATCGGTTTTGCGGCCTCCAACAATAACCGAATATGAAGAAACATTCGATGTTTTGTGAAAAACGTCGGTTTGTTAGTTTGCTTTGTTGTCCTAACACACTAAGACTCCATGGCATTTAGTTTATTTGTTTCCATTGTTTAAGTGGTTCAAAAATCGGCTTATAACGTTAAAATATAGGTTCAATCGGTAACACGTGCCTTTTTTTCTTTACATTGTGCAACAATGGAATACTGTATTTCGTTGCCCAACAATGGAATATAAGCAAAGGATCGGATTTGCGGGCTCCAACAATAACCGAATATGAAGAAACATTCGGTGTTTTGTTAAAAACGTCGGTTTGTTAGTTTGCTTTGTTGTCCTAAAACACTTCGACTCCATGGAATTTAATTTATTTGTTTCCATTGTTTAAGTTGTTCAACAATTGGTTTATAACGTTAAAATATTGGTTTAATCGGCAACACGTGGCTTTTCTTTGTTTACTTTGTGCAACAATTGAATACGGTATTTCGATGACCAACAATGGAATATAAGCAAAGGATCGGTTTTGCGGGCTCCAACAAGACCCGAATATTAAGAAACATTCGGTGTTTTTTTTAAAAACGTCGGTCTGTTAGTGTGCTTTGTTGTCTTAATTGGATTTAACACCATGGCGTTTAATTTTTTTTGTTTCCATTGTTTAAGTTGTTCAACAATCGGTTTATAACGTTAAAATATCGGTTCAATCGGTAACACGTGGTTTTTCATTGTTTACTTTGTGTAACAATGGAATACTGTATTTCGTTTCCCAACAATGGAATATAAGCAAAGGGTCGGTTTTGCGGGCTCCAACAATAACCGAATATGAATAAACATTCGGTGTTTTGTTAAAAACGTCGGTTTGTTAGTTTGCTTTGTTGTCCTAAAACACTGCGACTCCATGGAATTTAATTTATTTGTTTCCTTTGTTTACGTTGTTCAACAATCGGTTTATAACGTTAAAATGCCGGTTCAATCGGTAACACATGGCTTTTCTTTGTTTACATTGTGTAACAATGGAATACGGTATTTCGTTGCCCAACAATGGAGTATAAGCAAATATCGGTTTTGCGGCCTCCAACAATAACCGAATATGAAGAAAGATTCGGTGTTTTGTTAAAAACGTCGGTTTGTTAGTTTGCTTTGTTGTCCTAACACACTAAGTCTCCATGGCATTTAGTTTATTTGTTTCCATTGTTTAAGTGGTTCAAAAATCGGCTTATAATGTTAAAATATCGGTTCAATCGGTAACACGTGGCTTTTTTTTGTTTACATTGTGCAACAATGAAATACTGTATTTCGTTGCCCAACAATGGAATATAAGCAAAGGATCGGTTTTGAGGGCTCCAACAATAACCGAATATGAAGAAACATTCGGTGTTTTTTTAAAAACGTCGTTTTGATAGTTTGCTTTGTTGTCCTAACACACTGAGACTCCATGGAATTTAATTTATTTGTTTCCATTGTTTAAGTTGTTCAACAATTGGTTTATAACATTAAAATATCTGTTCAATCGGTAACACGTGGCTTTTCTTTGTTTACTTTGTGCAACAATGGAATACGGTATATCGTTGCCCAACAATGGAATATAAGCAAAGGATCGGTTTTGCGGGCTCCAACAATAACCGAATATGAAGAAACATTCGGTGTTTTGTTAAAAACGTCGGTTGGTTAGTTTGCTTTGTTGTCCTAAAACACTGCGACTCCATGGAATTTAATTTATTTTTTTCCATTGTTTAAGTTGTTCAACAATCGGTTTATAACGTTAAAATATTGGTTTAATCGGCAACACGTGGCTTTTCTTTGTTTACTTTGTGCAACAATTGAATACGGTATTTCGATGACCAACAATGGAATATAAGCAAAGGATCGGTTTTGCGGGCTCCAACAAGATCCGAATATTAAGAAACATTCGGCGTTTTTTTTAAAAACGTCGGTCTGTTAGTGTGCTTTGTTGTCTTAATTGGATTTAACTCCATGGCGTTTAATTTTTTCGTTTCCATTGTTTAAGTGATTCAAAAATTGGCTTATAACGTTAAAATATAGGTTCAATCGGTAACACGTGCCTTTTTTTGTTTACATTGTGCAACAATGGAATACGGTATTTCGTTGCCGAACAATGGAATATAAGCAAAGGATCGATTTGCGGCCTCCAAGAATAACCGAATATGAAGAAAGATTCGGTGTTTTGTTAAAAACGTCGGTTTGTTAGTTTGCTTTGTTGTCCTAACACACTAAGACTCCATGGCATTTAGTTTATTTGTTTCCATTGTTTAAGTGGTTCAAAAATCGGCTTATAACGTTAAAATATCGGTTCAATCGGTAACTCGTGGCTTTTTTTTGTTTACATTGTGCAACAATGAAATACTGTATTTCGCTGCCCAACAATGGAATATAAGCAAAGGACCGGTTTTGCGGCCTCCAACAATAACCGAATATGAAGAAAGATTCGGTGTTTTGTTAAAAACGTCGGTTTGTTAGTTTGCTTTGTTGTCCTAACACTCTAAGACTCCATGGCATTTAGTTTATTTGTTTCCATTGTTTAAGTTGTTCACAAATCGGCTTATAACGTTAAAATATAGGTTCAATCGGTAACACGTGGCTTTTGTTTTTGTTTACATTGTGAAACAATGGAATACTGTATTTCGCTGCCCAACAATGGAATATAAGCAAAGGATCTGTTTCTCGGGCTTCAACAATAACCGAATATGAAGAAACATTCGGTGTTTTGTTAAAAACGAAGTTTTGTTAGTTTGCTTTGTTGTCCCAACACACTGAGACTCCATGGAATTTAATTTATTTGTTTCCATTGTTTAAGTTGTTCAACAATCGGTTTATAACATTAAAATATCTGTTCAATCGGTAACACGTGGCTTTTCTTTGTTTACTTTGTGCAACAATGAAATACTGTATTTCGTTGCCCAACAATGGAATATAAGCAAAGGGTCTGTTTTGCGGGCTCCAACAATAACCGAATATGAAGAAACATTTGGTGTTTTTTTAAAAACATCGGTCTGTTAGTGTGCTTTGTTGTCTTAACACGATTTGACTCCATGGCATTTAATTTAATTGTTTCCATTGTGTAAGTTGTTCAACAATCGGTTTATAACGTTAAAATATCGGTTCAATCGGTAACACGTGGCTTTTTTTGTTTACATTGTGCAACAATGAAATACTGTATTTCGTTGCCCAACAATGGAATATAAGCGAAGGGTCTGTTTTGCGGGCTCCAACAATAACCGAATATGAAGAAACATTCGGTGTTTTGTTAAAAACGTCGGTTTGTTAGTTTGCTTTGTTGTCCTAAAACACTGCGACTCCATGGCATTTAGTTTGTTTCCATTGTTTTAGTGGTTCAAAAATCGGCTTATAACGTTAAAATATAGGTTAGATCGGTAACACGTGGCTTTTTTTGTTTACATTGTGCAAAAATGGAATACTGTATTTCGTTGCCCAACAATGGAATATAAGCAAAGGATCGGTTTTGCGGGCTCCAACAATAACCGAATATGAAGAAACATTCGGTGTTTTGTTAAAAACGTCGGTTTGTTAGTTTGCTTTTTTGTCCTAAAACACTGCGACTCCATGGCATTTAATTTATTTGTTTCCATTGTTTAAGTACTTCAACAATCGGTTTATAACGTTAAAATATCTGTTCAATCGGTAACACGTGGCTCTTTTTTGTTTACATTGTGCAACAATGGAATACTGTATTTCGTTGCCCAACAATGGAATATAAGCAAAGGATCGGTTTTGCGGGCTCCAACAATAACCGAATATGAAGAAACATTCGGTGTTTTGTTAAAAACGTCGTTTTGATAGTTTGCTTTGTTGTCCTAACACACTGAGACTCCATGGAACTTAATTTATTTGTTTCCATTGTTTAAGTTATTCAACAATCGGTTTATCACGTTAAAATATCTGTTCAATCGGTAACACGTGGCTTTTCTTTGTTTACTTTGTGCAACAATGGAATACGGTATATCGTTGGCCAACAATGGAATATAAGCAAAGGATCGATTTTGTGGGCTCCAACAGTAACCGAATATGAAGAAACATTCGGTGTTTTGTTAAAAACGTCGGTTTGTTAGTTTGCTTTGTTGTCCTAAAACACTGCGACTCCATGGAATTTAATTTATTTGTTTCCATTGTTTAAGTTGTTCAACAATCGGTTTATAACGTTAAAATGCCGGTTAAATCGGTAACACATGGCTTTTCTTTGTTTACATTGTGCAACAATGGAATACGGTATTTCGTTGCCCAGCAATGGAGTATAAGCAAATATCGGTTTTGCGGCCTCCAACAATAACCGAATATGAAGAAACATTCGATGTTTTGTGAAAAACGTCGGTTTGTTAGTTTGCTTTGTTGTCCTAACACACTAAGACTCCATGGCATTTAGTTTATTTGTTTCCATTGTTTAAGTGGTTCAAAAATCGGCTTATAACGTTAAAATATTGGTTTAATCGGCAACACGTGGCTTTTCTTTGTTTACTTTGTGCAACAATTGAATACGGTATTTCGATGACCAACAATGGAATATAAGCAAAGGATCGGTTTTGCGGGCTCCAACAAGACCCGAATATTAAGAAACATTCGGTGTTTTTTTTAAAAACGTCGGTCTGTTAGTGTGCTTTGTTGTCTTAATTGGATTTAACACCATGGCGTTTAATTTTTTTTGTTTCCATTGTTTAAGTGGTTCAAAAATTGGCTTATAACGTTAAAATATAGGTTCAATCGGTAACACGTGCCCTTTTTTGTTTACATTGTGCAACAATGGAATACGGTATTTCGTTGCCGAACAATGGAATATAAGCAAAGGATCGGTTTTGCGGCCTCCAAAAATAACCGAATATGAAGAAACATTTGGTGTTTTTTTAAAAACATAGGTCTGTTAGTGTGCTTTGTTGTCTTAACACGATTTGACTCCATGGCATTTAATTTATTTGTTTCCATTGTTTAAGTTGTTCAACAACCGGTTTATAACGTTAAAATATCGGTTCAATCGGTAACACGTGGCTTTTTTTGTTTACATTTTGCAACAATGAAATACTGTATTTCGTTGCCCAACAATGGAATATAAGCAAAGGATCGGTTTTGCGGGCTCCAACAATAACCGAATATGAAGAAACATTCGGTGTTTTGTTAAAAACGTCGGTTTGTTAATTTGCTTTGTTGTCCTAAAACACTGAAACTCCATGGCATTTAATTTATTTGTTTCCATTGTTTAAATACTTCAACAATCGGTTTATAACGTTAAAATATCTGTTCAATCGGTAACACGTGGCTCTTATTTGTTTACATTGTGCAACAATGGAATACTGTATTTCGTTGCCCAACAATGGAATATAAGCAAAGGATCGGTTTTGCGGGCTCCAACAATAACCGAATATGAGGAAACATTCGGTGTTTTGTTAAAAACGTCGGTTTGTTAATTTGCTTTGTTGTCCTAAAACACTGCGACTCCATGGCATTTAATTTATTTGTTTCCATTGTTTAAATATTTCAACAATCGGTTTATAACGTTAAAATATCTGTTCAATCGGTAACACGTGGCTCTTATTTGTTTACATTGTGCAACAATGGAATACTGTATTTCGTTGCCCAACAATGGAATATAAGCAAAGGATCGGTTTTGCGGGCTCCAACAATAACCGAATATGAAGAAACATTCGGTGTTTTGTTAGTTTGCTTTTTTGTCCTAAAACACTGCGACTCCATGTCATTTAATTTATTTGTTTCCATTGTTTAAGTACTTCAACAATCGGTTTATAACGTTAAAATATCTGTTCAATCGGTAACACGTGGCTTTTTTTTTTTTACATGGTGCAACAATAAAATACTGTATTTCGTTGCCCAACAATGGAATATAAGCAAAGGATCTGTTTTGCGGGCTCCAACAATAACCGAATATGAAGAAACATTCGGTGTTTTGTTAAAAACGTCGGTTTGTTAGTTTGCTTTGTTGTCCTAAAACACTGCGACTCCATGGCATTTAATTTATTTGTTTCCATTGTTTAAGTACTTCAACAATCGGTTTATAACGTTAAAATATCTGTTCAATCGGTAACACGTGGCTTTTATTGTTTACATTTTGCAACAATGAAATACTGTATTTCGTTGCCCAACAATGGAATATAAGCAAAGGATCGGTTTTGCGGGCTCCAACAATAACCGAATATGAAGAAACATTCGGTGTTTTGTTAAAAACGTCGGTTTGTTAATTTGCTTTGTTGTCCTAAAACACTGCGACTCCATGGCATTTAATTTATTTGTTTCCATTGTTTAAATACTTCAACAATCGGTTTATAACGTTAAAATATCTGTTCAATCGGTAACACGTGGCTCTTATTTGTTTACATTGTGCAACAATGGAATACTGTATTTCGTTGCCCAACAATGGAATATAAGCAAAGGATCGGTTTTGCGGGCTCCAACAATAACCGAATATGAGGAAACATTCGGTGTTTTGTTAAAAACGTCGGTTTGTTAATTTGCTTTGTTGTCCTAAAACACTGCGACTCCATGGCATTTAATTTATTTGTTTCCATTGTTTAAATATTTCAACAATCGGTTTATAACGTTAAAATATCTGTTCAATCGGTAACACGTGGCTCTTATTTGTTTACATTGTGCAACAATGGAATACTGTATTTCGTTGCCCAACAATGGAATATAAGCAAAGGATCGGTTTTGCGGGCTCCAACAATAACCGAATATGAAGAAACATTCGGTGTTTTGTTAGTTTGCTTTGTTGTCCTAAAACACTGCGACTCCATGTCATTTAATTTATTTGTTTCCATTGTTTAAGTACTTCAACAATCGGTTTATAACGTTAAAATATCTGTTCAATCGGTAACACGTGGTTTTTTTTTTTACATTGTGCAACAATGAAATACTGTATTTCGTTGCCCAACAATGGAATATAAGCAAAGGATCTGTTTTGCGGGCTCCAACAATAACCGAATATGAAGAAACATTCGGTGTTTTGTTAAAAACGTCGGTTTGTTAGTTTGCTTTGTTGTCCTAAAACACTGCGACTCCATGGCATTTAATTTATTTGTTTCCATTGTTTAAGTACTTCAACAATCGGTTTATAACGTTAAAATATCTGTTCAATCGGTAACACGTGGCTCTTTTTTGTTTACATTGTGCAACAATGGAATACTGTATTTCGTTGCCCAACAATGGAATATAAGCAAAGGATCGGTTTTGCGGGCTCCAACAATAACCGAATATGAAGAAACATTCGGTGTTTTGTTAAAAACGTCGTTTTGATAGTTTGCTTTGTTGTCCTAACACACTGAGACTCCATGGAACTTAATTTATTTGTTTCCATTGTTTAAGTTGTTCAACAATCGGTTTATCACGTTAAAATATCTGTTCAATCGGTAACACGTGGCTTTTCTTTGTTTACTTTGTGCAACAATGGAATACGGTATATCGTTGGCCAACAATGGAATATAAGCAAAGGATCGATTTTGTGGGCTACAACAATAACCGAATATGAAGAAACATTCGGTGTTTTGTTAAAAACGTCGGTTTGTTAGTTTGCTTTGTTGTCCTAAAACACTGCGACTCCATGGAATTTAATTTATTTGTTTCCATTGTTTAAGTTGTTCAACAATCGGTTTATAACGTTAAAATGCCGGTTAAATCGGTAACACATGGCTTTTCTTTGTTTACATTGTGCAACAATGGAATACGGTATTTCGTTGCCCAGCAATGGAGTATAAGCAAAGGATCGGTTTTGCGGGCTCCAACAAGACCCGAATATGAAGAAACATTCGGTGTTTTGTTAAAAACGTCGGTTTCTTAGTTTGCTTTGTTGTCCTAAAACACTTCGACTCTATGGAATTTAATTTATTTGTTTCCATTGTTTAAGTGGTTCAAAAATTGGCTTATAACGTTAAAATATAGGTTCAATCGGTAACACGTGCCTTTTTTTCTTTACATTGTGCAACAATGGAATACTGTATTTCGTTGCCCAACAATGGAATATAAGCAAAGGATCGGATTTACGGGCTCCAACAATAACCGAATATGAAGAAACATTCGGTGTTTTGTTAAAAACGTCGGTTTGTTAGTTTGCTTTGTTGTCCTAAAACACTTCGACTCCATGGAATTTAATTTATTTGTTTCCATTGTTTAAGTTGTTCAACAATTGGTTTATAACGTTAAAATATTGGTTTAATCGGCAACGCGTGGCTTTTCTTTGTTTACTTTGTGCAACAATTGAATACGGTATTTCGATGACCAACAATGGAATATAAGCAAAGGATCGGTTTTGCGGGCTCCAACAAGACCCGAATATGAAGAAACATTCGGTGTTTTGTTAAAAACGTCGGTTTCTTAGTTTGCTTTGTTGTCCTAAAACACTTCGACTCTATGGAATTTAATTTATTTGTTTCCATTGTTTAAGTGGTTCAAAAATTGGCTTATAACGTTAAAATATAGGTTCAATCGGTAACACGTGCCTTTTTTTGTTTACATTGTGCAACAATGGAATACTGTTTTTCTTTGCCCAACAATGGAATATAAGCAAAGGATCTGTTTTGCGGGCTCCAACAATAACCGAATATGAAGAAACATTCGGTGATTTGTTAAAAACGTCGTTTTGATAGTTTGCTTTGTTGTCCTAACACACTGAGACTCCATGGAATTTAATTTTTTTGTTTCCATTGTTTAAGTTGTTCAACAATCGGTTTATAACATTAAAATATCTGTTCAATCGGTAACACGTGGCTTTTCTTTGTTTACTTTGTGCAACAGTGGAATACGGTATATCGTTGCCCAACAATGGAATATAAGCAAAGGATCGTTTTTGCGGGCTCCAACAATAACCGAATATGGAGAAACATTCGGTGTTTTGTTAAAAACGTCGGATTGTTATTTTGCTTTGTTGTCCTAAAACACAACGACTTCATGGAATTTAATTTATTTGTTTCCATTGTTTAAGTTGTTCAACAATCGGTTTATAACGTTAAAATATCGGTTCAATCGGTAACACGTGGCTTTTCATTGTTTACTTTGTGTAACAATGGAATACTGTATTTCGTTTCCCAACAATGGAATATAAGCAAAGGGTCGGTTTTGCGGGCTCCAACAATAACCGAATATGAATAAACATTCGGTGTTTTGTTAAAAACGTCGGTTTGTTAGTTTGCTTTGTTGTCCTAAAACACTGCGACTCCATGGAATTTAATTTACTTGTTTCCTTTGTTTACGTTGTTCAACAATCGGTTTATAACGTTAAAATGCCGGTTCAATCGGTAACACATGGCTTTTCTTTGTTTACATTGTGTAACAATGGAATACGGTTTTTCGTTGCCCAACAATGGAGTATAAGCAAATATCGGTTTTGCGGCCTCCAACAATAACCGAATATGAAGAAAGATTCGGTGTTTTGTTAAAAACGTCGGTTTGTTAGTTTGCTTTGTTGTCCTAACACACTAAGTCTCCATGGCATTTAGTTTATTTGTTTCCATTGTTTAAGTGGTTCAAAAATCGGCTTATAACGTTAAAATATCGGTTCAATCGGTAACACGTGGCTTTTTTTTGTTTACATTGTGCAACAATGAAATACTGTATTTCGTTGCCCAACAATGGAATATAAGCAAAGGATCGGTTTTGCGGGCTCCAACAATAACCGAATATGAAGAAACATTCGGTGTTTTTTTAAAAACGTCGTTTTGATAGTTTGCTTTGTTGTCCTAACACACTGAGACTCCATGGAATTTAATTTATTTGTTTCCATTGTTTAAGTTGTTCAACAATTGGTTTATAACATTAAAATATCTGTTCAATCGGTAACACGTGGCTTTTCTTTGTTTACTTTGTGCAACAATGGAATACGGTATATCGTTGCCCAACAATGGAATATAAGCAAAGGATCGGTTTTGCGGGCTCCAACAATAACCGAATATGAAGAAACATTCGGTGTTTTGTTAAAAACGTCGGTTGGTTAGTTTGCTATGTTGTCCTAAAAAACTGCGACTCCATGGAATTTAATTTATTTGTTTCCATTGTTTAAGTTGTTCAACAATTGGTTTATAACGTTAAAATATTGGTTTAATCGGCAACACGTGGCTTTTCTTTGTTTACGTTGTGCAACAATTGAATACGGTATTTCGATGACCAACAATGGAATATAAGCAAAGGATCGGTTTTGCGGGCTCCAACAAGATCCGAATATTAAGAAACATTCGGCGTTTTTTTTAAAAACGTCGGTCTGTTAGTGTGCTTTGTTGTCTTAATTGGATTTAACTCCATGGCGTTTAATTTTTTTGTTTCCATTGTTTAAGTGATTCAAAAATTGGCTTATAACGTTAAAATATAGGTTCAATCGGTAACACGTGCCTTTTTTTGTTTACATTGTGCAACAATGGAATACGGTATTTTGTTGCCGAACAATGGAATATAAGCAAAGGATCGATTTGCGGCCTCCAAGAATAACCGAATATGAAGAAAGATTCGGTGTTTTGTTAAAAACGTCGGTTTGTTAGTTTGCTTTGTTGTCCTAACACACTAAGACTCCATGGCATTTAGTTTATTTGTTTCCATTGTTTAAGTGGTTCAAAAATCGGCTTATAACGTTAAAATATCGGTTCAATCGGTAACTCGTGGCTTTTTTTTGTTTACATTGTGCAACAATGAAATACTGTATTTCGCTGCCCAACAATGGAATATAAGCAAAGGACCGGTTTTGCGGCCTCCAACAATAACCGAATATGAAGAAAGATTCGGTGTTTTGTTAAAAACGTCGGTTTGTTAGTTTGCTTTGTTGTCCTAACACTCTAAGACTCCATGGTATTTAGTTTATTTGTTTCCATTGTTTAAGTTGTTCACAAATCGGCTTATAACGTTAAAATATAGGTTCAATCGGTAACACGTGGTTTTTGTTTTTGTTTACATTGTGAAACAATGGAATACTGTATTTCGCTGCCCAACAATGGAATATAAGCAAAGGATCTGTTTTGCGGGCTCCAACAATAACCGAATATGAAGAAACATTCGGTGTTTTGTTAAAAACGAAGTTTTGATAGTTTGCTTTGTTGTCCCAACACACTGAGACTCCATGGAATTTAATTTATTTGTTTCCATTGTTTAAGTTGTTCAACAATTGGTTTATAACGTTAAAATATTGGTTTAATCGGCAACACGTGGCTTTTCTTTGTTTACTTTGTGCAACAATTGAATACGGTATTTCGATGACCAACAATAAAATATAAGCAAAGGATCGGTTTTGCGGGCTCCAACAATAACCGAATATGAAGAAACATTTGGTGTTTTTTTAAAAACATCGGTCTGTTAGTGTGCTTTGTTGTCTTAACACGATTTGACTCCATGGCATTTAATTTAATTGTTTCCATTGTGTAAGTTGTTCAACAATCGGTTTATAACGTTAAAATATCGGTTCAATCGGTAACACGTCGCTTTTTTTGTTTAAATTGTGCAACAATGAAATACTGTATTTCGTTGCCCAACAATGGAATATAAGCAAATGGTCTGTTTTGCGGGCTCCAACAATAACCGAATATGAAGAAACATTCGGTGTTTTGTTAAAAACGTCGGTTTGTTAGTTTGTTTGTTGTCCTAAAACACTGCGACTCCATGGCATTTAGTTTGTTTCCATTGTTTTAGTGGTTCAAAAATCGGCTTACAACGTTAAAATATAGGTTAGATCGGTAACACGTGGCTTTTTTTGTTTACATTGTGCAAAAATGGAATACTGTATTTCGTTGCCCAACAATGGAATATAAGCAAAGGATCGGTTTTGCGGGCTCCAACAATAACCGAATATGAAGAAACATTTGGTGTTTTTTTAAAAACATCGGTCTGTTAGTGTGCTTTGTTGTCTTAACACGATTTGACTCCATGGCATTTAATTTAATTGTTTCCATTGTGTAAGTTGTTCAACAATCGGTTTATAACGTTAAAATATCGGTTCAATCGGTAACACGTGGCTCTTATTTGTTTACATTGTGCAACAATGGAATACTGTATTTCGTTGCCCAACAATGGAATATAAGCAAAGGATCGGTTTTGCGGGCTCCAACAATAACCGAATATGAGGAAACATTCGGTGTTTTGTTAAAAACGTCGGTTTGTTAATTTGCTTTGTTGTCCTAAAACACTGCGACTCCATGGCATTTAATTTATTTGTTTCCATTGTTTAAATATTTCAACAATCGGTTTATAATGTTAAAATATCTGTTCAATCGGTAACACGTGGCTCTTATTTGTTTACATTGTGCAACAATGGAATACTGTATTTCGTTGCCCAACAATGGAATATAAGCAAAGGATCGGTTTTGCGGGCTCCAACAATAACCGAATATGAAGAAACATTCGGTGTTTTGTTAGTTTGCGTTGTTGTCCTAAAACACTGCGACTCCATGTCATTTAATTTATTTGTTTCCATTGTTTAAGTACTTCAACAATCGGTTTATAACGTTAAAATATCTGTTCAATCGGTAACACGTGGCTTTTTTTTTTTACATTGTGCAACAATGAAATACTGTATTTCGTTGCCCAACAATGGAATATAAGCAAAGGATCTGTTTTGCGGGCTCCAACAATAACCGAATATGAAGAAACATTCGGTGTTTTGTTAAAAACGTCGGTTTGTTAGTTTGCTTTGTTGTCCTAAATCACTGCGACTCCATGGCATTTAATTTATTTGTTTCCATTGTTTAAGTACTTCAACAATCGGTTTATAACGTTAAAATATCTGTTCAATCGGTAACACGTGGCTCTTTTTTGTTTACATTGTGCAACAATGGAATACTGTATTTCGTTGCCCAACAATGGAATATAAGCAAAGGATCGGTTTTGCGGGCTCCAACAATAACCGAATATGAAGAAACATTCGGTGTTTTGTTAAAAACGTCGTTTTGATAGTTTGCTTTGTTGTCCTAACACACTGAGACTCCATGGAACTTAATTTATTTGTTTCCATTGTTTAAGTTGTTCAACAATCGGTTTATCACGTTAAAATATCTGTTCAATCGGTAACACGTGGCTTTTCTTTGTTTACTTTGTGCAACAATGGAATACGGTATATCGTTGGCCAACAATGGAATATAAGCAAAGGATCGATTTTGTGGGCTCCAACAATAACCGAATATGAAGAAACATTCGGTGTTTTGTTAAAAACGTCGGTTTGTTAGTTTGCTTTGTTGTCCTAAAACACTGCGACTCCATGGAATTTAATTTATTTGTTTCCATTGTTTAAGTTGTTCAACAATCGGTTTATAACGTTAAAATGCCGGTTAAATCGGTAACACATGGCTTTTCTTTGTTTACATTGTGCAACAATGGAATACGGTATTTCGTTGCCCAGCAATGGAGTATAAGCAAATATCGGTTTTGCGGCCTCCAACAATAACCGAATATGAAGAAACATTCGATGTTTTGTGAAAAACGTCGGTTTGTTAGTTTGCTTTGTTGTCCTAACACACTAAGACTCCATGGCATTTAGTTTATTTGTTTCCATTGTTTAAGTGGTTCAAAAATCGGCTTATAACGTTAAAATATAGGTTCAATCGGTAACACGTGCCTTTTTTTCTTTACATTGTGCAACAATGGAATACTGTATTTCGTTGCCCAACAATGGAATATAAGCAAAGGATCGGATTTGCGGGCTCCAACAATAACCGAATATGAAGAAACATTCGGTGTTTTGTTAAAAACGTCGGTTTGTTAGTTTGCTTTGTTGTCCTAAAACACTTCGACTCCATGGAATTTAATTTATTTGTTTCCATTGTTTAAGTTGTTCAACAATTGGTTTATAACGTTAAAATATTGGTTTAATCGGCAACACGTGGCTTTTCTTTGTTTACTTTGTGCAACAATTGAATACGGTATTTCGATGACCAACAATGGAATATAAGCAAAGGATCGGTTTTGCGGGCTCCAACAAGACCCGAATATGAAGAAACATTCGGTGTTTTGTTAAAAACGTCGGTTTCTTAGTTTGCTTTGTTGTCCTAAAACACTTCGACTCCATGGAATTTAATTTATTTGTTTCCATTGTTTAAGTGGTTCAAAAATTGGCTTATAACGTTAAAATATAGGTTCAATCGGTAACACGTGCCTTTTTTTGTTTACATTGTGCAACAATGGAATACTGTTTTTCTTTGCCCAACAATGGAATATAAGCAAAGGATCTGTTTTGCGGGCTCCAACAATAACCGAATATGAAGAAACATTCGGAGATTTGTTAAAAACGTCGTTTTGATAGTTTGCTTTGTTGTCCTAACACACTGAGACTCCATGGAAATTAATTTTTTTGTTTCCATTGTTTAAGTTGTTCAACAATCGGTTTATAACATTAAAATATCTGTTCAATCGGTAACACGTGGCTTTTCTTTGTTTACTTTGTGCAACAGTGGAATACGGTATATCGTTGCCCAACAATGGAATATAAGCAAAGGATCGTTTTTGCGGGCTCCAACAATAACCGAATATGAAGAAACATTCGGTGTTTTGTTAAAAACGTCGGATTGTTGTTTTGCTTTGTTGTCCTAAAACACTGCGACTTCATGGAATTTAATTTATTTGTTTCCATTGTTTAAGTTGTTCAACAATCGGTTTATAACGTTAAAATATCGGTTCAATCGGTAACACGTGGCTTTTCATTGTTTACTTTGTGTAACAATGGAATACTGTATTTCGTTTCCCAACAATGGAATATAAGCAAAGGATCGGTTTTGCGGGCTCCAACAATAACCGAATATGAAGAAACATTCGGTGTTTTTTTAAAAACGTCGGTTGGTTAGTTTGCTTTGTTGTCCTAAAAAACTGCGACTCCATGGAATTTAATTTATTTGTTTCCATTGTTTAAGTTGTTCAACAATTGGTTTATAACGTTAAAATATTGGTTTAATCGGCAACACGTGGCTTTTCTTTGTTTACTTTGTGCAACAATTGAATACGGTATTTCGATGACCAACAATGGAATATAAGCAAAGGATCGGTTTTGCGGCCTCCAACAATAACCGAATATGAAGAAAGATTCGGTGTTTTGTTAAAAACGTCGGTTTGTTAGTTTGCTTTGTTGTCCTAACACTCTAAGACTCCATGGCATTTAGTTTATTTGTTTCCATTGTTTTAGTTGTTCACAAATCGGCTTATAACGTTAAAATATAGGTTCAATCGGTAACACGTGGCTTTTGTTTTTGTTTACATTTTGAAACAATGGAATACTGTATTTCGCTGCCCAACAATGGAATATAAGCAAAGGATCTGTTTTGCGGGCTCCAACAATAACCGAATATGAAGAAACATTCGGTGATTTGTTAAAAACGAAGTTTTGATAGTTTGCTTTGTTGTCCCAACACACTGAGACTCCATGGAATTTAATTTATTTGTTTCCATTGTTTAAGTTGTTCAACAATCGGTTTATAACATTAAAATATCTGTTCAATCGGTAACACGTGGCTTTTCTTTGTTTACTTTGTGCAACAATGGAATACGGTATATCGTTGCCCAGCAATGGAATATAAGCAAAGGATCGGTTTTGCGGGCTCCAACAATAACCGAATATGAAGAAACATTCGGTGTTTTGTTAAAAACGTCGGTTGGTTAGTTTGCTTTGTTGTCCTAAAACACTGCGACTCCATGGAATTTAATTTATTTGTTTCCATTGTTTAAGTTGTTCAACAATTGGTTTATAACGTTAAAATATTGGTTTAATCGGCAACACGTGGCTTTTCTTTGTTTACTTTGTGCAACAATTGAATACGGTATTTCGATGACCAACAATAAAATATAAGCAAAGGATCGGTTTTGCGGGCTCCAACAATAACCGAATATGAAGAAACATTTGGTGTTTTTTTAAAAACATCGGTATGTTAGTGTGCTTTGTTGTCTTAACACGATTTGACTCCATGGCATTTAATTTAATTGTTTCCATTGTGTAAGTTGTTCAACAATCGGTTTATAACGTTAAAATATCGGTTCAATCGGTAACACGTGGCTTTTTTTGTTTACATTGTGCAACAATGAAATACTGTATTTCGTTGCCCAACAATGGAATATAAGCAAAGGATCGGTTTTGCGGGCTCCAACAATAACCGAATATGAAGAAACATTCGGTGTTTTGTTAAAAACGTCGGTTTGTTAGTTTGCTTTGTTGTCCTAAATCACTGCGACTCCATGGCATTTAATTTATTTGTTTCCATTGTTTAAGTGGTTCAAAAATCGGCTTATAACGTTAAAATATCGGTTCAATCGGTAACTCGTGGCTTTTTTTTGTTTACATTGTGCAACAATGAAATACTGTATTTCGCTGCCCAACAATGGAATATAAGCAAAGGACCGGTTTTGCGGCCTCCAACAATAACCGAATATGAAGAAAGATTCGGTGTTTTGTTAAAAACGTCGGTTTGTTAGTTTGCTTTGTTGTCCTAACACTCTAAGACTCCATGGCATTTAGTTTATTTGTTTCCATTGTTTAAGTTGTTCACAAATCGGCTTATAACGTTAAAATATAGGTTCAATCGGTAACACGTGGCTTTTGTTTTTGTTTACATTTTGAAACAATGGAATACTGTATTTCGCTGCCCAACAATGGAATATAAGCAAAGGATCTGTTTTGCGGGCTCCAACAATAACCGAATATGAAGAAACATTCGGTGTTTTGTTAAAAACGAAGTTTTGATAGTTTGCTTTGTTGTCCCAACACACTGAGACTCCATGGAATTTAATTTATTTGTTTCCATTGTTTAAGTTGTTCAACAATCGGTTTATAACATTAAAATATCTGTTCAATCGGTAACACGTGGCTTTTCTTTGTTTACTTTGTGCAACAATGGAATACGGTATATCGTTGCCCAGCAATGGAATATAAGCAAAGGATCGGTTTTGCGGGCTCCAACAATAACCGAATATGAAGAAACATTCGGTGTTTTGTTAAAAACGTCGGTTGGTTAGTTTGCTTTGTTGTCCTAAAACACTGCGACTCCATGGAATTTAATTTATTTGTTTCCATTGTTTAAGTTGTTCAACAATTGGTTTATAACGTTAAAATATTGGTTTAATCGGCAACACGTGGCTTTTCTTTGTTTACTTTGTGCAACAATTGAATACGGTATTTCGATGACCAACAATAAAATATAAGCAAAGGATCGGTTTTGCGGGCTCCAACAATAACCGAATATGAAGAAACATTTGGTGTTTTTTTAAAAACATCGGTCTGTTAGTGTGCTTTGTTGTCTTAACACGATTTGACTCCATGGCATTTAATTTAATTGTTTCCATTGTGTAAGTTGTTCAACAATCGGTTTATAACGTTAAAATATCGGTTCAATCGGTAACACGTGGCTTTTTTTGTTTACATTGTGCAACAATGAAATACTGTATTTCGTTGCCCAACAATGGAATATAAGCAAAGGGTCTGTTTTGCGGGCTCCAACAATAACCGAATATGAAGAAACATTCGGTGTTTTGTTAAAAACGTCGGTTTGTTAGTTTGCTTTGTTGTCCTAAAACACTGCGACTCCATGGCATTTAGTTTGTTTCCATTGTTTTAGTGGTTCAAAAATCGGCTTATAACGTTAAAATATAGGTTAGATCGGTAACACGTGGCTTTTTTTGTTTACATTGTGCAAAAATGGAATACTGTATTTCGTTGCCCAACAATGGAATATAAGCAAAGGATCGGTTTTGCGGGCTCCAACAATAACCGAATATGAAGAAACATTCGGTGTTTTGTTAAAAACGTCGGTTTGTTAGTTTGCTTTGTTGTCCTAAATCACTGCGACTCCATGGCATTTAATTTATTTGTTTCCATTGTTTAAGTTGTTCAACAATCGGTTTATCACGTTAAAATATCTGTTCAATCGGTAACACGTGGCTTTTCTTTGTTTACTTTGTGCAACAATGGAATACGGTATATCGTTGGCCAACAATGGAATATAAGCAAAGGATCGATTTTGTGGGCTCCAACAATAACCGAATATGAAGAAACATTCGGTGTTTTGTTAAAAACGTCGGTTTGTTAGTTTGCTTTGTTGTCCTAAAACACTGCGACTCCATGGAACTTAATTTATTTGTTTCCATTGTTTAAGTTGTTCAACAATCGGTTTATCACGTTAAAATATCTGTTCAATCGGTAACACGTGGCTTTTCTTTGTTTACTTTGTGCAACAATGGAATACGGTATATCGTTGGCCAACAATGGAATATAAGCAAAGGATCGATTTTGTGGGCTCCAACAATAACCGAATATGAAGAAACATTCGGTGTTTTGTTAAAAACGTCGGTTTGTTAGTTTGCTTTGTTGTCCTAAAACACTGCGACTCCATGGCATTTAATTTATTTGTTTCCATTGTTTAAGTACTTCAACAATCGGCTTATAACGTTAAAATATAGGTTAGATCGGTAACACGTGGCTTTTTTTGTTTACATTGTGCAAAAATCGAATACTGTATTTCGTTGCCCAACAATGGAATATAAGCAAAGGATCGGTTTTGCGGGCTCCAACAATAACCGAATATGAAGAAACATTCGGTGTTTTGTTAAAAACGTCGGTTTGTTAGTTTGCTTTGTTGTCCTAACACACTGAGACTCCATGGAACTTAATTTATTTGTTTCCATTGTTTAAGTTGTTCAACAATCGGTTTATCACGTTAAAATATCTGTTCAATCGGTAACACGTGGCTTTTCTTTGTTTACTTTGTGCAACAATGGAATACGGTATATCGTTGGCCAACAATGGAATATAAGCAAAGGATCGATTTTGTGGGCTCCAACAATAACCGAATATGAAGAAACATTCGGTGTTTTGTTAAAAACGTCGGTTTGTTAGTTTGCTTTGTTGTCCTAAAACACTGCGACTCCATGGAATTTAATTTATTTGTTTCCATTGTTTAAGTTGTTCAACAATCGGTTTATAACGTTAAAATGCCGGTTAAATCGGTAACACATGGCTTTTCTTTGTTTACATTGTGCAACAATGGAATACGGTATTTCGTTGCCCAGCAATGGAGTATAAGCAAATATCGGTTTTGCGGCCTCCAACAATAACCGAATATGAAGAAACATTCGATGTTTTGTGAAAAACGTCGGTTTGTTAGTTTGCTTTGTTGTCCTAACACACTAAGACTCCATGGCATTTAGTTTATTTGTTTCCATTGTTTAAGTGGTTCAAAAATCGGCTTATAACGTTAAAATATAGGTTCAATCGGTAACACGTGCCTTTTTTTGTTTACATTGTGCAACAATGGAATACTGTATTTCGTTGCCCAACAATGGAATATAAGCAAAGGATCGGATTTGCGGGCTCCAACAATAACCGAATATGAAGAAACATTCGGTGTTTTGTTAAAAACGTCGGTTTGTTAGTTTGCTTTGTTGTCCTAAAACACTTCGACTCCATGGAATTTAATTTATTTGTTTCCATTGTTTAAGTTGTTCAACAATTGGTTTATAACGTTAAAATATTGGTTTAATCGGCAACACGTGGCTTTTCTTTGTTTACTTTGTGCAACAATTGAATACGGTATTTCGATGACCAACAATGGAATATAAGCAAAGGATCGGTTTTGCGGGCTCCAACAAGACCCGAATATGAAGAAACATTCGGTGTTTTGTTAAAAACGTCGGTTTGTAAGTTTGCTTTGTTGTCCTAAAACACTTCGACTCCATGGAATTTAATTTATTTGTTTCCATTGTTTAAGTTGTTCAACAATTGGTTTATAACGTTAAAATATTGGTTTAATCGGCAACACGTGCCTTTTTTTGTTTACATTGTGCAACAATGGAATACGGTATTTCGTTGCCGAACAATGGAATATAAGCAAAGGATCGGTTTTGCGGCCTCCAAAAATAACCGAATATGAAGAAACATTTGGTGTTTTTTTAAAAACATAGGTCTGTTAGTGTGCTTTGTTGTCTTAACACGATTTTACTCCATGGCATTTAATTTATTTGTTTCCATTGTTTAAGTTGTTCAACAATCGGTTTATAACGTTAAAATATCGGTTCAATCGGTAACACGTGGCTTTTTTTGTTTACATTTTGCAACAATGAAATACTGTATTTCGTTGCCCAACAATGGAATATAAGCAAAGGATCGGTTTTGCGGGCTCCAACAATAACCGAATATGAAGAAACATTCGGTGTTTTGTTAAAAACGTCGGTTTGTTAATTTGCTTTGTTGTCCTAAAACACTGCGACTCCATGGCATTTAATTTATTTGTTTCCATTGTTTAAATACTTCAACAATCGGTTTATAACGTTAAAATATCTGTTCAATCGGTAACACGTGGCTCTTATTTGTTTACATTGTGCAACAATGGAATACTGTATTTCGTTGCCCAACAATGGAATATAAGCAAAGGATCGGTTTTGCGGGCTCCAACAATAACCGAATATGAAGAAACATTCGGTGTTTTGTTAGTTTGCTTTGTTGTCCTAAAACACTGCGACTCCATGTCATTTAATTTATTTGTTTCCATTGTTTAAGTACTTCAACAATCGGTTTATAACGTTAAAATATCTGTTCAATCGGTAACACGTGGCTTTTTTTTTTACATTGTGCAACAATGAAATACTGTATTTCGTTGCCCAACAATGGAATATAAGCAAAGGATCGGTTTTGCGGGCTCCAACAATAACCGAATATGAAGAAACATTCGGTGTTTTGTTAAAAACGTCGGTTTGTTAGTTTGCTTTGTTGTCCTAAAACACAGCGACTCCATGGCATTTAGTTTATTTGTTTCCATTGTTTTAGTGGTTCAAAAATCGGCTTATAACGTTAAAATATAGGTTAGATCGGTAACACGTGGCTTTTTTTTTTACATTGTGCAACAATGGAATACTGTATTTCGTTGCCCAACAATGGAATATAAGCAAAGGATCTGTTTTGCGGGCTCCAACAATAACCGAATATGAAGAAACATTCGGTGTTTTGTTAAAAACGACGTTTTGATAGTTTGCTTTGTTGTCCCAACACACTGAGACTCCATGGAATTTAATTTATTTGTTTCCATTGTTTAAGTTGTTCAACAATCGGTTTATAACGTTAAAATGCCGGTTCAATCGGTAACACATGGCTTTTCTTTGTTTACATTGTGCAATAATGGAATACGGTATTTCGTTGCCCAACAATGGAGTATAAGTAAAGGATCGGTTTTGCGGGCTCCAACAATAACCGAATATGAAGAGACTTTCGGTGTTTTGTTAAAAACGTCGGTTTGTTAGTTTGATTTGTTGTCCTAAAACACTGCGACTCCATGGAATTTAATTTATTTGTTTCCATTGTTTAAGTTGTTCAACAATCGGTTTATAACGTTAAAATGCCGGTTCAATCGGTAACACGTGGCTTTTCTTTGTTTACTTTGTGCAACAATGGAATACTGTATTTCGTTGCCCAACAATGGAATATAAGCAAAGGATCTGTTTTGCGGGCTCCAACAATAACCGAATATGAAGAAACATTCGGTGATTTGTTAAAAACGTCGTTTTCATAGTTTGCTTTGTTGTCCTAACACACTGAGACTCCATGGAATTTAATTTTTTTGTTTCCATTGTTTAAGTTGTTCAACAATCGGTTTATAACATTAAAATATCTGTTCAATCGGTAACACGTGGCTTTTCTTTGTTTACTTTGTGCAACAATGGAATACGGTATATCGTTGCCCAACAATGGAATATAAGCAAAGGATCGTTTTTGCGGGCTCCAATAATAACAGAATATGAAGAAACATTCGGTGTTTTGTTAAAAACGTCGGATTGTTAGTTTGCTTTGTTGTCCTAAAACACTGCGACTTCATGGAATTTAATTTATTTGTTTCCTTTTTTTACGTTGTTCAACAATCGGTTTATAACGTTAAAATATCGGTTCAATCGGTAACACGTGGCTTTTCATTGTTTACTTTGTGTAACAATGGAATACGGTATTTCGTTTCCCAACAATGGAATATAAGCAAAGGGTCGGTATTGCGGGCTCCAACAATAACCGAATATGAATAAACATTCGGTGTTTTGTTAAAAACGTCGGTTTGTTAGTTTGCTTTGTTGTCCTAAAACACTGCGACTCCATGGAATTTAATTTATTTGTTTCCTTTTTTTACGTTGTTCAACAATCGGTTTATAACGTTAAAATGCCGGTTCAATCGGTAACACATGGCTTTTCTTTGTTTACATTGTGCAACAATGGAATACGGTATTTCGTTGCCCAACAATGGAGTATAAGCAAATATCGGTTTTGCGGCCTCCAACAATAACCGAATATGAAGAAAGATTCGGTGTTTTGTTAAAAACGTCGGTTTGTTAGTTTGCTTTGTTGTCCTAACACACTAAGACTCCATGGCATTTAGTTTATTTGTTTCCATTGTTTACGTGGTTCAAAAATCGGCTTATAACGTTAAAATATCGGTTCAATCGGTAACACGTGGCTTTTTTTTGTTTACATTGTGCAACAATGAAATACTGTATTTCGTTGCCCAACAATGGAATATAAGCAAAGGATCGGTTTTGCGGGCTCCAACAATAACCGAATATGAAGAAACATTCGGTGTTTTGTTAAAAACATCGTTTTGATAGTTTGCTTTGTTGTCCTAACACACTGAGACTCCATGGAATTTAATTTATTTGTTTCCATTGTTTAAGTTGTTCAACAATCGGTTTATAACATTAAAATATCTGTTCAATCGGTAACACGTGCCTTTTTTTCTTTACATTGTGCAACAATGGAATACTGTATTTCGTTGCCCAACAATGGAATATAAGCAAAGGATCGGATTTGCGGGCTCCAACAATAACCGAATATGAAGAAACATTCGGTGTTTTGTTAAAAACGTCGGTTTGTTAGTTTGCTTTGTTGTCCTAAAACACTTCGACTCCATGGAATTTAATTTATTTGTTTCCATTGTATAAGTTGTTCAACAATTGGTTTATAACGTTAAAATATTGGTTTAATCGGCAACACGTGGCTTTTCTTTGTTTACTTTGTGCAACAATTGAATACGGTATTTCGATGACCAACAATGGAATATAAGCAAAGGATCGGTTTTGCGGGCTCCAACAAGACCCGAATATTAAGAAACATTCGGTGTTTTTTTTAAAAACGTCGGTCTGTTAGTGTGCTTTGTTGTCTTAATTGGATTTAACACCATGGCGTTTAATTTTTTTTGTTTCCATTGTTTAAGTGGTTCAAAAATTGGCTTATAACGTTAAAATATAGGTTCAATCGGTAACACGTGCCTTTTTTTGTTTACATTGTGCAACAATGGAATACGGTATTTCGTTGCCGAACAATGGAATGTAAGCAAAGGATCGGTTTTGCGGCCTCCAAAAATAACCGAATATGAAGAAACATTTGGTGTTTTTTTAAAAACATAGGTCTGTTAGTGTGCTTTGTTGTCTTAACACGATTTGACTCCATGGCATTTAATTTATTTGTTTCCATTGTTTAAGTTGTTCAACAATCGGTTTATAACGTTAAAATATCGGTTCAATCGGTAACACGTGGCTTTTTTTGTTTACATTTTGCAACAATGAAATACTGTATTTCGTTGCCCAACAATGGAATATAAGCAAAGGATCGGTTTTGCGGGCTCCAACAATAACCGAATATGAAGAAACATTCGGTGTTTTGTTAAAAACGTCGGTTTGTTAATTTGCTTTGTTGTCCTAAAACACTGCGACTCCATGGCATTTAATTTATTTGTTTCCATTGTTTAAATACTTCAACAATCGGTTTATAACGTTAAAATATCTGTTCAATCGGTAACACGTGGCTCTTATTTGTTTACATTGTGCAACAATGGAATACTGTATTTCGTTGCCCAACAATGGAATATAAGCAAAGGATCGGTTTTGCGGGCTCCAACAATAACCGAATATGAAGAAACATTCGGTGTTTTGTTAGTTTGCTTTGTTGTCCTAAAACACTGCGACTCCATGTCATTTAATTTATTTGTTTCCATTGTTTAAGTTGTTCAACAATCGGTTTATCACGTTAAAATATCTGTTCAATCGGTAACACGTGGCTTTTCTTTGTTTACTTTGTGCAACAATGGAATACGGTATATCGTTGGCCAACAATGGAATATAAGCAAAGGATCGATTTTGTGGGCTCCAACAATAACCGAATATGAAGAAACATTCGGTGTTTTGTTAAAAACGTCGGTTTGTTAGTTTGCTTTGTTGTCCTAAAACACTGCGACTCCATGGAATTTAATTTATTTGTTTCCATTGTTTAAGTTGTTCAACAATCGGTTTATAACGTTAAAATGCCGGTTAAATCGGTAACACATGGCTTTTCTTTGTTTACATTGTGCAACAATGGAATACGGTATTTCGTTGCCCAGCAATGGAGTATAAGCAAATATCGGTTTTGCGGGCTCCAACAATAACCGAATATTAAGAAACATTCGATGTTTTGTGAAAAACGTCGGTTTGTTAGTTTGCTTTGTTGTCCTAACACACTAAGACTCCATGGCATTTAGTTTATTTGTTTCCATTGTTTAAGTGGTTCAAAAATCGGCTTATAACGTTAAAATATAGGTTCAATCGGTAACACGTGCCTTTTTTTCTTTACATTGTGCAACAATGGAATACTGTATTTCGTTGCCCAACAATGGAATATAAGCAAAGGATCGGATTTGCGGGCTCCAACAATAACCGAATATGAAGAAACATTCGGTGTTTTGTTAAAAACGTCGGTTTGTTAGTTTGCTTTGTTGTCCTAAAACACTTCGACTCCATGGAATTTAATTTATTTGTTTCCTTTGTTTAAGTTTTTCAACAATTGGTTTATAACGTTAAAATATTGGTTTAATCGGCAACACGTGGCTTTTCTTTGTTTACTTTGTGCAACAATTGAATACGGTATTTCGATGACCAACAATGGAATATAAGCAAAGGATCGGTTTTGCGGGCTCCAACAAGACCCGAATATGAAGAAACATTCGGTGTTTTGTTAAAAACGTCGGTTTGTTAGTTTGCTTTGTTGTCCTAAAACACTTCGACTCCATGGAATTTAATTTATTTGTTTCCATTGTTTAAGTTGTTCAACAATTGGTTTATAACGTTAAAATATTGGTTTAATCGGCAACACGTGCCTTTTTTTGTTTACATTGTGCAACAATGGAATACGGTATTTCGTTGCCGAACAATGGAATATAAGCAAAGGATCGGTTTTGCGGCCTCCAAAAATAACCGAATATGAAGAAACATTTGGTGTTTTTTTAAAAACATAGGTCTGTTAGTGTGCTTTGTTGTCTTAACACGATTTTACTCCATGGCATTTAATTTATTTGTTTCCATTGTTTAAGTTGTTCAACAATCGGTTTATAACGTTAAAATATCGGTTCAATCGGTAACACGTGGCTTTTTTTGTTTACATTTTGCAACAATGAAATACTGTATTTCGTTGCCCAACAATGGAATATAAGCAAAGGATCGGTTTTGCGGGCTCCAACAATAACCGAATATGAGGAAACATTCGGTGTTTTGTTAAAAACGTCGGTTTGTTAATTTGCTTTGTTGTCCTAAAACACTGCGACTCCATGGCATTTAATTTATTTGTTTCCATTGTTTAAATACTTCAACAATCGGTTTATAACGTTAAAATATCTGTTCAATCGGTAACACGTGGCTCTTATTTGTTTACATTGTGCAACAATGGAATACTGTATTTCGTTGCCCAACAATGGAATATAAGCAAAGGATCGGTTTTGCGGGCTCCAACAATAACCGAATATGAAGAAACATTCGGTGTTTTGTAAGTTTGCTTTGTTGTACAAAAACACTGCGACTAAATGTCATTTAATTTATTTGTTACCATTGTTTAAGTACTTCAACAATCGGTTTATAACGTTAAAATATCTGTTCAATCGGTAACACGTGGCTTTTTTTTTTACATTGTGCAACAATGAAATACTGTATTTCGTTGCCCAACAATGGAATATAAGCAAAGGATCTGTTTTGCGGGCTCCAACAATAACCGAATATGAAGAAACATTCGGTGTTTTGTTAAAAACGTCGGTTTGTTAGTTTGCTTTGTTGTCCTAAAACACAGCGACTCCATGGCATTTAGTTTATTTGTTTCCATTGTTTTAGTGGTTCAAAAATCGGCTTATAACGTTAAAATATAGGTTAGATCGGTAACACGTGGCTTTTTTTGTTTACATTGTGCAACAATGGAATACTGTATTTCGTTGCCCAACAATGGAATATAAGCAAAGGACCTGTTTTGCGGGCTCCAACAATAACCGAATATGAAGAAACATTCGGTGTTTTGTTAAAAACGACGTTTTGATAGTTTGCTTTGTTGTCCCAACACACTGAGACTCCATGGAATTTAATTTATTTGTTTCCATTGTTTAAGTTGTTCAACAATCGGTTTATAACGTTAAAATGCCGGTTCAATCGGTAACACATGGCTTTTCTTTGTTTACATTGTGCAATAATGGAATACGGTATTTCGTTGCCCAACAATGGAGTATAAGTAAAGGATCGGTTTTGCGGGCTCCAACAATAACCGAATATGAAGAGACTTTCGGTGTTTTGTTAAAAACGTCGGTTTGTTAGTTTGATTTGTTGTCCTAAAACACTGCGACTCCATGGAATTTAATTTATTTGTTTCCATTGTTTAAGTTGTTCAACAATCGTTTATAACGTTAAAATGCCGGTTCAATCGGTAACACGTGGCTTTTCTTTGTTTACTTTGTGCAACAATGGAATACTGTATTTCGTTGCCCAACAATGGAATATAAGCAAAGGATCTATTTTGCGGGCTCCAACAATAACCGAATATGAAGAAACATTCGGTGATTTGTTAAAAACGTCGTTTTGATAGTTTGCTTTGTTGTCCTAACACACTGAGACTCCATGGAATTTAATTTTTTTGTTTCCATTGTTTAAGTTGTTCAACAATCGGTTTATAACATTAAAATATCTGTTCAATCGGTAACACGTGGCTTTTCTTTGTTTACTTTGTGCAACAATGGAATACGGTATATCGTTGCCCAACAATGGAATATAAGCAAAGGATCGTTTTTGCGGGCTCCAACAATAACAGAATATGAAGAAACATTCGGTGTTTTGTTAAAAACGTCGGATTGTTAGTTTGCTTTGTTGTCCTAAAACACTGCGACTTCATGGAATTTAATTTATTTGTTTCCTTTTTTTACGTTGTTCAACAATCGGTTTATAACGTTAAAATATCGGTTCAATCGGTAACACGTGGCTTTTCATTGTTTACTTTGTGTAACAATGGAATACGGTATTTCGTTTCCCAACAATGGAATATAAGCAAAGGGTCGGTTTTGCGGGCTCCAACAATAACCGAATATGAATAAACATTCGGTGTTTTGTTAAAAACGTCGGTTTGTTAGTTTGCTTTGTTGTCCTAAAACACTGCGACTCCATGGAATTTAATTTATTTGTTTCCTTTTTTTACGTTGTTCAACAATCGGTTTATAACGTTAAAATGCCGGTTCAATCGGTAACACATGGCTTTTCTTTGTTTACATTGTGCAACAATGGAATACGGTATTTCGTTGCCCAACAATGGAGTATAAGCAAATATCGGTTTTGCGGCCTCCAACAATAACCGAATATGAAGAAAGATTCGGTGTTTTGTTAAAAACGTCGGTTTGTTAGTTTGCTTTGTTGTCCTAACACACTAAGACTCCATGGCATTTAGTTTATTTGTTTCCATTGTTTACGTGGTTCAAAAATCGGCTTATAACGTTAAAATATCGGTTCAATCGGTAACACGTGGCTTTTTTTTGTTTACATTGTGCAACAATGAAATACTGTATTTCGTTGCCCAACAATGGAATATAAGCAAAGGATCGGTTTTGCGGGCTCCAACAATAACCGAATATGAAGAAACATTCGGTGTTTTGTTAAAAACAACGTTTTGATAGTTTGCTTTGTTGTCCTAACACACTGAGACTCCATGGAATTTAATTTATTTGTTTCCATTGTTTAAGTTGTTCAACAATCGGTTTATAACATTAAAATATCTGTTCAATCGGTAACACGTGGCTTTTCTTTGTTTACTTTGTGCAACAATGGAATACGGTATATCGTTGCCCAACAATGGAATATAAGCAAATGATCGGTTTTGCGGGCTCCAACAATAACCGAATACGAAGAAACATTCGGTGTTTTGTTAAAAACGTCGGTTGGTTAGTTTGCTTTGTTGTCCTAAAACACTGCGACTCAATGGAATTTAATTTATTTGTTTCCAATGTTTAAGTTGTTCAACAATTGGTTTATAACGTTAAAATATTGGTTTAATCGGCAACACGTGGCTTTTCTTTGTTTACTTTGTGCAACAATTGAATACGGTATTTCGATGACCAACAATGGAATATAAGCAAAGGATCGGTTTTGCGGGCTCCAACAAGATCCGAATATTAAGAAACATTCGGTGTTTTTTTTAAAAACGTCGGTCTGTTAGTGTGCTTTGTTGTCTTAAGTGGATTTAACTCCATGGCGTTTAATTTTTTTGTTTCCATTGTTTAAGTGGTTCAAAAATTGGCTTATAACGTTAAAATATAGGTTCAATCGGTAACACGTGCCTTTTTTTGTTTACATTGTGCAACAATGGAATACGGTATTTCGTTGCCGAACAATGGAATATAAGCAAAGGATCGGTTTTGCGGCCTCCAACAATAACCGAATATGAAGAAAGATTCGGTGTTTTGTTAAAATTCGGTTTGTTAGTTTGCTTTCTTGTCCTAACACACTAAGACTCCATGGCATTTAGTTTATTTGTTTCCATTGTTTAAGTGGTTCAACAATCGGTTTATAACATTAAAATATCTGTTCAATCGGTAACACGTGGCTTTTCTTTGTTTACTTTGTGCAACAATGGAATACGGTATATCGTTGGCCAACAATGGAATATAAGCAAAGGATCGGTTTTGCGGGCTCCAACAATAACCGAATATGAAGAAACATTCGGTGTTTTGTTAAAAACGTCGGTTTGTTAGTTTGCTTTGCTGTCCTAAAACACTGCGACTCCATGGAATTTAATTTATTTGTTTCCATTGTTTAAGTTGTTCAACAATCGGTTTATAACGTTAAAATGCCGGTTCAATCGGTAACACATGGCTTTTCTTTGTTTACATTGTGCAATAATGGAATACTGTATTTCGTTGCCCAACAATGGAATATAAGCAAAGGATCGGTTTTGCGGGCTCCAACAATAACCGAATATGAAGAAACATTCGGTGTTTTGTTAAAAACGTCGGTTTGTTAGTTTGCTTTGTTGTCCTAAAACACTGCGACTCCATGGCATTTAGTTTATTTGTTTCCATTGTTTTAGTGGTTCAAAAATCGGCTTATAACGTTAAAATATAGGTTAGATCGGTAACACGTGGCTTTTTTTGTTTACATTGTGCAACAATGGAATACTGTATTTCGTTGCCCAACAATGGAATATAAGCAAAGGATCGGTTTTGCGGGCTCCAACAATAACCGAATATGAAGTAACATTCGGTGTTTTGTTAAAAACGTCGGTTTGTTAGTTTGCTTTGTTGTCCTAAAACACTGCGACTCCATGGAATTTAATTTATTTGTTTCCATTGTTTAAGTTGTTCAACAATTGGTTTATAACGTTAAAATATTGGTTTAATCGGCAACACGTGGCTTTTCTTTGTTTACTTTGTGCAACAATTGAATACGGTATTTCGTTGACCAACAATGGAATATAAGCAAAGGATCGGTTTTGCGGGCTCCAACAATATCCGAATATGAAGAAACATTCGGTGTTTTTTTAAAAAACGTCGGTCTGTTAGTGTGCTTAGATGTCTTAACACGATTTAACTCCATGGCGTTTAATTTTTTTGTTTCCATTGTTTAAGTGGTTCAAAAATCGGCTTATAACGTAAAAATATCTGTTCAATCGGTAACACATGGCTTTTCTTTGTTTACATTGTGCAACAATGGAATACGGTATTTCGTTGCCCAACAATGGAATATAAGCAAAGGATCGGTTTTGCGACCTCCAACAATAACCGAATATGAAGAAGGATTCGGTGTTTTGTTAAAAACGTCGGTTTGTTAGTTTGCTTTGTTGTCCTAACACACTAAGACTCCTTGGCATTTAGTTTATTTGTTTCCATTGTTTAAGTGGTTCACAAATCGGCTTATAACGTTAAAATATAGGTTCAATCGGTAACACGTGGCTTTTTTTTGTTTACATTGTGCAACAATGGAATACTGTATTTCGTTGCCCCACAATGGAATATAAGCAAAGGATCTGTTTTGCGGGCTCCAACAATAACCGAATATGAAGAAACATTCGGTGATTTGTTAAAAACGTCGTTTTGATAGTTTGCTTTGTTGTCCTAACACACTGAGACTCCATGGAATTTAATTTTTTTGTTTCCATTGTTTAAGTTGTTCAACAATCGGTTTATAACATTAAAATATCTGTTCAATCGGTAACACGTGGCTTTTCATTGTTTACTTTGTGTAACAATGGAATACTGTATTTCGTTTCCCAACAATGGAATATAAGCAAAGGGTCGGTTTTGCGGGCTCCAACAATAACCGAATATGAATAAACATTCGGTGTTTTGTTAAAAACGTCGGTTTGTTAGTTTGATTTGTTGTCCTAAAACACTGCGACTCCATGGAATTTAATTTATTTGTTTCCATTGTTTAAGTTGTTCAACAATCGGTTTATAACGTTAAAATGCCGGTTCAATCGGTAACACGTGGCTTTTCTTTGTTTACTTTGTGCAACAATTGAATACGGTATTTCGTTGACCAACAATGGAATATAAGCAAAGGATCGGTTTTGCGGGCTCCAACAATAACCGAATATGAAGAAACATTCGGTGTTTTGTTAAAAACGTCGGTTTGTTAGTTTGCTTTGCTGTCCTAAAACACTGCGACTCCATGGAATTTAATTTATTTGTTTCCATTGTTTAAGTTGTTCAACAATCGGTTTATAACGTTAAAATGCCGGTTCAATCGGTAACACATGGCTTTTCTTTGTTTACATTGTGCAATAATGGAATACTGTATTTCGTTGCCCAACAATGGAATATAAGCAAAGGATCGGTTTTGCGGGCTCCAACAATATCCGAATATGAAGAAGCATTCGGTGTTTTTTTTAAAAACGTCGGTCTGTTAGTGTGCTTAGATGTCTTAACACGATTTAACTCCATGGCGTTTAATTTTTTTGTTTCCATTGTTTAAGTGGTTCAAAAATCGGCTTATAACGTAAAAATATCTGTTCAATCGGTAACACATGGCTTTTCTTTGTTTACATTGTGCAACAATGGAATACGGTATTTCGTTGCCCAACAATGGAATATAAGCAAAGGATCGGTTTTGCGACCTCCAACAATAACCGAATATGAAGAAGGATTTGGTGTTTTGTTAAAAACGTCGGTTTGTTAGTTTGCTTTGTTGTCCTAACACACTAAGACTCCTTGGCATTTAATTTATTTGTTTCCATTGTTTAAGTGGTTCAGCAATCGGCTTATAACGTTAAAATATAGGTTCAATCGGTAACACGTGGCTTTTTTTTGTTTACATTGTGCAACAATGGAATACTGTATTTCGTTGCCCAACAATGGAATATAAGCAAAGGATCGGTTTTGCGGGCTCCAACAATAACCGAATATGAAGAAACATTCGGTGTTTTGTTAAAAACGTTGGTTTGTTAGTTTGCTTTGTTGTCCTAAAACACTGCGACTCCATGGCATTTAGTTTATTTGTTTCCATTGTTTTAGTGGTTCAAAAATCGGCTTATAACGTTAAAATATAGGTTAGATCGGTAACACGTGGCTTTTTTTGTTTACATTGTGCAACAATGGAATACTGTATTTCGTTGCCCAACAATGGAATATAAGCAAAGGATCGGTTTTGCGGGCTCCAACAATAACCGAATATGAAGTAACATTCGGTGTTTTGTTAAAAACGTCGGTTTGTTAGTTTGCTTTGTTGTCCTAAAACACTGCGACTCCATGGAATTTAATTTATTTGTTTCCATTGTTTAAGTTGTTCAACAATTGGTTTATAACGTTAAAATATTGGTTTAATCGGCAACACGTGGCTTTTCTTTGTTTACTTTGTGCAACAATTGAATACGGTATTTCGTTGACCAACAATGGAATATAAGCAAAGGATCGGTTTTGCGACCTCCAACAATAACCGAATATGAAGAAGGATTCGGTGTTTTGTTAAAAACGTCGGTTTGTTAGTTTGCTTTGTTGTCCTAACACACTAAGACTCCTTGGCATTTAGTTTATTTGTTTCCATTGTTTAAGTGGTTCAGCAATCGGCTTATAACGTTAAAATATAGGTTCAATCGGTAACACGTGGCTTTTTTTTGTTTACATTGTGCAACAATGGAATACTGTATTTCGTTGCCCAACAATGGAATATAAGCAAAGGATCTGTTTTGCGGGCTCCAACAATATCCGAATATGAAGAAACATTCGGTGATTTGTTAAAAACGTCGTTTTGATAGTTTGCTTTGTTGTCCTAACACACTGAGACTCCATGGAATTTAATTTTTTTGTTTCCATTGTTTAAGTGGTTCAAAAATTGGCTTATAACGTTAAAATATAGGTTCAATCGGTAACACGTGCCTTTTTTTGTTTACATTGTGCAACAATGTAATACGGTATTTCGTTGCCGAACAATGGAATATAAGCAAAGGATCGGTTTTGCGGCCTCCAACAATAACCGAATATGAAGAAAGATTCGGTGTTTTGTTAAAAACGTCGGTTTGTTAGTTTGCTTTCTTGTCCTAACACACTAAGACTCCATGGCATTTAGTTTATTTGTTTCCATTGTTTAAGTGGTTCAACAATCGGTTTATAACATTAAAATATCTGTTCAATCGGTAACACGTGACTTTTCTTTGTTTACTTTGTGCAACAATGGAATACGGTATATCGTTGGCCAACAATGGAATATAAGCAAAGGATCGGTTTTGCGGGCTCCAACAATAACCGAATATGAAGAAACATTCGGTGTTTTGTTAAAAACGTCGGTTTGTTAGTTTGCTTTGCTGTCCTAAAACACTGCGACTCCATGGAATTTAATTTATTTGTTTCCATTGTTTAAGTTGTTCAACAATCGGTTTATAACGTTAAAATGCCGGTTCAATCGGTAACACATGGCTTTTCTTTGTTTACATTGTGCAATAATGGAATACTGTATTTCGTTGCCCAACAATGGAATATAAGCAAAGGATCGGTTTTGCGGGCTCCAACAATAACCGAATATGAAGAAACATTCGGTGTTTTGTTAAAAACGTCGGTTTGTTAGTTTGCTTTGTTGTCTTAAAACACTGCGACTCCATGGCATTTAGTTTATTTGTTTCCATTGTTTTAGTGGTTCAAAAATCGGCTTATAACGTTAAAATATAGGTTAGATCGGTAACACGTGGCTTTTTTTGTTTACATTGTGCAACAATGGAATACTGTATTTCGTTGCCCAACAATGGAATATAAGCAAAGGATCGGTTTTGCGGGCTCCAAAAATAACCGAATATGAAGTAACATTCGGTGTTTTGTTAAAAACGTCGGTTTGTTAGTTTGCTTTGTTGTCCTAAAACACTGCGACTCCATGGAATTTAATTTATTTGTTTCCATTGTTTAAGTTGTTCAACAATTGGTTTATAACGTTAAAATATTGGTTTAATCGGCAACACGTGGCTTTTCTTTGTTTACTTTGTGCAACAATTGAATACGGTATTTCGTTGACCAACAATGGAATATAAGCAAAGGATCGGTTTTGCGGGCTCCAACAATATCCGAATATGAAGAAACTTTCGGTGTTTTTTTTAAAAACGTCGGTCTGTTAGTGTGCTTAGATGTCTTAACACGATTTAACTCCATGGCGTTTAATTTTTTTGTTTCCATTGTTTAAGTGGTTCAAAAATCGGCTTATAACGTAAAAATATCTGTTCAATCGGTAACACATGGCTTTTCTTTGTTTACATTGTGCAACAATGGAATACGGTATTTCGTTGCCCAACAATGGAATATAAGCAAAGGATCGGTTTTGCGACCTCCAACAATAACCGAATATGAAGAAGGATTCGGTGTTTTGTTAAAAACGTCGGTTTGTTAGTTTGCTTTGTTGTCCTAACACACTAAGACTCCTTGGTATTTAGTTTATTTGTTTCCATTGTTTAAGTGGTTCAGCAATCGGCTTCTAACGTTAAAATATAGGTTCAATCGGTAACACGTGGCTTTTATTTGTTTACATTGTGCAACAATGGAATACTGTATTTCGTTGCCCAACAATGGAATATAAGCAAAGGATCTGTTTTGCGGGCTCCAACAATAACCGAATATGAAGAAACATTCGGTGTTTTGTTAAAAACGTCCGATTGTTAGTTTGCTTTGTTGTCCTAAAACACTGCGACTTCATGGAATTTAATTTATTTGTTTCCATTGTTTAAGTTTTCAATAATCGGTTTATAACGTTAATATATCGGTTCAATCGGTAACACGTGGCTTTTCATTGTTTACTTTGTGTAACAATGGAATACTGTATTTCGTTTCCCAACAATGGAATATAAGCAAAGGGTCGGTTTTGCGGGCTCCAACAATAACCGAATATGAATAAACATTCGGTGTTTTGTTAAAAACGTCGGTTTGTTAGTTTGATTTGTTGTCCTAAAACACTGCGACTCCATGGAATTTAATTTATTTGTTTCCATTGTTTAAGTTGTTCAACAATCGGTTTATAACGTTAAAATGCCGGTTCAATCGTTAACACGTGGCTTTTCTTTGTTTACTTTGTGCAACAATTGAATACGTTATTTCGTTGACCAACAATGGAATATAAGCAAAGGGTCGGTTTTGCGGGCTCCAGCAATATCCGAATATGAAGAAACATTCGGTGTTTTTTTTAAAAACGTCGGTCTGTTAGTGTGCTTAGATGTCTTAACACGATTTAACTCCATGGCGTTTAATTTTTTTGTTTCCATTGTTTAAGTGGTTCACAAATCGGCTTATAACGTTAAAATATAGGTTCAATCGGTAACACGTGGTTTTTTTTTGTTTACATTGTGCAACAATGGAATACTGTATTTTGTTGCCCAACAATGGAATATAAGCAAAGGATCTGTTTTGCGGGCTCCAACAATAACCGAATATGAAGAAACATTCGGTGATTTGTTAAAAACGTCGTTTTGATAGTTTGCTTTGTTGTCCTAACACACTGAGACTCCATGGAATTTAATTTTTTTGTTTCCATTGTTTAAGTTGTTCAACAATCGGTTTATAACATTAAAATATCTGTTCAATCGGTAACACGTGGCTTTTCTTTGTTTACTTTGTGCAACAATGGAATACGGTATATCGTTGCCCAACAATGGAATATAAGCAAAGGATCGTTTTTGCGGGCTCCAACAATAACAGAATATGAAGAAACATTCGGTGTTTTGTTAAAAACGTCGGATTGTTAGTTTGCTTTGTTGTCCTAAAACACTGCGACTTCATGGAATTTAATTTATTTGTTTCCTTTTTTTACGTTGTTCAACAATCGGTTTATAACGTTAAAATATCGGTTCAATCGGTAACACGTGGCTTTTCATTGTTTACTTTGTGTAACAATGGAATACGGTATTTCGTTTCCCAACAATGGAATATAAGCAAAGGGTCGGTTTTGCGGGCTCCAACAATAACCGAATATGAATAAACATTCGGTGTTTTGTTAAAAACGTTGGTTTGTTAGTTTGCTTTGTTGTCCTAAAACACTGCGACTCCATGGAATTTAATTTATTTGTTTCCTTTTTTTACGTTGTTCAACAATCGGTTTATAACGTTAAAATGCCGGTTCAATCGGTAACACATGGCTTTTCTTTGTTTACATTGTGCAACAATGGAATACGGTATTTCGTTGCCCAACAATGGAGTATAAGCAAATATCGGTTTTGCGGCCTCCAACAATAACCGAATATGAAGAAAGATTCGGTGTTTTGTTAAAAACGTCGGTTTGTTAGTTTGCTTTGTTGTCCTAACACACTAAGACTCCATGGCATTTAGTTTATTTGTTTCCATTGTTTAAGTGGTTCAAAAATCGGCTTATAACGTTAAAATATCGGTTCAGTCGGTAATACGTGGCTTTTTTTTGTTTACATTGTGCAACAATGAAATACTGTATTTCGTTGCCCAACAATGGAATATAAGCAAAGGATCGGTTTTGCGGGCTCCAACAATAACCGAATATCAAGAAACATTCGGTGTTTTGTTAAAAACATCGTTTTGATAGTTTGCTTTGTTGTCCTAACACACTGAGGCTCCATGGAATTTAATTTATTTGTTTCCATTGTTTAAGTTGTTCAACAATCGGTTTATAACATTAAAATATCTGTTCAATCGGTAACACGTGGCTTTTCTTTGTTTACTTTGTGCAACAATGGAATACGGTATATCGTTGCCCAACAATGGAATATAAGCAAATGATCGGTTTTGCGGGCTCCAACAATAACCGAATATGAAGAAACATTCGGTGTTTTGTTAAAAACGTCGGTTGGTTAGTTTGCTTTGTTGTCCTAAAACACTGCGACTCAATGGAATTTAATTTATTTGTTTCCATTGTTTAAGTTGTTCAACAATTGGTTTATAACGTTAAAATATTGGTTTAATCGGCAACACGTGGCTTTTCTTTGTTTACTTTGTGCAACAATTGAATACGGTATTTCGATGACCAACAATGGAATATAAGCAAAGGATCGGTTTTGCGGGCTCCAACAAGATCCGAATATTAAGAAACATTCGGTGTTTTTTTTAAAAACGTCGGTCTGTTAGTGTGCTTTGTTGTCTTAAGTGGATTTAACTCCATGGCGTTTAATTTTTTTGTTTCCATTGTTTAAGTGGTTCAAAAATTTGCTTATAACGTTAAAATATAGGTTCAATCGGTAACACGTGCCTTTTTTTGTTTACATTGTGCAACAATGGAATACGGTATTTCGTTGCCGAACAATGGAATATAAGCAAAGGATCGGTTTTGCGGCCTCCAACAATAACCGAATATGAAGAAAGATTCATTGTTTTGTTAAAAACGTCGGTTTGTTAGTTTGCTTTCTTGTAATAACACACTAAGACTCCATGGCATTTAGTTTATTTGTTTCCATTGTTTAAGTGGTTCAACAATCGGTTTATAACATTAAAATATCTGTTCAATCGGTAACACGTGGCTTTTCTTTGTTTACTTTGTGCAACAATGGAATACGGTATATCGTTGGCCAACAATGGAATATAAGCAAAGGATCGGTTTTGCGGGCTCCAACAATAACCGAATATGAAGAAACATTCGGTGTTTTGTTAAAAACGTCGGTTTGTTAGTTTGCTTTGCTGTCCTAAAACACTGCGACTCCATGGAATTTAATTTATTTGTTTCCATTGTTTAAGTTGTTCAACAATCGGTTTATAACGTTAAAATGCCGGTTCAATCGGTAACACATGGCTTTTCTTTGTTTACATTGTACAATAATGGAATACGGTATTTCGTTGCCCAACAATGAAGTATAAGCAAAGGATCGGTTTTGCGGGGTCCAACAATAACCGAATATGAAGAGACATTCGGTGTTTTGTTAAAAACGTCGGTTTGTTAGTTTGCTTTGTTGTCCTAAAACACTGCGACTCCATGGCATTTAATTTATTTGTTTCCATTGTTTAAGTTGTTCAACAATCGGTTTATAACATTAAAATATCTGTTCAATCGGTAACACGTGGCTTTTCTTTGTTTACTTTGTGCAACAATGGAATACGGTATATCGTTGCCCAACAATGGAATATAAGCAAAGGATCGTTTTTGCGGGCTCCAACAATAACCGAATATGAAGAAACATTCGGTGTTTTGTTAAAAACGTCGGTTTGTTAGTTTGCTTTGTTGTCCTAAAACACTGCGACTCCATGGAATTTAATTTATTTGTTTCCATTGTTTAAGTTGTTCAACAATTGGTTTATAACGTTAAAATATTGGTTTAATCGGCAACACGTGGCTTTTCTTTGTTTACTTTGTGCAACAATTGAATACGGTATTTCGTTGACCAACAATGGAATATAAGCAAAGGATCGGTTTTGCGGGCTCCAACAATATCCGAGTATGAAGAAGCATTCGGTGTTTTTTTTAAAAACGTCGGTCTGTTAGTGTGCTTTGTTGTCTTAAGTGGATTTAACTCCATGGCGTTTAATTTTTTTGTTTCCATTGTTTAAGTGGTTCAAAAATTGGCTTATAACGTTAAAATATAGGTTCAATCGGT